>JAZKJV010001853.1:0-677224 GCA_037367405.1 Ottelia alismoides | reverse complement strand
TGATATAGGTGCATGCAAAGTATTAGGTGTTTGGCCTTAGTCTATCGCAAGCAATCCTAAACTACGGTCTCAATCACACAAAAAAAATAAAATCGGAAAACAAACCAAAATAAAAGAATGCGAAGAAAACCGTAAAAAGCCGCGGTGAGCCCCCAGGTGAACAGACACCTGGAAGTTAGGCTCAAGAGTCCAAGTCCGATGTACCTGTATTATTACAATAATATGGGTCTCTCTCTCACTTGAATTACAAAAATGAATGCAATAAAAGAAAATGCAAATAAAGTCGAGCTCGGTCTTCAAAACTTCTCTTCTCGTCTCCTTGGTGCTAGGTGGGCTAGAGCCGGCTTCACATGGGTGCGTCGGTGCCTCGAGTGACGTGCCTCCCTCGGTCCGTGGTACCTCGCAAAAAGTCAACAAAGAAGAGGGATTAGACAGCTCAAAGGATATATCAAATAGCAAATACAAATGAAAGCCGCGAAATGCAGACAAAAGATCACAACACAACAAAAATGAGATCTACGCGTTGTTGCTCCCCGGCAACGGCACCATTTGATTAGGCCAAGATTCACGGAGTCTAAAATGGTATCTCACACAAGGCGGAGACAACCGTCGCTGTGACGACTCACGATGAATCTGGACTAAGATCAACAATTAACCCACACTATAGATCAACAATTAGAAATAAATGTGGAGTTAAAATTTATTTTTAACTCTGCACAAAAGATGTAAAGGGTAATTATGCAGAGAGTTCGAACACAGGGAGCAAACAGGGTAGAAGCACAAGAGTGTGTGTGTGTGTGTGTGTGTGAAAGCGTGTGGTGTCTACACTAAGCAAGCAAGCAAAGAAATTTTTGTGGGTTTTTAATTTTTAATATTTTTTATTTGATTTTTAATTTTCTATTTTGATTTTTAATTTTCTGATTTTTCTATTTTATTTTATTTTAATTTTTTATATTGGAATTTAAAGACAATGTAATAAAAGGGAAGATAGAGTATTAATAAAAATATGCAAAAATAACCAAAAATTCAGAAATAAAATGTTTTTAATATTTTTAGGATTTTTTTACTATTTTGGTGATTTTTGGATATTTTTCAAATTGTTTTTAGGATTTTTTAAATACTGAAATAAGGGAAAACAAAGAAATATGTACTGACTGTGAGTAAAATAGGAATTAAAATTAACAAACAGCCACCAAAATCTTTCACACTAATTTTCAATTAAATACAATAAAATATAGAGTAAACAGGAACTGAGTTTATAATTTTTGGAGTTTTCTTTGATTTTATATATTTTTTTGAAGTTTTTTTATATTTTCTAATTTTTAAGGTTTTTCTTTAAAGATTTTTAGTGATTTTTGGACTGACACTAAAATAGGGTAAAATAGACAATAGGGAATTTTTTTGGAATTTTTCGAGGTATTTTAATAATTTTTTGGCATTTTCTAAGCTAGACAGTGAATAGAGAGCATGTTTTTTATTTTTAATAAATATTAAAAAGCAATAAAATCAAAAATAAAAAATATAGCGTCAAAGAGCAAGCACACAGGTGCTTAAGTCTATTTTTCGAGAATTTTTGGAATTAAAATGATGGTCCAAATAAATAGAGCAAGCAAGCACCAGTTAAAGTCCTGGCAGGGGTATATATGCAAATATCAGAACATCTAGGGGCCTATATGAAATTTTCGCACAAAAATAACACTTAATATTTAATTTCTAGGACCAAATACAAATTCTAAAACTCGCAGGGGTATCACAGCAATTTTCCCACCAGGGTGCGTGACTTGCACACGCCTGGCGAGGACTTAAAAGTAATTCTCCAAAATCCGAGAGCTCATGTGCAATTTTTCCAAAAATATAACGCTTAGTATCAAAGTTTTGGTACTGAAACAAAATAAACCAAAGACCGAGGGCCTCTATGCAAAATGCCCGCACCTCACGTGTACAGGTCACGTGAGGTGACGTGGCCGAGGACCTGTTTGCAAATACATAAAGTTCGAGGGCCTTTTCGCAAAGTTTACAAAATATTTAAACTACGCAATAAAATTTTAGGACTAAATAAAAATTACAAAACTAGCGGGGTGCGACTGCAAAATACCCACGCCTTATCTCCTCGTGCGCGATCGAACGCGGAGGGCCGCTCACTTATCCATGTGGCGCGCGCACAACGCGCGATGACGGTTCGGCGATGGACGGTGCAGATTAGATCCTCGAATGACGATCTGACGGTTGAGGTGTGACGCAATCCAACGGCGGAGATCAGAACTGGGGCAGCGGCTCGATCGAATGGTGGAGGAGCGAGATGGAGGAACAGGGAAGAACGCCGGCGAGGCGTTCTTCCCCGAGCTCGATCTCAGGTCTCCGGCGGTGGATGGGCTCTAAAATCGAGCTGCGAGCTCCTGGAAGGTCCGGCTACGTGTTGGAAGGCTCAGGTTCGTCGGAGGAGCGTCTAGGCGTTGGCGCAAGGGTGGCGGAGCTCGAAGCTCCAGGTATCTCCGGCGAAGATCACAAGATGGCCTCCAGGGGCGTTGACTGCTGTTGGACCTGCAAAACGGGGTGAAAGGGTCCAGGGCAAACTGCCTGGACACTACGGAGGCGAAATGGAGGTCGGAGGTGGTCTGTGGACGGTGAAGGGGCGTCAGCCGGAGGTGCGCTCCGGCGATGAGCGAGGGGAGGCGATTCGAATGATGGAAATCGGATTTTTTTAGGGGTTTTTGATCTTGAAGCTAAGGGAAACACAATGAAGCAAAAAGAAAAGGGAAAGAAGTAATCCTCGAAGGCGAATGACCTGAGGTGGTGGAACCTCGAAGGGAGGCGATTCGAATGATGGAAATCGGATTTTTTAGGGGTTTTTGATCTTGAAGCTAAGGGAAACACAATGAAGCAAAAAGAAAAGGGAAAGAAGTAAACCTCGAAGGTGGATGACTTGAGGTGGTGGAACCTCGACGCCGGAGGTCGGCGGAGGTGGTGGAGCCGCTACAGAGCCTCCTCGACTCGCCTGAAGGTGTGGATGCGGAGCTGTCACCTCCAGCAACGCGAAGAGCGCAACAGGGAGGAGGAATAATGGCTGAGGGTTCAAACTTGGGCTTGAAGGTGGCGGGGTGTTTAAGTAGAAGATGATGGCGTCTCCTTCAAGCTTGACTCACGCGCGAATGATGAAGATATGGCTGGATCCGAATACATGGCGTGGGAGAGTGGTGATCGGGGATGAAGTCCCAAGAAGGAATCGAGGTGTGAGGACGAACAGATTGAGCTCGAAAATTGGGGGAAGTCGGGGAAAAATCTGGGTGTCAGAGATGGCAGGCCTCGGTCAGGGAGTTGACCGAGGTCAACTCTAGACCGCACCTGGTTGGTCCACGTGGACCAACCAGAGAAATCCAGGCAGAAATTATTAGAAAATTAAAAATAAAATAGTAAATGACATTATTAAATTTAGGTTATTAAATAAAAAATATTTATTATTTTATGTAGTATTTTATTCTTATTTTTAATTATTTTTATGGAATATATTTTTTCAAGTTTTCTTTTATACCCTATATAGGTATAATACTTATATATTTTGGTCTTTTATTTTTATTCTGTGTATTTTAATTTTATTTTTTTATTTCTTATTTTATAAAATTATAAAATACTTTTATATATGTAAATATATTTTTTATTTCATTTTTCTGATATGTTTTGTATACTTAATAAAATAAAGGATTATATTGTATAGTTATACATATAGGTATAATACTTGTATGATCTATATATGTTTATTTTTTATTTTGAGTTTTCTTTGCATTTTTATTCTGATTTTAATGCACACATATATTATAAGTAATATTTACAAGATTATAAAAATATAAAAATAATGAATAAATAATAAATTGAATATTTTAATCTGTACAAGTATACAATAGGGGTCCAAAACTCAACTTTCAAACCGTAGCTCTGCCAAATGCGAAACCACTGCCATTAAATAGCTTATTTTATTCTATATACAATTAAAGGTGAGTTTGATGCATTTGGAGTTGTCATTTGTGAGATACGGGTCTGGGAAGTTGGGATTCTGGATTTTTATTCAGACCATAACTTTTTATCTTTTTCTGTGAAATCAATTTTGTATTTTTATTTATGAAATTATCTACAACTTTTATGTACAAAGTTTCTTTATTTGATGTATAAAAAGTAGAACCAAAAATAGGTCCCAAAGTGAATAAAGAATGAATAGAAAGTATAGGTATTTTATCTGTATTTTGGCCCTTATCTCCCCCTACTTTATTCCTGGTCGACCTATTCATCAAGATGCCTAGGTCTCGGGGTTTTGGGTCATAAAATATTTACAATATTTTATTTTTTTCTTTTCTTTTATTTATTCCATAATTTTGGCTTTAATTACAGTATTTTATACACTAATGAGGTGGACATGCATGAATGCTAAGATGATGAAATAGAGGTGATTTACAGGTATTTTCTAGGGTTTTTGGTGCTAAAATGATAGAATAAAGATGATAAAATGTGGATTCATCACTCCACAACATAGGCAGGAAAATCTATGCAAACCTGGGTATGCCCGGGAGACGAAAAATTACCATCTTCTCAAAACAATTAAGGCACGTGTGATGCTGCTCAAGCCAATCCATCCCAAGATAACATCAAAATCTTCCAACTGAATAAGTAAAAGATATGCGAGCATAAGGTGCCCGTCAATCTGCACTACGACATTCTCCACTGCTTGTCGTACTATGAATAATTGGCCCCATGGACCCTTGATGTAGTAAGGAGGTGATACACAGATTGGTTCTTTATCTAATTTAGATACTAATCGATTTGCAAGAAAGGAGTGTGTGGCTCCTAAGTCAAATAAGACGTGTAGGGATGTACCATGCACTGAAATCATACCTCGCACTATAGCTCCTGAGGCGCGGGCCTGCTCTTGCGTGATTGCGTTCAATTGTCCTTGAAGCTATGGTGGGGCACTAGAACCTGCTACACTGAAGGTTGGTCATGGTGGAGGATGTTGAAAATCTCAACCTCTATGACAGGAAGCTGATCTATATGATTGTCCAGATGAGAAAGTCGGCCGCACACTTGGTTGATGGCCACCTGAGATGTTGATGAGTAAGCGACACTTGGCCTTGAAATGGCTTTCTTGCTGGCAGTGGAAGCATCAACGATCTCCTGACTGAGAAAAAGAGCCTCCTGAGACAAGGCTAGTACCTCCTATCGTGTGGCTCTGGAAATGTGTAGAAGAGCGGAGAGAAGTACTACCATGACTCGTCAGTCCCTGCCCCAAAGTAGGTGTAGGGGCAAATCTGCTAGCGGTAGGAGAGGTCGCCATTGAGTGGAAATGACGCTCTCTTAGATAATGATGTCCTTGTATATTTGATCGACAATGTAATTCTTTTATTATGAATTAAATGAAATATGTAATGATGTTCAAAATGTATCTTTTATGTGCACCCTATTATATGGCATACATTCACATATGTGCACACGAAGGTGCAAAATACAACTAAAAAACCAGATATTCAAATATATATTGTTCTTGAATTCTAACCTCGAATACAAAATCTAAAATCAATGGTTTTGGATAAATGAAATAAAATCCAATGGTGATAGGTGAAATTTGCAAATGCAATAGAGATGAACCATCCCAAAGGTGCACATATGTGCTAAATTATACATATTTAAAACAAAAATAAGTAAAACTTTCTACCATTTATTTAATTGGGAGTTATCTAATAAATAGTTTTTTCAAAGCCTCACATATAAAGAAACAAAGATGCAATTTTTATGGTTATTAACCAATATAAATCTTGTATAAGATTTTAACACGAGATACTAGAATGATTTGATTTGTCATTCTAACAAATTATATTAGATTAGAAATTTTAAATACGTAAAATAATGGATTGGTCCGAACCATTGTCAAAAGTATATGTGAGCATCCATACATTGCATATACATGTGATTTTCATTTAAATGTCATGTTCGTTTAATATATTCACATGGGATACCATGAGTTATATTTTAAAAAAAATGTGAAAGAGATGAAATTTTAAAATTGATAATTCTTTTTCTTATTCCGTTGTACTTATTTCGTCCACGGTCACTTTACTCGTATTTTTTATTATTGTTTTAATATATAACAACACATTAATTATGAAGGATAAGAAAAATGTATTTGGGATTAAAATATAAAAAATACAACATCCAATTTAACCGATATTCCTTTCTTCAAATCTAACATAATAATCAAACTATAATATGAAAGGCCAAGATGTGAACATGAGAATATGTTATTTTAAGGGAATATGTAAGTATAAAAAAACTAATATGTTTTGAAGTGTAATGAAATATATGAGCAACGATGCAAATGTAAATGGATTAGATTTTAAAAAAATAAATCTCACTAAAATTGAATAGGACGTGATTAAGCCAAAATTTAACCATTCAAATTCATGTGAACTCGTGTTTTATTATAATTTATATGAAAATTTGCCCATTATTAGTGATTAGTGATCAAAAGGTGGATAAATTTAAAAATAATTACTCTCCCTAAATGGTGAAATGTGGTGGCCATCAGGAGCTCCTCTCGTAGGGTCGTGATCTCACTTCCTCGACTTATCAGCTTTAATTGTAATATTTCGCACATAAACATGTAGATACATGCACGCATACATACATATATATAGTGATAGTGCTTTGAGTTTAATTTTTATGATATATTGTAGCATGTATACCTCAAATGTCAAAAAACACATGGATTGCTTAAATATCCAATATTATCTGCACAACATATTATCTAACCTTATCAATTGATTATTATTATTATTATAATGAAGTACTTATCAAAAAATACATTAATTTACATTATAGATGAAGGGTAGGAATAATTGTTTTTGAATATTTACATTTTATGGTTCCAAAAACAATAGTTGTAAATAGAAAAAAATCTAATATGCATTTTTCAAATATTGGTACATCATTATAAAATCAATAAAAAATCATTTAAAAAACTAAATAATTAATTGGTGGGTAAAATATGAATTAAAATATCGAATGAATAGTATAAAGTAGATATTTAAAAACAACTTAACGATACTTTTTCCTAAATAATAAATCACCAAGAGATTAAAATAAAAAATAATATCTTTAAACAAAAAGATAAGTGAATAAATAACTTTGGAATACATTAATCAAGATCTAAAAGTAGAAACTTTACATAAAACAACTATTAATTGATGATTCTAACATTAAGCAACTTACATGTATCACAATATGCAACAACCAAAAAATTAAAAGGTGATATATGTATACATTTAAGAATTACTAAATAAAGATTTGTTGTTTATATGGAACTTTTATCGATTTATTTGAATTTTTATGGATTATAATGTTAACATGTAATTTTTGTTTTTTACTTAAATAGAAAATGACCTTAATTTTCATAACTATTCACTACAAAAAAAACGTGATTGGCGTGTACGTTATGGAGTGCACTTGGCGAGCACATGTGCTCGTGCATACCCTAACGAGCACTTAGGTTACACATGTGCTCCCCTTGGCTGGTCACCCTTTTGTATCTGGAGGTGTGGTATATTTTCGTATATGGACGAGCACTTGAATAACACAAGTGCTCACCAATTTATGCTCTCCCATTTGAAATAAAAGGTGCGGCGATACCGGCGTGTGTCAATATTCGGGCGAGCACCTGGAGAGCAGTGAGCGAGCACATAAATGTGCTCGCCCGCGCCTGTAAACAGAACGTCGGGCGTCCTCTTTTCCTCATTCCACGCGATGTTCTTCTCAATTCTTCCCCTCCAACGATCCGTGCTCCATCATCTCCGCCTCGAACGACCTCCGTTTGAGTATTCAATCACACAACTGACGCTCGATCGGCAAAGCATCGCAGCTAATGACGCAAAAAACCGGGTCTGAGTCTCAGCCCGCCCACATCCTTGTTTAGATCTATTTTATCATCCTTTCTCTCATTTTTTCATATTTCATTACATTTCAATCTTGTTTTGATAGTTTGGGGTTTTAATATTGTTGATTGTTTACTTGTTATTTTTAATATTACTAGTTCTTAAACTTGTTGTCCATGCTTCATATAGTTGATTAATATGTAGTTGTCGTTAGATTTGAGTATATATTTGTCTAATATAGATGGAATATCATAGGCATGTCAAGTGTTTGATTAAATGTCACAACAAGTAAAGTGCTTAAATATAGAAGTAGGTGAATGTTGATATAGAAATAGAGAATATTGAATTATGCCATAACACTAGTTTCATCACAATGGTTCATGTCTTGGGATTTTAGGATTGCAGTTGGAAGCGAAGAAAAATAAAGAAGTAGATGAATGTTGATATGAGAGAATGAAAGAACAAACACATGGGAATGAGTTAGAGGATGTATTTGTGGTATTGAACTTGAATTTGAAGTAGGGTTAGAAATGATTCACTGAAAGAAGGGATAAGAGATACAAAGCCTTTGGAATAAGAACTAAATAATGGATGTCAAATTATTCATTGATTTAAGTCAAAATTGTTGGAGTGTGACGATAACTATAAACACAAATATTTCTTCTGTGATATTTTATTATCACATTAAATTCTAGTTAATATGATCAAGTATATCACATCAACTTATAGTTAGGTTAATGATAAGGCTAAAATACTAACCACTAATTATTATAAAATCACACAAAATCATTCACACACAGTGCATCCCTCCACACCGGGTGGTGTGTGGCGCTGCACACCGGAAGGCGTGTGCAACACATTAGAATATTTGATCACCTCCATCTGTGTTATATTTTTTTGTTTCACAACACTATTTGACTCACTTTGGGATGGCTTATCACATACCACTGGTCATGGATTTTAATATTTGCAGGTGTAAAATTTGGTTTTTTGCAGGTACCCATCTAATATTATTGAGTCAAACACTTTATTAGGCACTAATATCGGATCACACTTATCCCTATCTCCATTGTTAACCAACCGAATTTATGTAAATGCCTGGCTAACGTAAATGAATAAATATTTTAAGATTATTTTATAGTCTCATTTGTAGCACATACAAATGTATGATGTAAAGTAATATTAAAGTATTACATTTATGTTAGATTTTCTTAGTTCGGAGATCTCGGACTAAGGGGGTCGTAAGGATTCAAACTTATTAAAAGGTGATCGTTGTCACAAGCTGTTTGTTTCTGATGGAAATTCAGTTCCATAACCCCTTCCTTTTCGGTATACCAAATCATTCATAAATTACTATCGAAATAATCACTAATATGATTATTTTAAAAGTTGATTGCGATTGATTTTTGAGGTATACAGGAGATGTGCAGGGTTATGCTGCCGAATTTTCATCAGAAATAAGCAAGCATGTGGCAACGGGCATCTTTTAGTAAGTTTGAATCCTTATGGACGGGCTCAAGTGATAACATAATTAAGACACTTCTCTTCTCATCTTTTATGTCAACAATGGGTTAGATTTAGGTATTCTTCACATATTTTCCTTGATTTGACAATATAAATTATTTCGTTCAGGTTGATCAATATAACTAATAGAGAGTGGATGTACAAGCGTGTAGTAGATAGACGTGTAATAGATACCTTTCAAAGAGGTTTTCAGGAATTTATACAATTTGCTTACGCACAAGGCTCCCGTGTTGTGGATTCAGATGGAACTATCTTGTGTCCGTGCCAAAAATATCGTTTAACGAGGAAGAGATCCAAGGATGAAACTCAGTTACATCTTTATAGAATGGGTTTCATGGAAGGATATCAGATTTGGTGGAGGCATGGTGAGGATTACGATGACAAGATAAATGAGACAGAAGAAGTGGATAATATTAATCCATTTGTAGATATGGTTATGTACATTGCAGGTCCAGATTTTAATACTGCTTTTATAGATGATGAGGAACCATATAGAGAGTCTGCAGAACTCTACGAGTTGTTGAAAAAAGCAGAAGAGCCATTGTGGTTGGGTTGCAAGACATATTCAAAACTCTCAGGGGTTTCAGATCTTCTATATATGAAGAAGGAGTACAATAAAACTGATTGTAATTTTGATGCAATGCTTAAGATTATCAAGAAAATATTACCAGAAGATGCAGAATTACCTGATAATTATTGCAAAATGAAAAAGATGATGCGGAAGATGAGTTTAGCGGAAGTTAAAATAGACTCTTATATAAATCACCATATTTTCATATTACGATGAACACCGGCATTTACAACGGTGTCCTGAATGTGATGAGCCAAGATATCAGGAAGTCAGTAAGAGTGAGACAAAAATCTCAAGAAAGATTTTACGTTATTTTCCGTTGACGTCGAGATTGAAACGACTATATTGCAAAGAAACGACGAAGCATATGACATGGCATGCGGAATATAAGGTCGATGACTACATGAGGCATACATCCGAGTATGATTGTTGAAAAGTATTGATGTCAGCTTTTCCTACATTTTCTGAAGAAAAGAGGAATTGTGTTGTAGGTTTATGTACAGACGGGTTTAATCCTTATATAAGAAATAAACATTACTCTTGTTGGTCAGTAATGACAACACCATACAATCTACCCCCATGGTTATTTAATAAGCGACAGTTTATGTTTCTTTCGTTGTTGGTACCAGGACCTACACATCCGAGAAAATACATCGACGTTTATTTACTTCCTCTTATAGATGAGTTGAAAATGTTATGGGTTGATGGAGTTGATACATATGATGCAAATAAAAGTCAAACATTTAACATGAAAGTAGCTCTACTTTGGACGATAAATGACTTCCCGGCATATGGAATGTTATCTGGATGGAGTATGCATGGACGTAAAAGTTGTCCATATTGTATGGAGGTTATTAAATCATTCCAGCTTCAACACGGTCAGAAATCATATTTTTTTGATTGTCACAGACGTTTTCTTCCTAACAATCATCTATATCGAAGACGGAAGCAATCATTTAAAGATAATACAATTGATCTTACAGATCCGCCACCATTTAAGACAGGCATACGATATTATTAAGCTTGTAAGAATTGGAGAAATCATCCTTAAAGAATGGAGATAAAATAAAAAATATTCCTGATTTTGGTGACAGTCGTGATTGGATTAAGAAGAGTATATTTTGGGAATTATCATTTTGAAGCAAGTTACTAATACGATACAACTTAGATGTTATAAATATAAAGAAAAATGTCTTTGATAACATATTCTATACTGTTATGAATGTAACTAGTCGCTCAAAAGATACAGTAAAGTCTCGTCGTGATTTACAAATCATATGCAATCGGCCAGAGTTGCAAATAAAGGAACATGGTAATGGAAGGGTTGAACTTCCTAAAGCAAAGTATACATTAGATAGAAATCAAGTGAAGCTTGTCTGCGAATGGACAAGTAAGTTGAAGTTTCCAGACGTATATGCATCAAATTTTTCAAATTCGGTCGATTTAAAGAAGTTTTTGTTTAAAGGGATGAAAAGTTATGACTATCATGTTTTCATGGAAAGATTGCTATCGTTAGTGTTTAGAGGATAGTTATCAAAAAATATTGTTGATGCTCTATCAGATGTCAATAGATTTTTTAATATTCTATACTCGTCACGCGTACACCGCACGGAGATGGAATATCTTCATAAAAATATTCTTGTGATTATGTGTAATTTAGATAAGATATTTCCGCCATCATTTTTTGATTCAATGGAGCATCTGATGATTCATATTCACATGAAGAAAAAATTGGAGGGCCAGTAATATCGTTGGATGTATCCATTTCAAAGGTATTTATAAATATTATAATCTTCTTGCATTCTTTAATATTTGAATATAATGTTTACCTATTTCCATATAGGTTTATGTTCTTTCTCAAAAGAAATGTCCGAAATAAAAGTAAAGTTGAAGGATCAATAAGTTTGCAATATATATATATATATATATGAGGAAGTCGCAACATTCGGTGCTAGGTATCTTTCAGAAGATGTGGTGACAATGCACAATAGATTTAGGAGGAATGAGACAATTTACTCGGAGAAAGAACCTTGTATCAGTATCTTTCGTCAATCCACTCAGCTCATAGGAAAGACAACTAAACGTTTCTTATAGAAACAAGAGAAGGATGATGCAGAGTTATACGTATTATACAATTGTAAGGAAATAACACCATATGTTCAGTACATATTTGTATTACTTTATGTAAATATGCAAATTCAATTTCAAGTAATTCTGATGTTTCTTTTACTGATTTTAGGGAATTTAGGAAGAAAATTGTCGAGGGAAATCATATGTATCCAGATGACGAAGTTCCGAGCATCTATAGGAATCAATTTCCATCTTGGTTTAAAGATCGCTCAAAACAGTTGGAAGGCGGTGATTGTTATACTTATATTTTAAAATATTTTAGAGAAGGACCTGTTTATAAGGTTCGATCGTACAACTCTTGCTGCAGAAATGGTTATCGTTTTCATAACTTCAATTCCGGTAAATATTTAACAACTCAAAATCACTGAGTGATGAGTCGTGGATCTTGTTATGAGGAAGATCATATGAATTATTATGGAATTTTAAAGGAGATACTAGAAGTAGAATATAGTATTCCAGGCTTTAATAAAATAGTTCTCTTTTTGTGTGATTGATGCGAACCCAATGGAGGTGTAGTACTCGATAGGAGAAATAACATTATTGATGTCGTACCAAGAAAATTTATACGCATATTAAAACCCTTCGTTTTAACTTCTCAAGTGGACCAAGTTTGTTATCTCCCCTAAGTGTCAAAGAAGAAAAAAAGCATTGAAACTTTAACTGTGGTGAAGAGAAATTCTTGAGGCTATATTTCTAATGATTACACTCATCATGAAGATGACGACATAGATGAAGCATTCATACCGACACATGAACGAATAAATGTAACAGAAGAAGTCCCAATCATCGAATCGGTTCGATTGGTTGATAATGAGGTATTGTGTGTTGACCTACAAGATGATTCCAACTCCACAAACGATGATTCGGAAAATGAAGAAATATCCTTCAATCCCACCGAAATAAATGATGAATATTAGCTGTAAGTTTTATTATATTATTGCAATCGAATTAGCTAAAATCTTCATTATTAACTATGTAATTAACTACTACATCATCATTACAGTCATGGTAGGTTTTGGACGTGGCAGGTCTCATGGATCACATCGATCCAATCGTCTATCCTCCTCAGACACACCTTCATCCAGTAGGCAGCCAACCCCAGATGTTATTTTAGATTCACAGCCCGACGAGGTCCGGCGAGTCATGGCCTACTACGAGTCCCTTGGTTATCCTCCTCCACCCTTTTATATAGGTGATGAATCTACGTTTCATCATCTTATTCTATCATTTTGGCCTTAAAAATCTTAGTAAATGCATGTAAATACTGCTAATTTAGGCATTTTATCATCCATGCATTATTGTACAAATTCTATATAAAATACGGTTTTTAAAGCCAAAATAATAGAATAAAGAAAAGAAAAGAAAAAGAATAAAATATTGCAAATATTTTATGACCCGAAATCCCGAGACCTAGGCATCTCGATGTATAGGTCGACAAGGAATAAAGTAGGGGGGGATAAGGACCAGAATACATAAAAAATACATTTTATTTCATCCATTCTTTATTCATTTTGGGACCTATTTTTGGTTGTACTTTTATACCTCAAATAAATAAACTTTGTACATAAAAGTTGTAGACAATTAAATAAAGAAAAATACAAAATTGATTGCACTCAAAAATAATATACAGATAAAAAGTTATGATCTGAATAAGAATCCAGCATCCCAACTTCCCAGACCTGTATCTCCCTAATAAAAGCTCGAAATGCATCAAAATCACCTTTAATTGTATGTAATGTTAAATAAGCTATTTAATGAAGGTGGTTTCACATTTTGCGGAGCTACGGTTTGAAAGTTGAGTTTTGGACTCCTATTGTATACTTGCACAGATTAAAATATTCATTTTATTAATTATTCATTATTTTCATAATTTATATCTTTATAATTTTGTAAATATTATTTGTAATATATTTGTACATTAAAATCAGAATAAAATACTAAAGAAAATAAAAAAATCAAACACATGTATATAATACATAGGTATAAGACCTATAAATATACCTATATAATTGATTCTTCTATTTTATTAAATGTACAAAACACTTCAAAAAAATAAAATAACAATATATTTAAGTGTATAAAAATATTTTATAAATTTATAAAATAATAAACAAAAATAAATAAATTAAATTCATAAAATAAAATTAAAATATTAAAATATATAGATTTATATACCTGTATAAGCCTAAAAAGGTAACTTGTATTTTTATACCTCGAAAAAATAAATAAAAATCATAATAAAATAACTCAGAAAATAATAAATATTTTTTATTTTATAATCTAAAAATTATTTATTATTTTTAATTGATTTCTAATTATTTTTTCCAATGATTTTTCTAGTTGGTCCACGTGGACCAAACAGATGCAATCGTTGGTTGACCTCGGTCAACTCTCTGAATGATGTCTGCCATTACGTCAGACATGTTTTTTGTCCGCTTTTTCGGATTTTTCTAGGCCGCCTCGTCCCTCCTTCATGATGCTTTCTTCTGTGATTTTTCTCCCCATTGACCATTATACACACCCTTTGATAATTTTGGGGATTGGACCGTTGAATCCTCGGATTTCCCTCGATCTTCTCACCATGTTCACCACTCCTTCAAAACACCACCCGTCACCTCCTTCCACTTTTGAACCCCCCTTGGACCCGTTCTAGCAATCCTTCTTGGAGGTCTGGATAGAGCAAGGTGACAATGAGTCTCCCCGCTCCTTGGAGGCGTCATTAGGCGAGTTCAGGGTGGCTCCCATCATCTCTGGCCAAGGGTGGCCGTCGAGGTACCTTCTCCTGGCTTTTTAGAGAGTTGAGATTATGTTTTTCCTTTGAATTTCTGTCCATTAGTCAACTGTAGGCTTTATTTGTAATATCGTGTTTTTCAGTTAGTCGTGTAATTGAGAAAACAATGACGATTTGGTTTTCAAAAACCTTGCCGGAGCCCTCGAGCTCCTGCCACCACTGACCACCCATCACCAAACCTCTGTTCGCCCTTGAACCCACTTAATAACAGCCCAGATTCCTCCACCGTTGTCTCTCTGCGCTTTTGCATCTCTTTACAGGATCTGGAAGGCCCCATCTGAGGGGCGCTTTGTCAAAAGGATACCTCCAGGTTCACATCCATCGCTAGCCGTCGTCGGAGCTCTTCGGAGCATTTTGAAGCATCAAGTCAATAGGGAGGGGCCCTGGGAGGATTTTGGTATCATCGGAAGGGAGAGGGCAGCATCGAGCGTGAAGATTTTGGCATTTCAAGCTCATCCAAGCCGTGTTCGTCGGTTGTTCTTTCTCCGCGACCCTTCACCGTTGGATCCTCTCCTATTCTTCAGGACGTGCAAGTGCCGTCGGATCAGATCTTTCCCATCCGTCTGATCGTTCCTTCGCGTTCTAATCGTGGCCATCAAAAGCGAAGGGGTATCGTGCCCTGTCGTCATGACACGTGTATAAGTGACATACTCCCTGCCGTCCGATCCGCCAAGGCCATGGGTATTTTGCGCATTACACCCCAGCCCTTTTTTGTATTTATTATTAATCTATAAACATTCATCTGTCGCCTTATAATTTTGGTTAATTTGCATAACGCCCCCTAGTTTTGTAATATTACTTTTTAGCCCCTACCAAGTCACGTGCACTGCGCACGTGACTTGGAAATTTTGCAGGTGAACCCCGGGACATTTTCATATTTGTCTTTAGTCCAAAAACTTTTATATGAAGTTAAACATTTCTGGGCATTTTGCAAATTAGCCCTCCTTGTTTTCAATTATTACGATTTAGTCCATGCTAGTCATGTGCCCCATGCACGTGACTTCGGGAATTTTGCAGATATAACCTTGGCGCTTTGGCTATTTGTAATCAGTCCAGAAACTTTTTTTTATTAGTTAGATATTTTGTGAGAAAATTACGTTGAGGCCCCTGGACTTTCTGCTATTTACAAAATGCCCCTACTATGACTGCATTTTCTTTTTGTTCCCTTTATTTATTTCACGCATTTATAAAATTTGAAAAATTACCAAAAAGATACCATATGTTCTTGTTGCATTGTAGTTTCACGTCATATTTTTAGTTTGCATTTTTATTGCATTTTATTATTTATAAAACTTCAAAAATATGCATTTTCTTTACTGCATGCATTATAAAATACCTGAAAAATATAAAAACTTCTCGGAAAATTTCCAAAAAATATATTTTGTGTCTTTTAGTATCTTCTAGCATCACTCCAAAATTCAAAAAAAAATACAAAAGAAAACACTAAAAAATAGCAAAACTCTTAAAAACTTCATAAAAATCTTAAAAATTCCAGAAAAATCCTAAAAATATAATTTTTGTCTCTAAATTTTCTTTGTTTCTTTATCTTTATTTTAAAATTAGTTTGAGGATTTTGGACTCTGTTTGATAATTTCCATCCTCATTTTAGCTTCATTATTTTATTTTATTCACTATTTTCAGTATTTTTGACTTTAAAAATACCAAAAAAATAGGAAAATATAAAAAATAAAAAAACAATAAAAATATAAAAAGCCAAAAAAATAATTTTATTTTCTGAATTTCCCTTATTTGTACCTATTTTATAAATGCTTATTCCTCTCCTCTTTCTTATATTATATATATATATATTCTTTTTAAAGAAAAAGAAAATATAAAAATATGAAATATTAAAAAAAAGAAAATATAAAATCTAAAAATTTAAAAAATACAAAATATAAAACCAAAAATAAAATAAAAAAATAGAAAATTTAAAACCCACAAAAATAACATTTATAGGCACATACATCACAATCACATTTTATGCATTATTGCCCCGTTCTATCTGTCTGCTCCCTGTGTTCGACCTCTACACTCCTTGCACACTATACACATCCTTTGCAGAGTTATAATAAATTTTATCTCCACGCCGCTTTTCATTGTTTGATTTCTGTTGTGGGTTAATTGTTGATTGATTGAGGTTTCGTAAGTGGTCGCTCAATGACACTATGGTCCCGCCTTGTGTGGACTACTTTAGACCCTCACAAAATCTCGATTATCAAATGACGTCATTGCCAGGGAGCAACAGCGCTTAGTTCGGGTTTTTGCTTGTGCTTGTGATTGTTTGTCTATTTTTACAGCTTTATTTATTTTTTTATTTGATATATATCGCTTGAGCTGTCTAACCTCTTCTCTTGTTGATTTCGTGTGAGGTACCGCGGATCGAGGGAGGCGCTCCACCCTAGGCGCCTGTGCACCCATGTGAAGCCGGGACAGTCTGCTCGCCTTGCACCAAATGAGACTCAGAGATTTTTGAAGACCGCGCTCCATTTGCATTTGTAGCATTTAGTTTCTATATTTATTTTTGTAATTTGAAGTGAGTGAGAGACCCTCTAGTAGTGTAATAATACAGGTACCCTGAACTCTGGACATTCGGGCCTGATTTCTAAGTTTTTATACACTTGGGGGCTCATCGTGGTTTTCTCACGGTTTTCTTCGCATTTGTTTCCTTTGTTTTCCGATTTTGTTTTCTTTACTTTTGTGTGATTGAGCCCTTAGTTTTAGGATATGCTTGGCGATAGTATTAGGTCCAAACACATTAATTACCATTGCATGTACCTGTAGTCTCGTTTGGACTTAGATAAATTTTGCAAACTGTTCTTCACAATAATAGCAGCTTCTCAACTTAGGGTGATTTCATCGGCTTGCACTTGCATATAGTTTAGGTTTCAATTCTACTAAGCACCCTTTCATGCAAAGTGCTAGAGGCAAGGTGAGCATTTACGCTTTAGCATCCATCATCGTTTTGCTGCTTGCATTGCTTTTCTACCTCTCCCTCTAATTTTGACCACCTAGGTGCTTAAAGGAATTGACTCCTCGTTAAGCACGTGCATTTTTATTAAAAATCCAAAAAAGTGATAACCAATAAAATTGGGACTGTTAACATTACTCGGCCCTAATATCAATTAAAAAGAAAAATATTGTCTTGGGGTGAGTAATCCCCTCATTGTCTTCGCTTTTACTTGCTCGCGCGGCACAATAAGGATTAGTGCCCAAATCCCATTTCAGCCCCTAAGTGTTTGTGCAACTTTTGGACTTCTCACCTAACTCTAAAACAAACAAGATAAAAAGACCGGCTGTTCGATCTCTACCAAGCTGAGTAGGTGAATTGAGGGTTTGTATTGTGTGAGTTTGTTGGTGCTTGATTGTGTGTACACCAGATCATCTCTGCGCATCTGCGCCTTTTTCTTCACTTCTCTTGACTTGACCTTCGTGCTCTCTCGATCGTTTCCTTTTGTTTTTCGAGATGGACCCCTGGAGCATATTTTATCCGAACTTTACGGACCCCTCATTCACTCCAGCCGGTCCACCTCACTGTTATCAGGAGGACTCTCCTCCTATTTTTTCTGATTTGTGTACATATCCGCCTCAGCCACAGTATCAGGACTCATATTTCTACCCACATCCACTACCTTCATACTCTCCACCTTTACATCCACCCGATACTGAACTGTTGGAGTCACCCCTCACTATGTCCACACTTGAGACCTTGACTCAGTTCATGGAGCAAATGAAGTCGAGGATTGACAACCTCACCTGCATGAATAAGAGCCACATTGATGCTTCACGATCTGATGATTTGGATTCATTTGAGGATTATCATGAGAGCTTGCAATCGCCCAAAATACAAAAAAATAAGAAAAATTTAAAAACCCAAAAAGAGTTCAGGAGTCCTTTGGTTGAGTTAGGCTGCGAGGAGAGCACCCACTTGCCAGATCCTTTGACCACACAACATTTCACACCTTGTCCCACCTTCGACCTCGAGGATGCCGCTGTACAGACTGCTCTTGGCATGCCTCGTGTAGATGCTGATTTCGACTTCCTCTCTTGTATGGAGGAGGTCCAAAAATTCAAAAAAATGTTGACTGAACCCGGAGTGGTGGCCACTATTCATGAGATCATCCAAGCCCCACTTCAGCAAGCCATGACCCAATTATTTGCTCCTCTTCCCAAGAAGAGAAAGTGGAGGAGCGGATCTGAGCGTCATATCTTGACCATGGCCACTACCCACGCCATCACACACCGTATCATTCCTGGGAAGAGGAACACTGCCACACCTTTCATTAGATGCACCAACTCTGACTTCACTTGTGGTCACACTCTTCTAGATGGCGGTGCTTCGATTAGCATTATGCCATTCTCGCTGGTATAGTCTCTTCATTTAGGGTCTCTCAAGAAAATTAGGATGATCGTTTAGCTGATGGATCAATAAAGAGCCGAAGGGTATCCTTGAAAATACCGTCATTTCGATTCAGGGCATGAGCTACAATGTTGACTTTGTCGTATTGCCCATGGAGACCTCCATAGGAGAGCATTCTCCAAGCATCCCGGGACGACCATTCCTCACCTCTGCGAGGGTCGTTATTGACTATGGATCAGGAGAGATTTGCTTCCCTCCTACTGATGAGAGCGAAGCGTTGATCACCGCACCCACAGTTGACCAGAGACCTGCACCTGATGCGACTTCACCTATTCTGGCTGACCCTGAGGCCTATGAACCTTTATGAGGATATCAAAGAGACTTTCTTTATGACCGATGATGAGACCCGAGAATTCCTCTCCAGAGAGGAAAGCTCGGAAAGCATAGACCTTGGTGTTTCCGCTTCCTATGATTGGCGATGTGTTGATGACATCCGCGGGATTTACACGATTGATACCATTGAGCGGAGGGCAGATTTAGAGACTAGACAGTGCGGACATGACTTGACTTCTTTCATCGATGAGTTCGCTCCTGTTCATTTGGATTCAGATGAGACCAAGGTCGAATTTGATTCGATTGCTTTTATTCGGGAATTCGGGCCTTTTGATGAGAAAGATGATCCGGTTGAGATTATAGAGGACGAACAGAGTTCGACTACTTCCACTGATGAGTTCGTTCCTTTTGGTTTTGACCTGGACGAGACCTTGCAGGACGACAGTGGCTACACTACTTCCAATGATGATGAGTTCGTCCCTTTTCACTTCGATATCAGCGAGACTCCCAAGGCCAGACCTGACCACACTTCTTACACTCACCCGCCTACGCCTTCACACCCTAGGGCCCCTGAGGATCTCCACTCTGTCAACCCCGATCGGCTTCTGTCCACTGTGGACCCCGATGTTGACCTGCACCACACCAGATCTATCCCTCAACGGTCTCGCAAGAAGGTTTGCTTTCTACCTTCTTGATCATGTTTACATCCACCTCTGTTGTATATCCTCCTTTTTTTCATCTTCGTCCCTCTTTCGTATTGCTCGTCCACCCATTCTCGTGTGTACCTTGCTTAGGACACACTTTGTCCTAAGTATAGGGGGTGGACGAGCCGAGTGTTTATTCTTCGTTCCGTTTCATTACTCCTATTGTTGCCTATACTTAGGGCTTCTTTTACCCTGAGTATAGGGGGAGTGATGTGTACACCCTATTCTCTATCTTCTTCCATCTTCATCTCTTTTCTTCTTTTCTTCTTTTCCTTTCCTCTTTTCTTTTCCTACCGAAAAGGTGCTGCCCCTTGTTGTCAGTCTTCTATACTTAGGACGTACTTTGTCCTAAGTATAGGGGGTGTGCACCCCAAGTTTTCATTATTTTCGATCCTCTCCATTGTCTCCTCTTCTTGTCTGTACTTAGGGATATCTTACCCTAAGTATAGGGGGAGACAGTCTGAGTATGATCTGTTCATTCCCACCCTTGACCCTCCCTGCTTGGTGTACAGTCTGCTATACTTAGGATTATTTGATCCTAAGTATAGGGGGGACGGTCAACTTCTGATTCATTCATTCATTCCTTTATTCGTTCGTTTATTCTTTAGATTTTCCTATACTCAGTACGAGTTATGTCTTCTCTTCTCTCTGATCTATGAGGACATAGCTCAAGCTAAGTATAGGGGGGTCGTATATACTACGTATATACTTTAGCCACAACTCGTACTTTCGTATTTTACTAATAATTATGAATAATAATTCTTTAAAATTCATTAAAAACCTTAATAAAAAGATGTTATCATTCCTCAAATTCTTTTTGTATTTATGATTAATAAATCAGGTGAAAATGTTTTTTGCAAAATATTTGAAAAATAGTTTGAAAATCTTATTGAAAAATCTTTTGAAAACTATTTTGAAAATATTTCGTTACATGTTTTCAACCTCTGTAAAAATTATTTGTTTTGAAAATTTTATTTGTGCGAAATAAAATATTTGAAAAATGATTTGCAAATGGTTTGAAAAATAGTTGCAAAATACTTTGGAAAATCTATATATATTGTTTGGAAAACCTTTGCAAAATGATTTTCAAATGTGTGTACATGTTTGTAAAAATTGTTTGTAAAAAATATTTTGGACTATAGTTTTCAAAATTTTTTGAAAACTCTTTCAAATAAGTTTGAAGAATATACACATCACACCTAAAATTCGTTATATATATACCTATAAAATTGATCACTTACCCCTGTAAATTCTTAAAAATCCACTTCTTGTAAATATGAGAAGCATTCCCGTGTAAATATTTGTACCTAATTTTTATCCAAAACCCTTTTTGTTTTCAAAAATCCCAAAAACATTTGCAAAACTAAAATCCAAAAATATTTGAAAAATCTTTTTGAAAAAAAAATACAAAAAATGCATATGCATCATCTTTTCAAAATCCATAAAAACTTCAAAATCTTGAAAATTCCATCACAAAAATATTTTCTACGTAGCATTTGCATAGCATGAGCATTTTTCGGATTGAGTTTGATGGTTGAACAAGTATAAATAAAATCCGGAGAATGGAGCTTGATTGAACCTTAAAATCTACCTAATAACAGGAACCTTATAGGAACTGGAATTGAGGTACTTCAGGTCTAGTTGACTTAATTCTTTGAGGATCATGAGACTTAATTCAATGGATTCTTGACTGCCTAAGTGGAGTATTTCGGAGCACATGCACAACTCTTGTTGACAATGACCTAACTTGGACACATGCACCTTTCACTTGGCTCAACATAGTTGGAGTGGTGAGGGGATTGGATTTGCCGGTATGATACGCACACAAGTGAAAACATTTGTCCTC
Source organism: Ottelia alismoides (assembly GCA_037367405.1). Classification (NCBI taxonomy): domain Eukaryota; kingdom Viridiplantae; phylum Streptophyta; class Magnoliopsida; order Alismatales; family Hydrocharitaceae; genus Ottelia; species Ottelia alismoides. The sequence continues at coordinate 655,058 of JAZKJV010001853.1, read as the reverse complement.
CTCTAGGGATGGGAAGTGCACCCCAACCCGTCCAGTGATGAGGAGTTCTAAAGACATGAGAGTGTGGGTTGCAATAAAGCTTCAAAAGAGGGATAGTCTACTGGCTCAAGAGGAAAAACTCCTTATGTAAATGCTGTTGTATATAGTATTTCAAAAAAAACTCCAAAAAATGGGCATGCCTATAAATAAAAATAAAATGCCTGTCGGAGTGTACATATGTTGTAAAGTCAATAAGCAAGCTTGAGCATCAAAGTCATATCATGTGAGCCTGCAGCTGGATGACTTGACTACACTGGTCTTGCATCCTAGGATAGGTAGCTACATTGGTTACCGTCCATTCTTCTCTTCACCTCCTCCTCTTGAGCTAGTTGCCACTTGAATTTATAAGGGAATACCCCACTCCTCGTGGAAGGAGTTACTGGATTGGGGAATCATTGGGTTGTCACACTGGAGAAGTCAGTCTCTTTGTCATTCTAGTTGGGGAGAGCCACTATCACTTACATTGTACGAGTCAGATTCATAGTCGTAAGGGTTTGCGTATGAGTTGAGATATTTCTGACCTGTCTATTGAGGAGACTTGAGCAGAGTTTTGGAATTCTCGAAGGTTGTTGGATTTCAAATCCGATTCCCATTAAGGTTCCGCCCGCACTAAAATTCCAAAGGTCCGACTTAAGCTCCAAACTTTGATTTTGTGAAGACAAGTTTGATAATTAAACTTAATCCACATTTCATCTTTTTCTTTTCTTTGTTTTTCTTTTCTGCACTTATTGCATAAGTGTTTGCTATGGACTAGCAAAGGCAAGTATATGGGGATGATGAATCTACATTTCATCATCTTTATTCTATCATTTTGGCCTTCAAAACCTTAGTAAATGCGTGTAAATACTGTTAATTTAGGCATTTTATCATCCAAATTCTGTATAAAATATGGTTTTTAAAGCCAAAATAATAGAATAAAGAAAAGAAAAGAAAAAGAATAAAATATTGCAAATATTTTATCACCCGAAACCCTAAGACCTAGACATCTCTATGTATAGGTCGACAAGGAATAAAGTAGGGGGAGATAAGGGCCATAATACATAAAAAATACATTTTATTTCATTCATTTTTTATTTATTTTGGGACCTATTTTTGGTTCCACTTTTTATACCTCAAATAAAGAAACTTTGTACATAAAAGTTGTAGATAATTAAATAAAGAAAAATACAAAATTGATTGCACTCAAAAATAATATACAGATAAAAAGTTATGATATGAATAAGAATCCAGAATCCCAACTTCCCAGACATGTATCCCCCTAATAAAAGCTCGAAACACATCAAAATCATCTTTAAATGTATATAATTTTAAATAAGCTATTTAATGAAGGTGGTTTCGCATTTTGCAGAGTTACGGTTTGAAAGTTGAGTTTTGGATTCCAATTGTATACTTGCACAGATTAAAATATTCATTTTATTAATTATTCATTATTTTCATAATCTTATATTTTTATAATTTTGTAAATATTATTTGTAATATATTTGTACATTAAAATCAGAATAAAATCCTAAAGAAAATACAAAAATCAAACGCATGTATATAATACATATGTATAAGACCTATAAATATACCTATATAATTGATTCTTCTATTTTATTAAATGTACAAAACACTTTAAAAAAATAAAATAACAATATATTTAAGTGTATAAAAATATTTATAAATTTATAAAATAATAAAATAAATAAATTAATTAAATTCACAAAATAAAAATAAAATATTAAAAAATATATATTTATATACCTATATAAGCTTAAAAAGGTAACTTGTATTTTTATACCTCGAAAAAATAAATAAAATTCATAATAAAATAATTCAAAAATAGTAAATATTTTTTATTTTATAATCTAAAATTAATAAATTTATTTATTGTTTTTAATCGATTTTCTAATTATTTTTTCCAACGATTTTTTTTGTTGGTCCACGTGGACCAACCAGATGCAACCGTTGGTTGACCTCGGTCAACTCTCTGACCGAGGTCTGCCATTTCATCAGACCTGGTTTTTTGTCCGCTTTTGCGGATTTTTCTAAGTCGCCTCGTCCCTCCTTTCATGATGCTTTCTTCTGCGATTTTTCTCCCCACTGATCCATTATACACGCCCTATGATAATTTTGGGGATTGGACCGTTGAATCCTCTGATTTGCCTCGATCTTCTCGCACTGTTCACCACTCCTTCAAAACACCACCCGTCACCTCCTTCCACATTTGAACCCCCCTTGGACCCGTTCTAGCAATCCTTCTTGGAGGTTTGGATAGAGCAAGGAGACAACGAGTCTCCCCGCTCCTTGGAGGCTTCCTTAGGCAAGTTAAGGGTGGCTCCCATCATCTCCGGCCAAGGGTGGTCGTCGAGGTACCTTCTCCTGGCTTTTTAGCGAGTTGAGATTATGTTTTTCCTTTGAATTCCTGACCATTAGTCAGCTGTAGGCTTTATCTGTAGCCTCGTGTTTTTAGTTAGTCGTGTAATTGAGAAAATAGTGACGATTTGGTTTTCAAAAACCTTGCCGGAGCCCTCGAGCTCCAGCCACCACTGACCACCCATCACCCAACCTCTGTTTGCCCTCGAACCCACTTAATAACAGCCCAGATTCCTCCACCGTTGTCTCTCTGCGCTTTTGCATCTCTTTGCAGGATCTGGAAGGCCCCATCTGAGGGGCGCTTTGTCAAAAGGATACCTCCAGGTCCACCTCCACCGCTAGCCGTCGTCGGAGCTATTCAGATCATTTTGAAGCATCAAGTCGATAGGGAGGGGCCCTGGGAGGATTTTGGTATCATCGGAAGGGAGAAGGCGGCGTCGGGAGTGAAGATTTTGGCGTTTCAAGCTCATCCAAGCCGTGTTCGTCGTCTATTCTTCCTCTGCGCCCCGTCACCGTTGGATCCTCTCCTGTTCTTCAGGACGTGTAGATGTCGTCAGATCAGATCTTTCCCAGCCGTCTGATCGTTCCTTTGTGTTCTAATCGTGGCCATCAAAAGCGAAGGGGTATCAGGCCCTGTCGTCATGACACGTGTATAAGTGACATACTCCCTACCGTCCGATTCGCCAAGGCCATGGGTATTTTGCGCATTACACCCCAGACCTTTTTTGTATTTATTATTAATCTATAAACATTCATCTGTCGCATTATAATTTTGGTTAATTTGCGTAACGTCCCCTAGAGTTTTGTAATATTAGTTTTTAGCCCCTGCCAGGTCATGTGCACTACGCATGTGACTTGGCAATTTTGCAGGTGAATCCCGGGACATTTTCATATTTGTCTTTAGTCTAAAAACTTTTATATGCAGTTAAACATTTCTGGGCATTTTGCAAATTAGATGAACGAATATGTGGCACAAGATCAACCCCAGGGTCTTGGCTTGATTTGGAGATGAAGTTACAGATATGGGTTTCTCATTTTTTAAAAAAAATTCGCAAACTTTTCTGGTATGGTTGTTACTTTGAAATTTCCTGATTTGGAGTTGCATGTTGCAAACATGGTTTCCATCTACCAAATTGCTCATTCCCATCTACCCAACTGCTTCTCTATCTTCACAAAATCTAGGTCTTGCGACATAGACCGTGTTTGGACAGTCTCATGCGTGCCCTCTCAAGGAGAGCGCTTCCGTCAAGGTTAGGATGCACATTAAGATCATATTTTACCATTCGCAATGTAAGAATGCATGCTCAAATGGGATCGTAAGGGTATTCTACGAAACAAAACTGGGAAACAGAGAGCGTCTGGTCGAGGAGCTCCTAGGCCTACACATCATGGGTGTCTTCCGTAAGATCGTCGCCTCTCTTCCGATAACTACAACTGATGAAAGAGAGAGGGGGAGGGATGAGAGAGATCGTCAGTGCACGAAGAGAGAAGGAAGATGGTGGTGGTTAGCGTGGAAGCCAAACATGGAGATGCATGGAGATGCTAAACGGGGAAAGGGAAAAGACACACATCAATTGCTGGGTAAAAAACCTAACTTTAAACAGGGTATATAAATAAATATATGTTAATATATGTGTCACTGTAATTGGGCTTTTGTTTTGGTGGCTGTTGTTTGATTTGTTTTTAAATTTGAAGCTCTATTTGGGCCTAGAAGTTATGGAGTACTGTATTGTAAAAATCCAGCCCAATTTATTAATGAAATATAATTTGGTTGGGAAATAAGGAAGGTGCTGATGAATCTCCATTTCATCACCTTTATTCTATCATTTTGGCCTCAAAAACCCCAGCAAATGCATGTAAATAGCATTAATTTGTATATAATAGCATTCATTATTCATTGTATTTAGTGTACATTAAATAAGGTTTTTAATGCCAAAATTATAGAATAAAGAGAAGAAAAGAAAAAGGAATAAAATATTGCAAATATTTTATGACCCTAACCCCGAGACCAAGGCCATCATGGAATTGGTCGACAAGGAATAAAGTAGGGGGAGATAAGGGCCAATTATACAATAAATACCTCATTTATTTCTTCATTTATCTATGCATTTTTGACACCTATTTTGTACATAATTATTTATTCATCAAATAAAGAAACTTTGTTCATAAAAGTTGTAGATAATAATGTAAATAAAATTACAAAATTGAGTTTGTGTAAAAATAATATTCAGTGTACATTTTATACACAAAATAAAAAGCCAAAATCTCAACTTCACAGACCCGTATCTTGCAAATAAAAACTCCAAGTCACCAAACTCACCTTTAATTGTATATAGCATTTCAAGAACTATTTTATAAAATTGGTTTCATAATTTCTGGAGTCCATCTGTGGAAGTTAGGTTTTTGGTCCACCTTGTACATAATACCTGATTGAAATATTCCTTTTATTTAATATTCATTATTTTTATAATTTTATATTTTTAGAATTTTGTAAATAATGTATAGAATACATGTACATATTAAAGTTAAAAGAAAACTAAAAAGAATTTGTAAAGTAAAATAAGCCTAGGTAATACTTAGGCAAAATACCTATGCTACCTATATGTACATAAATAAAAGTGATTTTTATTCTTTTATTCTTTATTCTTTTATAATAATGCATATATTATATATATATAACTTATTAAAAATACAAATCCATGATAAAAACAAATAAAATTCATTAAATAAATAAAATGTATATAATATATAGGTAAAATACCTATAAGTATACTTACATACACACAAATACATTTATTTAAAAATATAAATAAACTCATAAAAATCAAATAAAAATATATTTATACTCACATAAATAAGTTATAAATTTATAAAATAAGAAAATATAATAATTAAATAAAATAAACAAAATAAAAATAAATATATACAAATATACTTATAAATACATTATTTTAATAAAACCGTAATAAAATACTTCAAAAAAATAAATAAAAAACATAAATAAATACTACATTAATTTATAAACATTTTTTATTTTATAAATAAAACATAGTTAATTCATTTAATACGTTAAATAATTCAGTCAATTTCTGGTTGACGTGGACCAATCAGGTCCTGGCGTTTGTTGACCGCTCGGTCAACTGCGTCCCCAGGCGTCTGACTTGACGTGAACTGTCGTTTCCCCGCTTTTCATGCCTTTTTCCCGGGCACACCAACAATCAATCGAGCTCGAATCCTTCACGGATTTTATTCTCTGATTATCCTTGATTCCCGCCGAGATCTTGGAACCCTTGTACATAGCCCCGATTCTTCAATAATCGTCGGTCACTAGGGGTCCTCAGGAATGTTTATAAATAAAGTCTCCCTCCTCCTTGGCCGAATTTGGCCAATTTCACCCCCCTTTATGAGCTTGAATCAGCTCCTGGTGGAGCCCTCGTGACAGGAGGCGCTTCCCAGCACCTCGATTCGGTCCATGGAGGAGGAAATTTTGTCGCGGTGGCGCTCCGGCGGCCACCCTGCTCCCTGGAGGCCTCCAGGTATAAGAGCTGTGCATTTTATCTTTCTAGGTAGTTTTTACTTCCAGCATTTCATTCCTGCAATTAGTTTTCTGTTTCGTTTATTAGTTTAGCGTAATTTAGTGACTTCGTAGCTCGCCGGAGCTCCGCTCCGGCGAGCTTTTCATCTTGTTTCCGACTGTGCCCCGACGCCATTTCACCTTCATTTCGTTCCCCTACGCCTTCTCCACCTTCCAGAAACCTCCTATCAACCGGAGCCTCCTTGGTTCCGCGAATCGAAGCTCCTCCACCACCCTTCGCTGGAGCTTCCTCGCCCACCATCATCTGCTTGCTTTCAGCTTCAAACCCCAGGTCGAGGGTGACGCCCTCGAGCCCCTCTACCTTCCTGTGCAGGTTAGGTGCGTCAAAGAGCACCAGGAGTCGAGTCGCACGCGGGCGGAGGTACCTGGAGCTGCGTTTCTTTACCGAGCTCGTGGCGCCGCTCCAGGGTGCTTCCAGCCGATCCAACACCTCCAGCAGATCAAGCGACCTTCCAGGAAGCGATTGGACCTTTAGGTGCAGCGAAGACCGTCTAGGGAGCGAGATCGAGGAGGAAGAAGCTCGCCCCGACGAGCATTCTTCCCTGTTCTTGCACACGTGCTCCCAGCCGTTGGATGAAGATGAAGGCCCAGTTCGATTGCCAGCCGTCCGATGAAGCAATGCTACGATCGTCTGATCACACGAGTGATCTAATCCCAACCGCTCATCGGCGAAGCGTCATCGGCGCACGTGGAGGCGCCACGTGGATTAGTGAGAGAAGATCAGCCGTTGGATGAGCGCCTATTGGGGGTAATTTGCACATTTAACCCCCCGCTTTTTTGTATTTAAATTTTAGTTCTGTAAATAAATTAGCATGTTATAAAATAAATGTAAATTTTGCAGAAAGGACCCCGTGTTTATTATAATTACATTTAGTCCTTCTGCGCCTCATGTGCAGTCCCACGTCCTACTAGAATGATGTTGGTAGGGAGAAGGCCTGAAACTAGTAATTCAGGCTGTCTTAGGAAGTGGAAGACCGCCACTTGAGGCGTGTGAAAATTGCATGTACCCCCTGGCGGCTTTTGTATATTGTGATATAGTTCTAAAAAGTAAAATAAATGTTTATTTCAGTAGGGATTTTTGCACCTGTGCCCTTGTAACTTATTTTAATTGCAAAAATGCCCCTGCCAGGCTTAATTATTTTTGTGTCTTTTATCCATTTATTAAAAATAGCTAAGTGGCTTCTAAAAAATTAACAAAAATTAGGGTAGATGTTTTATGCCATGCTCTTCCACGCCACATTTTATTTTGCATTTTTTTCGCATTTTTCCTAATTATTAAAAATGAAATAGAAGCCATTTTTGCACTGTCTAATTTATAAAATACAAAAAAATTACAAAATGTTTTTGAAAAATTCCAAAAAATATATATATATAGTATATTAATATATAAACTGAGTCCAGAAATTGAAAAACCCTAAAAATATGAAAAAGAAAAATAAAAAATTCAGAAAGCTCCAAAATCTGACAAAAAATAGAAAAATCCTTTAAAAAAACCCCCAAAATATATTTTTCTCTTTTATAATTATCTACATATTACTATTAATATATTAAAATTAATTTGGGAATTTTTGGAGTTTATTTTATATTTCTAAACCCAAATTATATTCGGCTACCTATTTAGTCCTATATTAAGGACATTTTTGAAATTAAAAATACATAAAAATTAGAAATATTTCAGAAAAATAAAAAAATAGAAAAATATTAAAAAGCTAAAAAAATTATATATATATATATTAAGTATTTATGTCTATATATATCTATATACCATATTACTTTTTTCTCTCTCTTCTTATATATACATCTCTTTATATATATCTTATATATCTTATATATATTTATATTACTAAAAATAAAAAAATATTAAAAAAAATATAAAATATAAAAACAAAATAAAAATTATAAAAACAAAAATATAAAAAAATATATAAAATCCAAAACCCACAAAAACAATAAAAGGACATGAACAATTGATTGAATAATTGAATGATCCATCACATACAACCATTCGCCTCCCAGTGTTCGACCTCTACCTGTGCTTACACCTATACACATTTACATGTAGAGTTATAATAAATTTTAACTCCACATTTTTGAATATTCATTGCATATATTTATCGTGGGTTAATTGTTGATCGATTTGGGGATTTTGTCTGAGGTCAACTCAGCGACTGTCTCTCCGTCTTGTGGAAAGATACGATCTCGGCTAATTCCCTGTCATCAGGTGCGATAATGAACAAATGTGTTATTTTCTGCCTCTATTTTTCTGGGAGATAAAGGTGGAATAAGGATCTTTATTCCTACTCCTCATTTGTTTGTTGTTCGTGAAAATGTAGAAAAAAGTACCGGTAATTGTTGAATTCTAATTTTGACGAGCTTTTTTTGTTTTCTTAGACGAAAGATATCAAATCTTTTGCTATCGGAAAAAGTGGCCAATGTGAATTGTGAAATAGGTAGTGTATGAGAACAAGTAATAACTATTACAAAGGAAGGAAAACATGTATTTCATGATTAGTTATGGAATAAGGAAGTAAATTAGTTATTCCATAAATAAAAAAACCCGAGATAAGGAGAGACGATCAAAGAAGTTTTGACGATCTTGACCAGTTGAGGATGATCCGACGTACGACGTACGACTTGACTCTTTCCATTGGACCTGTTGGACTACTTACATTGCCCGCTCGAGACTCGCTCGCATGGCCTCGTAGCCACTCTCATAGCTCAGGATACTAGAACCCTTTTGGGGCTGATTAACATCTTTTGCATGCTTACCATTCTTACATATATCTAAAGCTCCGAATAGTTGAAATCCCTTTAAAATAAATAAAGAAAATTACTTTCCTCACCCAAAAAACTTGGAGAGAATGAATGGGACATATTCAAACGTTATGGTCGAATATAATTTATATAAATGGCATCAAATGCTCGAACGTTGCAGGATCCATTTTGCATGACGATCCAACTATAATCACCTGTGCAATCTTAATTAGCATGCCATAATTAAACACACCAAGAACACAACCAACCTTCTTCCCCCATTTATTTCCAAAGGAAGCCCTCCAGTGCCAAAGCGTCTCAAGATTTTCGAATCCCACCAAAAAATCCCACCTTCCGAATCCACTAACCCCCGGCGATTCCCCAAAACACCCCTGCCAGCAGCCACCCACTTCCCTCGGAACCCTGGGGTTAATCCCGTAATTCCACTCATCGCTCCTCGCCACGTGACGCTTTGGCGCAAACCCCTCTTTCGTCTCCCGCTCCCCTCTTCCCCCCTCGGCCCTCTCCTAATTTTTTAGCACTTTTTTTCGGCATTTATGCGGTAATTTTGCAACAAGCCCCCTGCGGAAGTTATGTATTAGATGAGAAAACAAACCATCTTGTCATTTAACATTTCTACCCTTGTTACTCCCTTTATACTCCAAAAAAGAATAGGCCGTTATGGATCCGATATGTTATCGTATCCGTTTTATGCTATTTTTTACATACGTATCTGAATCTATATGTAAATCACTTTATTGATCGCAATGTATATGTTTTAATACATTTATAAACGTGATTACAATACTTTTGTTCAAGTTTTCATGCACATCATCCCCGGGTCTTGTGAATCCGAATCTTAAGCTCTTAGATTATCGTTACTAAGGATGACTTTGACGCTTTTTTAGTCGGATAAGTGATTTTTATCTTGATATTATCATCTTGAGTTGACCCTATCGTAGTCAGAGGTAACGTGGCTATCTAACGCAAATAATGTTATGATCATGAAAGGCCATATCGCGATATATCAACGATATATCAGTATCGACAGATGACCGATATATCATTGATATGATTGATATTTGACCTTGAAAGGCCAAATTCTTTGCTATATCGATGATATGTCATCGATATATCATATCGACACAGTACCGATATCAATATCGAAATGATATAGCCTTCCATGGGTATAACTCATGATCAATGCTCCAAGCTTGTAAATCTCCATTCATATATCCACAGCTATTAGAAATGAGAATATTTGACCTTTTCATTTAATATAGAAGGTATCTAATACATGTTTATTTAAGTTAATCGATAAGGTATTTATTCGCCATTTTCATCCCTGATAAGTATATTCGAAGTCCATGAAAATAAAGAGAATGTATGGGGGCATCAATGCAATGTTCCCCCGTCTATATTTCCATCTCCCTCGTCTCATCTGCTTCTCCCCTCACCTCACCCCTCCCGCCATCATTCCCACCTCTCCCTCCCATACTCTCCATCTCGCGTGCTCTATTTCCGATTCCAAACCCTAACCCTAATCCCGATCGCCGGAGATGCACCGCCGAGCTCCGGCTATCGCCTCATCCAAGCTGGCGCCGCCGCCGTCCTCGGCCTCCTCCTCCTCCTCCAGCGCCGCCGGGAAGAAACGCGGCAGCTACAACTGCGGACGCTGCGGTCTCCCTAAGAAGGGACACGTTTGCCATGTTTCCGGTCCCGATCCCACCGATCCGGCGCCCGTCCGGCCGCAGCCCCTCCGGCGGCGCGCGCTGTCGTTCGACGAGGGGGAGGAGGTCGGGATCGGGCCGGTCGAAGCGGAGGAGAGACCGGAGGTGGAGGTGGTGGAAGGAGGTTTTGGAGGGGTATGCCTGGTGGAGGTGCTGAGGAGGCTCCCCCCGCGGGGACTGATGGCGGCGGCGGCGGTGTGTAGGGGATGGAGGGAGTCTGTGAGGAGGGTATGGAGATCGGCGGAGGAGATGACTCTGAGGGTCCCTTCGGGATCACAGATCGGGTTCGTGGGGTCGGTGCTGCAGAGGTGCACTGGGCTCGCGAGGCTGTCGCTGAGGATGGAAAGGTGAGGGTTTTGTGGTTAAGTCGGAAGCTTGGAAGAGGGCGATGAAACGGAAACGAGAATTAAAACGAAATGGAACTTAAAAAACGATCTTTTTTATAACTATTGCAAGATTGTTAATGGGGATTGATGGATCTGGTACATAGAATGGACAAGTGTTCAGATCGATGATCGGATCACGTAGATTTTGGAAATTTCTTCTGGAAGTTCTCCGTTTTGTTTTTGTTTTCAAGAGGATTGGTTTTCCTGGGAGTTTCGAGAAACGGGATGCTCCTTTTACTCAAAGTTGGAAGTGTTGGGCACCCTCCCCTCCATGGTCGATCTTTGATTTGTTGGTCCATCTGAGTTACACTCATTGAATGGACTATGCATGTTGAATGAACCTCTGATATGAAATGAAATCACCCCCTCCAATATCTCAGTTTGAACTCTTTTATTTATGTAGGTCATTTTGTATCTTGCTCTTCTTTTGACACATGTTTTCTAGAGTTTATATTTCATGGATTGAATGCATTATCGATACTAGTTTGTACAAATACTAATAACAAACATAATTCATCAACATTTCTTTCTGTTGTGTTTCTATTTTAATCCCAAATGTGCACATTACATTTTTTGTATACCTCCCTGTCATCTATGTTGTCCTTCCTTTTCAATTTACTTTACATCGCCATTTTACATGATATATCACATAAACTCTATGATTAAAAATGTCTCATTTATGTTTCAGTGATATTGATGCTACTGTACTAGCTTGCATTGCGTTCTCTTGCACCAATCTAGAAAACCTAGAGATCACCACAGCCGACACAGCAGTCAACCGAATAACTGGGTAAGTAGTGGTGTTTTTGAAGTTGTGGCATCAATAAACCTATTTTGATGACTGGCTCATGTTATTTACCAACCCAACTGTTTGTTTGTCTATGTGTGACTTCTCTTTCTCATGAGTGCTTCATGTGTACTTTGATTGAGATTCAATCATGACTAGCTCGTAAAACTGAATCAGCCAGCAAGTAATTTCAACTTTACATAGATGCTCTTGACATATTATGATTTATCATGTGGATCAAGCTCACCAGCTTATCAAGAACTTTTTTTAATTAATTATCAAGTAATTTATTTCCTGTATCTTGGTTCCTTGTACTTTCTGAGGAATATATCCATGCCAATCTATTTTTCACTGACCATCGGAGAGCTACTTTTTGTCAGATATTGTTATCTACTTACATAATGTGGTCATATCTTGCTTATAAAGGGTCGGAGTGGTGGTTTTTGAAGCCTTGATGATGATGGGCATGCTGATGCCTTTTAGCTGTTTCATGTTACATTCTTAAATTATATTTCCATCGTATAAATGACCTCATGCATGCAGTTGAATCTTAATTCGATTTGTGAAATTAATATGAAAAGTGTAAGATATCTCTTTCCTTTTCCTTTTTTCATCTCATTTATGTTTTACATCACTTGTAAGTAAAATAGACAGTCTTATGACCATCCTTATCACCATATGACACCAGATGAATCAATTTCTCCACTATTCTATAAATTCCATGAAGCAGCATGATGGGATGTTAAGAAACCTTATGCAACAAGACTTCAGCACTTCTACACATGGGGTATGGATACCTTGGCAATACAAGGTGCAATATGCATATGTCCTATTGATATTTGTAGCCTACGAGGATAGAGGAGTGGAAAACTTAGCAAATCCTTAAGGAGTAAGGACAATGGTGGATTTATGAAGTTAGTCGAGGGCAAGGTTTAAGAATTTACGTCATTTCTCTTGATATAAACCTAGCAATGTTGGAACTGATGCTCGTGGCATTATGGGGAAAAATAGCATGTTTCGGCTTGATTTATTTGTGGAATCCCAGCATCTGTGAAGAGAGATATTCTACTGTTACCGTATGGCTGGGAGATTTCTGAGCTCTTGAATTTGTTAAAGCATTGACTCAGGGTGATCTTTACCTTCATAGACCTTGTGGATTTGTGATTACGACTGGACAGTGGCTTGCTTATGAACGATATCTAATTTTTTTATTAGATGATGCATCAATTGAGTATTTTCAAAATTATTTATTAATGGAACCAGGTTCAAGGCTGCTGCCAGTTGAGGTGAGTGAGATGTTCTTCCCTTCATTGACTGGCAGCCCCTATCGTTATCATGTTGGCACCATCCTTCCTGAAAGCTGTCATCTTCTGCCACTCAATTGTTATTATTTGTGAAAGGCATCATGCGTACCTGAAGCATTGCCCTTGTTCCATCTTGTGGTGCAGTGCATCATTCAGTTTGGTCAGAGGCAACCTCATTGATGGTTGATGCTGTCATAGAGAGAAACTGTTCAGGTGCATATTATATTTTTAATGGAAGCTGAAGATGTGACCATCTTTAGTTCTTTTCTGAGGACCACTCATCATTTCTTATGAATGAATAAGAGGGGTGATATATGGCACATATCTGGAAAGGAATATATACTCTCACAGGCTTGTCTGTGGTCTGCACGACTTCATAGTGTTCGTATGATGGGAGTGAAATGGATATATCCTTTGGGCTTCATGGTAGGATTGTGGGGTTGGAATGATATTCTTTTTGAGCACCAGCATCAATGCACAAGGAGTATGAACTGAAAGTGTTATCCTTGGCATTTTATGGAATGGGGCTCTATGGCGCCATCTTTTCCTGGCTACATCATTATTATGAAATCTGTGGGTCATTATCCACCTACGCACTGAATTTTGACTGTAAATATGAGCTGCTGCTGTCTTGTATAACAGTCAAGTGGGAGATCGTGCACAACCTGAACTCTTTTTACTGTCCTTAGGGATTCTGAATTTTGGGAAGATGCATCAGAAATTGAATTGTGAAGATTGAATTCCAAAATAGGTCAGCATCCCTGAAACATAAAACAAAATTGTCATGAATTATAAGTATGATTCCTAACAATTCAAATTTACAATCATTATTTATAAAGAAGACCATTGCTAAGAACTGACTATAAAAATATTGAAAATTACCAGTTGTGCTTGGTCATGATTGCACCCATAGAGCTTACTGTATTTTCAGCCCCAAATCAAAGCATGGGATTCATGCTTAAGAAAAACAACACACTCAAGGAATATGGAAATTCCTGTACCTATGAATTTTGCTGCTGACTTAACAAAAAAGTTTGCAAAAGATTTATTTAGAATGGATTGGTTTTATATTCTTCGCACAAAAAAGCCAGTGATCCTCAAAGCACTGTTGGGATTGAAAAATAGTAGTAGTCCACAACATGCAATCTAATGCATGCATTTCTATAGATGATTTTTTAAAGTAAATATATTCGGAAGAATAAATAATAAAAAATAATTATTTTGGAAGATCTTTTGCCTTTTATTGTTTTGAAACTGGATCTTTGCCTTCTATATCCCTGGATTCTTTCTTGACTCCTCCCAATTGTTCTGTAAAGTTGCTTCATTTTTTTTCTTTGCAAGTGCATTTGAGTCTCACTTCAGTTTAAAGAATCAGCAGTTGCAGAGTTGGAGACCAGGTTATAACTTATACATGTTCACGGGCGCACAAGCAGCTAGTTGGCTATTTAATTGTCTGACCTTAAAAGTGAATATGCTAATGCTTAAGATAAATATTTGATTTCTTTTGTGGTTAGAATTTTCCCAAATATTTATTGAGGGTTGCTGTAAGTCAATGGTTATTGCATTTAGTTTTCAATATTGATCATTATTTACGTTGTTATATCTATTTGTTACACCTTGCTAATTGTGTTGGATTAATTAATGAAAAGAGTGTTGTAATCAACTTGTCCTTCGAGAGTGCTTTTCTAATGTGATTGTTGAGATGCTAGTTATCTTATGCAAATTTTATTTTCTTTATCTTCTTTATGTGTTTTGCCTAACAAGTTTCTTTCCTTTATAACAGAATCCTTGGGCCTCATTAATTATATATTTATTCTTTCATCTGTACATGGTATCAGAGCGATGGTTCTAGATTGGAGCTCTGACTTAATTTCCGCCCCCACTGCCAGCCCAACTCACACCACTGCTTCACACTGTACTCCTTTGTGCGGTGTTGCCAGCCTCCAGGCTGGTCACATGCCCTAGTTGGGGCCCCTTTGGCGCCCCAAGGGGGTGAGGCACCCCCTCCTGCCATCGCTAGGGCTACTGCCAGCCTCTGACAACTGTTAGCGGCGATTGCTGGGGTTGGTAGTTTGCTGCTAGGCCCCTCCAGGCACTGCTCCAGCACCGCATGCCCCTGCTAGGGCCCTCCACCAGCCACCAGGCCCCTCTCCAGGCCTCCACAACCACTGCAAGTCTGTTGTGGCATCTCCTCTTGCGCTGTCGAGCCACCTTGCGCTCATGTGCGTTGCATGGTTGTCTGATTTGAAAATGATCTGATTTTGACCGGAAAATGTGATTTCAGACCTATAAATTACATTTTTTGGCCTTAGCATGCACCAAGGATTGATGAGGATGGTTGTATTAGTCTACATGTACAACCAATCTTCCAGTGATTGTGTAGACTCGTTCAGATCGATCTACTTCTTAGTCGAGCTCCGTTTTCGGCTATTCTTCCATCATGTTAGAGAACAATGGTGATATATTTTCTTTGTCCAATGCCTTCAAGGGCTTGACTCCCATTGTAAAGATGGATGTGACCACTATGAGTTGTGATCCATGCAGTTTCTTACCCTTGTGCAGTGCAACAATAAGGAACACATTCTAATAAAGTCGGAGTTGACATATAAGACTGGGTACAATGCTTCATGAAAGCAAGACAACAAGTATGCGTGTATTTGGCTCTATGAGACCCTTACTACGGAGGTAGCTAATGATATTGTGAATTAATCCATCTCAAAGGCAATGTGGGATATTTTGATGACCTCGTTGCCAAATTGAGGGATATTATGCCCCATGCTTTTTCATCATCTTCAAAAGACCACTCAGATGCGGTAGCCTCTGCCTCTGCTAGTATCTCTGTCACTTCTAACACCTAAGGTAGTACCTATGCTTTTACCTCCTGTCATGGATATGAGATTATAGAGTGGAATTATGGATTTTGAAGCGATGCATCATTTATGTAGGGACAAAGATTAGCTTGTAGCATATAGATAGGTTCCTCCAGGGATAACCATTGTGATAGCTGATGGGACTCATTCCTCATGAGGAGATCAATTTAACACTGTCGATGCATATGTAGAATGTGCTACATGTTTCAGATTTTTTTATGAATTTGTTATCTATCAGTCAGATTAATAAGGATTTACATTGTCGAGTTATTTTTAACCCTTCATCTCTTCTTTTTCAGGATATTCTTATGGGTAGGGTGATTGGTTGTGGCTGTGAGTAGGGTGGTCTTTATCGTTTGGTCTGAACTCCCTATGAATGCATCTCCTCTCATTCAACAGAATCAATCTCTCCCTTCACTTGGCACTTGTATTTTGTTCACCTTTGTCTCCAGAAGATGTGTCATATTTTGTTGCAGATTTCGCCGGGTTCATCCTTCCAGTGCGATGCATGTTAGTTGGGAAAGCATCACCATTTTGCTTTTCTTAGTCATCAGAGCAGGAGCAATAGCTCCCTTTTTGAGTTATTTATGTCGATATTTGGGGGTCTGAGTCATGTTCCTGATTATCAGGGCACATGTTTTATCTTGTTGTTGATGACCTTTCAAGTTTGTCTTGGGTTTTTTATTGAAACATAATTTTGTGATAAAACCCTTTATTAATGAAAGGCAGAATGTTTTCTATTCCTCATGCATTCCTCTATTCTGGGAGAGACGTTTCCTTTCTCGATTGTGTTTTCCGAGAAGGATCTGTTCTCCCTTAAACCACGTGTGTTTGGATCTGTAGCCTTTGTTCATGATTTTTCACCTGGTCGTGACAAGCTCTCCCCCAGAGCTGTCAAGTGTGTCTTTGTTGGCTACTCTCGTGCCCAAAAAGGGTACTGCTGTTTTGACCCATTTCGGTAGAAATACTTTGTCATTGCCGATGTTACATTCTTTAAGCTTGTCATGTATTTCTCTCGTACAGATGATAGACTAGCCCCATCAGACTCTGATGAGGAGATATACATGCCTCCACCTCCAACCCTACCACCACCTACACCTTTACCAGCTCTACCACCTACCAGTCCATCGTTACCACCACCATCGTTGCCATCTCCACTACCATCTCATGGACCTACTCATGGTCCTCCACCTGCTCCTGTGGTTGTCTCTGGACCATCACCTACTTGACTCAGTTTTTGCCACGTGTGTTTACTTGCACATCTCGTTCTGTTCCCTCTCTGTTTGTGTACAGGACTTAGAGAGGTACAATTGTCATTCTTGTCTATGTTGATGATATCATTGTTACATGGGATGATGAGTAGGGCATTCAGGTTGCCAAGGATTTCCCAAGTCGACCGTTTGCGACCAAGGACCTTAGTAGTTTGTGCTACTTCCTTGGATTGGAGTTTTCCAGGAACCAACAAGGTCTTGTGATGACCCAAAGGAAGTACGTTACTGATATTCTTTCTGAGACATGCATGGTAGATTGCAGAACTGCTACAATGCCACTACTCCTATGAACCTGATCATGTAGCTCTACGATGATGACACTGAGGAGGTCGACAAGAGAAGGTACATGGAGCTTGTTGACAAGCTTTTGTATGTGCTCCAGGTCAGATATATCCTTTGCTATGAGCAAAATGAGTCAGTTTATGGAGCATCTCAGACATGCACATATGAAAGCAGTCCATATGATTCTGAGGTATTTGAAGGCCTTACATGGTATTGGACTTCTATTCAACAAAGGTACATCACTTGCAATTACCACATGTGCAGACGTAGATTATGTTGGATATTCCAAGGACAAGAAGTCTACTTTAGGCTTCATAGTGTTCATAGGAAGTTCTCCGATGTCATGGAAGAGCAAGAAGCAGATTGTGGTTGCCCGATCTAGTGTTGAGTCAGAATACAAGACCATGACATAGCCAAGTGCATAGAAGATGTGAGCTAGATCTGTTCTTACCGACCTGACTATCGAGGTACTTCTTCCCATGCACCTCCAATACGACAACTAGAATGCCATTTTCATTGCAAACAATTCCTGCCTTCCATGAGAGGACCAATCACATAGAGGTAGACTGTCACTACACTCGTGACATGATAGAGAAGGGTCTCATTGCCACCACTCATGTCAGCTTTGGAGACTAGACAACAAATGTACTTACTAAGACCTTAGCCAGAGAGTCTTACCGGAGATGCTGCTCCAAGCTAGACTAGACAACAAATGTACTTACTAAGACCTTAGCCAGAGATGCTTACCAGAGATGCTTACCAGAGATGCTGCTCTAAGCTGAGCTTGATTGATAACTACGCTCTAGCTTGAGTGTTGAGATTTTAGTTATCTTTCATATTGTTTATGTAATTTTTATTTTCTTTGTCTTCTTTATGTAATTTGCCCAATATGTTTCTCTCCTATATAAGAGATTCCTAGGGCTTCATTAATTATATATTCATGCTTTCATCTCCACAGTGATCCATTGTTAGCCAATGCGGTTACTCCTTATGACGGAAGGGGAATGTTCTCATTCTAGCTTCTTTGTTTGTTTTTGCTCTTCCTTCCCTCTACTGTTGTCCTCTCCTTGTGGAGGTTCAATCATGTATATTCTCGTCTGTTATTTTAATGAACGCATGCTTTTCTATGGAAAAAGACGTCTCTACTGAAATCATCCTTTCTTTATTGGCCCTAATCATGGTAAGAATGACTATGATGTGAGTCTTCTCTGAGTTTCCACTCATTGTATTTCAATTATCTTCTATTTAGGGATGACTTGAGTCGTTTTGTTGCTGAGAAGCGCTGCCTTTCAAGTCTTAAAATTGAAGGTTGTTCTAGTCTTGGATTCCTTAATTTGAGTTCCTCGAGCCTATCGACACTTTGGCTTTCAGATTTATATTGCATTTCAAAAACGGTAGCCTTCTTGTCATTATCCATATTTCATTGATATATTCACTTGTGTACTTACCATTTTGCTTTTGTTAATGCGCATTGTGCTAATTTTAGATTTTCAACTGCCCCAACCTAAGAGAGCTTTCATTGGATTTTTCTCGTCAAGAAAATGACTCAACGGATCTTGCTGCTGTGGTTGATGGTTTAAGCCGAACATGCTCAAGATTGAGAAACATTCACATTGCATCATCTCACCTGACTCATGCTGCTGTGCTTGCTTTGGCTGCTGCAGACTTAAAGTAATTCAATTTCTTAATTTTATTTCCTGGATAGAAATATATCTTCAGTCATCCTATGAGCACATCTGCTAAGTTAGCTTTCTATTTGATGCTAGTTTTATTAAGCTGTTTTAGTTTTCTATTTGATGTTAGTTTTATTAAGATTTTTTGGTTTTCTATTTGCTGCTAATTTACTAAGCCGTTTATGATGGAGATATTGCTGCAGTTTTTTATATGCTTATGATCATAATAACAATATTACTAGTCTATTACTTGCATGCAAGGTATGTTTGTTTCCTATGTATATTCTATTTTTGTAATGCTGTTGTACAAAAAATGCAGGGGATTGCGCATGCTTTCTCTAGTTCTGGGTCTCAAAATTACTGATGCATCTGTAGCTGCCATTGTTCAGTCATATACAAACCTAGAATTGCTGGATTTAAGTGGGTAGGTGTTCTTTTGTTGCATTCGTAATATTGCAACATTTTACTACACGGATGCATACTTTTGTTATATTTCCAACAGGAAACATGTTTTATATTTTCATTATTCCTGTCTTATGCTCACCAAAATACTGCCTGCATTCTTTAGATCGAGCATCACTGACAGTGGCATTGGAATGATATGCAATGTCCTCCCTGACACTCTATCCAGGCTTCTGCTTGCTCTCTGCCCAAACATAACATCAAGTAATTCTCCAGAAAGAAATGCAAAATTTATTGCTTTTTCCTGTTAATCTGGTGCATATTACAACGATATTTTGCCGCCAGGTGGGGTCCAATTTGCAACTGCTCAATTGCCTCTTCTTCAGCTGATAGACTGTGGGATGAGCATGTGTGATATGACATCTGGAAAAGGAGATGCGGAGGATGCGGATCATGCCAAGGGGACCCGTTCACGACCTCAGTCAATATACCAAAAGCTGATCATCAAGCATGCGAGATTGAGAAAACTCAGCTTATGGGGCTGTTCTGGATTAGATGTGAGTTCTTGTTTCCTATAGTGCTTCCTACGTTGTCTGCGTCTTTGTTTATTCCCCAGCTGAAACTGGTGTGTACATTGTAGGCCTTGTATCTCAATTGCCCAGACCTTAATGATCTGAATCTTAATTCCTGCACAAACTTGCATCCTGGTATTCCTTCATCTTCTCTTTCCACCTTCTTAAAGACTAATTTGATGAGTACTTACACAGTAGATTTTCTGTCGTCAGAGAGATTACTACTTCAGTGTCCCAGTTTGGAAAATGTACATGCCTCAGGTTGCAATTCTATGCTGGTTGCAGCAATTGAGAACCAGGTATTTCTTCAACTGTGCCATTCAACCATTAGCATACGTATACTTGCTGTTGCTAAGAGTTGCATGCTGAAATATGGAAAATGTTCACATTGCTATCCATTATACTAATACTAAGTGTAGCACATAATTGAGCAAATATCACCTCGTGTGAGCCATCACTGCAATCCGTGTCTTTTTACTGATATTCCCAACTCTTTTATGTCTTGCTCTTTTTGTTCATATCAAAATAGCTGTACTTTGTGCATGGTTGAGCATCAATGTTTTAAATGGGTGAGATGTGATATTATTCTCTTGAGGACCTTATCTTCGGACCAAGTTTAAATGGCCATGGTAATATTGCTATCCTAAATGTGTAGTATCCCGCCTTACTACCCCCGATGACGTGTCCATCACATGCGTTGCTTCATCCCAAATATTACTTTCATGCATTATTTAGAATGCTTCTAATTGGAACGGTGTGCCCCTAGCAAGGATCCTTCTCATGTAACGGGCCAAATTTCCCAAGGTCAGTATTTTTTTTAAACAAGAGGGGGGAGGCTTGCAAGGGTGCCCATCTCAAGATTTGAACTCTAGTCTTGTGGGTGGTAGGCTCACTGTACTACCAAAAGACCATTGAAGTCGGTTCTCAAGGTCAGTATTTATAACAGAAACTGACTCAAACAGACAGTACTCAAGGCCAGAGATTAATCTAAGCAATGAACTGTAGTTTGCCTCTGAAGTTAGGAGGTTCTAAATTCAACTAGAAATCCTGGTGTTGATTGAGGGAGACATACTTTTCTAGGTATTTTAGTGAAGAAATAGCAGCGGAGAGATGTTTGAGCTATTTTTCCTATTTCATAAACTGAAAAGTAAATTGCTTTTTACCAACGAAACGTGCTTGCAGTTTAGGTTTGTCTCAGCAATTAACCTTGTATTTATTGCTGCTAGTAGTACTTGTATCCTGGACTTGATGAATGATCGCGAATCAGCTTCATAGTATAGGAAATATATACATCTGTTTCCTACCGTCTTGAAATTCTGCATTGTTATCACCTTGATTCCATATACGTGGCAGCTAACCAGTTGATATCATTTCTTTCAGGTCATGAATAAACACAATGGTAATGAAATTAGTTTTCCATGCAAACGTTTAGCTGATGGATCAAAGAGAATTCAAGTTCCCAATTTTCTTTCGAACCAGGTAGGCAATTTTATCTATATGCTTCAGAATCTGTATCCTTCCATCCTTTTGAACTTTATGTTGAAGTACTTTCACGTGGATTGCAGCCGGCGGATGATGAGAAGCGGAAGAAAATCCGACGCGTCCAATGCACATTGCAATGCTAACTAAGGACCTGTAAACTGTACGCTTACTGTTAGACTTCCGGTAATCAGTTCTAGCCAGCTCAACACTGTATCTGTTTTGATTTGTAATTTACATTTACATTTATATCTCCATTGAGATGCTAATGTCTGCAGCCTTGTTGTATTATCGGCCTTCATTCATCAGTAGTAAATTGCATTTCACCAATATGATTGCAAAGACTGGTGTGGTGTGGCCTAGTTGAGCTTTATTTGTTTGCAAGAATAAAAAAATGTAAGTCATCCTTATTTTACAGTGCACAAGTTTTGCCAATTTTTTAAAATACATCTACTTTACAGCCCTAAATTATGATTCTGGTTCTTTCTTTTTATATTTATATCGCATATGTTTTGAGTAATGACGACAACTGTGGCTCAGAACCCAGTCACACATCAATCCGCAAAGCAACTGTGCAAGAGAGATTCACATGGAAAAACCTCTCCTGTGACTAGGTTAAAAAAACCGCTGGTAAAGAGACAAGTGAAATGGGAGTATTAGGAATTGGAGAATTTGTAGAGTATGTCGTCGACTTAGGGTGGAGCATGGATTAGGCCCGGCCCGACCCAGCCTGCTGCCTGGCCCACTCAAGCTTGGTCCAAGGCTCCAAGCCCTAGCCCACTGGGGATACAAGTGGACATGTGCCTCAGTTTTGGCCCATTTCCTAAATTGGGCTGGGCTTGGGTTATGTTGGGCCCAAACTTGAAGCCCATGTGTTGGTTTGGATTTCAGCTTGATAGTAGCCCAACCCGAATCTGGCTCGCACCATCAGCCCGACCTGACCCCCTAGCCAAATTCCAAAACCTTAACAGCTAACCTAGCTAGCCTGCTGCGCCCATCCCAGTCCCAACTCCCAACCTCATTCTTGACTCCCACTTCCCTCCTTGCATGATGCCACCCCTCCCTCTACTCCCAGCATGATGCTGTCCCCTCCCTCCCCTCCCAGCATGATGCTGTCCTCTCCCTCCCCTCCCACCGCAGACCACCGCGCAACGCCATGCCCTCCATCCACTCCCAATGCAGTTAATTGCACCACGCCACCCCCTCTCGCATTCCCTCTCCCCAAGCGCAGGCTGGCCACCATGCCATCCCCTTCCTCCCCTCCCATCGCAATTACATCAGCCATCGTAGAGCCTTGCAGTGCCATCGTGCACTCATCATGGGTCGACTTGACTCATCATGAGTTGGGTAGGGATCAGGCTTAGGCCCAATGACTGAGCTGGGCTTGGGCCGTGGGCTTCATTTCACAAATGGACTTCGGTTGGGCTAGGTTGAGCCTGACCTGAGTTTGACCCATGCCCCACCTTAGTTGTACTTCTGCTCAATGTTTGGAAAAAATAAAAAATGGAACTAGGTGGTTTCCTTGGAATCGAGTTGAGGTGCAACCTTGAGGAAATAGACGGAAGCCTCAGTTTATAAGGATAAATACCTATATCTCCTTGAATTCTAACAATCTAACCTAGGTTGAAGAACCCTCTAACATGGATTTGTTTGAATTCTCGATATATTACATAGCTTATTTTGTAACACCACTCCTTAGAAACAAGTTTACATGTAATATTTTCTATTATATTTGCGGATTTTATGTTTAATTGTATAATGTAAGAGTTTTTTTACATAATTGGACATGTTTAGTAGTAAATATGAACTTGAAAGTGGTCAAATTTAAGCATTCATCTTGTATAATTATATCCTAAACAATTAGATCTTTATAAACATTTGAAAATGTCAATAGAACAAATGATTTACATAAAAATACTTTGAAATGAAATACCTCGAGGACTGCCTCGCCTTCGCCTTGATTGTCTTGAGTGCCTTGAGTAGCTGAAATGGTTGCCTCTCATAATCTCTCATAATCTCGCTACCTGTTCTTAGGTTATTTTGGGCTGCCTCGCCTCAAGGTGTACCCTCGTGTCCCTTGAAGCATGTTTTTTCAAACCATGCTTCCTACATCTTCGTCTTCCTCAATACGTTCTTGATGCCTTGTCGAACTTGGACCTCCCTTGACATGCCTATAGAGTTTCTTCTAGCCCTTGCCTTCGGCAAAGGATGGTTCATGCCACCTTCGGGTGGGCTGATGATCACCTGATGGATTGAAGGAGATGGGTAGAAGAGACCATCACAGAACAAAGCCTACCATCAAAAGCCAGCCCATCATTACGATGCACTCGCCAACTCCACCTTGTTGCAACTTGACAACAATTACTATCTTCTTCCCCAGACTTTGTTGTAGCTAGCCTTCCTTTGTTTCCATCCTCGACAACAATTACCATCTTTCCCAGTCCTTGTTGCCAGCCATCCTTTGTCTCTGTCCAACTGTACTTTGCCTCTGTGCTTGATTGGCTATCGTAGAGCTTCAAAGCTCCTCTCATGGAGCTTTTCTCACGTCACCACCATTCCGGCCTCTTGTTGACATCTCCAATGTTTTTGTTGACGCTATCCTCTCGTCACGCCCTCACACGGTGAATAATTTTCCCATTGTCAGAGATCAAAGTACTGATCTCAAAGTACTTAATCCAGTGATAGCATACTAACGAATGAACCTTTTAACATTTTTTTTTCACATTTTAAAGATGAATGTCCTAACTTAAGATTTGACTTAAAGATAGGTCCATTTCTCAACGTAAAAAAATAAATATTTATACGCTATGCATGTATTTAATTGCGTTTCAATCGCCCCAATGAAAATCAATGACCTTGAAATTACAATCAATACATGGATTTTTACTCGATCGACTCTATTAACTTTGTCAATTACTTTTTTGACCTTTGAAACAACGTATTTCCTCCCTTGTCCTCGTAAACTTGGTCCGTCTTACCTCACAGACCCTACGGTAAGTTCTAATTTTATTTGAACTAATTGCTTGGGTTAGTCTTGAGTTAATCTAATCAATGGAAATCCAACTATGGATATCCTCTCCCCCTTCTTCTCCAAGCACATGAAGACAGATGTTGAGGATGAAGGAGGTGGAGCTGCCTAAGGATTTGACAACAACATGACTGTTGAGGAAGAGGATGTGGAGTGGGCGGCGGAGGACGAACGACCTGGAGGAGGAGATGAGCAAATGGTATGGAGGAGGAGGTGGAATTTGGGGAGGGCGGAGGTTGGGGAGGGGTCCAGGTCAGGGAGGGACTCTCCATACTCCTGCTGCCCGTCTGTTGTCTTGTGCAACTGCAACACCAACGACCTCGTGACGATGCCTTTAACAAAACACCATTCCCCATCGCATCCAAAATAAGCAAACTCATATCTAAATAGGTCCAAACAAATCGAATCTAGGGCTCCGTTTGGTTGCAGGGTTGGGCAGGGTTGGGTTGGCCCAACTCGAGGTACCCCTCCTTTCAAACATCTCAATCCTCCTCACAACGTACTATTCACAGGGGTACCCCAACCCAACCCTGCCCAACCCTGCAACCAAACGAACCCTAGATGAGTATTGGTGCATTATACATTACCCGATCCTTGAGGCAGGAAATCCCTCCCCGTGATGCTCTTCAAAACAGAGGACTTTCCCAAGCTCCGTAAATCCACATCAAATCACAACATGCGACGAATCCAAATGCTGAACATCGAGATGCGGTAGATCAAAATAGAACCTGTCTGCTGACGGCAGCGACGGAGGGCAAGGCCTCCCACAAGGATCCGCCTTCACCGATGTGATCTCCTAGGACGGCGTAGGGAAGAAGGATGGGAAAGGAGTGGAAGGAGGAAGGTTAGGGATGAAGAGGGATGACATCTTTTGTAATTATTCTAAAGAAAGGGTAATATGCTCCTCTTTTAACGGAATCCGGTTAAATTTAACGGGCAAATGAATGTGGATTAATCACAGAGTCTATGGAGTAACAGTTAACAAGTTTACATGAAATTGAGGGAAAAAATACTTTGTTTTAAAGATCGTGGAAATAATTCACAAAATTTATAAATTCTGTCGGAATCCCATCAATAAATGTGGAAATTAAATCGCCCGCTAGAAAGTGCAATGAAGTCAGATGGGGCTGGAATATTTTTATGCGAAACTATTGGTCGAGTCTACTGTTTGTTAAAAAAGGGGTCTGCCTGATTTTGACCGATTGATTCATCCTTGTTTGTTCCGGTTCTCCGATCCAAGCGGCTTAACCATCCACCATTTGATTAGAGTTCTAAAATTCCAGTTTGACATTGACACAGTCCCACCTTATCCGTAAGAACACAGTTTCCAAACACGTTTATAAAACATCCAGCGGAAAACAAGCAGCGTTCATCACCTTTTTATTATGTTAAGAAGATAATATTGAAGCAAAAATCTGAGTACAAGCTTAAAAAGATACCCAAAATATGTTCATATGTTAAGCTATTAAGCATTGGACTTTTATATTATTCGTGACTAGTAAACAAAGATGCAAAAAATACGACCAGAGGGAGAAGGATGGCAGCAATGAGGGAAATCTTGGTCCACGGGATCTCAAAGTCATTACCCATTAGGCCTGCTCGATGATACTCATTTACCTTGACGAAGATGTCCCGGAGGTAACTCGCATCCGAATCGTAATGAACCGGATCCGCAAGCTCGTCGAAGAGTTTGATTGCCGCTTCTTCCGAATTCAAACTACTTACCAGTATCCCATTCGATCGAAGCATCGCGACATCTCTGTCCTTATTTAGGATACAATGCATGAATGCAACATATGCAACAACGTGTCTTTGAGTACGAGGAACGAGGAGCTCGAAGGCGATGAGGTTTCGAAAGATGGAGCCGGTGTAGTCCATCAGATACAGCGATGGGATCTCGAGAGCTCCGCAGTTGAACGTGACACCCAAGAAGCTACTACTCGCGAGCTTCTTCTTGAGCTTGATTCCTGTCCTTTGGAGGTCCGTGGCACTTGGTAACCACTCATGTGAGATCTCATCGTGAGTCGCTCGCTCAATCGCCTTTGTTATCTTCTTTGAACGTGTTTCGTGATCCGGTGGAAGAAGAGAGCAGTAGAACAAATGGAGGAGATGGAAGTAGTCTCCTCTGGGTTTGAAGGAAGCCAACTTGGCCGGTCGGATCTTGCGGAATAACTTAAGCGCGAGATCTACCAGCAGGATTCCAGCATCATCCTTGGTCCTCAGCAGTTCGAACAAGGCCTCGATCACAAAGAAAGGGATCTGATTCTCGAGCTTCAGCAAGTCACGATCAACAAGCTTCCAAATCCAAGGCATGCTAAGCAACTGCTCCTCCTCGTCCTGTTGCTCGGGTTCCTCCTCTGCATCTTCTTGCTCCGCTTGCTTAAGCAAATACCTGCGGGTTTATAGTTAATTATGGTTGGAATCAAATCCGGAGCAATACCCAGTTTCATGATTCGTTTTACTAAGACTAACATGCAAGAAACAGATAAGAAAAATCAGCATCAAAAATCCAAATCTTTATGATTAGATTTGGATTCAAATCGTACCTGATAATGAAACATCCATCATGGAGCATAATCTCTGTAAGCTCACGATCGTCCATCTTGATCTCGTGCGAGTAGCAACCCCTGATCTCGGAGCTAAACTCTGCGAGTTTAAGCAGGCACCTAGTCAGCAGCTCGCCGGCTTCGTCCTCGCAGCGATGCCTCGAGAGCAAGAAGCGGACACAGCGGAGCTTGTAACGAGACAAGCACTTGCTGATATCGTACCAATCGAGATCAACGTAGGACGGGCCGAAGGAGATTATTTGTGGCCTGTAAGAGGATCTGTCTTGCCGGAGTAGGTCTTTGGGAACTGTGAAGATGGTCGGCCTTGCAAGGCGGGCGGGAACCGTCGTGAATAGCGTGTTTTTTACCTGTGCCGTCCATTGTGCGTCGGATGCGGGCTCGTCGGCGGAGTCGCCTGAGCTCAGGATTGTGTGTGCTCTTCCGCAGAACGGCCTCCGGTTGCGTGGAGGTTGCTGGATTTTTGAGGGTGGTGTTGGCTCTTGGGGCAATTGAACGTCCATTTTTGGTGTGGAGGGGAGAACGTAGGATATCAGTTTGAAGAGAAAGATGCACTTATATGTGGATTGATCATCTGCCCACAGGATTCTGCCTCTCACATTCTGCCCGTAGGAGATCACCTTTGGTCTGTTCTATTAGAGCGGATCCTCTGCTGTGCAGCAGGGATCTGCTGCAACCCGGGAATGAACCCGAGCCGTTCGATCGAGATCGAGCGGTTCGCACGATAAGGATCCACAAAATCCTTGATTTCGTGCAAACCACTCGATCTCGATCGAGCGGCTCGTGTTCACTCCCGGTTACAGCAGATCCCTGTTGCCCAGCAGAGGATAGGCAACCATACTAGAATGGGAAGAGATCCTCTGCTGTAGAGGGGATTGCAACAGAGGTGCTGGAATCCCCTTTATTTTTTTTTGTGATTTAGATATCAAAATCCAACCTTATAGATTGAAATTTAGATTAACGATCTACTTATCCTCCAAATTTCGTTTAATTTTGAGATCATTTGCTATTTTATCTTAACGGTCAAAAATTCAGTCAAGATCTAAGCAACTTAAACTCCATTTAAAAAAGATCCGAATCTTCAACTATTAAGATAAAATAGAAAATGATCTCGGAATTAAACAAAATTTGGAGGATATGTAGATCATTAATCTAAATTTCAATCTATAAGGTTGGATTTTGATATATAAATAAAAAAATAAAGGGAATTACAGCACATCTGCTGCAATCCCCACTGCAGCAGAGGATCCTCTTCCTACTAGAATAACATACCTATGATAAAAAATAATATAATGTAAGAATGTTTACATGTATACTCCTCTAAACATAGAGGAGAAGCGAAGAGGGCTCTGGCGATTTGTCCCTCTCCGATGTGGTCGGCTCCGACACCCTCCCGGCGAAGTTTAGCCCTCTCGCCCTCCCCACTATCTCATTCACCTCTTCCCACTTCCCACCCCCGACTCCTCGCTCACCATCCCCACCTCACTCTTCCCTACCCCCTCATTTACTGGTAGATGTATACTCCGCAAGAAGCAAAAGCAAATGGAAGCCTTGTTCGAAGACAGCAACCATGACCATAACTCAGCCTTTATCCATCGCCGATTGCATTCGAACTCCGGCTAAACATGCCTTGGCCATAAAGTGGATTGAGTATACACACAAAGAATCACAAACAAATATACACAAAAACAAATCCCACAATTCACCTATTCAACACAACGAGGACCGTGAAAGTTCGGTCTTTTTATCTTTTCAATAAGAGTTAGATGATAAACACGAAGTTGTACATGCACATAGGTAGGGCAGGGATTTTGGGACACTAATCCTTAATGTGTACATCACAAATAAAATGCGAATATAACGAGGGGATTACTCTCCTCAAGACAAGTATTTTTCTTTTTGATTTTAGGATCAAGTAATCTTAGAAGTCTCAATTTTATTGGTTATCATTTTTTTTGTATTTTTAATAAAAAAATGCACGAACCTAACGAGGAGTCAATTCCTTTTAGATCTTTGGTGGTCAAAATCAGTGGGAGAGAGTCGAAAAGTAATGTATGACAAAAACGATGATTAATGCTAAGTAGAAATGCTCACATTGCCTCCGTCTCTTTTCATGCAAGGATGCTAAGCAAAATTAAAACACACACACACATGCAATACAAAGCTGATGAAATTACCCTAGACGGAATATGTTATTAACATGAAGCATCATATGCTAATTATCTAGAAGAGAAACCTAAGATCTGATCTTGGAAACCTCTCGGTGCCTATCACTGTGAGTCCTGCAAGTGTTGTATGAGGTTTCTCTCGAGGTGCGATTTCAAGTCCAAATAATCAACAATTAGATTCGACTAAGTCCAAGCATAAGTGTATAGGTACATGCAAGTGTAATTAAGTGGTTGGACCTTAATCTATCAAGCAAGCAAATCCTAGAAATGGGGCTCAATCACAAAAAAAGAAAATCGTGAAACAAAGAAAAAGAAAAGAGGAGAAAACGTGACAAAAACCGACGAAGCCCCAAGTGAACAATCACTCGGGCATTGGACCTCGTGAAATGTCAGAGTTCGGGAGAGTCCAAGTTATTACAAATAAAGTTTCTCTCTCACCGACAATTACAAAATGAAATTAAATGAAGAGCAAAGGACACTGTCTTAAAAATTTCCTCAAGTTCTCCCGTTGTCGCTCTCTCCTGTGGGCTAGGTCAAAAAAGCCGACTTCACTTCACGTGGGTGTGTAGGTGCTCTTAAGAGTGTCTCACTCGATTCGCGGTCCCTCTCAACAAGATCAACAAGAAGGGTGATTAGACAGATCAACAATAATTTCAAATAAAATGAAAAAGAAATAAAGAGACAAATAGACATGTAAGAAGAGACAAATTGAAAATGCAATCTATATGACATTGCGCCCCGGTAACGATGCCATTTGATAAATAGAAATTCACGCAATTCAGAAGATATCCTCACATAAAGGAAGATAAATGGTCAATGAGGCAACCCACAAGAAATCCCGACTCGATTAACAATTAACCCACATTCAAGAAATAAAGAAATGTAAAGTGTGTGGAGTTTAGATTTATTTTATTTAACTCTACAAAATATGTGTATAGTGAAAGTATGTAGAGCGTCAAACACGAGGAACAAACGATAGATTGGGCAGATCAATGCACAAAGTTTGTTCTTTTTCTACTGTTTATTTATTTTCTTTTTGGGTGGATTTTAATTATATATATATATTCTTTTACAGATTCTAATTTTTATATTTTTTAATTGTTTTTAAATTTATATTTTAATTTTGTTTTTATATTTTCTGATCTTAGTTTCTTTTTCTTTTAAATATATAATAGGGATTTTTATACCCATAACCTTGAGTAATTTCGCAATAGCATTCATAACCCTATATAATCGTGAATTACATAAAAACCCTGAGTAATGCTTAACTCTTACATGACATGACCCTATGTTATATTCCATTCGAGATAGCTATTATATTTAACGGTTTCTGTTTAAAATGACCAAAATATCCTTATTGTTCATTTTTATTTGCAAAATATGCCATTATCGATTCCCCCTTCCCCCCACTCGAGCACCCTCTCTCCTCGATTCGGCCGACCACCTCTGCACCCCTCCCCCCGTCGATCTGTGGTGAGCTTATACTGTAACCGACTGGATGATAACGACGATGTCTACGGTTATAATGTGCCTTGTGCTTGGAGGGTCCATCATTAAAGTGGAAACTTCTTCTTTGGCGGTTTTCGTCCATCTCCATCTCAATAGAGAGGTGATGTCCTTTGCTTCATCTATGGTTGTAGCTCTAAAACTAGCAAGATTTTCTTGCATCTCTATGAAGAACGCTAACAAATTTGGTAAGACACTCTTGTGGTTAATCTTCTAGAGACAGTGAGTAATGTAGTTGATTGGTAAAATAGATATGATAATCTCATACGATCTTAGAACCCTAGTTCAGAGAAGCCAACTCTCTCCTCTTTAATTCCTCTCAATGAGGGGGAAAGAAGTGAGCTTGGAACCTCTTTTCAAAGATATCCCATTGAACAGTATCTGCTAATTTCTTGGAAATTTCTCTCCACCATCGCCGTGCATAATCTGCTAGGGAGTAATCAGCAAAGTGCACCCTATGAGGTCTCCGGTTCCCTCATCCAAGCCCTCGCGTGGACCCCCTATGCCGACCTGCTCCCCCTTCTACGAAGCCGAGTTTGCGCTACCGAGTCGGCTGCCCCCTCTCCTCACCCCTCCCGCCGCGCTCCTCACTTGCTCGCCCACCCGCAACCCCCCCCTCCCCCCTCCCCCCTCCCCCCTCCCCCCCTCCCCCCCCTCCCCCCCTCCCCCCCCCCCCCCCGAGGTGGTGCTCCCCTGCTCAGCCGAGCCCTCCCCTCCCCCACGCCCGTGCCCCCTGCTCAGCTGAGCCCCCCTACCTCCCCCCCTCCGTGCTCCCCTGCTCAGCCGACCCGACCCTCCTGCTCGCGCACCACCCCCCACCCGACCCGCGACGGAAGCTGAAAGCCCCCCTCCCCCCGCCACGACGGAAGCTCAAAGCTCGCCCGAGGTGGTGCTCCCCTTCCCGTAGTTGATCCCCCCTCCCTTGCTCGCGCCCCCCACCTACCTGCAGCCGAGACCCCCTCCCCCCACCCCGCGCTCCTCACCTGCTCGCCCACCCGTAGCCGAGGGCCCCCCACGCTCTTCCCTTGCTCGCACCCCCCACCCACCCGCAGCCGTGGCTGGGTGCTCGCCCACCCCCTCCCACCCTCCACTTCTCGCGCCCCCTCCCCCCGGCAGAGCTCCCGGAGTCGAAGCTGAAACCCCTCCTCCTCCCCTGCGCGAGCTCAAAGCCCCCGAAGCAAGATGAAGAGAAGGAAGCGAGGGTTTTTTTTGTTTGTTTCTAACCGTTTGATTGAGGATGAGTTAGATTAACTCATTCATATGGTTGAGTTAAGATGTTAAACTAACGGAGGGTTATGAATGTGAGACGGAGTGCCTATTCAGGATTTCTCATGTAATTCACAATTATACGAGGTTATGAATGTTATTGCGAAATTACTCAGGATTATGGTGTAAAAATACCTATATAATATAGGAATATATATATATATATAACTATATATACAATATAATATATTAGATTTATAAATACAACTAAAAATAAACAAAAAATGCAAAATAAAATGTTTTTGTATTATAAATATTTTTCTACTATTTTAAGATTTTTAAATATTTTTGCTAATTTTTATGGATTTTTAAAGTAAAAAATATATTATGGTTTAAATAAATATGTTGACTTGTTTTTGAATTTAAAAATAGTAAATAAAGCTAAAATTTTTCAAAACTATATTTTAATAATATATGATAAAAAGAAAATTATAGAATAATATTGAATCTTTTTGGATTTTTTAGAGATTTTTATATTTTTATAAATGATTTTAAAGATTTTTAAAATTTAGTCCCTTTTCTTCTTCTATTTATAGGATTTTTTTAATATATAATTACGAAATACAAAAATAAATAAAATATGATTTTTTAGAGTTTTTCAAAAAGATTTTATAATTTTTTTAGAATTTTTAAAGCAAACACGGATAAAATGTGTTCTTTTTATTTTTAATAAATAGTTAAAATGCCTAAAATGAAATTCCAAAAATGGAACGTGCATGTGTATGCTAGCATGTACTTAACCCTACTTTTTCATAATTTTGGACCACATATGATATTTTAATAAATTAAATGCAAGCACGAAAATGCAAGTACTGGAAAGAGCATAAATGCAATTGAAAATAAATGCATGGTTGTTTCCGCAAATTATCTCAAAGTATTCAACTAATATTTAAACTTTTAATATTAAAATGAAATACAAAAAGTCGCAAGGATGTCTATGCAAAATGGTCACCTCATGTGGGACGTCATGTGGGGTGACCTAACATGGACCCAAAAGAAATATAAAAGAAATACAAGAGGTTCATTGCAATTTTCAAATAAAATTTAATTAATAAAAATAATTACAGGACCAATAACAAAAAAACAAAAAGTGGGGATATGCTCTGCAAATTACCCCCTTAAGGTGTACGGGCGGACGACTCTGATCGTCTGACTTGCCACACGTTAACCTCTCCTTGTGAGATACCCCTTCACCGCGGACGGTGGAGATTAGACCCCTGGCTGGGATCCTACAATGTTGGGTTGTCCTGATCGGACGTTAGTTGTGCCTCGCGAAGAACTCAACTTGATCGAACAGTTCTCTATAGACCTGGAAGAACTGGGAAGAGGGATTCCCTGGATCTTGCTCGATCAGGATCTCTCCTAAATCCTACACTCCCAAGAGGTGCGGAGATGGGGGAAAGTTTGCTGGAGTCGATTTGCACCGTCTGGTCTCGTCAAAAATGTCCGGGCCCCGAAGATTGGGGGCCTGGAATCTTCATCGCCTATAGGAGCTACTGAACCTCGAAACCCCTCAAGTGGGGCTCTTCCAGACTTGCAAAGGAGTCAAGAACCTTTGATGCACAAAGGGGGCGAGGTCTGGGTCATTATTCGCGAAAGATGGGGGGCGATGAAGATGGGTGGCGAAGTCCGGTAGAGATGGAGGAGTAGGGCTTCGATTCACATATTTGGAGGGATCTGGGGGGTTTTGATTGGTCGATTAAATGGAGAAGGTGAAGGGAAACATGTGAGTGGTGGTTAGGTGAGGTGACACAGGAGGATACGACGGGTATGACTGTCGGATCCCCAATGGCTTCGGCAAACTCTAAAAACTTAGATCTAATCTACTGCAAACGATAATGCATAAAATGAAAGCCGGGAATCAAAAGGCAAAACGTAAAGCTACCTAAAATGCTGAAAAGGGATGCCTCGATTGACCGGAGCGAAGAGAGCGGAACCTCAACGACAACACATCACCGGAGATGGTGGAACCAGACCTCCAAACACTCCTCCTCGCTGTGAACCGTGCCTATTGCTAGATGTCACCTCACTGATGGTATTGGATTAGGTTCGAGGGGCTAAGAGTGTAGAGGAAAGAAACAACTAATGGAGGAAGACAGAGGGTTGTCTTTGTATAAGATAAGAAGGGGCGAAGCTCGAGGGATGATTTTATGCACAGGAGGAAGATATGGCGTAAGAGAGGTACTCTTCGTGGATCATGGAGGAATAGTGGCCAACTTCTATGCATGATGTACATGCCCTCGACCAGTGTGTCAAGAGGGAAAAATCGAGAAGGGGAGGGTTCGCATATAGTCTAACGAGTCTAGGGCCTGTGTCAGACAGTTCATCCAAGTCAACGGATGGTGGGCCCTGATTGGGCTACATCATCTGCAAAAAGACAAATTAGAAATTAAGATCTAAAATAATTTGAAATAAATTAATAAATGATTATTTAATTTTTAATTAAAACATGAAAATTTCTCATTGATTTATATAGTATTTTATTATGATTGTTATTTATTTTTATGACTTAATTTATTACAAGTTATTTTTACAAGTATATTTATAGGTATATTGATTTATGCTTATATATTTTATTTTGTATTTTGTATTTTTGATTTTATTATTTTATTTTCATAATTTATATAATTATAACGTATTTTTAAACACATAAGTATATATTTACTATATTTTTACGATACAATGTGTACACGTAAAAAATAAGGGTATTTATTATATATGTATAAGTATTGTATATTCATCTTTGTATTATTATTTATTGTTTTATTTTAGTATTTTCTTCGTGGTTTTATTTTATTATGAATACGTACATATACTATACATTTTTTTACAAAATTGTAAAAATATAAAATTATAAAAATTATAGGGGTCCAAAACCTAACTTTTATATCTTGAATCCAAATTACGTTTACCACCTTTAATAAATACTTATTAAAAGTTATATACAATTAAAGGTGGTTTTGGCACATTTTGAGTTCATATGGAGAAGATATGAGTATAGGAAGTTTGTGTTTTGGAATTTTATTCTGAGTATAAAATGTACACTGCGTATTATTTTTGTGTGAAATTATTATATTTTATATGTATTTTTATCTATAAATTTCATGTAGAAAATCTCTTTATTTGATGCATAAATAGTAGAAAATAGAATGGGTCATAAAAAATGAATTATTGAAGGGTAAAATTAGGGGTTTATGGTGTTTTTGACCCTTATCTCCCCCTACTTTATTCCTTGTCGACCTAGTCATCAAGATGCATAGGTCTCGGGGTATATGATCATAAAATATCTTTGTAATTTTATTTCTTTTTTCTTTTCTTTATTATTTTATTTTGGCTTTAAACCATGTATTTTATACAGCTTTTACACAATAAATAGTGAATGCTAATTAGTACAAAATAATGATATTTACATGCATTTAAATAGGGTTTAAAGGCCAAAATGAAAGAATAAAGGTGATGAAATGGAGATTCATCAATTACTTATAT
Organism: Ottelia alismoides; assembly: GCA_037367405.1. Taxonomy (NCBI): domain Eukaryota; kingdom Viridiplantae; phylum Streptophyta; class Magnoliopsida; order Alismatales; family Hydrocharitaceae; genus Ottelia; species Ottelia alismoides. The sequence continues at coordinate 619,541 of JAZKJV010001853.1, read as the reverse complement.
ATTTACCCAATAACGCTTGGATTGGGTGCTTCTCCTTACGCCACGTGGAAGATTGGGGAGCCTTGGGATGCTTCATTTCACTACGGATCCAATGGCTAGGATTAGAACTTGAGGCACCCCTTGATCAGACTGAGGGCACCTCCAAGAACACTAAAGAATGGGGAAGGTGGCGAGCTTCGATCGATGATTTCGGGCTACTCCGGCCATCGGTTACTTCGTTGATGGGTTCTATACGCTTATGGGACCTTTCCACGTCTGCAGGATGGCTCAAAGGAATCTGGAGCTTTGAGTTAGGGTTCAAGTTCTTTCTCCAGGTGTTGTAAGGCATAGAGACATGCACAAAAATGATGCTCGGCTCGAGGTGAAGATCCTCAGTCATGTAGTGAAGTTTTTTCCTGTGAAAATGGATGAGATGAAGAGGCTCCGAGGATCGGTGGAGGAGGAACCTCGATACTCTGATCCATGCGTGATCAGAGTGAAATAAGTGGGAGAAATGATGAAGAAGATGAGGGGGATTGAGAAGGAGGCGAAGATGGGTCGAAGCACAAACAAAGGCATGGTGAATTTGAGCTGGAGCTCAAAGCTCCAACGATCTTAAATCCTAAAGTTACGGTACAATTGAAACTAATTGATAAATTAACATCTACTCTAAACTAATGAATAAAAATGGAATTAAAAGACACCTAAATTAGCAACTCTAACAAGTAAAATACATGAAGCATGGAAGCTCGCTAGAGAAAAGCTTGCCGGAGTTGGATAGTGAACACTAAAATCATGGAGTGATTTTAATGTCCAGTCTTAGAGGGTATGTGGTGCCTGACAAGTCGAGTCCGGCAATCGCTGTGTCAACTGCTATCCAGGCTCGCAGATATCCGCAATCATGTATATCAACAATTAACTCACAATAATGCTCAAGCAATAAATCATGTGACTAAATTTTATTATAACCTACAAAATGATATGTATAGTATGCAAGTGTAAGGGTCGAACCATAAAGGAGCAACATAGATAGACACAATAATTGACAAAGAAAACCAATAAATATTTTTGTGTATTTTATATGGATTTTTATTTATTTTTTGGTTTTAAATATTTTATATTTATTAGAGTTATAATTTATTTTTTGTTTTTAATTTTATAATTTTCATTTTCTTTTTATCTTTTCTGATCTTTAGTTTTCTTTTTAATATATATGTAATGTAGATATATTTGTAATATGTATACTATAATACTATATTAGATATATAAATGTATAATATACGTGAAAATAAGAAAATACCCTAAGGTACATACGCATTTAAGGTATTTGTAATAATAACAATATTATTATTAATAAAATTATATATATATAGTTATACATAGGATGTATGCTTTTATATTTATAAATATATTTATAAATACTCAAAATGGGTAAAATAAAATGTTTTGTCTCTATTATATTATTATCTATTTTTATTAAATTAATTTTAATTTTTCCTATTTTTTGTATTTTTAAAAAGTTTAAAAATGTCAAAACAATGACTTATAATACTAGACCGAATTGTTTTGGAATTTAAAAATACATAAATATCTCAAAACTTTCAAAAACTATTTTAATATAATATATATTAAATAAAATTCAAAATAGAAACTAATATTCTTGGATTTTAAATAATTTGTAATATTTTTTATATTTTTTAGGGTTTTTATGTTTTAGTGTTTTTTTTGTAATTTTTAATGAATTTTGGTTTGTAATTGTAAAATGCAATAATAACTATACTCTATTTAGTAGATTTTTTTCAAAAGATTTTATATTTTTTGTATTTTTAAATGCAAACATGGAAATATGCAATGTTTTTGTATTTTTAAAAATTGGAAATTAATTTTAATTCCTTCACAAATAATATATGTCATTATATATATAAACTCCTAAAATAATTTTCCTATAATTTTTAGATGTGAAATGATATTTTAACAAGTAAAATATAATAAACAAAAATTAATTTTGTACTTGGAACATAAATGAAATTAAAATAAACCTACAAGTCATTTCATAAGATACTATACAAGACCAAGTATCTTTGTGCAAAATCCTAGAGTATTAACTATAATACGTGCTGATACAGGTATATTTGTAATCTCTAAAAAATACATGGTCTACTTGCAAGTCTTCCAAAATATATTACACTAAAGCACAATTTTCTTGGATTAAATAATAAAAAACCTACGAGGGGGTCCTTGCAAAATGTACAGACTCCTCACGTGTATGCACACATGAGGTGACGCGTGTTGGACCAAATAAAAAAAAATAACTATGGGGGTCTAAATGCAATCAAAACAAAATATTTTATATTACAAGTAAATGTTTCTGGACTAAAACATAAATACAAAGTAGAGGGGTGTCATGAAAATTACCCTCGAGGCACAATCCAACTGCGGAGAATATTCACTTATCCATGTGTTGTTTCCTCGTTGTTCGATATTACTTTGTAGATGAGCAGCCCTGATAAGCTCTCCATGGGGATCAAGGAAGAACTTGGTGCTCAGGCTCATACGATTGGCCACTGGTCGCAACTCCTACCACCTGGGAGCATCTGAAAAGTTGTAAAATGGACTTGGAAGGCTTTCGTGGTGGCTGGAGGTCTCAAAGGGATCCGAGACCCATCGCTGGGGTCCTGGATGGTCGAGGATGCTCAGGCTCCAGAAACGCCTCCGTCGTGTAAAGCTCGACCCAAGGAGGGTCTTCCAAATCCAAACATATGGGGTTAGGTATGTACAAAAAAATGGGATGTTCCAGGCTGAGTTTGGTGCATAAAGGAGCAGAGATGGAGTGCGGCGGAGGTCTTTCGACGGACGGAGGAGGAAGGTAGATCTCTTGATAAGGAGTAGATCGAGGTGAATGGAGGTACCTAGGGTGTATAGGAATCGAAGGGCAAGGTGATGGGGAGTTCAGATGGGCCGGAGCATGATCGAGATACAATGAAACGATAGCCGAAGCTCAAGCTCCGATGAACTAACATTCACAACATTATGAAATAAAAGAAAAATCTAATTGAAGAAAAATCTAACACTACACTAGGATTACTGTTAGGAATGAAAAGAACTAAAAATCATGGCTCTACCTGCAGAACAAGGAGCCAAGGAGGAGTGCTGCCAGGAGGTCGCTGGAGAGCTCGGATCACCAACTCTAACCCTCTTCCTCCACATCAAATGCTCCAGCGAGGATGCTACTGTCACCAACAAGCTCAAATGTGAAGAAATTTAGGGATTTTGAGGATGAAACATGATCAAGATTTAAATGAAGTCTGGCGAAGGTATTTGTACATGACATGTTTGACCATGGTTTATGCGTGATGCGATGATCCACAGATCAAGGAGAGGTGGGCACATGAAAGATCATCGATCGAGGGATAAAAGTGAAGGAAGACTCGAGCCAAAAGGATGCAAGAATCGTTGGGGAAAAGTCGAGAAAGAGGGGGCTACAATGCCTGTCAGATACACGCCTAGGGAGACCGGGGGAGTTGACTGAGGACAACCAGGACCGGTCTACCATTGGTCCACGTAGGACGCTTGAAGACAAAAAGAAAATAAAAAAAGATAATTCAAAATAAAATAATAATTAAATTAAATGAATAATCTCAAAACATAAATTATGTTTACTATTTTATGCAATATTTTATTATGATTTTATTTACTTTTTTAACTTAATTTATTAGGCGTTACTTTTTACATGCATAAATATAAGTATATTCACCTATCTATAGTATATTTTATATTGTATTTTAGATATTATTATTTTATACACTTATTTTATATATTCATAAATTATTTAAATACATATATATATTTATTATATTTTTCTAAAGTTATTTGTTAGCTTAAATAAATTTGTATAGGCATGTATAATTCATCTATGTATTATAGTATACATGTTTATTTCAATGTATTTTTAATTATTTTATTTCATTTTCATCATGTACATGTATTTTAAATAATATTTACAAAATTATAAAAATATAAAGATTTGAAAAATAAAAGGAATAAATATAATGATTATTTTATACATGTATATTGCACAATGAGGACCCAAAACCAAACTTTTGCATCGTAACTCCAAATTGAATGAAACCACCTTCGTTAAATAGATAATTTAATTTTATGAACAATAAAGTGAGTTTGGTGAATTTTGAACTTATATGGAGAAGATACATTTTTGGAAAAAAATTTTGCGGTCTTCTATTATGAGTATCTAGGGCACATTATGCATTATTTTTAAATGAAATAAATTTTATATTTTTGCTTTATTTTTATATGCAACTTTCATGTTTAAAGTATATTAATTTGAGGTATAAAAATAAGAAACTAATGGGTCCTAAAGTGCAATTATTTCGGAATAAAAATTAGGGTTATATTTCCTTTATTGCCCCTTATTTCCCCCAACTTCATTCCTTGTCAACCTAGTTATCATGATGCCTAGGTCTCGGGATTTAGGGTCATTCAATACATATGATATTTCATTTCTTTTTCATTTCTTTATTCTTTTATTTTGGCATTAAATACTATATATTATACAATATTTGCAATGTAAATAGTAAATGTTATTTTGCCCAAGTTAATATTATATGCATGCATTTAACCAGGGAATTAAGGCCAAAATGAAAGAATAAAGGTCATGAAATGAAGATTAATCACTGGATCACCACCTCCACCACCTTGCGCATGTTGTATATCACTCGAGGAGAATGCTGCCACCAATCTCAACCTAGGCGTGCAATGATCTGAGGGTTCCAGTGGGTACAAGGGGATCAAAGAAATCAAAAGGAGTGGATGAGATTATTTATACACAGGTGAAGGGTGAGTTTTTGAGGGGCGATTGCGTGAGGTAGGGAAGGAGTTGGTGGAATCTAGGGATATGACGAGGTAGAGGGAAGCATGGGGCATAGGTTGGTGAAGGAATCAAGGCATTTTGAGCCTCGGTTGATGGTCAAAAATTTGAAGAAGTTAGATGTCACGAGACCTCTAACAAAGGGGGTAGGGTACAAGGACAGTTGATCCACTATGTCAACTTTTCTTGGCTTCTCGTTGATCCACGTGGACCAACCAGAAAATAGGGATTCTTGAAACCTTTACTAAATCGATTAAAATTGTAAATGAATTATTTAGTTTTTGATCAAACATGAAAAATATTTTAATTTATGTAGTATTTTATTTTGATTTTTATTTATTTTTACAAGCTAATATGTTAGATGCTCATATTTACATGTATATACATAGATAAATGTACATGCATTTAGAATAGTTTATTTTTATTTTTTAGATGCTCATATTTACATGTATATACATAGATAAATATACATGCATTTAGAATAGTTTATTTTTATTTCTTTTGTAATTTTGATTTTATTTTGATATTTACATAATTTATATATTTATAAATTACTTAATTACATTTTTAAATATTTTATTATAATTTTCTTATTTTATTTATTTACTTAAATAATTATGTAAATATATTATATATGTATAGTTACCTATATTCTAAAACTTTATTTATTTTTACAAATTTTAATGGTTTTATTCAGATTTATTATTCAAATGTGTTTTGGGTAATATTTACAAATATATAAAAATACAAAGAGGCTAAAAATACAAAGAATAGATATATTGATTATTATACATATATACGATACAATAATGATCCAAAAGTAAGCTTTTGCATCTCATCTCCAAATTGAATGAAACCACCTTTATTAAATAGATAATTGAATTTATGAGCAATAAAGGCAAGTCTTGGTGAATTTTGAGCCTATGTAAAGGAGACACATGTCCGGGAAGTTTTCTTTATGGCTTTTTATTTTGTGTGTCTCGGGTGCAGTTTGTATTATTTTTTAGTGAACTAAATATTGTAATTTTCTTTGCATTTTTATGTACAAGTTTCATGTTGAGTGATTATCGATTTAAGGTATAAAATTAAGAAAATAAAATAGGTCCCAGAATCCTATGATTGTCAAATAAATTAGGGTTTCTATGTAGTATTTTCTATACAACTAGTGGTCATATCTCCCCGTACTTTATTCCTTGTCCACCAAATCATCATGATGATTGGGATTCTGGGTCTACGATCACTCATTGTCCTTGAAAATTCATTCCTTTTCTTTTCATTCCTTTATTCTTGAATTTTGAAATTAAATATAATATTTTACATAATATTTACATATCAATCAGTAAGATTTACTTTATACAAATTAATGCTATATACATGTATTTATCTAGGAATTTAATGCCACAATGAAAGAATAAATGCGATTTATGAATATCCATTTTATCACCTTTATTATTTCCTTGGCCTTAAATCCCAGCCAAATGCATGTGTATAACAATACTTCGTACAAAATAACGCTCAATAATATACACTTAAATATTGTATAAATATCGGTATTTAATTCCAAAATAAGAGAATAAAGGAAAGAAAAAGAATGAAGTGTCAAAGACACTGAGTGACCCTAGACCCCGAGATCTAGTCATTATGATGACTTTTCGACAAATAATAAAGTAGGAGGAGATAAGGCATACTGATTGTACATAAAACACACATAAAAGCATAATTTTTATTCATCAATAATGAGCTTTTAGGACATATTTATTCTTTATTAATTATACCTCAAATCAATAAACTTTTAAAATGAAAGATGCACATTAAAATATAAAGAAAAATACAAAATTAACTTCATTCAAAATAATACAAAATGTGTCCGAGATACTCAGAATAAGCAGTTGTAAATAAAACTTTCTAGACATGTATCTCCTCTATACAGACTCAAAATTGATCCAATCACCTTATTGTTCATAAAATAAAGTATCTATTTAATGAAGGTGATTTTATTTCATTTGGAGTTGAGATGCAAAAGTTGGCTTTTGGGTCCCTATTGTAATGTATTCATGTATATAATATTCAATATACACATTCTTTATATTTTTAGGTTTCTTATATTTTCTATATTTGTAAATATTATTAAAAATACATGTAAATAATAAACATATAATAAGGGCATTAAATATTCAATAAATTAAATAATATATTGTAATATATAAGTAAACTACACCTATACATGACCTATACATAATTATTTAAGTAAATAAATAAATCCAAAAAATAAACTGAAAATATAAAAATGTGTATATAAATAAGTTATAAATATATAAATTAGTTACATAAAATAATAAAATATACAATATAAAAAAATAAAATATTGTAAATGCAGCTATATAGACACATATGTATACATGCAAATATTAACATCTAATAAATGATCTTGTAAAAATAAATAAAAATCAAAATAAAATACCATACAAAATAACAAATATCTTTCATGTTTTGACAAAATAATAATAAAACTATTTACTATTTTTAATCTATTTAATAAGGAAATTAATCCCAACTCTGTTCTAGTTGGTCCACGTGGACCAACTAGGGGCTAGCATTTGTTGACCTCGGTCAACTGGCCCTCTTAGCATCTTTAGCTTGTTAGAGACTGCGATTCACCATCTTCTCCCCCTTTTTTTACTCGATTTATCACCCTTCCTTTTTTGATTTATCATGCAAACCCTGGCTGATTAAACCCTAATCTATGCCTAATCCTTTGAGACTGTGTACATAACCCCAATCGATTAGAAATCCTAGGTCAATAACCCTCCTCCACTATGCTTATAAATTAAAGGCCCCCTGCCCCCTTTCTCATTTTGATCCCCTCTTCTATTTCGTAACCTCAAAAGGACCCCCAGACTTGATCTTGTAACATCAAGATCTTCTGCCTTGCCAACATGGAGAAGGAGGAGGAGAGGAGGAATTCCCATCGTCGGAGCTCCTCCGACAATGGTCTCTGCTCCCTATCCCAACAAGTATGAGCTGCTAGCCTTAGATTTCTTTATTGCATTTCTTTCCAGTAGCTTAGAATTAACCTAGTTTCGTTATTTAACCTATCTTTCGCTTAATTTTAGAAATCAAAATTGTTGGAGCACTAGGCTCCATCCCCAAATTCATCATGATCTGACTGTTTTTGCCTGCCATTTCACCTCATCTTCGAACCCCTACGCCTTCTCCATCGTTTCCATTCGTTTTCATCTCGGATCCTGCAAAGATTTAAGCCACTGAGGTCCATCTCCTCCATCGGACCTCTTTACTCCCTTGTGTATCCAGCTTCAAGAAGGGGCAACCACGACCCTCTCGTTGCCCTCTTACTTTTTATGCAGGAATGAAAGTCTTGCATCTTCGCTCCATCACGCTCCAAATATCCTCGCAAATGCTTCGGCTATTAGACCAATGATGAATACCCATTCATCACTCTTTATTCTTTTATTTTAGCTACAAAACCTATGCAAAACACATGTAGATAGTTGTAAATAGCAATAATTACCATTCAGCATGTATTGTGTAAAAATGAATAATCAGCATGTTTTTGTGCATAAATAAAAGAATAAAGAAATAAAAGAAAAAGAGGGAGATATTTAGAATAAATATTGAGCGACCTAATCCCAAGGAAGGGCTCAGCATGGGCCTGACCGCAAAAAGGACCCAAGTAGAGGGAGATAGGGAAGCTCTTGTGTGTACACATACCCATGTTTATAAATAAAAATATTTTCCTCTAAATAAAAATAAAAATGGGTGTATAATTATTTGTATATATTTTTAAATATAAAATCAAAATAAAAATGGAAAAATAAAAGAAAAACTAAAAAGAAATAAATTCACCTCATCATTGCATATAAATCATGTACATAAAACCACTTTCATATTTTTTATCACCTTGTAAATAAATAATTAAAATTCAAATAAAAATATGTATATATTCCACAGTCCATAATGTAAATAAATAAAATAAAAATTACAAAAATAAAAATAAAATAAAAAGAAACAAAATAAAAACCAAAAGCCACCTTGTATATATACCATGTATGCACATAAATAAAACTATTTAATTCACCCTTGTAAATAATTAATAAAAATAAAATAAAAATACCCCTTTATTCCAAATTTTATTCTATAAATAAAATATAAAATTGGAATAAAATGTATAAAAATAAATAATTAAAAATCAAAAATAAAAAATACATATGTATATACCTGTATATAATAATAATATTTTGTAAATACCTAAATTATATTTCAAAAAAATTAATAAAAATCACAAAAAATAATTTGAAAATAAATAAACATTTTTTATGTTTTGACTTTTTTGAAATAAGCCATTTATTATTTTAAATTGAATTTCCAAATCTTTATTGAATGGCTGATTCTGATTGGTCCATGGGGGATGTTGACCCCCGGTCAACTCCCCCCTAGACCATATCCCCCGCGGATCCCGCGCCCTACCCGACTTCTCACCTTTTCCCCCACGTGATCCGAGCACCGAATACCCAAACCCCGGGCTCCCTTTGTTCCCTGTACATCCGAGATCCACGCCCGACGTTTTGCCTAGGGATCCGAGCTCCGATATGCTCGCCCGACCCTCAGCTAGCCAGACCCCTAGCACTATATAGACCCAGCTCCGTCGCACATTTCACGCCATCTTTGGCCTTCTCCCTCGATGCCAGTGACCTCCTCCACCTCGCCTGAGTGACAGCCGTGCGAGAGGGAGTCGAAAGCGAGGCTCGGGCAGTCGCGAACCTCTGATCCGGCGGCGATCACCGCCGTGCTCCGCCACCGAGTGAGCCCAGCCTCGGGAAGCGACGTCCCCTTGAGGCCATGACCCTCGGAGCTCCCTAAGCGCCAGCACAGTTGACTTCAGCCATCCATTAGGTCAGATCGTTCTTAGTTTAGTTTAATTTCACGTTTCCCCCAATTCGCTCCGCCACCGTCGCCGACCGATTCACTCCACTTCGACCATCCATTCGACCATCCGACCGCTCCACCATCTTCACCATACTCCGCTCCACCTTCTTCACTCAGCCACCCCCCTGTCTCGCAACGTAGCAGGTCATCTACCCTCCACCGTCGCTTCGCCGGAGGGTGCCGCCCCACTTCACCCACGCACCCATTTCACCCCTTACAGGGTCGAGGCACTTTGCCCTCGACACAACGTGCTCTATGTGTCGTTTTTCAGGTCAGAAGGGCCTCATTTGGAGGTCTACAGCTCGAGCACAGAGGCCCAGCTCCACCCTCATCGCCGGAGCTCCTCGGAGCTCCCCGGCGTCATCGGAGGAGCTTAACAGCTGTGGAGCATCGAGGCAAGTCTATTCCACATTCCAGCAGCAGCAGCAGCGGAGGTTCAGCGCACCCGTGGTGCTCCGGCGAAGTTCGTCGGAGCCTTGTTCTTCCAGGATCCCCCACAGCCGTCCGATCTTCCCCGACGCTCCAGTTCAGATCAGATCCATCCATTTAAGGAGTCCCGCGACCGTTAGATCTCCCTGGGGTTGATCAGGACCGCACGTTCAGATGAAGAGGCGCCTTTGATCCATCACCGTCCGATCTCCACGTGCCCTTTTCTGAGCCGTTGATCCAGCGAGGGTTTAGCCACAGCCTCCCACCGTCGGATTCATCCACGTGGCAAGCTCTCCACCGTCCGATCATAGCGAGAGTTCTTCGAAGAGGCGCCACAGCTCCAGCACCGTTCGATCGTCCACGTGGTAGCCCTTCAGCCCTCGGATAATAAGGGGTAATTTACCCTTAGGCCCTTGTCGTTTCTGTTTTTTATTATTTAGTCCTGTAAATATAGCATATAGTTGTTTTTATTTTTGGATAATTGCACTTAGGACCTGGACCTTTATAGTATTTGCATTTTCATCCCTGTGTATGTGAGACACGTGCTTGGTCACGTGGTGCTTGGTGAATTTGCATTATCTAGGCTAATGTTTTGAGGAGTTACTGAATGAAATATATGTTTTGATATTTGCATCCATGCCCCTGTGAACGTTTTTATTCAACATGTGCTGAAATCTTTGGGCATTTTGCAACTTCTTCCCTAGACTTTTAGCATGTGTTGCTAATAAGTCTCGAGAAGTAAGTTTTATTACATATAGGTCCCTCTGTGCCTTGAACACATGCAGCGCGCGTGCATTCTTGGACAAATTGCACGAGGGACCCCCAGCTTCTTGAATTTGTTACATTTCAGCCCCTCGAAATAACTTTTCTTGCATTTAGGTCCCTGTACACTATGAGCCTTTGTTTGATTTTAATAAAATAGCAAATTTAACCCAAACTGCGTGAAATTTGGACACGTGGCTCCTGTCCTACCACCGTGTAAAAATTTCCCTAATTTTGGGTACGTTTTTGAGGCTTTTAATATTTTTAAAAATTCAAAAACCACCCTTTTTGCCTCTATTCAGATTAGAAAATCATAAAAAATGCAAAAGCTCTTTTAAAAATTCTAAAAAAAATTAGGATTTGTTAATTTTTGTTTGTTTGAATTTCTTTGCATTTTTGGCTATTTTCTTATTCATAAAAACCTTAAAAATTAAAAAACCCTTAAAACCTCATAAAAATTCTAAAAAATAGTAGAAAATTCCAAAAACAATAAGCACTTCTTCTGAATTTTGCTTGTTATTTCTAGTTTTCATAAAATATACCTTCAGGATTTTGCAGGACCATTTAATATTTTAAATTGGTCTTTGAAGCCTGACTGGACAATTGTACATTGTTTCTGCCTTCTTTGATTTTTAGAAAATTACATAAAAATCATAAAAACCTCAAAAATTCACCAAAAATAGTAAAAAACCTAAAAAAATATAAAAATATTTTTGTTGGAATTTTTGGAGCTTTTTAGAGTATTTCAATAATTTGTTGAATGTGATTGTTTTTGCTTTTTCATTATTTTCTTTCATTATTAGAAATCCAAAAAAATATAAAAATATTTAAAAAACCACCAAAACACATTTTCTTCCCTTATTTGTGAGTTGACTACTTCGTAGGCCGCAAGGCCAATTCGTGCTCCCTGAGTCTGACCCTTGGGTGCTACACCAGGCTAATCTCATAGTCAGGGCCACTATTTGATTTTCTTTGATTTTATCTGCTTAATTGGTGGTCTGTTTCTATTTTTCTTGTTGAGCTGAGATCTCTATTGATCCGGGTCGCAATGACCCGAGAGTGATTATTTTTTATCTGATCCAGATTGATCGATTTTTCGTCTCATCAACCAACATTACATGTGTCATTGATCGGAGAAAGTCCAAGCATTCCGATTTCGACTTTCTTCTCCAATCTCACTCTATCAATCAAGCGAACCGCAGCTCTATAGAGCTCCATTACTTCGTCAGCACCTTCGCAAAACCATCATGAAGGTGTATCTACCTTCGGACAAAGCAGAGGGAGAAGGAGGAGCCTCTTGGACATAGTCGAAGCCTATGTCTGCCCCCACCACATGCGGAGGAGTTAATTGAGGCAGGAGAATTAGTAGTCGTTAGATCGCCCAATCCAATGGCCTACGTCACACCATTTACGACATGAAGCGATGCTTCAGACCTGCAGTTCGGACCCTCGAACCAACTGTCGAAGCACCAGAGTGTGACACGTGGCCCGAGCTACCGTTCACCCACATCTGATCTCGATCACATGTCCCGCTGCACGTGCAACTGGGTAAATTACATATTATCTGCAAAGTTCTTCGAAATAGCAAATTAGTCATGCCAGGTGAAAATTATGATCAATCCATCCACGTTTATGTATTTGATATTAGTCCAATTTGGACTTGTTTGAAATTAAATAAATTATATTTTATTATAATTATTCTCTTATAATGTTTATTGAATAACTTGTGAACCTTTTATCTGATTTTAATGAATTTGGTGTTGTTTGAAAGGTAATTTCATGCTCTTTATTTATTGCAATTTATTTACTGGTTTGATCTACAATTCATGCACTAAATTTCAGATGTAAAATTTATCTAATAACCCTGATACTAATTCAAAATTGAATTGTGTTGAGGTTGAGTTGCATTATTTAATACATTGATTGTTCATTGATATATTGATTAATTTCACAAGTAGTTTAATTGCTTAATCAGGAGCATACTAGTGAGTTGTGCATCTATTTTGTTTTGCATTACATCATTATTGTCTATGTAATATAAGTGCATAAAAATATTTTGAAAATGGCACGCATTGTGTTTGTTACATTTGGCTTGCCTTAGATAGCCTACAAATTGTCTAACTAGATAATTGACTCCTTTATTAAATTAAATAATTATTCGTGTCTATATGTTCGATTCTAGGTACAAATTTAAGCCGAGAACTCTTCATGGAGGTATCTCTCTGTTTTGTGATTGTTGATTGGCCCATGCTACAACGAGTGCATGTTATATTAGCCGATTGACGATTCACCACCCACTAAACAAAATTGGCTAAATTCACCATTGAAGAGATATGGTCCTTCTCCAGAGATACAAACCCTAGATCTGATCCTGTAGAATTTGAACCTAGACACCTCCCATGATATTATCCTTGTCCTAGGAATATTAACATCGAATCGTCTTACCAATGACCTTTACCTAACTCTCTCCCAGACGGGTTGGGAGCAAAACTCAACCCCAACTTCTGATCCAAAATCTTTCAACCAAGAGTTTCCCTCTTCCTATGGTCATTATGCAATAGCAAACTCATTACTCAAGACAAGCTCACATTTACTAATATAACCACTAAAAATGTTTGCCCTCTCTGTCTTTCTAATGGAGAATCCGTCCACCATATGGTTTTGGATTGCACGTTAACTCTGAATATATTGCATATTTTCGATATACCTCCATTAAATTACGACTTGTTTACGTTCTTTGCCAATCATAACTCACCCTCGTATTCCCCATCTCATTGGCAGCTTACCATCGAAAGAACATTCATTTTGTAGTTGATTTGGAGGGAGCGTTGCTCAAGGATATACCATGGTACCTCAAAACATCCTTCCACCATTGCTAACGAAGCCTCATTCCTATTCACTAGCACATCTTAGCTTAACGTTGTTCCATCCTATATCATCTTTACATCCTATCCTTTTTTTATCTCTTTTAACATGTCCGAAGTGAAGAGCTCAACTAGCCCGTGCCCCAGAACCCATCGCCAACGCGTTGCGAAGAACTGATAAATGCTGTCTTTGCTATGCCGGCTTTTTTGGCCTGCAGGTTAGGCTCTCTCATTTAGATTTTCCTTTCAATCTCAAGAAAAATCCCTATCCCCTGGGTTTTATCAGTTGTGCTAAATACTGAACCCCATTCTCTCTTTGTTGTTGTTGTTGCTATCTTTTAATTTGGTGGTCCTGTGGGACTACGTGAACTCTAATTGTACTCAGTATGACATGGGTCCGTGAGTGACCTGGTGATACTCTTTTCGATGAAATGAATATGGATTTTTTTTCAAAAAAAACATTATACGTTTGTACTGTAACGGTGCGTCAATTTAAAATCCAGTGTCGTCCCTGACATTTCGTAGGTCCTAGGCAAAAGAAAAAAATATGTCCTTATAAATTTCGATGAACAATATACCTTTATATAATTCTGTGACTTTAGCATTGAGTTGTTCACTGAAATTTCGATTTCATAAGGGCTCATTTTTTGACGAGTTGTTTTTATCAAAAAATCGATTCCATAAGAGTTCATTTTTTAACAAATTGTTTCATCGAAAAATTCGATTGCTCATTTTTCGGTGAGTTGTTTTACTAAAAAAATTGATCCTACAATACCTCATTAGGACGTATAATATTTTTTTTAAATTAAGGCGGGATACATGTAAAAATGGACTCTTAAAGTTGATGGAGCCCTGGGTCATTGCACTCGTAGACTACCCTCATGGATGGCCATGATATTACCATAAGATTCACGTTATTACTACCGGATAAGTACCTTACTAGACAAAATCATTCTTAAACGAATGGTTTACTATCCAAACAACTCCCTCCCTTCACTTAATCTTCAATGTACAATTGCAACACTCACAATAGTCCCTGCTATTGTTTTCATTATCTCTTTGGAAGAAAGAAAATAATGTCCTAAAGTCATTATGCTACAAGGAAATGCAACAACTACGTGGGTATTTGAACTCACTCTTATTTTATGAATACATAGAGGAAATATATAGTTCAATATAGCATATGCCTCGTTATCTTGTATCTATATGTATTTCACCACGAAAACAAGAGCCATATCTGTTCGTTTCCCAATGCAATATATGTTATATTAGTTAAATTTATTACAATATATCTCGATTTTAGCAGCATGCAGAAAAATATAAGCGATAAATTAAACAAAAAATCACACATCTTCCATCCATTGTTCATAATCACACAATTATACGTCGAACTTAATTAATTCGCATGCAATTAGCCGTGTTGAATCTCAACTAACAATCCATTCGATGCTATGGAATTTGTCCCTCGATGTACAATGTACGTGTGTCCCGTATTGGTTGACAACAAATCTCTATGGAAAGCCACCGTCCCAGAAACTTAAAAGAATTCCCAACTGTGAAACAAGTAAAGAATATAAGATTTAAAAAATATGATAACATAATAATAACAAAAGAATTATCAGATCATAGAGAGAGTGCAAAGCACCACAAAGCACCACCCCAAGTCCACAACCCCTTTAGCCACGACGGATGCCTGCACTTGACCAATGTCGTTCCTCCCTTTCAAATTTTTCGGGAGAGAGAGATGAAGAGAACAGAGCAGGTGCCTGCACTTGACCAGTGTCGTTCCCATTCGAATTTTTCGAGAGAGAGAGAGAGAGAACATAACAACAAAGATACCAAGAAAGGGAAAGGGGTTGATGAATTAAATTAAGAATTGCTTGAAAAGGTCAAATGTGGCCTTTGAGTAGAGGATTTCATGGGAAGAGCAAACATCTTTTCCATAATGGGAATCTGACAATAGAAATGTTGAGGTAGATGGAGATCTAAGGGACATATTTTTTAGATTTTTCAACATACAGGAAAATGGGCCCCTTAAAGTTCATGGGCCCTGTGCCGTTGCACTTCCAAACAACCTCAGGGCGGGCCCTGTTAAAATCCTTGCCTTAAAACATTTTACAGCCCTTGAATGGGGGACTTTTGTTAAAATATGAGCCTCATTTGGATTAAAGACTATTTTATGAATATGTTGTTGACGTGACTTCATAGATAAATCGTAAAAAAATGAATTTTATGTTCGAATATTGTAAAGTATTCAGAAGTATGAATGCATTTTTTTACAAATTATACATATTATAAGTTCTATATTTTTTATAATGTTCAAAATGGGTCATGCATGTTTAAACATTGTGCTTCCTTATCAGGCAGTAATTTTAAGTTGGTTTCTAAGTAGATTGTTCGTAATAACAAGGGATTTTTACACTTATAACTCTGAGTAATTTTGTAATTACAATCATAACCTTGTATAATCTTGAATTACACCAGGAACCTCTAGTAATGCTTAACTCTTACATGACATGACCCTGGGTAAACTTTCATCCCATGTTTCCGTTAACTCCAACGTGAACCGTCACAAAATAAGAACATTAAACTTTAAGTTTTGGATATTTACAAATATGCCATTTCTCCCTTGTTGTCTTCCTCAATCGAAATCGGCTCATAACATAACTCACCGGTAGCTATCCAGAGTCGAGGACAGCGGGTCCTCAACCGATTCGGTATCTATGAGACTACGATAGATATTAAAACATTGAATCTTGGTCTTCCACTTCCCCCTACATGTCGCATATCTGCTGCATCTGGAGAGATGAGGTGCCCTTAGGTGGCGAACACGACGATGAACTCAGTGTGCTCGGGATTGGTGGACTCTAGACGATGATGAAGGTCCCTATGCGGTGGATCTTCGCACTCGGTGTAGATCGAAGATGGGACCGGAGTATTCCAGAATGGGGCGGAGATCATGGCTCTCGACCCGCCCATGTGATCGGAGCTCCTTCAAGGGAAGCCTGAAGATCCTTCTCAGGCCTGCAAATTGAAAGATAAACTCGAGGCTTGGACTACGGTCCCAATGTAAAACACAAAAGGACATGTGGGTGGAGTGCTTCGATTGTTGGCAGTGGAATAGAGCAAGGTGGTGATAGATTGCATATAGGTAGTACGAGAAGGCATCAACGAAGAATGTGCGATGATTTCGTCAGTCGGAATAAGTGGGATTGGGCGAACAGAGGAGAAGATGAAAACATGGGAGAGGAGGAAGAAAGGGAGTGGCACGACGCCCTCCCTCCATTTCCACATAATCAAATCCTAATTCCCCAAATCCTCCCATTCTCGATCCATCGAAGCTCCAAATTCTCAAGACAATCGAAGCTACATATCCGATTTCTACAACATTTTCCCCCTAATCTCACTCGGATTGATCCGAAAGAATCGATTTTTCCTATAAAAATCCTCCAGTTCGATTGCATGCAGTAGCTATTTAGATCAGGAAATCGGTTTTGTCTACAATACGAGGCCAAAGATCGGATTTTCTTGTCGATATCACCATTGGATGATGACGACATGAGAGTGGTGCAGCTGCACCGGCAGTCCTTAGCCCTCGCTTTTACGCAATCGCTCGGTGAAGCGGAAGCTCGAATTGACCAGAGTGGAGGAGGAAAGCTACAATTTTGATGGGAATTTGGAAGCTTTCCCATGCGTTGAGATGAAGGAGGAGTGTGCGACACTGCGGGAGGTGTTGGAGATCCAGTGACATATGATACATGAGCTGTACATAGAGCTGGAGGAGGAGTGGCATGCCTCTACGATTGTGGCAAACGGGATGATGTCGATGATCCTCTACTTGCAGCAAGAGAAGGCGGAGTTGAGAGGATGAAGAAAGGGAGAGGGGTGAGCTGGAGGAGGGAGGAGGTACGGGGGAGCTGGCGGAGGGGTGGGAGGGAGGAGGGTGGAGGGAGGAGGCATAGGGGCGGGAGGGCGGAAGGTGGAGGGAGGAGGCAGAAGGCGGAGGGCGTTGGGGAAGGAAGGGATTTTTTTATTTTTTTTGAAATTTTTATTAGCCGTTGGAGGGCTTTTTTAATAGTTATTCAAAAAATCGAAATTAATTAAATAGGCATGATTAAAAATAATTTAAAAAATGTACATCAATCGGCACATGAGGTGCTGATTTGGGATGTAGGTGCCGATTTGGGAGAGAGTTGTTGGCATCCATCTCCAAATCGACACCTTAGAGGAGGGCCGTTGGAAATTTGCCAACGGTTCCCTTCCCCAATTCTCTTATAAATACCATCCCATTCTCCTCATTCTTCACACCTCTATCCCTTCTCTCATTCTAAATCTTCTTCCCTTAATCCTCCTTCTCTCATTATTCTCAATCCATATTCTGAAGCGCTATTTTGTCTCTCTCAATCTACTATTCTTATTTGAGTAAGAATAAGATTTTTCATGATTTATTTGCAAGTTTTTATTAGCAAAGGTGATATATTATTGTGGATCTTGGACTATATTTATCCTTTTCTTTCAGATAACATCTCTATTTGAAGACACTCGTCAATCAGGTAAATTTACATTTATTAATTATTTTTTTGTGTATGTAATCATTAATTAGATGCACAAAATTAGATATATTTAAAGAAATTTAGTTCATTTAAATGTATATTAAAATTAGTATCTTTTAACAATTACAATTGCAATCATCTGTATTTGAATAGAATTTAAATAGAATTTATTCTACATAAGTTAAAAAAATATAATTTAAATAGAATTTAGAAATTATCGTGAATATCAAATAGATTAAGGTCAAACACTTAATTATCATTACATGCATCTATAATTGTGTTTGGAGTTAGTCATTTTTAATTACTTCTCATTTAGATTTGGAATCAAGCGCCGAGAGGGTCTCTACATAACACTTGCAGCATTCACTGTGATTAGCACCAAAGAGTTCTCCAAGATCGGACTTTTGGATTCCATCTCCGAATGATTAGTATATTGTACTTCACGTTAATATCAAATTCTCATTTAGGGCAATTTTATTAGATTGCATGTGCATACATACATACATACATACATACATACATACATACATACATACATACATACATACATATACATATACATACATATATATATATATATACATACATATATATATATATATATATATATATATATATATATGGGGCATTTCAAATGAGGTGGGATCTCACCAATATTGTGATGAGCCTTCAATAGGATTCGTCGGATCCCAATCTGACTGTAGCATCAAAAATCATGTCCAAAAGGGCAATTTCGTCATCCTATTTTTTTTGTAAATTCGAATTTCATTTAATGGATTTGAATTACCATTTAATATTTTCTGGATTTGGTATTTTTTGAATCATACCTTTACTGGCTTTTTTTCCAATTTTATGCCGAATGAATTGGGTTAAATCATATCTTTGTAAACGCCCGTGAGATTTTGTGAAAATGTATGTTCTTTTTGTAATTTCAGTAATGATTTCGTTTTTCACATTTTCGTTTGTAAATTGGTAATTCTGTTTTGTAAATGGGTACATTGGTTTTGTAAATTCCAATGAATTTTTGTAAGAGTAATTATCCTTTTTGTAAACTCCGATCTTTTTTTGTAAATGTATATATTCATTTTGTAAAATTTCTGTGACCTTTTGTAACTGTATCACGCTCTTTTGTAAAATTTCCGGAGAGCTCTGCAAAAAAAAGATAAAACAATAATGAGATTTGTAAAAAAGTGAATCAATATGTAAATCGAAAGGTCAATTATGTAAATTATCAAACAACAATGTAAATCGGTGCATTACCATTGCACATCCACCGATCGACCCCCTTTCACCTGGAGGAACCTCACATCCCTCGACAAAAGCCCCTTCGCCATCGCCGCCAGCACCACCACCGAGCTCGACCCTCCTTCTCCATTGTTGCCGCCAACCATAGGAGCCCCACCCATCCGTCAGGAGCCCTCGTCGGAGAAGAAACATCACCCTCTCTTTGCGTCGAGGAGAACCTCTGTCAGGAGCTTGGTGCTCCGTTGACCATCAATAATGCCTCCTCCGCTACCTGGACGAACGCCGCCGCCACCCTCGATCAAGGAAAGAAGGAAGGAATGCCGCCGACGCCCTCGATCGGGAGAGAGAGAGGGAGGCGTTGGATTAGGTGTAAACCGGGAGAGGAGAGGGAGGGGGAGAGAGAGAGTGAGAGATAATTATGGTTAATAATTTGTGGGTATCACATACTATTTTTAGATATGACAAATGACTAATAGGTTTTTTACAATTAAAATAATGTAATTAATGTGTCATTTATCATAACTGTGTGATTTAAATTAAATGGATGAGATGGAGGGCTCACCACAAAATTGGTGAGACCCCACCTCATTTGAAGTTTCTCCTATATATATATATTTCAATTCTGCAAATCATCCTTGCATATAGAGATGACATCCGAGTGATAGGACTCGTGCTTGTCTAATTAAAAAAATAATATTTTTATCATTTAAATAATTGAATAATAGAGATAGCATCCGAGTGAAATGTAAATGATTGTTATTTCCTTATTTCAAATAAACTAATCAAATCATATATTTGATTCGTAGAGATGACATCCAACACTGCTCATATCTTATTATACTGGGGTGGATCGGTCAGTGTCTCTGATGATCACGTAGACTATATCGGGGGCAAGAAACGTATGGCTATATTACCATTCCAATTAAAATACCTTGATTTACTAGCTGGAGTATCTGAAGCCACTGATCTCCCGCTCGATCGGTATGTACTTACATTAACGTGTAAGTGGTTGTATGAGGGATCACATTCTTCGCAGTACCAATTCACGATGATGAATCTACATTAGAAATGATGAGTTTAATCATTAATGTGAGATTTATTCACATTTTCGTAAAAGCTACCCCTTTTGCTATGGAAAATATGATTTCATCTTTGAGGTAAAATAATCACATTTAAATTAAGGAATATTATTATATTTCATTTATCTAAACTGACAAATATATAAATTAATTAGGCAAACAAAAGAGACCATGTTTGAGAATATCAAGGGTTCCTCACAAGTAAATATTGAAGATGAATTAGCGACAGAATTATCTAATTGTTAATGTAGATAGTACATATGGATAGAGTTCCTGGACCCGTAGATACCTCAATATTGTATATGCAGAATGAGCATCGATCATCACAACCTAATAGTTCGATAAGTAATTAAATAAGTTTTAGCATTTTCTGTTTGGTTTAAACCGTTACTTATGTTTTGTTCATAATATTTTACAGATTCGATTTGTTGAACATAATGAGTTACTAAAAAATATTTCTGACAAGAAGAGTCTAGTGATACAACGAGACACACATGCATAGTGAACATGAGTTAGAAGCATCAGGCTTCTCATGCATAGTGAATATGAGAAGAGTACAAATAGATCCTTCATTACTGACTAGTTACCGGAGCGTTGGAGACCAGAGACACACACTTTTCGCCTGCGATTTGGGGAAGCCACCATTACTTCACAAGACATGGGATTGATTAGTGGGCTGAGAGTTAATGGACAGCTTACCACTGGTCCAGATACTCCGACAGGTGGATGGGGTATACAAAGCTCGAGTTTGTTAGGAGTAATGCCCACTTGGATAAAGAGTGGAAAAGTGAAACTGTCATGGACATGCGACTGCTTCTTTAGTCGGGAACATCGCTACTGGGTATTGAAGATGAACAGGAAGCGACTTATATGGTTAGAGTATTTATTTTCTATCATATATGATGCATCGTTCTTATAAATAGCAGCAGAGATATGGTACCTCTAAGGTATGTACTAGTGATTCAAACCTAAATTTATCATGTGATTAATGTGTTCTTAGAAATATCGCTTAATCTATTTTTGTTGATACTATTACATTTATGTGAGCTGGAAGCAACTCAACTTTCTTGGGGTGCTGCTACTTTGGCGCATATGTATTAGAAGCTGGATAGGGGTGCGAAGATCGGCACATCAAGGATATATGACTTCTTCTCAATTTTGCAGGTATATAGAGTATTCCATTTATCTCACGTTCTCGATATCATTGTCTCGATTTATGTCATTTACTATTTTAAAATACATGTTTGGGCATGAGAGCATGTTCATATCGGAAGATCAGTGGTACGTGTTGGTGCGCAGATCAATGGAGGTGCGTTAGCCTTGAAGTGGATAGGAGTACGAAATTCTAAGGAGAACGTTCATACTGCAACACTGGTATTTTATTGTAATGAGTTGGATACACAACAAGCTCATCAGGTAAATTCACGATAGTTCATACGGCTCTATTTTAATAAATTCGAATAGACGATTAAATATCAGTATTTAATAAATACAGATGAATTGGACACCATACATCGTTGGGAAAATAGCACAATTACATAATATTTACAAAAGTGGTCAAGCTATTTGGATGAGTCGAGTTCCACTAATATGTCACGACATCGTAATTATGCACGTATCTGATCATGTAATACGTCAGTTTAGGATGCGACAACATATCTCTGTTTCCGTGGAGATGATAAATGTTGTATCTTGACGTAATAAGACATGAAGTACGAACATCCTAAATTGCTCTATTATATATCGACAATACATGGATCATTGGGATGACATGGAAGCTACAGTTGTTCTTGAGCACGTGGATTCTAATACCGATATTTACATGTAATGATATTGGATTATAACAAGAAGGTGGATCCAGACACAGATTCCTCCTCTTACAATAGCCTACCAACCACACAAACCAGTAGAAAGATGTCTGGTATGTTAAAAAAATCTACTTATTCTTATCATATTTTATTAACTTATTATATCATAAATGGAATAGGTGGATACGATTCTACAAGGAAGAAACAACATGGATGAAATTAGACGATCAACCATTACCTTTGAGTATGAGGACAAAAGTCAAAAATACAATTAATTTGTTTGATGAAACAATCAGCATGTTCTCATTTATGTATCCATTCTAACATTATGACCAGTCCTACATGCCCTCACAAGAGCGTCATACTTCGAGAACATCGGGTTTCTTTGTTATTAATCGAGATTATTTTGTTTATCTTTTGGACGAGGGAATTTCTTAAATTATACGTTGTAAATCGTACATGTATGAATTATATGGAATACGGTGGGGATGGATAACAACAACTATCAATGTTTGCGACTTCAGGTTTCAATTAATTATTTATGTATATATAAACTAAATTAATATATAGATTTTTTGACCTATAACTATAATTTTTCAAATGTTATAGCACGACACAATGAGTATGCGTTTTCACAAGGTCAAGCAATGGAGAAATCAATATTTGGAACCTCAGGAATGGCGTCTGCTGGATATGACGGACAAGGGTACCCATCATTTCAATCGGGATTTGGATCTTTATGTTATTATAGTTAATATTCTTTTCTTATTAATAGTGTCATTTATGTGAAATCTAATATAATTAATATTGTTAAGGTATGAGTTACATAGAATATAACACTTCAGGGTTTCAATACGATCAAGCCCGATTTGGAGCTTCAGGTTACAATAACTTTTTTAATAAAATGAGTAAATCCAAGAAGTTATGTGTATCTTCTGTAATATCTTATAAAATATGAATATCTCATTCTTGCATGATATGGAGAAGCTTTTAGTCAGTCACAGTTTGCGGGATCATCACTGGTCCTTCGAGTCAAGGATATAATGGACAAGGATTTCTGCTAGTTCAACCAGGATTCACATCTACAGGTTATTATAGTTGATTTATTACATTGTGTCCTTCTCTTACTTATCGTTTAATTTATGTGACATCTAATGTAATTAATATCTTTCAGGTATGAGCCATATAGAGTATGACACTTCAGGGTCTCAAATCGGTGAAGCAAGATTTGGAGTTTCAGGTCTAAATAACTTATTTAATAGAATAACTAATTTCGATAACTTATGTTTACCTTTTGTGATACTTACGATAACATGAATGCCTCATTCTTGCAGGACCATCACTTGCTGGCCCTTCGAGTCAATTTGACTCTGGACCCTCTCAGCTCACACCGTCTACTCAATATAATTCAAGAGATTTGCAATCACAAATATTTGATAGTGTTCGACAATTGGAGACAACTAATTTTGATAGACAGTTATTTGGTATGCCGATGATAATACCACAACAACGTATGGAGCCGCCTCAAAGACCCTCTCCGAGAGTGAGGATCGTTGAGTCCCCTCCATTAGAGCCGCCTTGCCAGTCAACAAGCATAAGAAGTACGAGAAATCATGAAACTCAAACAACCGAACCTCCACGAAAGTCGTCAGCTAGACCGCATCCTCCAAGGTACATTCCAAAACATTCAGAACAAAACACCAAGCAACAGAAGAAGATGACGACACATGAGGAGAGTCACATGAAAATAGGAGATGGTGGAAAAGGAAACGACAAAGGAGGAGGCGCGGTAGGTGGAGGAGGAGATCTGAAAGGATTTACGAGGATATAGAAATTATCAGATATTGTAAATTATTTTTTATTATTTGTAAACACATTTTTATACTTTTATGAGTGTAATGAAATACTCGCATTTTTTCCAAGTTAATTGATGTTAAATTGCGCATTGTTGAGCTCACGTATGTCAATAGTAAAGAATGTTGAGCACACTCTCAATTGACTATTATACTTGTCTAATAAAATTGTTAATATAATAAATCTAATTGACTATTGTACATAATTCGTATTTGAGAATAATGTCATCTGAGAGAATGAAGATGAGGAGGAGGTGCAGAAGGAAAGCTCCCATCTTTCCACCTCCAATGACGAGAGCACTAAGCTTCACAAAAGAAGACGTCAATAGAAAAAATATAAATCGCGATGATGCCTACTTAATAATATAGTAATTATCTAAAAGGTGCTCATTCCTTTCTAATAGAAGATCGAATAACATGTAAAAGGAGGGACAAGGATTAAATAATAAGAAAAAAATGGGACGGGTCAAATATATAATTTGCTCAAGTCCAAATAGGCACCTTAGGTGCCGATTTGGGAGCCACATTCCAAATCGGCATCTCAGGTGCCGATTGATGCGTATTTTTTAAAAATTATTTTTAACCATACATATTTAATTAATTTCACTTTTTTTAATAATTATTAAAAAAACCCCGTAGTTAGATAGAACATGAATTAGATTAACCTAATAATATGGTTGGATTAATGAGAAAACTAACGGAAGGTTATGGTTGTGAGACATAGTAACTATCTGAAATTTCTCGTGTAATTCACGATTACGCGGAATTATGATTATAATTATAAAATTTCTCAAAATTATAGGCATAAAAATCCTTAATAACAAATCAATCATAACTTCCATGCCATGGCTGAGTGATCGCTCTTTTTCAATATTATCACCTACTTTCCACCAGTGCATTTATTGTCAACACATCAGTTGATAAACAGCAAATCTTTTACCTATGTAACTTATTTGCAATGGATAATTATACAATATTTAACAATTTAATGTTTGTTAACAAATTCAGATGCGGTTTTATGCTCCTCATTCCCTTCGTTGCTTTGAGCTGATATCCCCGCGTTTGCCAGAACTTGCAGATATGATTCCTTCTTTACCGTTTAGGTGCTATTTTTTTACTTTGTTATACGTAGTTGAGCTCACAATCTTATATTATGTTCCATCTATTTATTATTATAACTCGCGTGGTTGCTATCTAACTTGCTTTCAGCATAGTTACTATTTCCATCTTATGCTGTTGTCTTATGTTATCTCATCTTTTGTTTTCTGTAAACAATATATTCAGTTTATACTGAAGTTCTTCTCGGTAAGTTTCCTTCTCTGTCTGATTTTATTTCAATTTAATGAAGCAGATTGCAAAATCTTATTTACTTCATTTGCTAGTAGAAATTTTATAATGAAAATATAACTTTTATGGTATAAACGATGATTGTGATATATCATCCTTTTTCAAGTGAACAATACCCTCATGTTCCCACAAATTTTCAATTAGGATTCTTCATTTATGATCCAATATTTGGCTTTTGATCTTTCTTATTGCGCATAATTGTACCTGTTACCATTTCTTGGGTTTCTTTTTATCATTTGAGTAGTTGATATTTTATCCAATTCCAGTAAAATCTATGAAGTTTTGTACAAAAATCTCGACTCTAAGGAAGGCAAGAATGATATATTTAATGTTGACCAAAGCAAGAGAAAGAAATATTTCGCAAGTGAGATGCATTAAGGATGACGAAGATCACACGCTTGTTACTCATAAGGATATAGAGACTAGATGGAAGCATTATTTGTTATTTGGGGAAGGAAATAGAGAGATCAATTTGGGAGATCTAGCTAGTAGTGAAAGTTACTTGAGCCATGCAAGCTATAGACAAATACAAAGGAAGGAAGTAGATGAGGCTTTGAAGGTTATGAGACTTGAGAAAGGTATAGGACATGATGACATTCCTATAGAAGTTTTTAGAGTTCTAGGTGAGCGTGATTTGTCTTGACTTACAAATTTATTCAATGTTATTGACGAAACAAGAAAATGCCTGAAGATAAGCTGATGAATCACACTACGAAAATTTGGGAACATACAATCGAAAGAAGGTTGAGACAAGTTTCCAAAATGAAAGAAAACTAATTCAGATCCATGCTAGGTCACTCAATTATTGAAACCATCCATTTGTTGAGGAGAACAATGGATGTTTATATGGTTAAAAAGGAAAAACCTCCATATGATTTTTATTGATTTGGGGAAGGCTTATGATTCAAGGGAGATATTATGGAGAGTTTTGGAGAAGAGACAGTCACATGTCTTATATATTAACTTCATAAAAGATATTTATGATATGACTTATCTTGTAAGGATATTGCCTGGGAAGACTGACTATTTTGATATAAACATTGGTCTGCATCAATGTTCGACTTGAGTCCATTCCTTTACTTTGATTATAGACGAGGTGATAAGTTACATTCTGGAGGATACCTTGATGTATGTTACTCGTTGATGATATTATGTTGAACGAAGAGACTATAGATGGAGGAAATGAGATGTTTGAGGTATGGAGACATGGGATCGGATGTTGAACCAATCAGTCTTTGGTTTGGTCCAACTGATTCAGACCACCGATCCAAATCGGTTGAAGTGGCGATGATGTCAACATGACATCATCATTCTTATCGAACTCAGAAAAAACCAGACTCGTGCAGCTTAATTTACTTGTCCTACAAGTCGAATCGGTTTTTTAACTAATAAAACCATATACATATAAGTATCAATGAAATAATCCTTTAAAATGCCAATTTTTTCAATAGAAAAAATGATTGCAACTTCGAGTAAAACTCTATAAAAGTTAGCCACATTTTCTAGCATTATATATTAATATAATATTGCAATCATTTACGTATAGCTCTTAGAAAAGTACTCTAAGAAGGTAGGAGCACTATTGCTATTCCAAAAAAGAGAGGACCATAACTATTATTACAGAAGTTAAGGGTACATGTGATAAAAATCCTATTCTTTAATTATTTAAACCTTTATTTTTTGAAAATTCTTTAAACCATCAAAACTAGGTCAATCCGAGTCAATTCGGTCTGAGCACATGGGTCAATCCGATCTGACCTCTGGTTGGACCTGATTTTTTATTTCTTCTTCTTTTTTTAAAATTATAATATGAAGCCAACCGAACGGACCGGATCAGGGTCGATTCCCGATTCAACCGGTTCGACCGACCGATCCAGTTTTTATAACCCTGATTTTACCTATTGTGCCTCACTGATAGTTTAAAATATAAAGATATATTTGTATTTGTATTTGTATGTTATTCGATTTTTACATTATATATATAAAAATATATAAGTCAGAATTGATATTGTTGGACTGTGTGTAACACTACAAGGAAAATAAGTTGTGGCTACAGAACTATGGCCACGGATATGGGGGTTGTGGCTACAAATTTGGGCTCTGGCCACAACGTGCACATCGTGGCTAGTAGCCGTAGCTACAAGTCTCATCACGAGAGTTCTCTAACTACGAATATGTCGTGGCCACTACAAGTAGCCACAAAACTTATCGTGGCCACAACTCTTCTTATATGAAGACTTTGGCCACGAATTGTAGCTACGAGAAACTAGTGGCCACGGAATTATCGTGGCCACAAGTTTCCGTAACCACATTCCGTGGACGCAACTCATTTTTCTTGTAGTGTAAGTCAATATATATGGGATTGTTGAATATTTGCAAGTATTTATGTAATAAAACCAACTAGAATTTCTCTGTCTACATGTTTAATTACCACTATTTACTGTGGTGTAAGCGTGTGAATTGTTTTTGTACTATATAATGTCAAGTTTGCTTTATCTTTTTTTGGTTAGTGTTTATGAATGAAATAAATGCAGAGTTGTTGTCTGATATCAACATTTTGATTTGAATAAGGTAGTGGGCCACTGTGATTTATAAAAACTAGCACATGCCCGTGCTTTGCATGTCTAATGATACATTGACAAACACCAAATTTAAAGGCATGTATTAGTAATATTGACAATATTTATTACATGATTTATAGCGATAATCTTTAGCAACTTGAGACAATAGTCACAGACAAAATTAACCTACAAAACTAATAAGAATAATTTGGATATACACTTCGTTGCAAAATATCTTCAATTTTTTATGTTTACAACAACAATTGTCAAATTCGTTATTTATCAGAAATGTCATTCTTCTCGACATTTTTTATAGTATCTTTCATTATTTCATCAAATTCTTATCATTCTATGAATTTAGGATGTGCAAAGCTCAAGATTTCATAAGTTTGACTTATAGGTTGATGCTCCTATCTATGTCATGATTGCAGTCCACATGTTCTTAGATTATGATACAATAGTTTGCCCTATGAAATACATATGAAATGTAGGAAGCTCAAAAATACTCCCTACATAGGATGAATGATACAATAATTGCATATTGATTATGTTATACTTTAGATTATTGCATGATTCAAAAAAGGAGATTAAATCTCTTTGTCCTAAATCCGGATAATGTAGAAGTTTATAAGCTATATTTTAAGTTGTTATTTTCGGAGTAGTTAGTCACAATCTAGGAAAGAGAGCTTTACAAATACTTGAGTTCAAGGATGAAATCATGCTTTGTAAATTGAAACGTAAAAAGTGTGTTAGCATTACATCAATATTGGATGAGCATTTATCTAATGAATAGCTGATAATTCGCCTTCTCACCTCTGTCATCGTTCCAGTTCTTCATCACTGCCTCCATGATGAAACGGAGTATGAGATGCTGGGTGGACACTATCTCGTTCCTGGGCATCCTCAGCTCCTTTGGGGAGCGGGAGCGGCCTTGATTGTCCTCTTGTTGGAGCGCTCCAAGATGGTGGACATGCTAGGTTGAGGATGACTTGGATGGTACTGAAGTAGATAAACGACATGATTCTTTGATGGATCTGCGGAGTTGAAGTAGACAGTTAAAGTATGGATACCAATTAGGACAAATGCAACATATATTCAAGATAAATATAACAATGTCCTAATGCAAAAAAAAGACCTTTCGATAGTCCCATATCCCTCCATCTATATCAGCAGGATCATATCCTAGTTGCAAACAACTCAACTTCACTACTCGAACCTAGGAGAAGTGGCACAAATTGACAATCAGATAGTTTGACCTATCAAGACACAAGGACAAGCATATTTTCTTCTAGCATTTGAAGCAACAACAATAGCATTTGAAGCAACAACAATAGCAAGGAAAGCCGAAACTCCTCCATCCAAGAAGTTGGAAGATCTATGGACAAAGCATGTCAAACAGGGCAGATAAAAATGCTAAAAACTTTAATCGAGAGTGAGGAGGAACACCGAGGGTGCATATGCGAACTTCCCTTTAAAGAGGTCTCTTGGTCTCCTCCTTTTCCTCATTAGCTTGCGAGGCCTCGAGGGGACGATCGGAACTTGAGTAGAGTAGGGGGAAAGTTCCTCGAAACGCTCGAAAAAGGAGGGGGAGGGGGGTTGTGAGTTGGCCTGCTTTTCAACATGAAACTACAAGGAAGGTAGCAGCAGACCTAACTCTGTACATTTTTGTAACCGCCGTCGATGACCTTATGCCGAGGAGGGGAGGAGTTGGAGAGGTGGGCTCAGAGGAGGTGACCGGGGTTCGTGGGGGAGGTGACAAGGCTCAGATTTGGCAGCGGTGGTGGTAGCCCTAGACGAGAGTGGCTGCTAGGAAGGAGTGACAACTTGGGTTTCGATAGGATGGTGACATCAACGGAGGAAAAGGGGGAAGGGCACGAGATGACTTGTGTTAAGGCAAAATTGGAATGGCGACTGGTGACAAGTGGTAGATAAAGTTGAAAAGGATAAAATTGGAATATTTTGGCAGAAAACTAATATGTTGGCGGGCTTTAATATATATGGGGTCGTTCCAATAGGATGCATCCCGCCTGACTTCAGGAAGGCCACCATTTTTTTGTAGAAAACACGAGCAATTTAGTAGAATGCATATATAGTTTGTATTATAACTGCACATTATAAATACAAAATCGCATACAAAACTGCATATTATAATACAAATATTAAAACTGCATATTGTAATACCATATGTATACATATTCTACTAAAGTCATCACGTTTTCTACAAAAAGGGGATGGT
Organism: Ottelia alismoides; assembly: GCA_037367405.1. Taxonomy (NCBI): domain Eukaryota; kingdom Viridiplantae; phylum Streptophyta; class Magnoliopsida; order Alismatales; family Hydrocharitaceae; genus Ottelia; species Ottelia alismoides. Next base: position 588,996 of record JAZKJV010001853.1, on the reverse strand, counting down.
CTTTCTGAACTCAGGAAGGACCAAGTCCTATTAGAAGGAAATCCTTTATATATAGGGAAAAATGTGTCTGCCCTCAAGGTGGAACTAACTTAGCTCCCCAATCTCATTTTTTTTCAATTTTTTCATTTTCTTAAAATGATTACGTGGATTTTCATAAATATATCATTATATTATGTCATTCAAATTTCATGTAAAACAAATACTCGTATGGCCTCCATCCAGATATGGTCGATTTCGACTATTCTGCACTGTTTAAAAATGATTGTCTACCTGTAGGTCGTAGGAGTCTCTAATGAAATTTGAATGACATAATATATTGATATAGTAATGAATTTCTACAGAAGTAATTTCCAAAAAAATAGGAAAAATAACGAAGAAAATGAAGCGGGGATGGTAAGTTAGCTCCACTTAAGGGACAACCCCATTTAACCCATATATATTGGATATATTGGATGTGGATTTTTTGGATCCTCTATTTAAATATACCTTCTACATCTGTAATATACTTTTCAATATAATATTTTTTAAATTTATGTTATTTTTTTAACTGATAAAGAGAAAAAGGTAATGTCTTTTAAATATATCCATGGATAAGCGAGTAATTAGGCTAAGGGAAACCTAGTCTATTGCAGGATAATGTAAACTTTGTCGTCTTTTTCTTTTAGGCCTCTTTAATGTCTCACTATTTATTCATTTCTTATCAGTTTTATCTATTGTGTAATACTGCAATAGAGGGTTTTGTTGGACTCGAACATGTCTATTTTTTAAAGTTTCGTGTTTATCTTGAAATTTTCAAGATTTACTCGCTTGAACCATGTCTTGAGATTTATTATCGTTGCATTCCGAGATACAAATTTTGCTTCATTGAATACGAAGATTTGAGGACAGCGCTTTACAACGACACATACTTATTTGGTACAAAATTTTAAATTGTTATCATTTTTATATTAACAAAATTTAATTACCTTTAGATGTTCTAGGAAAATTTGTTTCGTGTGATATACAAGGGGCTACAAGTATGGAGGCTAAGCAAATATCCAAGAAAAATCTTTACATTGAGGACTTAATGATTTGCATCAAGGTTTGGAAAACCGAATATCATATATCAAACTGAGTATGTATCAGTTTTTTACCTTTTATGATCGGACCAATGGGATTGACCGATTGAATCGGTGATGACGTCAACAGTTCAAAGAAATCGGAAAAGACCGAACCGTTGTATTGTTGGTTTGGTTCATACGGTTCCATCGGGTCGAACCGAACTAGACCGGCACATCATACAAATATGTATGAAAAATGCTACATCATATCTTTCGAGGATTTTTACTCTTGTCCTTCCAAAATTTTCGAATATCACTATACCCCTATTTGTAATAAAGTTGCATATGTCCCCTATATTTTTACAAAATAAATATTAGCGACCTTTTAGGAGTACACTTGTGCACACATTTTATACCAACATAAGGATGATATTGTGATTTTTTAAGAAACTATAGGAGCACAAGTGAAATTACTTAAAAGTTACGGGTATAAGTGTTCTTAAAAAAACTCGGACGTGTATAATAATCATATTCATATAACGTGTATACGTGATGTACGTGATGTATAATAATATGTGTATAACGTGTATACGTGATGTAACGTGTATACGTGATGTATAATTATCATATTCTTAATCATATTCATATAAATACATATACGTGATGTAAAAACTAAATAATTTTAAAATCACTTAAACTCTAACTAATGACAAGTGTTATTAATTTATTGCTTCTCATAGTATGACTATGACGTCTTGTTCGTTTGTTATTGTTATAAGTAGACAACTCATACACGATATGGGAAGAGAGAGGCAATACTCATATGGCAGGAAGGGACAAGCGATGAGTCATTGACACATGTGAAGGAGAAGAGATAAATGAGTACTATACTACGAGTTAGAATGAGATAGATTATGAATATTTCTGAAAAAGTTTGTATTTTGTTAATTTATTGGAAATTAATTTGTTGGCAAAAAACGGATGGTTAAACCATTGGTTTGAATCAATTGGTTCAACCTAATTTAAGTGGTCAAATAGGATTTTGACTCGTTTTTTTCCAATAAAAATTCGGATGATTGAACCATTTTTCCTCTGGTTCTTGATTTATCAGTTCAACCGATCAGTTCGGTTCGATTTTTCAAACCTTGATCTGCATACTTATACTTTTTTATTAAAAAATTACTTATATAAATTTTCATACATTGTGAAGTATTATTTCAAACTAACAAAATTGAATTGGAATGTACAAACGTGGGAATTAAGACGCTGTCTATAACACTTTGGGGAAATGTTGTTGTTGAATTCCCTAACCATCTTATACTTGACAAGAGTAACCCCACTGTTGTTCTATTCTCGGCAATGACTGTGAAGGTACAAAGGAAATTTTCGCTGAATACAAATATACATGCTGCGGTTAATTTTAACCGTAGGTACCACGATATTATTTGGAATTATTTTCCTTTTAACACTTTGTAATTGTTTCAAGTTCTGATTCCTTATAATTTTTTTAGCCTTACATACCAATTCATAGACTCAGACTTCAGTTCTTGTAACGTCCCGGGCTTAGGTCCCCGGTCCGTTATCGAGGAAAACTGGCCCTGACAACTTGTTGGGTTCGAGCCCAAATGGACCCGTTGACAACCACCCAAAATGCTTAAGCCCAAGTTGTCAAGTAGTAATCCCCACCACTTATATACCACACCCACACTTTGTGAGTTTTCCATGTGGTACTATGTTTGGGGTTAGGGTGTTACAACCTCCCCCACTTATATTCGCAACGTCCTCGTTGCGACATGGCCCATCACTTATTCCCAGTGATAGTGGCGGCTGCACGCTCCGGGTAGCCATTTCCTCCAACCTCTTTGTAGGGGCGGCTCCACCTCTCGGGTAGCCCTTTCCACTATCAGAGAGAATTTGGCTCTGATACCATTTGTAACGGAACGGGTCGAACCGACCGGCGGAAGCATAAAACATTGAGTCACCCGACCGAACCGTTACCGATCACTTGCATGGTATTCAATGAACAGATAAAATAATCATTCTAAAAAAATCCATTACTCTATAGAGTCCCATTATTACACTCTAGGAAGGAAATTACAAAATAGACTACGAAATAGAATAACATAACAATGTTCCAGTGGGCATATTGACATCCCTTTATAAACAATCCCTCCATCGTCCGTACCGGATCAACTTCACAAAGATGGGTAGTTTCTTGGACTAGAAGTTAAATCACAGCTCGTGCTCTCCTGAAAAAAACAACAACACATGTTATGAGCTAACGCTCAGTATGTGCCGAGTTGGGGTCAAGCCGGCTAGCGCGGAAAACAAGTCTCCCTATGCTAACTCTAAACCATTAAAACATAATCTCTTCTCTACAATCAATTATCAATACAACTATACAATTTGCATAATTATCTTAATGCATATGAAACTGACTTGTTCTCATGTACCATCATTATGTGACTCATAATTTCACATAAACATGCATACGGAAGGTATTCCTTGTGAAGACTTTCGTTAAAGCCATAATTACATATATACCAATAAAATTTGCCATATTTGCATATACGCCTTAACATTTTCATAATTTTCACTTATACCCTCAGAACTTTTATGTAGTTGCATATATGCCCCAGAACAATCATAACACGTGCATAATGACATAACTTGGCCATAGTTGCACATATGTGCCTTAGCAATTTCAGAACTGTTCACATACCATTGGTTTGTTTAGTGGTTAAAGTTGTCTTAATTGTTACTTCTTAATGGCTTTGATGGCTTTGCTGGCTTTGGTGGCTTTACCGCTGGCACAAGCGGTCCATGAACATAACATACTTGACAGTGTAGCTACAACTGTAGAGGACTTATCTTTCGCCTCAATCGGTTCCTTGAACCATACGCCCCTTACGGCGTTACCCTTTGGGCTTACGATAATTGGACTCTAGAGGTGGCTCCCACCATTAGGTGTAGCACTTAGCTCCACTTATCGTCATCATGCCATTCTTTTTTATGTTAAGGAAATTTCAGTTCCTTTTTCATACAATAATGGTTCATGTAAACAATGCAACTCCAGATCATGTAGTCAACCTTTATGACTTGATGGCTTTAGTACTCATGATAATCTTATATTTCTTAATGATAGAAGACAGTTAAACATTTATATATTACCTATAGACATTTATTCTGCTTAATATTCATAAATACTTTCAAAATTGCATACTTAAACGATAAGTTTTTGTTAATGATCAAAGTTAAGCATTGTCTTAAACTTTTCTCTTTAATTATCAATGATTATTGATAGTACATACCCACACAATAACATGAATAATTAATTTTATAAATATGACGTACTTTAGCACTTATCCTTCATGAGCATAACCTTTTAATAACTCATAAAATTTATCAATAGGAAGTTACGTGAATTAATTACCCTTAAACTTATACAGAATTGATCACAAAAACAACAACTATGATGGACGAGTGCATCAAGAGACACAACGCACTATCTATTAGTAATACATGAAGAACAATAGAACCCATTTGTCATACGCATATGTTCCTTTTACCTTCTTTACACCTTAACATAATGTGACTGTTAACCGTCGTTATAACTTGTCATGTAATGCCTACTGATTATTTTTATGATATTAAATTCATGTGTATCAACAGATCACATGGGGAAAGCTAAATGTGTCGACGTTTCTAACATTACCTCTCTTTTTTGTCGTGTACTTCTACAATAGATTGTAATGGAGTAAAAAAAGTTGAATTCTTGAGGTGCTTAATGATAACAGTATACCAAGATTTCATGCACAGAATCTTAAAAGATACATCTACAATTAATTTAAAGAACTTTATCTTTGAAATTACAATTAGATGAATCCATGAATCCGATAATACACCATACGATTTCCAACACCACGTACACCGTATCCAGCATTAAGGATTCATCAAGAGAGGCTTTATATGCTATTATTTACGAGTTGCTTAACAAGATACCTGGTAACCCCAATTCCCAATCGAACGAACCCTTGCTTACTAATGAGTTGTTCAAGGATGCCTCATTTTGTATGGCGATTATGACATGAATAATCTCAGTCAAAATCCATTACCCCTGTAGCATTGACGGTAATAAAGCAGAAGTTGTCTACAACTATTTGATATGAATTGAAGTAGGCCATTTATAAATTTTACAAACATTCTTATGGTTCGACACATACATTCAAAAATCCTAATCCTAAATTGATACCTACATTTTGAGATTGTATATTGTGCAAACTAAATAAATACTTATCACAATTATTGACGGATGGCATGCACCGATTCATCACATCGTATTCCTAAGGGATCGACACATACCTCGAGTCCGACGGATTGTGTCTAACGGATTGTTACACCCCTTCTCCTCGCTCCCGAGCCGACGTCCTCCTCCACCGAATAGACCCGACGTCCCCTGCGACGAGAATGATCCCCCGGTGAGCTCTCTCTATATATCTCCCTCTCCTCTCTCTCAAAATTGCCAATTGCAATTGGCGTGAGGGAAGGGATCCTTTGGGTTTTTAAAGTATCAAAAGGGGCAATCAATGGTCTATAATACCATTAATTTTTGGGAATAAATCTATCCTATTAATTGGGAGAAAAAAAGGAAATGTGGCTGGAAAGAATCTCCAGCCGTTACAATCTACCACCCTTAAGAAAAATTTCGTCCTCGAAATTTCTTAGTAAAGGAACATACCGAAAAGTTGCGGATGCTTCTCCCGCATTTCACTTTCCAGCTCCCAGGTGGCCTCCTCCTTCTGGTGATGCTGCCAAAGGACCTTGACCATCGGAACTATACGCCGACGAAGTTGATGGTCTCTATGGTCTACTATGCGGATAGCTTTCTCCTCGAAAGTAAGATTGGGCTGAACATCGAGAACCTCGTGCTCGATCACGTGTGAAGGGTCAGGAGTGTACCTTCTTAGCATGGAATACATCATTAGCTTCGAATATTGAGGTGGTAAAATGATAGGATACACCACCTCTCCAATTCGTTGCAGAATCTCAAAAGGTCCTATATATCTAGGAGTGGGTTTACCTCTTTAGAAACACATGATCTCCAACTGTGAAACTCAACTCCCTTCAATGTCGATCTGCATATGACTTCTGCCTATTTTGAGTTGCCAACAATCTCTTCCTGATTAGTTCAACCCTTTACTTGTTTATCCGAATTAGCTCCGGTCCAAAGTATGCTTCTCACCAACATCACTCCAACATGAGGGTGGTCTGCAAGGTCTCCCATACAATGATTCATAGGGAGCAATCTTGATGCTCGAATGATAACTGTTATTATAATCAAACTTCTACTAATGGGAGATGTCTATCCCAGCTACCTGCAAAATCCAAAGCACAAGCTTTCAACATGTCTTCCACCGTCTAGATGATCCTTTCTGATTGACCATCATTCTGCGAATGAAATGAAGTACTAAACTTCAATTGAGTTCCCATAACATCTTAAAATTTTTTCCACAAACTAAACGTAAATCTAGTGTCCCAGTCTGATACAATTGGTGTAGGGATGCCATGTAAGCTAGCGATTTCATTCACGTATAATTCGGCTAGACTGTCTATCGATTGATCCTCGCGGATAGGTGAGAAATGTGTTGATTTGATTAATCGATCAACAATCACCCATATGGTGTCATGACGATGCTTCTCAGCTACTTATAGTTCATCCAAACCCATGATCGATCGATTAAAGGGAATGCAATAATTGAGACAATATTGTCTATAATCACTCTGATGGTATCATAATGATGCATCCTTGTCTTAGATAAATCAATAACAAAATTAATGTGATATGCTCCAATTTCAATCTACTATATCCAAAGATTGAACATGGCTTATTGTTTTCGGATGTTCAGTCTCAACCTATTGGCATATTAGGATTTTGGAAACAAAATCTACAATCTCTATCTTAATTGTTGGCCACTAGTAAGATCGTTCGATATCTTTAGACATTTTTATCAAGTTTGGATGAATAGTGTACATCGATCTCTGAGATTCATATAATGTCTCCTACTTTAACTTATTGTCATCAAGAATCCAAAATCTTTAATAGTATATTAGATCATCATTGATTCCATTAATAAAATCATATTATTCCTTTTTAAGTGTTTAAATTATTTTTGAAAGATCCGCATCCTTTCTGCTACTTTGATCCTTCAGATTACCTGAAAAATTTCTCGTTGTATCGATAATTTCACCAATCTATTAGAGAAAATATTATCACTACTAACTCGAAGTCTTGAGTAGGATACTCCAAGTGGAAAGTTGGATAGTTACTCTCTTATGCTCTTAGTTGGCTTGATGCATAATCAATACCTTTTCATAAAGTATACCTACTTTCTTTGTCAGATATATCAATGTGAACTACAAAACTCTAATGCATAATAGTAAACTTCATGTCCGGGTCATGGTCAACATTTACTCCTTTTTTTGAAAAATTCAATCATGATCCTACAAAATATACAAACTTTGCATCCTTTCTAATGAAGCTTGTCATCATTCTAGTAATGTATAAGAAAGTTCTACATGAATCACCAATATACCTTGTCACCCTAGAGATCCATGAATCTCTAAAATATTTCTCAACAAACTCCAAGGTAATATAGCTTTCATCTTAATTCACCATCTTCAATGTCATCAATCATTTCATAAGACAATACTAAGGAATGTGACTTTGTTCACTCCAATGTTACATTTGTAGCACTTTTCATAGAGCTAATGATGACAAAAGATTATAAATACAACGTTGAGATGTAATTGGTATTTCTCCTGATCACCAAAGTATATAACATTGTCATTCGCAATTATGATCATGATCTTCTCGAAAATCTCTATAAGAGTACTTGTGAGATCAAAATGCATGATAAAATATTTCACAATGGCTAATCCTTAGTCTAGCAGCTATTTCTAGAATGTCCTTTTTTCTTCCACTTATATGGTAACCCGAAAATATATTTATTGCAGAAAATATCTTCTCTCCATAATCAATGAACAAATCATTTACCCAAGAAAGCAGGTATCAATCCCTCAAAATTACCTTATTCATAGTTCAATAACCAATGCAGATAATATGTGACCTAACTTTCCTTATTCACAAGGTGAAAAAAATATTCAATGTGGAAAACCATCAAATCACAAAACCCTTATCCAATTGTTATTGCGATCGATTCTCTTTGAATTCAATAGGTGTCATTCAATAAGGACTTTTCAAAGTTAATGCAATTCATGTGATAACAACAGTGGAGAATCCTCATGATGTGATAGAATGATAATCCGGAAAGGCATCCAAAAGAAATCTGAAACACTGGAAGTTTGATGATGTAACCAAGATGACTATGTGCTAGGAGCTAATTGGATATCTAGTGCAATAATTAACTATAGTTCATTGGCTTCTCATTTGCTCTTATCATATTCTCATTATTCTCCAACTCCATAACTTTATCGCATACTCTTCGATCATGTTATTACGAAGTCTAAGGTAAAATCACTTTAATCAATGGAGAATCTTCGAAAAGTAGATTCTATTATGCTCAGTCGGTTAATCTTTTGCCATATCCTTTAGATAAAATAACCCAATTATTCTTCTCCTTGTGGAAGTGTGTAATTTCAAAAGTTGTCTCCATTGAATGCGTCAATCCAATGCTTAACTTTTCCATACCACGTCTACCCTATAGGATGAATGGATTGTTGAGAATAAAGACCTTCAGTATAAATCTACCAAAGCTTTATGCATGATACTTTCATTGCTGAGTCATAATTATTATCAACTCTAGTAATTATTGACGTGTGTACTTAGCACTCTCATTATTCAATTATGACTCACACTATCGGGTCACCTTAAGTCCATAATGATAGATCCTCTTTTAGAAGTCAAAGGGCAACTAGTTGCATGTAATACGTAGGTTTGACCCTATTCATGTCAGTCTTGGGTCACTATCTGCTGTGGATATCCTATGCCCAGAGGAACTCTAGCTCTGATACCATTTGTAACGTCCCGGGCTTAGGTCCCCGGTCCGTTATCGAGGAAAACTGGCCCTGACAACTTGTTGGGTTCGAGCCCAAATGGACCCGTTGACAACCACCCAAAATGCTTAAGCCCAAGTTGTCAAGTAGTAATCCCCACCACTTATATACCACACCCACACTTTGTGAGTTTTCTATGTGGTACTATGTTTGGGGTTAGGGTGTTACAGTTCTTCATCGAACTCAGATAAAAACTAGCTCATCTTTTTGGTGAATACATTGTAACAATTATTGATGAATGGAAGAGAATTTTTAAATTTTAGATCTGCTACGAAGTATCTTTATTTCTTTGCTATTTTTCGTTTTTTCAAGAATGCGACCGTATTACAATGAAGATTTTTTTGACGAAATAAAAATGTGTAAATGTAAAACATCCAACCTACCCCTTGATGTGTATAATTTTCTAGCTTTAACCTTTATACCTCCTGAAATTTCTTCCTACGATGCAACTATGGTATTTTCCTTTGGGTATTTCACTATATATATATATATATAGAGAGAGAGAGAGAGAGAGAGATAGAGAGAGAGATCAATGGGTTGCTTCCTGGGGAGCTAACTGGCTCCCTCCGCCTCATTTTGTTCGGTTTTTTTATTTTTTTAAAATTTCTTCCGTGAAATTTCATCACTATATCTCTATGTTATTAAAATTTTCAAAAAAAATAAAAAAATCGAGCAAAATGGAGCGGAGGGAAGGGAGGAGCTAAGTTAGCTCTCCCATTGGGGCGTGCCTTTGTGCGTATGTTTTGTTTCGTGTCAATTATTATATTATGCTATAATGAAATTCAGTTTAACCCCTTCCCCCCCACCCCATTTATATACGTCAACATTTAAGATTACATTTATCATGCGCCAGCAGATATGCAAAATTTTAAAATCTGATATTTATTATTTGTTTGAGTTTTTATTTTTATTATGTAATGTTCAGTTTTTATAATCTTGTGCCCGCCCTTAAGTACGTTTATTATAACTTCATTTGTAATCTATACTTTACTATTTATTTTGAAAGATATATTTGTTATTTTACAATTTGTCGAAACAAAATATTATACATTTTTATTAAACATGTAACAAAGACATACATGGTTAAATGAGTATGCTACCTCGGAGCATTTAAGAGCATGTTCACATATTTTTCCCATATTTTTTAATTTTTTTAAATGAATCCCTAGAGGAATTTACTTAGAATAATAAGTGGAATAAATCTTTAACATTTTATGTAAATAGATATTTATAACATGTACACATGGAGGGGTCAGTTTCAATTATTCTAAGACCGTTAAAATTTGCAAGTCTTGATGGAGGGGATAGAAGTCTCGAATTAAGTTGAATTTTGAATGATACCATGGTGATATATGATGATCTAAATTCTCACGTGTTTCATTTCAAAAAAATACGAGAAAAAAAGATGGGAGCATGTAAGTTGCATACTCTCTTGGAGCATACTCCCCCCCTCTCTCTATAATATATATATATATATATATATATATATAGAGAGAGAGAGAGAGAGAGAGAGAGGATATCTTTCAAATGTGATATGATCCTTCCATCCGTAAGGAAGGAGATCAATCTAAGCCAATCATAATTAATCGTGTGGTTTGCATCAATGGCATGTTAATTTTATTTATAAATTAAGAAAAAAAATCCATTTTTGATCTTTATACATTATCTAAATATAGTATGTAACTATATCAATTATCTCACCCATTAATATCAACTTAATTGTTTATTCAAAATTGGAAAGCCTATATATTTTGGTATGCATACACGTGCCCTCTAATTGCTTATCCAAAATTGGAAACCTTAGATATTTTGGTATGCATGCGCACGCCCTCTGCCTTTGCAGTTCTTCATCAGATCCGAAGGATATCCTCTCCATCCAATAAGTTTTAAGTTTGTTGGTCATCATTGTTGATGTTGATATTCGAAGTGTTTTTTTTGTTGTTCATGTAAGAAGAGAATGAATGCGATTACTACATGAAAACATGCATGTGCAAGTTCGGTTGGTGGTACAGGTTCCATCATCCATAACCGTGTGATTTGTCTTGTTGTTATCCATTGCATGTAGATCTCACGTGGGAGATCATCTCGGTTCTAGTTTAGTCTGCTTATATGGTTAGTCATTATCATGGTTTAGATCATTTATATTTTTGAAGCTATAAGATTAATCCCTAATGGTTGGCAATGATCCGTAAACAATGCCGTCTCTACGCCGCATAAGCTCTCGTATCCAAGCGAGAACAGGGAAGGTGGGCGATCTCATTTATATTATGATTTTTGTCATGCATGATTAATTATATGTGATTTGTATGTTCATCTTGCAGTCAGAATCCATGGATGATTTCGCATATTGATCCGGAACTTTCTATGGATGGATCCAATAGAGTCGTGGACAATTCTTTTGTCGTTCGAGTCAGGATGATAGTACCACGGAGTCAACGAAGCATTTGAGGAGCCCAAGCACATGCACGGCCTCATTGGTATGAGTGGAGTTGATGACATAATGCGCACCAACGACAACGTGTTGGTCCGAACTGGATGGTGGTGGATCTATCCAAGGACTACGAGGGAGTGGTGGTGACTATTGGAGAAGTTCTTCATGCAAGGGACGATGGTAAAAAAGTGTTGCACCCAGTTCTGGATGAAGAACGATTCACAGTTTGATACAATTTTTATGTGTGTGTATTATACATTTGATATGTATTATACATATTTGTTATGTATCTTACAAATCAATTGGTTACGAATAAAAATTATATATTTTTTATATATCTTGAATATTTGATGTGCATTACACATTTTGGATGTGCGTTATGCATTTTAGATGTGTGTTCTACATATCTGATTTGTATTTATTCATCAATGTAAGCGTGAATGACTACTGTATTTTTGCAAAGAACCATACAAATTTTATTATATAAAGAACCATATAATCATTATAAAGTACCACATAATAATTGTTAATATGAATTGTATTCTACAAAGAAGCATGCAAAATTTACAAATAACTGACGACTTTTTAATGAATCATGGATTCTACAAAAACATACAACCGCTACAAAACTAACTACGAATTCTACAAAAAAAAGTGTAAGGATACAAACATATGCTTCATGTAATGTCCCCAGCACAAAGCGAACATCATGTAAATATGTTAGCACGAAAAATACCAAAAATAAAACTAGCTAAATTCAGTATTTCGAAATATTAATTGACGTGAATAATTAATGCAAAAAATGATGGCCAAAATGCCATTTTAGACAAATAAATTGATGATCCGTTAGAATTGAATCTAACGACTATGATCGTTTGGCCTTCCTTAAGGATGGAAGGACCAACTTCTATTGGAAAAGACCCCCCTCCCCCCCACACCCACACACATACACACACACACACACACACACAGAGGGGCGATCCTATGAGATTAGATTTTGTGAGATGGTGAGATGGGACATTCTGGACCACAAGTTGTTGTATTCTCTCTCCTGCCTTTCTCTCTCCTGGTTGGAACTAGTGGTCCAGGATGCCCCATCTCACCATCTCACCAAAATCCCATCTCATAGGATCGCCCCTCTATATATATAGAGGGGCGATCCTATGAGATGGGATTTTGGTGAGATGGTGAGATGGGGCATCCTGGACCACTAGTTCCAACCAGGAGAGAGAAAGGCAGGAGAGAGAATACAACAATATATATATATATATATAGGAGAAACTTCAAATGAGGCAGGGACTCACCACTTTTATGATGAGCCTTCCATCTCAACCTTCTATTTTCAATCGCACAGTTGGAATTAATGTTGTTTTAATTATAATACTTAAATGACTGAATACCCATTTTGGTGGTCATTTTGTCACATTCTAAATATAGAATGTAACAATAATCTGTCTCTTTCTCTCTCTCTCTCTCTCTCGATTAATCAATGACGGTCTCTTTCGCGTGCACGATCGTCCAGCAGCGGCGTTCTCTCTCCTTCACAATTAACCGTCGACGTCATCGATATCCTCCTCTACGCAAAGCTTCTCGACGATGGAGGATGTGTCCTGGAGGAGGAAGATGTGAAGGAAGGAGACGTGATGCATCTTACGCGTGGTTGTATCATCAATGATGGTAGATCCCCTCTCCTTTCAACAGCAATGCATGATGTGAAATCGTCGTAGTCGATGATGGTCCAAGGTCCATTCAAGGGCGCTAATGCCTTATATGTGGATGATAAGATTGAAGACAACGAGGGAGGAGGTGTGGAAGAGGAGCATATTTGCATTCTGGTATATATTTTTTACATCATTGACATTACGTTTTACATATTGATCTCCTTTTTGCATTATGGTATATATTTTTTAGATCATTGACTTTACATTTTATATATTGATTCTCTTTTTTAAAAAATCTCATTATTGATGTCTTATTTTGCAGAGATCCACATGAAATCTACAAATCGAGCATAAATTTTACAAATGTAATGAGGATCTTACAAACCTCAAGGGTGTGAATGAGCGACATGGAAAATTTACAAACATCTATACAATTTTACAAAGGGATGCGTAATAATTACAAAAGGACGTGAAATAATTACAAAGATCCATTGTTGACACACAAATATATAAAACATGAAATTTACAAAGCAATTTGAAGAAACTGCAACTGCATATGATCTTTTACAAATGATAATATAAAATTTACAAATTAAAATAATAATTTCACAAAAAAACCATTCAATTGGAATTTTAAAAATATATTATTTAAATTTTACGAAATCAAAATCTAAACGTCACATAATCTCATGCGTATTTACAAAATACATGCATTAAGTTGTATTTGCTAAGAACATTTTTGGAAATCAACGAATAGAGGAATTAACGAAAAATTCCTAATAAAGCTCATTAAATGAACACCTAATTAAATTCGAAACAAAAGGACGGAAATACCCTTTTTGACATCATATCGTTGGATCATGATCTAATGGATATATATATATATATATGAAAGGGTCCATATATATATGAAAGGGTCTATATATATATATATATATATATATATATATATATATAGGGAAAAAGGAGTATGCTCCTTGAGAGTAGCCAACTGGGCTACTCCCACGCCTATTTTTCCTCCATTTTTTATTTTTTTGGAAAATAAAATTTTGTATATTCATTTATATATCCCTCTAACATTCTATTAAAATTTCGTCAGAAACAGAGACTCCTAAGCCCTCCATCCAGACGTCATTTTTTTAACGGTCGCAGGATATTTTAAATCGATCATGTTTGGATGGAGGAAGTAGGAGTCTCTGTTTCTAACAAAAATTTAATAGAATGTTAGAGGGATATAGTGAAGAATATACAAATTTTTATTTTCCAAAAAAATAAAAAAATTTGGGGGGAAATGGGGGTGGGAGCAGCCCCATTTATCTCATATAAATATATATAGGATCGATCCTATGAGATGGGATTTTGGTGAGATGGGAGATTCTGGACCACAAGTTTCAAGCAGGAGAGAGACAACCAGGAGAGAGAAGACAAAAACTAGTTGTCTAGATTCACCCATCTCACAAAATCCCATCTCATATGATCACTCATATATATATATATATATGGGTAAAATGGGGCTGCCCCCAGGGAGTAGCCAACTTGGCTACTCCCACCCCTATTTTTCCCAAATTTTTTTATTTTTTTGGAAAATAAAAATTTGTATATTCATCATTATATCCCTCACACATTCTATTAAAATTTCGTCAGAAACAGAGACTCCTAAGCCCTCCATCCAGACGTCATTTTTTTAACGGTTGCAGGATTTTTTAAGTCGACCATGTTTGGATGGAGGCCGTAGGAGTCTCCGTTTCTGACGAAATTTTAATAGAATGTGAAAGGGATATAATTATGAATATACAAATTTTTATTTTCCAAAAAAATAAATAAAAAAATTTGGGAAAAATAGGGGTGGGAGTAGCCAAGTTGGCTACTCCCTGGGGGCAGCCCCATTTACCCCTATATATATATATATATATATATATATGAGGTAAATAGGGCTGCCCCCAGGGAGTAGCCAACTTGGCTACTCCCACCCCTATTTTTCCCTCATTTTTTTATTTTTTTGGAAAATAAAAGTTTATATATTCATCATTATATCCCTCTCACATTCTATTAAAATTTCGTCAGAAACAGAGACTCCTACGACCTCCATCCAAACATGGTCGATTTAAAAAATCCTGCGACCGTTAAAAAATTGACGTCTAGATGGACGGCTTAGGAGTCTCTGTTTCTGACAAAATTTTAATAGAATGTGAGAGGGATATAGTGATGAATATACAAATTTTTATTTTCCAAAAAAATAAAAAAATGAGGGAAAAATAGGGATGGGAGTAGCCAAGTTGGCTACTCCCTGGGGGCAGCCCCATTTTACCCTATATATATAGGAGTGATCCTATGAGAGCCAAAACCCGTGAAAGCATGAGAGCATTAATTCTGAACCACATGATTCTGTCTTCTCTCTCCTGGGTGAATCATGTGGTCCAGGATGAATGCTCTCATGCTCTCACAAGTTTTGGCTCTCATAGGATCACTTATATATATATATATATAGAGAGAGAGAGAGAGAGAGAGAGAGAGAGAGAGGCAAATGGGGCTGCCCCCAGGGAGTAGCCAACTTGGCTACTCCCACCCCTATTTTTCTCTCATTTTTTTTATTTTTTGGAAAATAAAAATTTGTATATTCATCATTATATCCCTCTCACATTCTATTAAAATTTCGTCAGAAACAGAGACTCCTACGGCCTCCATCCAAACATGGTCGATTTAAAAAAATCATGCGATCGTTAAAAAATGACGTCTGGATGGAGGGCTTAGGAGTCTCTGTTTCTGACGAAATTTTAATAGAATGTGAGAGGGATATAATGATGAATATACAAATTTTTATTTTCCAAAAAAATAAAAAAATGAGGGAAAAAAGGGGTGGGAGTAGCCAAGTTGGCTACTCCCTGGGGGCAGCCCCATTTTACCCATATATATATATATATATATATATATATATATATATATATAGGGGACCTTTCAAATGAGACGTGGTCCTTCCATCCCTAAGGAAGGCCAACGATCTGGGCCATCAGATTGAAATCGAATGGCATCTTCAATTTTGATGCCTAGAAGGGTATTTTGGTCATCATTTTTTGCATTAATTATGCACATTAATTAATATTCTAAAATACTAATTTTAGCTACTTTTATTTTTGGTATTTTTTTGCAATACCATATTTAGAAAAAAAATCTATTTTTTTGCTAGACGATATTATCTAGGGCATATTTTGTATCCTCACGTATTTTTTTGTAGAATTTAAGGTTCCTTTTGTAATGACTGCATATTTTTTGTATAATACGTTGTTTATTCAAAAAGTCATCCGTTATTTGTAACTTTTGCATGGTTCTTTCTAAAATACAATTCATATTAGTACTTAATGTGTGGTTCTTTGTAACGATTGTATGGTTCTTTGTATAATAAAATTCCTATAGTTTTTTTGTAAAAAATTGTGATAGTCATTAACGCTTAATTGATGCGAATATACAAATCAAATTTGTATAAAATGCATCTAAAATGTATAATGCACATCAAAAATGTGTAATACACATCAATATATACAAGATCTATAAAAAAATATAATTCTCATTCGCAACCATCTAATTCGTAAAAATACATCACAAATTGTATAATACATATCCAAATTGTATAATACAGACTAATATTGTAGAGTACAAATCAATATTGTATCAAACTGCGAATTGTTCTTCACCCAGGACTGGGTGCATCACTTTTTTATCGTTGTCGCTTGCATGAAGAACGTCTCCGATAGTCAACAATGAGTCCGCACATCACGTCGTCAACTCCGCACCACAATCAGACAATACATCAAAGCCGACGCGTACGAACCGATTTGCTCCGATCTCTAGGTCGTCGACGCCATCTGCAATGCAATGGGTACAATGCTCACTAATATATATATATATATATATATATATATAAATCCTACTGCATATCTTTATCCCATATATAAATCAGATGCAGGTGGATCCCCCCGTGATGATGGTGAATAAGAAGATCTGGATCTCACATCAAGGAAGACGAACCTCTTGCCGATCATGTCGACGTCCTCCTCCTCCTCCTCCCTATTTTTTGTCGATCATTCGAGAAGAGCGACGACGGAAATGGAGATGCACAACGCCCGACGTACTCCTCCCTATTTTTGTGCATGAGTAATTCCTTATAAGGATGCAGCCTTAGCGTTAAAAAAAACACAAATGATATGTGGAATTGGTTTCATACGGGTATATCATCGAGAGATTACATCACCAAAACCAGATACTAATTACAGAGATCCAATCAACTAGACATCCACCTCTATCTATAAATTCACAAACTATAATCTAAAATTAGGATTGGCACAAAGGATGTAGTCCACCGAATTATCTTCCGGATGGAACATGTAAACTCGCAATAATCATAGAATAAATTCTGATATCATGGACTTAAATACAAGAATACTGGAGTACATTTCTCGCAATTGATCGACATTTAGGGTTACAAGAATTCGCATGCCAATTAAATGTTTGTACATACTGCACCATTAGGGTTACAAGAGTACGTACTGATATACCCCATGATCTACTGTAAAAAAGGTATGTACAATAATACCTCGTATGTAGTTGGAATGACGAAGTAGGAATCAATCGTGACAGAAGAGTCCACAACTGCCATCTGCCGATAGATACACCGCACCCTCTCTTCCTCTACGACTAACCACACCCCCCGCATCGGCGTAGCCTTCGACAAAAGACGAACCTCTTGCCCGTGATGATGGTGAATAAGAAGATCTGGATCTCACATCAAGGAAGACGAACCTCTTGCTGATCATGTCGACGTCCTCCTCCTCCTCCCTATATTTTTTCTGATCATTCGAGAAGAGTGACGACGGAAATGGAGATGCAGATCTGGATCTCACCTCAAGGAAGACGAATCCTCTTGCCGATCATGTCGACGTCCTCCTCCTCCTCCCTATTTTTTAGCCGATCATTCGAGAAGAGCGACGACGGAAATGGAGATGCACAATGCCCGCTGAAGCAACGCCGCCCTCGCGCGAGCCTCCGGAGCCCCATCGTCGTCACCTCCTCTCACGCGCCGTCGCCGTGATTGTGGGATATTTTAGGTATACGTATGGGATTTTTGGGAAGAGTATGAGAGAGATAAATGAGGAGATATTGGAGATGCTACATACTATATTTAGATAATGCATAATGACTAAAATGGGTGTTTGATTAATTAAATAATAATATTAACATGCCTTTTATAATAACCGTCTGATTAATTATCAACGTACAAGATCGCTGGCCTTCCTTTGAGATAGAAGGACCATGTCTCATTTGAAAGATATCATATATATATATATATATATATGCCAACGTGGCTGCTACATGTGGCAGTTTCCCCAATTTTTTTTTGCAAAATTAAACCACGAGTATTCATCTATATATCCATCCTACATTGTATTAAAATTTCGTCAGAAATAGAGACTCCTATGCCCTCCATCTAGAACAGGTCGATTACAGCAAATTCCAGACCTTTAAAATTACATGTTTTGATGGAGGGCATAGGAGTCTTTGTTTCTGACGAAATTTTAATACAATGTAGGAGGTGTATATAGATGAATATTCATGATTTAATTTTGAAAAAAATAAAAAATTTGGGGAAACTGCCACATGTAGCAGCCACGTTGGCTGCTACATGCAGCAGCGTCCCTTTTCACTATATATATATATATAAGAGGAAAGGGAGCTTACTTGTGAAGTAGGTAACCTTACTACTTCACATCTATTTTAATAATTTTTTATTTTTTGAAAAAATACTTCCGTAGATTTTCATAACTATATACCTCTAATATGTCACTCAAATTTCATCAGAAACAGAGATTACTATGGCCTCTATCCAGAACATGTAATTTAGAGCAAATCTAAGACCGTTAAAAATACCTATTCTGGATGGAGGCCATAGGAGTCTCTGTTTATGATGAAATTTGAATGACATATTAGAAGGATATAGTTATGAAAATCCACGGTGTTATTTTTCAAAAAAATAAAAACTAGCTAAAAATGGGTGTGAAGTAGATAAGGTTACCTACTTCACAAAGTAGGCTCCCTTTCCTCTCTCTATCTCTTTCTATATATATATGTATATATATGTATATATATGTGTGTATATATGTATATATACAGGGAAAAAGGAGCCTACACCGGCGGGTGCAGGTAACTACCTACACCCGGCCTATTTTTTCATTATTTTTTGATTTTTTTGAAATGAACCTTGGGAGAATTAGATCACCATGTATCACCATGTTGTCATTCCAAATTCAACTTAATTCGAGACTCCTATCATCTCCATCAAGACAACTAAATTTTAACGGTTTCAGAATTGTTGAAATCGACCATGTCTAGATGAACATGTTAGGAATGTTTGTTTTTCATGAAACTTGAAACGCATATTCCTCTCAACATATTAAGTAAATCCCCCCACCTTTTAATTCAAAAAAAAAAATAAATAGTCGAAAAATAGGATGGGTGCAGGGAGTTTCCTACACCCCCGAGTGCAGGCTCCCTGCCCCCATATGTGTGTGTGTAGAGAGAGGAAAGTGATCCTACTCCATGTAGTAGGTAACTTACCTACTCCATTTTCTTTTTTTCCAAAATTTTTTTATTTTTTTGAAAAAATGCTTCCAAGGATTTTCATAACTATATCCCTCTAATACGTCATTCAAATTTCATCGGAAACAGAGACTCCTACGGCCTCCATCCAGAACAGGAAAAATACAGCAAATCTGTGATCGTTAAAAAATGATTGTTTGGATGAAGGTCATATGAGTCTCAGTTTCTAACGAAATTTGAATGACATATTAGAGAGATATAGTTATGAATATCCATGGAAATATTTTCCCAAAAAATAAAAAAAATTTGAATTAAAGACCATGGAGTAGGTAAGTTACCTACTCCATGGAATATGATCCTTTTTCTCATGTGTGTGTAGGGAAAAAGGAGCCTACTGATGAATCTCGTATTCATCATGCTAAAAACTCTCTATTAAAACCCCTGTCTTAATTAATCCAATAAAATCACCTTTAATTCTTTGATTTTATCTTGTACTATATTGTGTATAATTAACCTATAATTATTTGTATTTAATTTCCTCTATTTTTCTTGTAATTATTTTAGCCTCAAAAACCCTTAAGAATTAGATAGCATAGTTGTCCATAGTTCACTGACCCTTAAAAACACAAAAAATGCAAAAACATCTCAAAACCACAAAATCGGTATTTTTATCCCCTTAAAAAAACCATCAAAAGTACTTTTTGTACAAATGATCTCTTTTGGCTTTTTGTCCAACATGAAAGTTGTAGATCTCGTCGAGACGAGAAACTTTTATGTTTTGACTTTTTCCAAATTCGGCCTCTAACTATTTCTTTTCTATTTATCTTTGTATTATTGCTCTGAATTTTCTCATTGGGCCACGTGGCACCCTCTGGGCCGCCCACGTGGCCCACTTCTCTTCTCGCCACCCGGCACTCGCCTGACCGTCGGATCCTCTCCTTCCGCCTGCATCTGAGCCCTCCATCCCGCCTCAACACCAGCCCTCGGATCCGTCCCCAGTTCAGATCCTCACCGCTACCTAGCGCTTCTTCTCCAGTCGTTGGATCGATCTCTCATCCTACGCTCCTCAAGCCTCCACGTCACCTCATTCTGTTCCACCGCACGATCAATCCCACCAGCTCATCATCACCGCACACGCCTCGCCTGCCCTCAGCCGTTGGATTTTCTCCAGATCGTGCCACATCCATCCATTAGCGCCTTAATCTCATCCGTTCGATCTCCTTGTGATCCGACGACTGCCAGCCCTCCACGTTGCCCACTCTTCTCAGCCCTCCGATCCACTATCCATCCCAAGGCCATGCGCAAGCCACGTCACCTTTTTCCCCAGGCCATTGGATCTCCCTACCTCTTCATCAAGACCATCCCCTAGCACCCTTCCCCCTTCCGTAGGATCAGATCGTATGATCTGATCTCCACCTTCCGTCCGCGCCATCATCCCAGCCGTTGGATCGCAAGATCCAACGGTCCTCACTCATCGTCTTCCTCCGGCCGTATCCCTCTCCAGACGTTACGACTCGCGACGACCCCCCACCTTTCCATTTCTAGCCAACACTCCAGCCACCACCTCCTTGATGTAACGTCACCGATCCCTTCCCTCATCTTTCGCCTCCCTCGTGCAACCACCATCAAGCCCTGCCATCACTCCCTCACCATTAACACTCCATTTCAAAACGCCCCCGCGTATCATAACCGCCATAGATCCTCCGCCTATAAAACCCATTCCTCTGCCTCCGGCCCTCGTCCACCATTTTAGGCTATGCCCTAGTCTCCTCCGCCCCTCCGGTGACAGCGGAGGGGCTGAATGTTGAGGCCAAAATGGGTCTAGCCTGGTGTCGACCCGCATCGCTTCCGCCGCGTATCGGTGTGCCTCCGTACACCTCCAAGCTCTCTGGTACGGCTGACCAGACTGGGCGATGATCCCTGGACCTCCTCGAGGTCCAGCACAAGCCTCTCCGCCACCGGGTCCCCCTCCCCGATGAGGTCTTCTTCCTCCTTCTTTTTCTTTCATTTTCCCCGAATTATTACCCCACCTACAACCACCGTCACCCTCATCCGTTCATTCCTTAAGCTCCGCCAGACCACTCCGATCATCATCAACCCCCTCCGACAGCACCTTCCCTTCTCCACGACCCTAACCACCAAGCGCCACCTCCTCCTCTGCTTCGCCGGAGATGGAGCCCAGGGCCACCGCTCCCGTCACCTTCCTGGCCCCCACTCACCTCACCTCACTCGCACACACGATGCACTCGCTTCGGCTAAACTAACCACTGCAGGGACTTTGATTCGCCGGAGTTCGCATCGGAGCACCTTCGAGCTCCTCCCTTCTGGCGAAACTCCACCAAGCGCCACCGCCGATCAGCCATGGAGCTTCGTTGTGCATCCAGGACCTCCGCCAGACTTGCCGCTATCTTCGCCGACCCTCAGGGAACCCTCAGGAGCTCGGCGGAGCTCTTCGCGTGTCACCGGAGCCCCGCCTCTTCCGGTGACTCGCGGCGGAGAAGACGCTACAGGTGCCGTCCGATCTACGTGATCGGACGACCAGGATGAAGACACGTGGCGTCCCGAGCCTCCTCTCCAGACCAGCAGGCTCGGGACAACCGAACCTAGAGCCGAACCTCCAGACCACGCCACGTAGCCCCGAGCCCGAGCCGTCGTCCGAGCCTGGGCCCTCATGTGCACCGCACGTGAGGACTGGGTAGTTTGCACATAAGACCCTGAAGTTTCAAGTATTTGCATTCTGGTCCTCCAGGCGCGTGCCTCACGTGCGCTCCTGGGGTTATTTACAAGGAGGCCCTTGAAGCTTTCTAAAATTACAAATATGCCCCTACGCGCAAATGGACAAATTGCAACTGGACCCAGGCGGTTTTTGCTATTTTCATTTAGGTCCCTCTAGGGACCTAAATGCAATATTTATCCCTTTATTTTATTGCATTTGTATTACAATTATGCCCTTGCACTGTTTTTAGCATAACTTAAGCATAGTAGGTCCAAATTGCATGATTTTAGGGTCGTTTTGATCCTTGTTTTGTCCTCTACATTTTAGCATGCTTACTTGTTTCATTTGACGCTGTTTTTAATTTAAGTGATTTTTTATGTGAAAAATGGGACCATGCTCTATTTGTCTTGGTTGATTTTATGACCGATTTTTAATGATGTGTTCAAATTGGCTCTAATTTCATTCTATATTACGTTGCTCTCATTTTAGGGTATAATTGTAGGTATTTCTGACATTTTATTCATCACGCATATTTTCTTACATTGTTTGCCCATGCATCATTTTAACTTGCATAAAAACAAAATAAAAAAATTGCATACAGCATAGCATTGCTTTATTTTGCATAATTTGCACGTGGACCTGAAATTGAGATTAAATCACATTGAGCTTCATGAATCAAAATTCAATACACAGCTTAGGCTGTCGTATCACTGTGTTCGACCTTGGTAAACTTGCCAAGCATAAATATTCCACAGCATTCAAAGTCTGTGGTTTTTGCTGAACCAAATTCGCCTCCTGTACTACGACGTAATTCCACATTATTATAGAGGTGAATTTCGCGTTCATCAAATGGCACCGTTGCTGGGGATACGGCTTTGCTTAATTTTTGAATTTTGATTTTTTAAAATTATTTCAAAAATTTTTAGGTCCTCATCTCATGCATCATTTCTTTGCATATTATGTGCTGATTTAATTTCTCTGAGTATTTTAACGTTTTTCTTTTGTGGCAGGGCCCATGAGGATCGGGGACGCTTGATCCTCATGGAGGCGTGAAGTCGGGAGCTTCCGCTGAAGAGGCCGCAAAGGAATATGTGAAGAAAAATTGGAGTCATTTCATCTGTCAGCTTGCATTACATATTGTAAAAATATATATCTTACATCTGCATATTTACTTCCAATTTTGCATGTTGTACAAAAAAAATCTCCCCCCCCACATACACACCTGCACATAACACTCACCTCACCCATACCCCTTCCCCCTGTGTATTTCACTCTCTCTCTCCCTCTCTCTATCCCTGTCTCCATCCCTCTCTCTCCGTGTGTATCTATATTTCACGAACCCTCTCCTCCTCACCCCTGTATCATAGACCCCCTCCCCCCTAACACAGACCTTACTTCGGCTATTTATAGCCTAAGTATAGGGGGGACCTGCCTATTCATCCCTCCCTCGTTCTGTCTTCTTGTGCTTAGGCCAATTTTGGCCTAAGTATAGGGGGACCCTCCTCCTCAGTTCCGCTATATCACCCTGTACTTGAACCGAGCCTTGGCTTCATGGTACTTGTTCTATGAGGACATAGCAAATTTTAAGTATAGGGGGGTATACCGTATATTATTGTATATTACTTTAGCCTTTGCTCGCGTTTTTAAAACTTTTTAAAATTTTATTTTTTCGGGCTGGGTTTTGGTAACCTTGAGAACTGAGTAAAAACCTGTAAAAAAATTAAAATTGAGGGATTAATTTTTGTAGATATTCCTTTTTCAAAAAAAATTTAAAACCCATAAAAATTTGCAAAAGATAAAAATCACACAAAAATTCACTAACCCAAGGAGTTGGTGTATTCCTGACACATTCACACTCACGCAAGGCTTGAGGATTTTAAAGACACTGGATCTCTGGGATCTTGAGAGTCTGAGTTAACATGCCTTAGTCATTAGGGTTTTTCACGACTTAAATATCCACACTCCTCTGGTTTGAAAGATTTGAGTGCTATATTGCACTCTTCATCTCTACCTTCAAGAAAATATGATTAGCACAGTCACTTCTACAACTGCATGATTGATGAGCTGAGATGAGATATCACTTGAGGAACTAGGACCAGAGAATTGAGTTT
Source organism: Ottelia alismoides (assembly GCA_037367405.1). Lineage (NCBI taxonomy): Eukaryota > Viridiplantae > Streptophyta > Magnoliopsida > Alismatales > Hydrocharitaceae > Ottelia > Ottelia alismoides. The sequence continues at coordinate 564,376 of JAZKJV010001853.1, read as the reverse complement.
AGACCCGATCTAATGATATTCGAGGATGGGATAAAGTTAATGAAGGCTTCAGAAAACCTGAGTGTCAGCAAAACCCTAGCCAGTATGTGAACAAGATTCATATACTATCTCTTGGATATTTACCTAAAAGTGCCAGGGTGTGATGGAATTTAAAGGAACTTGTTGATCAGTGTGCGCCAATCTCTTGGTAAAAGCAGTGGAGCTAGCCAACAAAAGAAATGAAATGCCAAAGAAAATCTCTAAATTCAAAGTCAAATTCCAAATGAGCTTCCACCAATGGCGAGCGCTCCCAAACATTTTCAAAGTGTCCACTTGGACCAAGTGCTAAATAGGACCAAGGAGTCGGGCTGACACCACAAAAAGGGCCCTGCATCGTAAGCGATACAAGTCTGGGTGTCAAAGGTATCTTAGATACTCAGAAAAGACACACCCCGGTGTATTCTCAGAAAAACAAGTGCAGACGACTCCAACTCTCTTGACGGACACATTGATCAACAAAATAATAATATACATGTGTTGAGTAAAAGGCACTCGAGAGGCCCCTTGTTCCAATGTGAGGGTGAGAAAATTAGACACAATCCCAGTACCTCCATCATCTGGTCGTCCATCAACATTTCAAAGTCTGACAAACTAATGAGATGGTGGACTGAAGCAAGAACATACTTATTCCCTAGTATTGAGGATTAGGTCTAGAGGAAGATCTTTGGGACTGGAACTTTGGGTGATGCATCGACTCGGTTCTCATGAAATGCAGTACACTAAATGTCATATCCTTATATTATATGTACAAAAAGAGAGTCTGATAATCAGAGAAGTTGGATTCCTTCTAACTAAGGCTTGGATAAACCCAGAATTTTAGGATCACTTAGGTCAAGGGTCTTCGAAAGATCAAGCCTTGAGTTTTTCACGCGCACTGTCAGGAATTAATCCGACTCCTTCATTCTTTAGATGCTCGAGGACGAGCATAGTTTAAGTATAGGGGTATGATGAATCTCGTATTCATCATGCTAAAAACTCTCTATTAAAACCCCTATCTTAATTAATCCAATAAAATCACTTTTAATTCTTTGATTTTATCTTGTACTATATTGTGTATAATTAACCTATAATTATTTGTATTTAATTTCCTCTATTTTCTTGTAACTATTTTAGCCTCAAAAACCCTTAAGAATTAGATAGCATAGTTGTCCATAGTTCACTGACCCTTAAAAACACAAAAAATGCAAAAACATCTCAAAACCACAAAATCGGTATTTTTATCCCCTTAAAAAACCATCAAATATACTTTTTGTACAAATGACCTCTTTTGGTTTTTTGTCCAACATGAAAGTTGTAGATCTCGTCAAGACGAGCAACTTTCATGTTTTGACTTTTTCCAAATTCAGCCTCTAATTGTTTCTTTTCTATTTATCTTTGTATTATTGCTCTGAATTTTCTCATTGGGCCACGTGGCGCCCTCTGGGCAGCCCACGTGGCCCGCTTCTCTTCTCGCCACTCGGCACTCGCCTGACCGTCGGATCCTCTCCTTCCGCCTATCTGAGCCCTCCATCCCGCCTCAACACCAGCCCTCGGATCCGTCCGATCACACTCCAGCCACCACCTCCTTGATGTAACGTCACAGATCCCTTCCCTCATCTTTCGCCTCCCTCGTGCAACCACCATCAAGCCCTGCCATAACTCCCTCGCCATTAACACTCCATTTCAAAACGCCCCCGCGCATCATAACCGCCATAGGTCCTCCGCCTATAAAACCCATTCCTCCGCCTCCGTCAGCCCTCGTCCACCATTTTAGGCTATGCCCTAGTCTCCTCCGCCCCTCCGGTGACAGCGGAGGGGCTGAATGTTGAGGCCAAAATGGGTCTAGCCCAGTGTCGACCCGCGTCATTTCCGCCGCGTATCGGTGTGCCTCCGGCCACCTCCAAGCTCTATTGTACGGCTGACCAGACTGGGCGATGATCCCCGGACCTCCTCGAGGTCCAGCACAAGCCTCTCCGCCACCGGGTCCCCCTCCCCGATGAGGTCTTCTTCCTCCTTCTTTTCCATCCATTTTTCCCCGAATTATTACCCCACCTACAACCACCGTCACCCTCATCCGTTCATTCCTTAAGCTCCGCCAGACCACTCCGATCATCGCCAACCCCCTCCGACAGCACCTTCCCTTCTCCACGACCCTAACCACCAAGCGCCACCTCCTCCTCTGCTTCGCCGGAGATGGAGCCCAGGGCCACCGCTCCCGTCACCTTCCTGGCCCCCACTCACCTCACCTCACTCGCACACACGATGCACTCGCTTCGGCTAAACTAACCACTGCAGGGACTTTGATTCGCCGGAGTTCGCATCGGAGCACCTTCGAGCTCCTCCCTTCCGGTGAAACTCCACCAAGCGCCACCGCCGATCAGCCATGGAGCTTCGCCGTGCATCCAGGACCTCCGCCAGACTTGCCGCTATCTTCGCCGACCCTCAGGGAACCCTCAGGAGCTCGGCGGAGCTCTTCGCGTGTCGCCGGAGCCCCGCCTCCTCCGGTGACTCGCGGCGGAGGAGACGCTACAGGTGCCGTCCGATCTACGTGATCGGACAGCCAGGATGAAGACACGTGGCGTCCTGAGCCTCCTCTCCAGACCAGTAGGCTTGGGACAACCGAACTTAGAGCCAAACCTCTAGACCACGCCACGTAGCCCCGAGCCCGAGCCGCCGGCCGAGCCTGGGCCCTCATGTGCACCGCACGTGAGGACTGGGTAGTTTGCACAGAAGACCCTGAAGTTTCAGGTATTTGCATTCTGGTCCTCCAGGCGCGTGCCTCATGTGCGCTCCTGGGATTATTTACAGGGAGGCCCTTGAAGCTTTCTAAAATTACAAATATGCCCCTCCGTGCAAATGGACAAATTGCAACTGGGCCCAGGCGGTTTTTGCTATTTGCATTTAGGTCCCTCCAGGGACCTAAATGCAATATTTATCCCTTTATTTTATTGCATTTGTATTACAATTATGCCCTTGCACTGTTTTTAGCATAACTTGAGCATAGTAGGTCCACATTGCATGATTTTAGTGTCGTTTTGATCCTTGTTTTGTCCTCTACATTTTAGCATGCTTACTTGTTCCATTTGATGCTGTTTTTAATTTAATTGATTTTTTATGTGAAAAATGGGACCATGCTCTATTTGTCTTGATTGATTTGATGACATATTTTTAATGATGTGTTCAAATTGGCTCTAATTTCATTCTATATTACGTTGCTCTCATTTTAGGGTATAATTGTAGGTATTTCTGACATTTTATTCATCACGCATATTCTCTTACATTGTTTTCCCATGCATCATTTTAACTTGCATAAAAACAAAATAAAAAAATTGCATACAACATAGCATTGCTTTGTATTTTGCATAATTTGCATGTGGACCTGAAATTGAGATTAAATCACATTGAGCTTCATGAATCAAAATTCAATACACAGCTTAGGCTGTCGTATCCCTGTGTTCGACCTTGGTAAACTTGCCAAGCATAAATATTCCACAGCATTCAAAGTCTGTGGTTTTTGCTGAATCAAATTCGCCTCCTGTACTACGACGTAATTCCACATTATTATAGAGGCGAATTTCGCGTTCATCACCTACACACAGGGGTGTAGGTAATTACCTACACCTGGCTCATTTTTTTATTTTTTTTATTTTTTTGAAATAAAACTTTGGGGAATTAGATCACTACATATCACCATAGTGTCATTCAAAATTCAACTTAATTTAAGACTCTTATCATCTCCATCAAGACCACCAAATTTTAGTGGTCTCGGAATTGTTGAAACTGACCCCTTCTAGATGAATGTGTTAGAAATATTTGTTCTACATGAAACTTGAAACACATACTCCCGTTGATATAGTAAGAAAATCCCCTCTATGGTTTCCTTTAAAAAAATCCAAAAATCATGAAAAAAGGCTGGGTGTAGGTAGTTACCTACACCCCTGGGTATAAGCTCCCAGCTCCCCCCCCCACACACACATACACATACATACATACATACATACATACATACATACATACATACATACATACATACATACATACATACATACATACATACATACATACATACATACATACATGCATACATACATATATATAGGAGAAACTTCAAATGAGACAGGGACTCACCATTGTTGTGGTGAGCCCTCAATCACGTCCTTCTATCTTTGATCTCACGGCTGGATTTATTAACGTGTTAATTAAATCAATTTAATGATTAAAAATCTATTTTGTTCATCTCATCACATTCTAAATATAGAATGTGACAACTATTTCACCTAACCCGGTGCCCCCTCCCTCTCTCCCGATTTGTTCTCTTCCTCTCTCTTGAATGCCGCTCCTTCCTTCTTTCCTTGATCGAGGACGGTGGCGGCGTTCGTCCAGGCAGTGAAGGCATTATTGATGGTCGACGGAGCACCAAGCTCCTAGCAGAGGTTCTCCTCCACGAAAAGAGCGAGTGATGTTTCTTCTCCGACGAGGGCTCCTGGCGGATGGGTGGGGCTCCTGTGGTTGGCGGCAACAATGGAGAAGGAGGGTCGAGCTCAGTGGTGGTGTTGGCGGCGATGGCGAAAGGGCTTTCGTCGAGGGCTGTGAGGTTCCTTCTGGCGAAAGGGGGTCGATCGGTGGATGTGCAATGGTAATGCACAGATTTAAATTGTGGTTTGATAATTTACATAATTGACCTTTCGATTTACATATTGATTTACTTTTTTACAAATCTCATTGTTGTTTTATCTTATTTTTCCAGATCTCTCCGCGAATTTTACAAAAGAGCGTGATACAGTAACAAAAGGTCACACAAATTTTACAAAAGGAATATATGCATTTACAAAAAAGATCGGAGTTTACAAAGAGTACAATTACTCTTATAAAAACTCATTGGAGTTTACAAAACGAATGTACCCATGTACAAAACAGAACTACCAATTTATAAATGAAAATGTGAAAAACGAAATCATTAATGAAATTACAAAAAGAACATACATTTTCACAAAAACTCGCATGCATTTACAAAGATATGATTTAACCCAATTCATTCGACGCATTGGGAAAAGACCAGTAAAGGTATGATTCAAAAATACCAAATTCAGAAAACATTAAATTGTAATTCAAATCCATTAAATAAAATTTGAATTTACAAAAAAAATGAGATGACGGAAATACCCTTTTGGATAAATTTTTGATGCCACCGTTAGATTGTGATCTGACAAATCTGATTGATGGCTCTCGACAATATTGGTAAGAACCCATCTTATTTGAAGTGATCCTTATATATATATATATATAGAGAGAGAGAGAGAGAGAGAGGAAAGGGAGCCTACTTTGTGAAGTAGGTAACTTACCTACTTCACATTTCACTTTTTGCAATTTTTTTATTTTTTTTCAAAAATGCCACCATGAGTTTTCATAATTATATCCCTCTAATATGTCATTCAAATTTCGTCAGAAACAGAGACTCCTATGGCCTCCATCCAGACAATCATTTTTTAACGGTCACAGATTTGCTGTATTTTACATGTTCTGGATGAAGGCCGTAGGACTCTCCGCCGTTTCTGATGAAATTTGAAAGACATATTAGAGTGATATAATTATGAAAATCCACGGTGGCATTTTTGAAAAAAATAAAAAATTGCAAAAAGTGAAATGTGAAGTAGGTAAGTTACCTACTTCACAAAGTAGGCTCCCTTTCCTCATATATATATATATATGGGAAAATGGAGTATGCTCACTGGTTGTAGCCAACTTACATGCTCCCACCACTTTTCTCCTATTTTTTTATTTTTCTGAAATGAAACCTATTGGAATTTAGATCACAATATGTCACCATAATGTCATTCAAAATTCAACTTAATTTGAGACTTCTATCCCCTCCACCAAGACTGTCAAATTTTAACGGTCTCAGAATTGTTGAAATCGACCGCTTCAGATGGAGGGCATATGACTCTCTGTTTCTGACAAAATTGAAATGACATGTTCAGGGGATATAGCTATGAATTTACATATTTTTATTTTCTAAAAAATAAAAGATATAGGGAAAAATAGAGGTGGGAGTAGCCAATTGGCTACATCCAGGGAGTAGCCTCCTTTAACTATATATACATACATACATACATGAGTGATCCTATGAGATCAAAAAGTTGTGAGAGCATGAGAGGGATGATTCTGGACCACATGATTCACCCAGGAGAGAGAAAACAGAATCATGTGGTCTAAAATAATCCCTCTCATGCTCTCACAATATTTTGCTCTCATAGGATCACTCCTCTCTCTCTCTCTCTTTATATATATATAGGAGTGATCCTATGAGATGAGATTTTGTGAGATGGTGAGATGAGACATTCTGGACCACAAATTTCTGTATTCTCTCTCCTGCCTTTCTCTCTCCTGGTTGGAATTAGTGGTCCAGAATGCCCCATCTCACCATCTCACCAAAATCCCATCTCATAGGATCATCCCTATATATATACACACGGTGCCTTTCAAATAGGACGCAATCCTTTCTGAGTTAAGGAAGGTCGCCCCTTTTTTGTATAAAACACGAGCACTTTAGTAGAATACGTATATAGTTTGTATTATAGGTGCACATTATAAATACAAAGCCACATACAAAATTGTGCATTATAATACAAACAATAAAACTGCACATTATAATACAAAACTGTATATGTATTCTACTAAAGTCATATTGTTTTATACAAAAAAAGGGATGGTCTTCCTTAACTTAGGAAGGACTGCGTCCTATTTGAAAGAAATCCTATATATATATATATATATAGGGTTAAATGGGGATGCCAATGGGAGTAGCCAGCTTGGCTACTCCCACTCCTATTTTTCCCTCATTTTTTATTTCTTTGGAAAATAAAAATTTATAAATTCAGCATTATATCCCTCTAACATTGTATTAAAATTTCGTCAGAAACAGCATTATATCCCTCTAACATTGTATTAAAATTTCGTCAGAAACAGATATTCTTACGGCCTCCATCCAAACAGGGTCGATTTAAAAAATCCTGCGACCGTTAGAAAAATGACGTCTGGATGGAGGGCCTAGGAGTCTCTGTTTCTGACGAAATTTTAATAGAATGTTAGAGGAATATTGTGATGAATATATAAATTTTTATTTTTCGAAAAAATAAAAAAATGAGAGAAAAATAGGGGTGGGAGTAGCCAAGTTGGCTATTCCCAGGGAGCAGCCCCATTTTACCCATTATATATATATATATATAGGGACCCTTTCAAATGAGGTGGGGTCTCACCAATTTTGTGATGAGCCATCAACGAGATCCATTAGATCATGATCCAATGGTATGATGTAAAAAAGGGTATTTCCGTCCTTTTGTTTCGAATTTAATTGGATGCTCGTTTAATGACGTTGGCTCCATTTTAGGCTCGTTTTTATTAGGAATTTTTCGTGAATTCCTTTATATGCTGATTTCCAAAAATGTTCTCAGCAAATGCAACTTAATGCATGTATTTTGCAAATACGAATGAGATTATGTGACGTTTAGATTTTGATTTCGTAAAATTCAAATAATATATTTTTAACATTCCCATTGAATAGTTTTTTGTGAAATTATTGTTTTAATTTGTAAATTTTATATTGCCATTTGTAAAAGATCATATGCAGTTGCAGTTCCTTCAAACAACTTTGTAAATTTCATGTTTTATATATTTGTGTGTCAACATTAGATCTTTGTAATTGTTTCACGTCCTTTTGTAATTATTACACATCTCTTTGTAAAATTGTATGGATCTTTGTAAATTTTCCATATCGCTCATTCGCACCCTTGAGATTTGTAAAATCCTCATTACATTTGTAAAATTTATGCTCGATTTGTAAATTCATGTGGATCTCTGCAAAAAAAGACATCAATAATGAGATTTTTTAAAAAAAGAGAATCAATATATAAAATGTAATGCCAATAATGTAAAAAATATATACCATAATGCAAAAAAGGTGATCAATATGTAAAATGTAATGTCAGTGATGTAAAAAATATATGCCAGAATGCAAATCTGCTCCTCTTTAACACCTCTTCCCTCGTCGTCTTCAATCTTGCCGTCCACGTAGAAGGTATTAGCGCCCTTGAATGGACCTTGGATCGCAAAAGAGAATCAATATATATAATGAAATGTCAATGATGTAAAAAATATATACCATAATGCAAAAAAAGAGATCAATATTTAAAACGTAATGTCAATGATGCAAAAAATATATACCAAAATGCAAATCTGCTCCTCTTCCACAACTCCTCCCTCGTCGTCTTCGATCTTGTCGTCCACATAGAAGGCATTAGCGCCCTTGAATGGACCTTGGACCATCGTCGCCTACAACGATTTATCATCGTGCATTGCTGTTGAAAGAGGAGGAGGGGATCTACCATCATTGATGATGCAACCACGCGTAAGATGCATCACATATCCTTCCTTCGCATCTTCCTCCTCCGGGACACATCTTCCATCGTCGAGAAGCTTTGTGTGGAGGAGGATGTCGATGATGTCGATGGTTGATCGTGAGGGAGAGAGGACGCCGCTGCTGGACGATCGTGCATGCGAAAGAGAGGGCGCCATCATTGATTAATCAAGAGAGAGAGAGATTAGGTCTAATAGTTGTCACATTCTATATTTAGAATGTGACAAAATGACCAAAATGGGTATTCGGCCAATTAAGTATTATAATTAATACAACATTAATTCCAACCGTGCGATTGAAAATAGAAAGATGAGATGGAAGGCTCACCATAAAAGTGGTGAGACCCCGCCTCATTTGAAGTTTCTCCTATATATATATATATATATAAAGTTAAATGGGGCTGCCCCCTGGGGGAGCTAACTTGGCTCCCCCGCCCCATTTCGCCCAGTTTTTTTATTTTTTTTGAAAATTTCTTCCGTGGAATTTCATCACTATATCCCTATATTATGTCATTAAAATTTCGTGCGAAACAGAGACTCATATAGCCTCCATCCAGACAGTCATTTTGTAACGGTAATAGAATTGCTAAAAACGACCCCGTATGGATGGAGGCCATAGGAGTTTTTATTTTGCACGAAATTTTAATGGCATAACATAGGGATATATTGATGAAAATCCACGAAAGAAATTTCAAAAAAGATAAAAAAATTCGGGTGAAATGGGGTGGGGGAGCCAAGTTAGCTCCCCCCATGGGGGAAGCCCCATTTTACCCTATATGTGTGTGCATGTGTGCGTGGGGTGTGGGTGTGTGGAAAAAGGATCCTACTCCATGGAGTACTCTATTTTCTTTTTTATCAAAATTTTTTATTTTCTGGAAAAGTGCTTCATGGATTTTCATAACTATATCCCTCTAATATGTCATTCAAATTTCGTTAGAAACCGAGACTCCTACGACCTCCATCCAGACAGTCATTTTTTAACGGTCATAGATTTGTTGTATTTTCCCTATTCTGGATAGAGGCCGTAGGGTTTCTGTTTTCGACGAAATTTGAATGACATATTAGAGGGATATAGTTATGAAAATCCATGGAAGCATTTTTCCAAAAAAATAAAAAAAATATTGAAAAAAAAGAAAATGGAGTACGTAAGTTACCTACTCCATGGAGTAGGATCCCTTTCCTCATATATATATATATATATATATATATATATAGGGTAAAATGGGGCTGCCCCCAGGGAGTAGCCAACTTGGCTACTCCCACCCCTATTTTTCCCTCATTTTTTTTATTTTTTTGGAAAATAAAAATTTGTATATTCATCATTATATCCCTCTCACATTCTATTAAAATTTCGTCAGAAACAGAGACTCCTAAGCCCTCCATCCAGACGTCATTTTTTAACGGTCGCAGGATTTTTTAAATCGACCATGTTTGGATGGAGGCCGTAGGAGTCTCTGTTTCTGACGAAATTCTAATAGAATGTGAGAGGGATATAATGATGAATATACAAATTTTTATTTTCCAAAAAAATAAAAAAATGAGGGAAAAATAGGGGTGGGAGTAGCCAAGTTGGCTACTCCCTGGGGGCAACCCCATTTACCTCATATATATGTGCGTGCGTGCGTGCGTGCGTGCGTGCGTGCGTGCGTGCGTGCGTGCGTGCGTGCGTGCGTGCGTGCGTGCGTGCGTGCGCGCGTGCGCGTGCGCGTGCGCGTGCGTGCGCGTGCGCGTGCGCGTGCGCGTGCGTGCGTGTGCGTGCGTGTGCGTGCGTGGGTGTGCGTGCGTGTGTGTGCGTGTGTGTGTGTGCGTGTGCGTGTGTGCGCGTGTGCGCGTGTGTGTGTGTGTGTGTGTGTGTGTGTGTGTGTGTGTGCGCGTGCGCGTGGGCGTGTGCGTGCGCGTGCGCGTGTGCGCGTGTGCGTGTGCGTGTGCGTGTGTGCGCGTGCGTGCGTGTGTGTGCGTGCGCGTGCGTGTGTGTGTGGGTGCGTGCGTGTGCGCGTGCGTGCGTGTGTGTGTGTGTGTGCGTGTGTGTGTGTGAGAGAGAGAGAGAGAGAGGGGAGAGAGAGAGGGAGAGGGGGGGGGGGAGGGAGAGTAAAATGGGGCTACTCCCAACCCAATTTTCCTCCAATTTTTTTATTTTTTTGGAAAATAAAAATATGTATATACATTACTATATCTCTCTAACATTTCATTAAAATTTCGTCAGAAACAGGAAATCTTATACCCTTCATTCAGATGATGCAATTTTAACAATCTTAGAATTGTCGTAATTGACCTGTCTGTATGGAGGGAACAAAAGTCTCTGTTTCTGACGAAATTTTAATGGATTATTAGAGGGATGTATTAATGAATATATATATATATTTATATTTTCCAAAAAAAATAAAAATGGAGGAAAAGTGGGGGTGGGAGCAGCCCATTAGCTACTTCCAGGATACAACCCCATTCTACTCATATATATAGGGTTAAATGTGGGCTGCCCTTTTGGGGGAGCTAACTTAGCTCCCTCACCCCATTTCGCTCGGTTTATTTATTTTTTTTTTTTGAAATTTCTTCCTTGAAATTTCATCACTATATCCCTATATTATGTCATTAAAATTTCGTGCGAAATAAAGATTCCTACAGCCTCCATCCAGACAGTCATTTTTTAACGGTAACAGAATTGTTAAAAACGACACTGTCTGGATGGAGGCCATAGGAGTCTCTGTTTCGCACGAAATTTTAATGATATAATATAGAGATATATTGATGAAAATCTAGTGAAGAATTTTCAAAAAAATAAAAAAATCGAACAAAATGGGACGAGGGAGCTATGTTAGCTCCCCCATGGGGACAACCCCATTTTACCGTATATATAGAGAGAGAGAGACTATTGTTTTATATTTTTTTCAGTAACTAATGATAGACAAGGAAGATGTTACAATAAAGAAAAATATTTGTAACAAGTTTTTCTTTGTGAACATTTTCTCAAGAAATTAAATTATAGGACTATTTTCTGTTATATACATTGTAGGGTAAATTATAATTTAGGTCCTCATCTATGGATCCAATTACAGAATGGGTCCCCATCTTTAAATTGTAATGATTCGGATCCCAGGGCCGTTTAGAAAATGGAAATTTTATGGTTCATGACGAATATACCCTTGTCGGAAAGCGAATGGGGGTTGGGTTCCAACTTTTAAACAAGGGCATATTCACTATCAGCCCCAAAAAGTTCATTACATTAAAGACCCCCGGACCCAAATCATTACAATTTAAAGAAGGGGATCCATTCTGGGATCGGACCCATAGATGGGGATCCAAATTGTAATTTACCCTATATTGTAATCTGAACAATTATGTAATGTTATATCTTTGTAAAAAAAACTTCTTCTGTTCCTCCATACTTCACATGTTGCCAATATGTTATCATATTCTTACCTCTTAATTTCACGTTATACACTTAAAAATCCTCACAACACTGTGAAGCGCGAGTATGCATCCTAATATTGATTTAATTTTAATTCAAAGGTTATTACACTTAAAATTCCTTTTACATAGCAGACACGACCAAACTTCATCTCCCCTCAACACCCTCTTACAAAATGGGAAAAGTCTTCTTCTTTTGAGAAAAGTCTATCAGGACAGCAAAGAATCGTTTGACTTTTTAAAACCGCTGAATAGTGAGATAGTTGGGATTTTCGTTTGATGATCACATTACCCTTTAAGGCGTACGTTAAAAAGATCTTTCAGATATAATACTCTTTTTCATACTTAATACTGTTTTCCAGATATCCAGAAAGAAATATATTCATCTACCAGAAGGAGATGAAAAAAGGAAACAAGAGGACAAGAATTTACTTAATAACAAGATTACATGATGCAATCAAGAAGATAACATAAGAGAGCAGGTATTGTAAACCACCTGATAGGGACTTGAATTGGTTAATGAAGTACCTGCAAAAAAAATTAGTTAGTTCACAAAGCCATTGCCAACGGCGAATGATAAGTCTTACTATTTTGGGGGCTTGAAATAGCTGAATGCTGCAAAAACCGCCTGCTCGATCGTCAGGATAAGAAGAAGGAAGGCGGCGATCAGGGAAACCACGAGCCAGGGATTCCCAAAGTAGTTGTGGAACAAGTTTGCTCTCCATTTGTGCCACTTGGACTGGTGATAATTCCTCACATCAACAAACAAGGCATTCAGGTAGTTATGTTCGTATGGATAGTGCAGCCGGCGGCACAGCCTGCGGAAGCAAATGGAGACCTCCTCTTCTGTGCTGGTCAAGTTCATGATGATGCCTTTCAAGTGGAGCAGCCTCACATCATCCCCATTCCTCAAGAGGCACGCCATGAACAATATGTAGAAGGTGATGTATGGCTGAACCGGTGAGCATTGCTCCAGTGCCAAGAGATTGCGGAAGAGGACAATGCTGTAGTTGTAGATGTGTAGAGGAGGAATCATCAACCGTCCCTTGCTGAAACTTATGTCCAAGATACTTTTAGAATTACCCACTTCAAATCTGGCACCAACCTCCTCCAACTCGGTTGCACTAGGAATCCACTCTGTGAGATCATGCCCATGGTGGTGTTCTTGTTCAGACATTTGTATCTCAACATGAGCTTCCTTTGGAAGCAGGATTTGGTGGTAGTAGTGGAGCAAGTGGTGGAAACAATCAAATGGGATGTCATGATTGGCAGTGACCTCAGGAAAGGCGCGGGAGCCCGGGCGGGGGTGAAGAAGACGAAGAAAGTTAAATGCATACTCTGAAAGATGTATATCGCTATCGCGACTTAATGGCAGCAAGAGAATGTGGAATACTTGCTCTACGATGAAGCTTGGAATCTGATTCTCGAGCATCAACAGATCGTACGTGACCCAACTCCACACTGAACGGATGCCAAACAACTCACTGTCTTGTTCGTCCAACCTTGAACCCAGCTTCACTACTTTCCCGTGCGATCGATGACTCAAGTAGAAGTTGGTGTGAGACTTCTGCGCCCTTTTATTCTCAAAATCTAGTTGTACCAATAGATCTGCTCTGGAGGACGTCTACATCCCTCTCGATATCACTCTTCATGAGAACATACAGAAGAAAGCACGTATCCATCATCATCATTTCCACAAATTCATCACTACCTAATGGTATTTGCGCAAAGTAGCAATCTCTCGCTCGTTTCTCCAAGTCTCTTAACTTTGTCAAGCACAAGTCATCCAGCTTGTTCATATCCGCTATCCAAGCTTCGCTTGGATTGTCGTTGCCTTTAATCGCACATACACAACGTGCAATTAGAAAGCGTACACATCTTCTCTTGTGTTGTTGCATGGGCTTTAGAGTGTGTTCTCTATCTGTGGATCACGAAGGAGTATATAAACAGGATTGAACTTGATGTCTAAGTAGTAAATCAATCTAACTATGTCAGCTTTTGTAGATTTATTGCAATGCTTGTCCAATTTAATACATAAAAACAGATTCTGTTTTCTGGTTCTGAACAAATTTCCTCTCTGGTTTGAGTTTGATAGCTGTTGGTGTATGTACTTTCATATTTGGAATATCTACTTTTGTTATTTGTATATGTATGGGCATGAATCTTTATTTCTTGGATCTTTGAACAGGAATAGTTTTAGCTTGAACACTCCTACCTGGGGACACTGATGGATGGTGGTAGGGACCAATGGAAACATATTTTGGAGTATAAGCTTCAACTTCATACTCCCTTATCTGTGGAGGAACTGGGAAAATGCTGCATGTATCATTCTTCTTGGGAGGATTCATTGACCTATGTTTTCTGAAAGCCGCATAGACACTAGGTCTAGCATCGTTGCTCCGCCTCACAGGCCCCATTCTTCAGAGACCTCTAAGCTTCGACAATTTGACTTTTACCTTGGAAGTAATTCTTGATACAAAATGTTAGAATAATTATGTTATTTAGTCCTAATTATGTTATTTAGTCCTATTGTCTTATTTCTGTAATTTATCCATAGAGCTTTTCTCCTATATAAGAGAGCTCTAGGGTTTGAGGAAATTTATCTCTTTGTTTTTTTTCTTTACATGGTATCAGAGCAACGGTCCTAGGCTGGAGCCTGTGACCTAATCCCCTCTCCCCACCTAAAACCTCGCCGCCGCCTTGGGGCCCAGACCTAAGGCGTCGCCGCCGCTGCCTTGGGGCCCTGCCTATCGCGCGTCTCCATCCTCTTCACCGCGCATCCACGCACGCATCCTAGTGTGGATCTCTACGTGGTGTTCCTGAGATCTACGTAGATCTGATCTGATCTGATCTCCTGCGGTTTGTGCATTTAGGCGAACTCGTCAGAGGAACCCTCAAGGTATGGAAGGCGTTGTGGTATGAGTCTACGCCCACAACTGCCTTCATACATGTTCACGTAGACATTATCGTCTAATCGTGTAACCCCAGTCGCCAGATATTGTTGTCATCATGTCAGACAGCAAGGTAGATTTTCCGTCCCTGGGTGCCTTTAAAGGTCCAGCACCCGTTGTGAAAATGGATGACACAAACTATGAACTGTGGGCCATGCAGTTCATGAGTCTTATGCAATGCAATGGCAAGAAGCATATCCTCACACAAGAGGAACCTGTTGAGAATACTAGGGTTAACGCCTCATGGGAGGCTGATGATGCATATGCACGTGTATGGTTATCTGGTACAGTATCCATGGAGATAGCCAATGACATTCTGAGTCAACCCACGGCAAAGGCCATGTGGGATATCCTTGCTGCCACATATTCTTCTGCAAAGAACGAGTCGAAGATCCTACATCTTCAACATGATATTTTCATCTCGAAACAGAACGGTCGTCCTCTTCATACCCTGTATACCTCTCTGAGGGGTATGTTTGAGAAGTTACATGGGTACATCCCGTTGGCAGCCACACCAGAACAGCTAAAGGCATATAGGGACTCAGTGATGACAGGAGTATTTCTAGCAGCACTTGATCCGGAGTATGATGCTGCCAGAGTACATATCCTTACAGACGCCACCATACCTCCTATGGAGGAGGCCTACCGTAGGTTGAGTAGACTCCCCATATCTCATGGTGGATCTCCGCTATCTCAGACGTCCTCCGCCATGGCAGCATCTCATGGCAGGGGAGGATCTCCACAGTTCCGAGGTAGAGGTGGCGGTGGCAGAGGAGGAGGTAACAGACCTCTTCGACAACCATGTACTTACTGTCGTAGGATAGGTCACACTAAGGAAACATGCTATTCCAAGCATGGGTTTCCTACTACTACAACACGTGTGGCAGAGCAGACTCAGCAGGAAGGGGGTCCTTCACATGTTCCTGATCAAAGGTTTGAGGAGTTGGTGGCGCGACTTGAGAGATCATGCCTAGCCAGGGGTCAGCAAGTACTTCAGAGACAGTCGCTTCAGCGTCAGAATCCACGTCAGGTACAACATATGCTCTTACTAGTTGTTACAGGCCGATCTATCCGAATGGATCATGGATTCTGGAGCATCTCACCATTTATGTGGCGATAAAAAGCAGTTGGATGTTTTTAGTGCAACAAAGACAGGACGATCCGTGGTGATAGCTGATAGGACACACTCTCCCGTTACAGGTCAGGAGGAGGTGCAGTTGACCCCGGCAATACGACTTCAGAATGTTCTTTATGCTCCTGATTTTTCAATGAATTTATTGTCGATCAGTCAAATCACTAGAGATTTACATTGTCATGCCATATTTGACCCATCTGCTCTTGTGTTTCAGGACATCCTAACGGGCAGAGTGATTGGAACTGGCCGTGAGCAAGGGGGTCTCTATAGACTGGAGCAGTTTCCTTATGTTAGTGTCTCTTCTGTTAGTGCTGGATCTGTTTCTCCATACACATGGCATCTCCGGTTTGGTCATCTTCCATTACAAAAGATGATTCATATCCTTCCACAGATTTCTCCCCGTTCTACCCTTCAATGTGAGGCTTGCCAGCTTGGAAAACATCATCGGTCTTCCTTTCAGAATCGTCAGGGTCCAAGTAGTCATGGACTGTTTGAGTTGCTCCATTTTGATATTTGAGGTCCCAGTCGTGTCCCTGATCTTCAAGGACACAGGTTTTATCTTGTCGTTGTCGATGAATTTTCTAGGTTATCATGGGTCTTTCTTCTTAAAAATAAGTCTGATGCTGGTCATGTTATTCAGTCTTTTATCAATGAAATAAAGAATATTTTTTCTGCTAGAGTAAAGTGCATACGGTCTGATAATGCTCTAGAATTGCGTTGTACTCAACTCTCTCAATTCCTTAGGTCCCATGGGATTTTGCATCAGACGTCTTGTGCATATACCTCCCAACAGAATGGAGTGGCTGAAAGAAAACATCGACATCTATTGGATGTAACCAGAACCCTTTTGGTTCAGAGTCGTGCCCCTCATTCCTATTGGAGAGATGCGGTTCTAACTGCTTGCTATCTGGTCAATCGTATGCCTTCGTCTGTACTAGGGGAGAAGATCCCGTTCTTGACCGCGTTTGCCGAGACAGATCTTTTCTCCCTTACACCACGCATATTTGGTTCCGTTGCATTTGTTCATTTCTTCTCTCCTGGTCTTGACAAGCTCTCTCCCAGAGCTGTCAAGTGTGTGTGTTTGTGGGTTATTCCGAAATCCAAAAAGGATATCGGTGTTTTAATTCTGTTCGACGATGGTACTATGTTAGTGCGGATGTCACCTTCTTTGAGTCCATTATGTATTTTTCTCCTACAGGTGACAGGATTACTTCCTCAGAGGATGGAGAAGATATCTATATGCCTCCTCCATCCGTTCCATGTTCTAGTCCGACACCACCATCGCATACTACACCACCGCCGTCGCCGCCACCACTGCCTACTACATTCTATCCTCAGGTCTATCAGCGTCGACCCTCTGCTCATGCACCTCCTCCATCATCCAACACGCTCGAGGTATGTACTGAACATTTGAGTCCTCTGATGGCACGAGCGATTTGCATACGCAGATGGATGTACAGGGTGCTGATGGTATTTCTACTCCTCCTGTTGATGATCTCGATATCCCTATTGCACATCGTCGGCAGAAGCGTGCACGGACGATGAATCTTAAATATGGGCTGGAATTTGCTTCTCAGGTTTCCTTGGATCGTTTATCCAAGGACTTTCGACAGTTTGTTGTTGGATTATCGGCTATAGAGATCCCACGATCGTATGAAGAGGCACTACAGAGCAGTCAGTGGCGCCTAGCTATGGAGGAAGAGATGGCGGCCTTGCAGTCGAGAGGTATGTGGAGTATTGTGCATCCTCCACCAGATGCGTCGATTGTGGGCAGCAAATGGGTGTTTACCGTTAAGCATCGGGTTGATGGTACAGTTGACAGATACAAAGCCAGATTGGTCACTCGTGGGTTCACCCAGACATATGGGGTGGACTATCTGGACACGTTTTCCCCAGTGGCACGTCACTCTACCCTACGGATCCTTATTGCAGTTGTTGTTGTCCGTGATTGGCCCATGTTTCAGTTGGATGTCAAGAATGCTTTCTTGTATGGTGACTTGCAGGAGGAAGTGTATATGCAGCAGCCACGAGGGTTTACAGCTGAGGGGGAATCTAGTATGGTGTGTCGTCTTCATAAGGCCATATATAGCCTGAAGCAGAGTCCACGGGCTTGGTTTCAGAAGCTCTCGGAATTGATTGAACGACAGGGCTTTGTAAGATCTACAGCAGATCATACTCTCTTTGTAAAGAGGGACCAGTGAGGTATTGTGATCATCTTAGTTTATGTTGATGATATTGTTATCACTGGTAGTGATGAACAGGGCATTCAAGCAGCCAAGGATTTCCTTGGCAAGCAGTTCGTTACCAAGGACCTAGGTACACTTCGTTATTTTCTGGGATTGGGGTT
The DNA here is from genome assembly GCA_037367405.1 of Ottelia alismoides. NCBI lineage: Eukaryota > Viridiplantae > Streptophyta > Magnoliopsida > Alismatales > Hydrocharitaceae > Ottelia > Ottelia alismoides. Next base: position 546,108 of record JAZKJV010001853.1, on the reverse strand, counting down.
TGCACGAAGTCAGCAAGGCATGATAATGACACAAAGGAAGTATGTTACTGATCTGTTATCTGAGGCAGGTATGGCAAGATGTCGACCAGCTACTACTCCTATAGATCCAAATGTTAAACTCTATGATGATGACTCTGAGGGTGTGGAGAAAAGACGATACAGAGAGCTAGTGGGGAAATTATTGTATGTTACTATTACCCGACCTGATATAGCCTTTGCTGTGAATAGGGTAAGTCAGTTCATGGAGCAACCCAGGCAGGCTCACATGAATGCGATTTTTATGATCCTAAGATATCTGAAGTCATCTCCAGGTGCTGGTCTTCTGTTTAGAAAAGATACATCTCTATCCGTCACAGGATGTGCAGATGCAGACGATGCTGGGTGTCCTAATGATAGAAAGTCTACTTCAGGCTTTATTGTATTTGTTGGTAGCTCACCAGTAGCTTGGAAGAGTAAGAAACAAACCGTCGTTGCTCGATCCAATGCAGAGTCGGAATATATGGCAATGGCCCAAGGCAGTACTGAGATGATGAGGGTTCTGTTTTGACGGATTTAACTATTGAAGTGCCTCTACCTATGCATCTTAAATGTGATAATCAGGCAGCCTTGTTTATAGCTAATAATCCAGCCTTTCATGAAAGGACAAAGCACATTGAAGTGGACTGTCACTACAAACGGGACTTGATTCAAAAAGGGCTCATTTCGACATCTTATGTATCATCAGGTGATCAAATTGCAGACATGTTCACCAAGGCTCTTGCTAGGGGACCATTTCATCATTGTTGTTCCAAGCTGAACATGATAGATATATATGCTCCAGCTTGAGGGGGAGTGTTAGAATAATTATGTTATTTAGTCCTATTGTCTTATTTCTGTAATTTACCCATAGAGCTTTTCTCCTATATAAGAGAGCTCTAGGGTTTGAGGAAATTTATCTCTTTGTTTTATTTCTTTACACAAAAGATGCAGCAAAATAAGAGAAGATCACTAGCATGAGGACTTTCTTAAAGCATTTTATATCAACTACTTACATAACTAGAAGCACTAATCTAGGATTATACAGAAGCAGTTGCATGAAGTAACATGTTCAGTCCCCGAGCTTGATTGTCTTATACTGTCTTTGATACCCCAGGAAGAAAAAAGGGAGTAAGAGGAGAGAACATTGATTGGGGTCTTTAATGTAGTGTTGAGAGAAATGACTTCAGGTTGTTATATGGATTGTGGTGTATTCATGTGCTTCTTTTCACATATTACCTTGCATGTGTTGTATAGAGTAAAAGATGTTGAATCTAAGGTGAGAGGTGCGTCATTATTATCAGTAACATATCTGGGGAACAAACTGAATCATAAAACTTGTATTATTGTCTACTTTGTTGCCAATCACATACCAATGGCCTTAACATACTCGCAAGTTGCAAATAGAAGGCCAATGTCGTCCCTTGCTTCAACACACATAGCAACACACAGCAAGTTGCAAATAGAAGGCCAATGTCTTTCCTTGCTTCAACCCAACATTTCTCAACCAATCAGAATGCAGGAAGCGGATCAGACACCTCAGCAATCAATCCTGTTGAGAAGCACTCTACTCATAAACCCTAGGGTTATATTAGTCATCTCTTGTACAAATTATATTGTAACCCTAACCCTAACCTTGGGTCTCTCTACCTATACAAAAAGAGCCCTAGGAATTCCTTTCTCAATAAGAAAAGAGGTATTCCTTCAACTTGGTATCAGACGCTCCCCTCCTCCCCCCCGCTCCACCGTCTGCCCCCTCCCCCCACCTCCCCGGGCTCCAGCAGATCCGTATTCATCGCCCGCAACCTCGCCTGCGTCGACTCCCGCAGAGCCTCCCCCCCCCCGCGCTCCAGCAAATCCGTCGTCGACCACAATCCCGCCCACCGACACCCGCAACCCCCCTCCCCTCCCGCAGCTCCCGCCTCCAGCAGCTCCCTCGTCCCCCCCGGCACCAACTCCAGCAAAGCCTCCTCACGGCTCCAGGCTCCACCAGCCCCCCGGCACCGACTCCAGCAGAGCCCTCCCCTCCCCCCACCCCCCGACGCTCACGCCTCCACCAGCAACCCCTGATATCTCCAGTCCCTACTACAAAAAAATCTATACTGAACCGCCACCACTCAACATCCATCTGACATGATTTGGGGACAAGTTTTTTCTCTATCTTATTCTTTTTTAATACAGCAGGTTTGATTCCTTTTGTCAACATATCACAATCAGATGTGACACCACCTAGATATGATGGAGGGAGCACCCGACTACCCTCATTTGGGTCGATGCCTTAATTGGACGACACCCCAAGTGGTCCCGCATGTTCCTTATGATCGTACATGGATACAATAAAGAACACATTCTCTTGGAGTCAGAACCTGTTGAAAAGACTGACAAAAATGCAACTTGGGACAAAGACAACGGAATGGTCAGTTCTTGGATTATGGTCAGTGTCATTGACAGGATTGCTGATGAACTCGTTTATTACAATACTGCCCACGATATGTGGACCTCTCTTCAAGCCACATATGGTCATGATAAGAATTCAAGCAGGATGTATCATATGTACTTTGACATGCTCAACATGAAGCAAGCAGGACGCTCACTACCAGAGTATTTCTCTCTTAAAATTCCTTTTTGAGCGATATAATGCTTGTATTCTAGGCTGCACATGTCCAACTCAGATACAACATCGCTAGCAGATGGCAGTCCTTGTATTTCTTATCGGACTTGTTTCAGGCTATTATGTTGCTCGCGGTCAAATGATCACAGCAACAACTCTCCCCACAATTGAAGAAGCCTACAGTACCCTGAGTCGCCTTGCTCTTCCTCATACAAGCGCTAAAAGCAATGATCAGGGGCAAATTTCTGCTCCCGCTGCCCCATATAGACGAGGAAGTCATGGCTCTTTTAGGAGCCGTGGTCGAGGACGCTTCACTCCAGGATGAGGTCGTAGCACAATATAGTGCTCTTACTGTCATAAATTCGATCACACAGAAGTTGTATGCTACAACAAGCAGGGGTACCCTACTCTTAGTGCTCGAATGGCCAATGAAGGAGATGGTCCTCCAGTGGAGGTTCCTAGACGCGACTTCGATGATCTGATGCAATGTCTTAACAGATGCAATCGAACGAATCCTCTACCTCATATAAGGACAATACTACAGACACTGCAGCAATGGCTCGATCAGGTATCTTTATCGCGTCTGCCAATAGAATTACAAAATCAGAATGGTTGATTAACACAGATGCTTCCACTCATCTGTGTGGAGAACGAACTCTCATACAACAGATGCGTAATGTCCTCCCTGGACGGACTGTACAGGTTGCTGATGGACATTTTTTCCCAATAAAAGGAAAAGGCGATGTCCATATAACTCCTAATATTAGACTCAACAATGTTTTATTTGTTCCGGATTTTCCCATCAGTCTTCTTTCAGTTAGCCAGATTTGCAAAGGACTCAATTGCCGAGCAATATTTTACGCTATATCTTGTGTGTTTCAGGATATACTAACTGGGAGGACGATTGGTGCGGGCCGTGAAGAAGGGGGAGTATATCACCTTGTCCAGTCCTCTGACACTATCGCCTACTCTGGGACCACTTTCTCTGCATCCTCTAGTGCTCTTTGGCACCAACGTCTGGGTCATCCTTCCGTTCATAAGCTTCGACGAGTTCTTCCCCAACTCCCTCCCACTGTCAACCTAGAGTGTGAGGCCTGCCAAGTGCGGAAACATCACCGAAGTTCTTTTCCTTCGTCGGGTACCATTCATTCGAGTAGTCTATTTGAACCTGTTCATTTTGACATATGGGGACCTAGTCGTTATCCTGATCGACTAGGGAATATATATTATTTAGTTATTATAGATGATTTTTCTCGTGTGTCTTGGTCTTTCTTGATGAAAAATAAGTCTGATGTCTTTCAAATCATTATTCATTTCATACATGAACTAAAGAATCAATTCGGTACTACCATAAAAACCCTAAGATCTGACAATGCTAAGGAGTTGGTCTCACATGACATGCAATCATTCTTAACGTCTCAAGGGATTCTGCATCAAACCACATGTCCTCATACATCCCAGCAAAATGGAGTGGCGGAGCGTAAACATAGACATATTCTTGATATCGCTCGCACAATATTCATTGACTATCATGTGCCATCTACTTATTGGAGTGATGTTGTATTCAATGCCACATATCTTATTAACCGCATGCCTTCTACTCCCATTGATGAGTAGATGCCTATTGAGGTTCTTTTCCCAAGAAAAGATATATTTCATGTCCCTCCAAAAATCTTTGGTTGCATCGTCTTCATTCATCTTCTTGATCCTGGTCGGGATAAACTATCGGCTAGAGCAGTCAAATGCATTTTCCTGGGATATGCTCGAAATCAGAAAGGTTATAGGTGCTACGAGCCACGTTCCAAGAGACAATACATAAGTGCTGATGTTACTTTCTTTGAGTCTCTCCCTTACTACTCCCGATCCAACACACATGTATCACCTCCCCCAGTTACCACTTCTCCTCTTCCTATTCCTCTTCCTTAGCTTGACTACACCCCTTCTGCGCATGCACTATCTCCTCAGGTATGTCCCTCAACTGAGTTTTTACAAATTGAAGACACAGATACATCAATGGATGCAGATACAAGTATCTCCTCCAACCCAAGGGAAGCCCCAAGTGATATACCTATAGCTCTCCGGAGGGGACCAGACAGTACCCATCTCGATACAGTACGAAGCATCCAATTTCTGTTGTTGTAACCTTCTCCGAACTCGGCTCTACATACAAACAGTTTGCCCAAGCCATTTCGAGTACCATTATTCCTCGTACTCATACAGAGGCTATTCGGGACTCAAAATGGTGCTTAGCAATGGAAGAAGAGATGTCTGCCTTGATCTCTCGGAACACCTGGACACTTGTTGATCCACCCAAAGATAATACAATTGTTGGGTCCAAATGGGTCTTCACGGTGAAGTACAATCCAGATGGGTCTATTTCTCTCTATAAAGCCTGGCTTGTTGCAAAACGATTTACGCAAACTTATGGTGTTGATTTCTTTGATACCTTCTCGCCAGTTGCTCGTCTATCGACCATAAGGATTCTCATGGCAGTAGCAGTACAACTTGATTGGGCCTTGCATCAACTAGATGTGAAAAACGTGTTCCTTTATGGTGACCTCCAAGAAATTGTGTATACGCAGCAACCACCCGGGTTCGAGATTCAAGGGGAGTGTCAGAAGGTTTGTCTACTATGCAAGGCCATATATGGTCTCAAACAGAGCCCTCGCGCATGGTTTCAAAAATTATCAGAAGCATTAGAGAATCTGGGCCTCATCCGATCTTCAGCAGATCATTCTTTATTCATACGGAAGAATGGAAAAGGAACTGTGGATATGCTGGTATATGTGGATGACATTATCCTCACAGGAGATGACCATGATGGTATTGTAGAAGTGAAGAAACAACTGGCAGACCAATTTGTGATCAAGGACTTGGGACCTGTAAGATATTTCCTAGGGATTGAAATAGCAAGATCCAAGAGAGGAATTGTCATGTCTCAACGAAAGTACGTTACTGACCTCCAAAAACCGAGATGCTAGGATCCAAGCCAGCTCAGATACCTATGGATCCTAAGGGACGCATCTACGAGGCATGCGATATTGAGGATAGTGGTCGATACAGATGTCTAGTGGGTAAGATACTATATCTTACCATTACCCGACAAGATATCTCTCTTACGATCGGAAAACTTAGCCAGTTCATGGACTCTCCTACTTCAGCTCACTATGATGCATGCATGATGGTCTTAAATTACATCAAATCATCTACAGGAAAAGGACTATTATTCACCAAAAGCGTATTCAGACGCAGATTAAGGAGGAAGCTTGATTGATAGAAAGTCTACTACAGGGTTGTGCACTTATCTTGCAGACAATTTGGTCACGTGGAGAAGCAAGAAACAAGCAGTAGTTTCTCGCTCGAGTGCTGAAAGTGAATACCGAGCCATGGCTCAGGCTGCAGTAGAACTTGTATGGGTCCGATCTATACTTACAGATCTTCATATCACTCCTGGAAATATTATGGAACTTAGATGCGACAACCAAGCAACAATGCACATAGCCAACAATCCTATGTCCCACGAATGCACCAAACATGTGGAAATTGACAACCACTATTCTAGAGATTTGATACAGAAAGGGCTACTTCGTACTCAGAGCGTACCTTCTTCGGATCAAACGGCAGATATATTCACCAAGCCACTTGTACGCATATAATTTGAAAAATGTTGTAAGAAGCTGAGCATGATTGATATATATGCTCCAGCTTGAAGGAGAATGTTGAGAAGCACTCTACTCATAAACCCTAGGGTTATATTAGTCATCTCTTGTACAAATTATATGTAACCCTAGCCCTAACTCTTGGTCTCTCTACCTATATAAAGAGCCTTAGGGATTCCTTTCTCAATAAGAAAAAGAGGTATTCCTTTCAACTAATCCCAAGAGCTCTCAACCAATCAGAAGGCAATAGGGTGATCAGCCACATCAGCGATGCTCTCCACTGTACTCAACTAATCAGTCTTCACATGATAAATCTCAACACTTGGTGTGTACTAGAGCATAATAGGAGACACAACGAAGTGTAGCAATGAGGCTCGTTTTGGACGAGAGTTGCGGATTTGGTTCTATTTTTGGTAAAAAAACCCACCATCTCCATCTTTTTTATCTTGTTGCTAGTTTTCATTTTGGCTAATAGACCAACAAGAAGGATTTGGCTTGTGTAGTCTTTTGTGGAGAATGACTTTATCTCCACTGCGGTAGAGTGATTTGGGTCATGTCAGTCCCATGGTCTTTTCCACACCATTTTTGGGGTTTCCGCGTTAGATTTTTGCGTGCTTTGTGATTATGCTTGTGGTTTGATTTACTTGCTCAATTTGCTAGTAGAGGTTGTTTATCTTTGTTATCCGTCAGGGGTTTCGGGTTTCTTAATTCCACGCTTCCGCATCATTTCGTGAGAACTCTCGGTGTTTGCTCCCCAACACTCCAGATCTAATCCCCTTCCATGGCTAATCAAACAAAACAGAACAATAAACTAAATCTTGTTCTGTTAAATAGTTGTTACATTGGCATTCTCTTCTTTCCAGTAAGAGCCATCCTCCCATTCTTTCATCTCATAACTACTATTGCAGCAAGCTCGACTGATTATGTAGTTTCTCTAGAGTTTAAACTGAAACATTATTGTTAGCATGATAAAAGAGACTTATGACATATCCGACACCCTTCTACATACATCTTTAAACTTCACACTGTCAGCATTTGTATCTTTTTATCATCAGGGTGCCAATTGCACACCTAAATATCCTATTAAACATGTCAATGATTAGGTTAGTTAAAAAAACCATTCTTTCCAGCATATCTGACGGCATGATGACAGAGTGCATATATGCCAATGGTTAAGTTTTAGAAGACAGATGGGTAATTACAAGGTTTATGTTGGTATATATGTAACCACAAGTTTCTAGACATATATTTGTAAAAGCCTCTAAATCTAAACGAATGCGAACTCCATAAAATGCAATGAACACAAAAAAAATATGAAACTTAAATACGTGAAGTACCTGGAGGTTCTTATCGAGCTCTGCAATTGTATGTGTGCACTGCAGTGGGACTTGCAACACACCCACGTGCACTTCGCGGTCCCTTCCCCCTTCTGATGGAAGCAAACACTGTTCACACTTCCAAGGAAGTTCACACATAAAAAGCCATGAGAGAGGAGAATCGATACCTTCCAACGATTCAGCTTTGCTTCTTTCTTCACAGGAATAGCTCTCTCTGTAGCAGATGCGAACGAGATGTGAGGTCCTCAAAGGATGGAGGTGTTGTTCACAAGCAAATCTTCAGGGCATTAGAGAGAAGAATCGATACCTTACAACGATCGAGCTTTGCTTCTTTCTCACAGGAATAGATTTCTGTGCAGCAGATGCGAACGAGATCTGAGGTCCTCACAGGATGGTGGAGGTATTGTTCACGAGGTCAAAGCATTTGATTTTTTTTTTATTCAAAGAAAATTGGCTTCTGTGCCTAATGATGCCCTTGCCATGGCAATATTTTCTCTTCTCATGGGGACACAGATGCACGCCTATTTCATTTTGAATACCCCACTTGATGAATGAAATGGACGGGTTGGGCTAAATTTTAGTATAAAAAATATTTTCACCATGTATTTGACAATGGATGACATAGTGATGGATTTAAAATAAAGGGTTTTTATCACTTGTGCCCTTCCGAGATATCGCAATATCAGTTATGCCCCTGTCTTTTTGATAATATCAGTTGTCCCCCTCACTTCTTGCCGTTTATCAGTTGTGCGCTTCCCTCATATTGACCGTCGAAAAATTAAAATAACCATTGTTTATTCAAACCATGGTGTGGTTAAGAAGGGTATTATGGTCAGAACAAAATCAGGGGCGGAGGAGCTCGAGGGAGGAACTCGGGGAGGACCGCGACGGAGGGAGGGGAGGGGGCAGCCCAGGGGACATAGGGCGGCGCGGGAGGGGAGGGGGAGCAGGGCGACGCGGGGGAGGGGAGGGAGCGACCAAGGGGACACGGAGCGGTGCGAGGAGGGGAGGGGGAGCAGAGAGGCGCGGGGGAGGGGAGGGGCGGCCCAGGGGACACGGGGCGGCGCGGGGAGGGGAGGGGGAGCAGGGCGGCGCGAGGAGGGGAGGGGGTGGCCCAGGGGACACGGGCCGGCGCGGGGAGGGGAGGGGGAGTAGGGCGGCGTGGGGGAGGGGAGGGGCGGCCTAGGGGACACGGGGCGGTGCGGGGAGGGGAGGGGGAGCAGGGCGGTGTGGGGGAGGGGAGGGGGCGGCCCAGGGGACACGGCGCGACGCGAGGAGGGGAGGGGGAGCAAGGCGGCACGAAGGAGGGGAGGGGGCGGCCCAAGGGACACGGGGCGACGCGGGGAGGGGAGGGGGAGCAGGGCGGTGTGAAGGAGGGGAGGGGGCGGCCTAGGAGACACGGGGCGACGCGGGGAGGGGGAGCAGGGCAGCGCGGGGGAGGGGAGGGGGTGACCCAGGGGACATGGGGAGGGGGGGGGCAGGAGAGCACGGGGCAACGCGGGGGAGGGGGCAGACCAGGACGATCCTCCTCAGGACGAGCACCAACCATGCTTGTCGTTCCAGCGCGGGACGTCCTTGACGATCACGGTTGATCGCGAGCTCGGGGCGGAGTTGGGGCAGGCTAGAGCAGAGGGAGAAGTAGGAGGTTGGAGGAGGAGGAAGAGGATGGGGGAAGTGGAGGAAGAAGAAGAGGATGGGGAAGATGGTGTCAAAATGACCACTGAATCTTTTTTTTTAAAATTAATTCCGCTTATGTCCTCAAAGTTAACGTTCGTTTGCACTATAGATGGATGGCAACTAACCCAAGGGGCACAACTGATAAAACGGTAAGAAGTGAGGGACACAACTGATATTACCAAAAAGATAAGGGCATAACTGATATTGCAATATCTCGGAGGAGCACAAGTGATAAAAACCCTAAAATAAATATCACTGTAAAAGTAAGATACGTTAGCAATTAAAAACCCATGATTTAGGTTGATTTATTCAATGAGTTGATGAAGCTTATGGTCATATTCATCGAAGTAATTACAAACTTAGTTAGATATATATTACATTGTGTAATGATAATTTATTTTATTCAAAAAAAATCCAAGATTAAATGATTAAACTTCCGACTATCATATATCTTGAGAATTCCAACATAAGTTATGTGCCGATTATTTCTGATGAAGCTTTCCTCCAGTGGACAAAACATGAACATTGTAAACATGTTTTGGTGAATACCACTATTTGAATATGATACAGAGGACGCAACATCTTATTTCGAAAAAAAAAACTAAAAAGGATATATATAAATAGAGAGGGAGGGAGGGGGAGGGAAGCTGCTCCATGAAGCAGCTCCACTGGTTATTCCACGGAACAATCTCCCTTTCTTTTTTTTTGAATTTTATTCATGTATATTCATTTATATATCCCTCATATATGTCATTCAAATTTCGACAGAAACAAAGACTCATATGCCCTCCATCTAGAACAGGTAAATTTAACGGTCTCAAATTTGTTGTAATCGACCTGTTTTGGATAGAGGGCATAAGAGTCTCTGTTTCTGACGAAATTTGTATGACTATAGGAGAGATATATAAATGAATATATATGAAGAAAATTTCAAAAAAAATAAAAAAAGGAAGGGAAATTGCTCCGTGAAGCAGCCAACTTAATTGCTCCATGGCACAGTCTCCCTTTCCTCATGTATCTATCTATCTATCTATCTATATATATATATGGGGGGGGGGATTTCAATGAGATGGACATTTCCCAAAATTTAAAAAGTCATTATCAAATTTGTAAATTATGTAACATTTTTTTAAAATACAAACTGCACATTGTAAAATAGGATGATCATATTGTTTTGTAAAATATAGCATCCATATTATAACTAACATTTTTATCTAAAATAATAATATTTTCATAAATCTTTCTAGATATACATATTATATTAAAAATTTATGAAGTCAGAAATTATAAAATAAATAGAAAAAATACCTAAATTATACAACTTTACATGCATCTAGGAAATGTCCACCTCATTGGAAGTTTCCCCCATACAGGGGACCCTTCCAATGAGAGAAAGAATGCCAACGAAAGATGAGAAGATGCTTCGTTAAAAACAAGACATACAAAGAAATCAAGAGGTGGTGCAATATTATTCTTTCATGCAAACTCAAGACAGTAGTAGAAATATTCAAGGTTGAAGTGACACCAACAATGAGGACAAGGAAAAGGATGGCAAAATTTCGTTTAATCTTTTTTACTTGAAATTGTTTGGTTGTAAAATAATTAATTAGGATTACTCTTTACGTCATGATGTTAAATGGTGACATATTATTTTTCAAACTTTTTACTTGTGTTCATAAATATTAGGATATATTTTGTTCATTGTAGTTGAATGTTACTATGATATTTAGATGCATATACGCAGATATATCTTCTTTTGGCATGGACAGTCGTGATCATCCATTTTGATAAAACTAGAAAATGTGATCAAGATCATCCCCTCTGGATGGTGATGATATATTCAAAAACATTTTTTTTCGTTCTCAAAATTTTTGTAATATGATTCTAATTCTTTTCATCACCATAATATGATTGTCATATTTGACCCTTTAACCAATCCCCCAAAGAAAAATAAGTGCATAAAGCCCTGTTTTGCATCATTATCTTCGATAAAAGAAATGGACGCTCCAATAGAATAATATCAAAAAGAAAAAAGTTTCTTATTTACCACGATGGAGGAAACTATCACCATTTTTTCTTACTTCCAAGTGTAAGATATCATGAATTTATTACTTCATATAATCGAAGGACTATGCAAACAAGAAAAGATGATTTTTTGGGCAATTGGCCATGAAAGTTATATAGGGGGAGCTAACTTAGCTCCCCCCGCCCTTTTTTCACAAAATTTTTTTAATTTTTTTGAAATCTAAAACCGTGTAAATTCATTATTAAATCTCTATATTATGTCATTCAAATTTCATGCGAAACAGAGACTCGTACGACCTCCATCCAAACGGGGTCGATTTAAAAAATCCTGTTACCGTTAAAAAAATGACTGTCTGGATGGAGGCCGTAGGAGTCTCTGTTTCACACGAAATTTTTATGACATAATATAGGGATATAGTGATGAATATTCGCGGAAAAAATTTTCAAAAAAAATAAAAAATTTTGAAGAAAATAGAGCGGGGGGAGCTAAGTTGGCTCCCCCTAGGGGGCAGCCCCATTTTCCTCAAATTATATAAATTAGCTCATGCTTGATTAGACATGCAGATATATAACCTTGCATCTTCTTGGTCTCTGTCGCATTGGATTTGCACCAATAGAAATCATGAAATTTATGCACAATATATATATATATATATATTAAATATTTCTTCTTCATTTAAATAGCAAGTAAAGTAGATATGTTTTTCCCATTTCATCTAAAATCCCTTTTTCTGATGAATCAAGTAGGTCTTCGATTTCATGAACCAACAAATTCAGCAAATGAATCACAACAAATTAATAAATAACAATAAGGATTTAAGACCTTTTATAGTAATACAAAAAGGAATCTTATGTTTATTTGGTTTATCAACGTGTTTTTTCTAAATACCAATATCTACTTTTCTCTTCTATCTAACCTTTTTCACAAGTATCAGAATACCTGATTTGTTTTCATATGATGATCCAAGCAGATGAGGTATGTCCAGTCTGCCATAAAACATGCTTGGATAGTTTTGACGATCATGCAATTCATTGAACGGAGCTTCCAGGTTTTAAGTACAGTCACGAACTTGTTAGGAATGTTTTATTTGATGTACTCAGACGTGCAGGTATTGCTGCTAAGAAAGAGACACTGATCCACAGGAGGGAAGATTCACGCTTAGACCCGTTGATATTTTGATTTTTGGATGGGTCGGAGGGAAACATGCTTGTGTGAACTTGACAGGAGTTGCTCCACTGGTGGGGTTGAAGAGTGAGATTTTCACAACATGGCAAGCTGTCCTTAAAGCTGCTTCAGGAAAAACGATAAAGCATGAGAAAGCATGCACTGAAATCATCATGCCTTCATCCCTTTTACTTTTGATACTTTATGTTTCTTAGCACCATATGTTGTTGAGCTTAAGAAGAGGATCCAAAAAGTCATGAGTTGTAATGTGATGGTTCCTAGATTTATGGATGTAGCGTTCAAAAGGATTGGTTTTGCAAATAAAAAAGGACTAGCGGTGCAGCTTGTTGCCCGCTTGTCTCCTATTTCAATGTAATCCTTCTATTTTTATATGAAGGTAAAGAATTCATGATGATCCAATACATCCGTCCGATAAAAGCACAAATTGGAATTTGATAATAAGATACCATTTAAACTTAACGTCGAATTCAACCATCTTGTTAATTGAACAAGAGGCCATGGCCACCATCAACAGACGGATGGACGATATCACACCACTACAAGAGTCAAGGAAGTTTACAGAGGCCGGTATTTGTGTCAAAATATAAAACCAGACCTATCTTTGTTACATTTGAAAAATGAGACTCATAATTGGGAATCTATACATAATTGAGTCCCTTTTTTTGCACTTTATCCTTTATTTTACTAAAAGTAAAACAACAATAAATAATTTATCAAGTAAAATTTTAGAAAAAGGGAATTTTTGTATGACCACACAAATAATTCTAATCGGGCTCTTTTAAAGGAACATAGCAAAACTAATGAACTCAATAATAAAAAAAGGGGTCAAATTGAACTGAAACTGAATATACGTAATCTTTCGAGATCCAAAACAAACCAATCAAACCTGTCACCGTAAAAACCTGAGAAAAAAACCAAATCAAACTAAGGTAAGTTGATCTATTTATACCATTTAGTCGAAGTCGCTGCAACCACCATTATTTGTGTTGGAAAAGAAAGGATGTCAAGAAGGAGCACTGGTTCTCGCGATACCATTGGATGGAGACAACACGGCTTGCTGAAAGTTGTGGTTGATCACATGTAAACATAGCTTGATGATCGGCAGTTTCCTGAAGTCTCAAACAATAGATCCTCAATGATAATGGTTTTACAAGAATGGAGAGGCTACTGAGTACTGACCCTTTGTTTAATATGATAACAGCTAAAGGGTAACACTGCTCTTTTACAAGAGAGGCGCAACCCCAGTCCAGAGAATTTTTTTAGGAAACAGCTAAAGAGTAACTGCTCTTTTAAAGAAATTGATCGCAAAATCAAATCGATGAGTAGGTTGCAAAATATATGAATACACATACCAGATGCAGATAATAATCTGGTCCATTAAAAAGTCAAGATAACAAATAATCGGAATTCCAAAGCAGATGCATATTCTATGATGGATGAATATACTACTGCTGATATACACATCGAAGCACCTCCATCAGAGCACACAATAAAAGAGAACAAATGATTAGTTATTAAATGAAATGGAGATCCTCTTCTGTGTTCTCAATGTGAGCAGAAACCGGTTCTTTTTTTATAGAAGACAATAAACACGAAATTGAATCAGGTGATACCGTATAATCAGATTAGATGTATTTCTAAGCTGAAACAAGTAGGCACATTTCATTATATACATAAACATATTTATTTCCACTGTGATTAGCAGGTAAGTAAAGATGTGTTATTGCTGAACGAACAATGTCCTGTTGTTTTTCAGTCCTTTGTATCTGCAATACCTCCTGGAGTTATCCGGAAGACGTGGTCACAGTTAAAAGAGCACAATATGGTCCGGATTGATTTTAATGTAGAACGGACGGCGTGACCGACGTGGTCACGCAACCGCCTCCGGCGGTTGCGGCAAGGCCGGGTCTCCCGGAAACCTTAATCGCAAGGGCGTGGGAAGGGGGCGGACGTGGCGAAGGCATACGCCCTATAAATAACCCCCTAGAAGGAGGAGAACGCCATCAATCATCGGAACTTCGACTACGGGAGCCCCCTTCTGATTCCATCACTCTCTCTCTAGTTCTCTCTCGCAACTGAAGGAGAGGAGTAAACAGGCGTACCTCGTCGAAACCTACACTGGTATCAGAGCACCTTCCTCCGATCTTCGCACCTACGCATCGTCGAACCTCCGCTCGTTGTCGTACGTGCAACAATCACTGAGCAAACATCTGAGGCGGCTGCCGCCCCTGCCTATCGAAGGATCGAAACCCTAACGGGTCTCCAAGTTCCTTTTATTTATTTTTTAATACTACCCGTTTCTTTCTAGTGATTGAAACCTAACTTGTTCTTGTGAAAATAACAACTCCCCCCTTTCGGTTCTCTTTTATTGTTTTTATTAAAAAAACTCCCTAACCGTAAACTATTAGCCCATTACCGTGAAGACTTCCGTAGTTTTTTTTCTTTTGGTATTAGTTGTTAAAAAAATTAAATAAACTTAGTTTTCGTTATTGTTGTATTAATGTAATCATTAAAAAAGAGGAACATTAGATCTATGCCTTTAGGTGACCTTAGGGAGTTTTAATTTTTTTTTTTGCTTCCCATATTTTTTTAACGTCATTGCTCAAAGTTTAAAAAAATCGGAGAAGTATTTTTTTATGTGGAGAGCTTTCTGTTTTGGTTAATTAAAGATTGAAAATAAAAACATAATTTTTTTTTAACAAACTTATCCTTTTTAATAAAAAAACATCTTGACAACCTTTTGAGTAGTCTAGATTAAAGTTGTAATATCAATTGTTTATCCTTATTTAATTGGTTTTTTTTAAAAAAAGGGTAGTGTGATTAACTGAGTAGAAGTTTTTTTAATCATTTGTTGATCCTCTGCTTTAATATCATATTGATTTAAGTGTTAATTACCATTCAATCGTCTTATCACAGCCTAATAGGAACCTTATTGCAAGTTTTTATTAATCAAGTTTTCAAATCAACAAATATCTCATTGAAGTTGCTTAATCGAAGTTTAAATTAAGGGATTAATGATTAATTAACATTCACCAAAATTACTTTCTTTGTACATCTGCTTTGTTAAGTTTTATTTTTTTCCCGCAAAGTAGTATAAATCTCATATAATCTTATATTTATTTATTTAGATCAACAAAAATGACAAGCGAGACAATTGCCACTGACGTGGGCAAAATTGAGTACCTTAACGGTATTAATTACGAATTATGGAGTAGAAAGATCTACTATGGCTTGTTGCACGATAGTATACACTCCATCATATATAAACCCGGCCCAACTTTATCTGAAAATCCAACTATAGAGGAAATTAGGTCCCGCGAACAGTGGGAGAAAACATATAATAGGGATAGGAGCTTTATGCTAACCCACATGGATCTGAACCTAATTCCGGTCTTTGAGACCAGCAAATCAGCTTACGAGCTCTGGACTGCGGTTAAGGAGAAATATCACTCCAAATCCGAAGTGAGCGTCCAACTTCTTCTACACAAGTACAACTCGTGTAAAATGAAGGAATCTGGAAGCGTCCTCGAGGACGTGAACAAGATGATCGTGATGGCCAAGGATCTTGCGACTGCTGATTGCGCAATTCCGGAGAGGATGCAGATCGCAGCCATACTGAGAAGTCTCCCTCCGTCATTCGACATGGTTGCCACATCTCTGCGGATGGGCAACATTAAGTCCGTGACGGACCTACCTGCACAGTTGGCAATTGAGCAGGACCTCTCTAAGCAAAGATCAAAAACTGAGATCTTTGAGGTCGAGGAAGAAGAAGAAGCAAATGTCGTGCACGCAAAGAAAAGGCTAGACCCCTCCAAAGTGAATTTCAAGGGAAAGAGTGGGAAATACCCATGTGGCTCTTGCTACGGCTGCGACAAATATGACCATTTCAAGGTCAATTGCCCCAACAAGAAGAAGTCGGGAAATTCTAAAATGCCTGAAAATAAAGGCAAGAAGAAAATGGAATTCACGGCTATCGTGGAATGCAACTCCGTCATCGCAGACAGTGACCGATGGTGGATCGACTCTGGAGCAACCAGACACATCGTCAAGACGAAGGAAGGCCTGGTGGACTTCAGAAACTGAGCAAAGGCGAACAGAGGATCTTCATGGGAAATAACACCTATCTGGATGTGGAAGGTGTTGGGACGTACAAACTTGACCTGGAGGATAACATTATGGTACTGAATGATGTATTGTATGGCCCAAGGATATGTCGGAACCTGATCTCTGTCCCAGTGCTGCTCAAGAAGGATTTCAAAGTTCGTTTTTATAATAAGCGTGTTTCTATTGGCAAGAACAAGAAGGTCTATGCGATGGGAAAGTTTGTACCCGAGCATGACCTATTTTGTCTTCCTATAATAAATTCTAGTGAATCAATGAATACCTCTTCTGAGTATCCCTTGTCTTGTTTGTTCGATTATGACTTGTAGCACATGCGACTGGGTCATCCAGGAAATTCTAAATGGATCAAATGATGAAGGCAAATATGTTGCTTAAGATCACGGGTGCAAGGACATTGCCCTGCGAACACTGTCTGACCGGTAAAATGACGAGAAGGCCCTTCTCAGCCGGAACTCGGTCAACGGAGTTACTAGGTTTGATCCATTCAGACATATGTGGACCACTGAGCGTCAGCACACATACAAATAAGGAATATTTTATAACATTCATTGATGACTATTCAAAGTTCTCTTATGTCTATCTTTAGGAAGAAAGTCGGAAGCACTTGAAACATTTAAGAGATATAAGACGGAAGTGGAGACAAGATTGGAAAAACCAATCAAGACTCTTAGGACAGATAGAGGTGGGGAATATATCTCAAAGGAGTTTGAGGATTACTGTATTCAGGCAGGCATTCGTAGGTAGACTACAATGCCCTATACACCACAACAGAATGGTGTAGCAGAAAGAAAGAATCGAACTTTGATGAATGCAATAAGGTGTATTCTTTCACACTCAGGACTCTCCAAGAAATTCTGGGAAGAGGCAGTGTTGACTGTGAACTATATACAGAATAAGATTCCCACCAAGTCCATAGAATCAACGTATGAAATATGGAATGGCAGAAAGCCCGAGTTGGGTCATTTCTGGAAATGGGGATGTGTAGCACATGTTCTGGTACTAAGTCAGCTTAGAGACAAGCTCACTTAACGATATTAAAGTGCAAGTTTATTGGGTATAGTGAGAATTCTAAAGGATATAGGTTCTTCTATGAAACTAAAGGTCTGATCGAAAGTCGTGATACTACTTTCCTTGAAATTCATCAAGAAAAGGAGCATGAAGTAGCGGAATCAGATCCTTTGATTGTCTTACAAGACAATGAAGACGACTTGAGCATTAGACAAGAACTTGAGGATGATATCGATCATCCAAATATAGAGAATGAACCTATGGAACATGATGATCCTTTAGAGGAAGTGGGTGGACCCACACAACCCACGAGTATAATCGACAACAAGAGACCCAGAACACGGCCCGCATGGATAGAAGATTACCATTTTTATGGATGCGAGGCATCGTGCTACATCGTGGATGAGGATATCGTGGATTGTACAGATCCCATATCCTTTGATGAAGCTATGGCTTCGCCTGACTCGGAATCATGGTCGGCCGCCATGAGATATGAGTTAGACTCAATCGAGCGAAACGATGTTTGGGAATTATGTGCTTTACCAGAAGGTAGGCAATCCATAGGATGTAAGTGTGTATTTAAGAAAAAGTACCGAGTTGACGGTACTGTTGACAAATACAAAGCTAGATTAGTTGCCAAGGATTATACTCAGCAAGCTGGAATAGATTTCCAGGAAATCTACTCTCCAGTGGCTAAGTTTGCATCTATTCGGATGATCTTAGCCATAGTCGCATATATGGATTTGGAATTGTTCCAAATGGATGTGAAGACGGCCTTCCTTAATGGAGAATTAAGGGAGGAGATTTATATGCGACAATCTGATGGATATCAGGATGAAGGTCAGGAGAAAAAGGTTTATAAGTTAAGAAAGCCATTATATGGCTTAAAGCAGTCTTCACGGTAATGGTATCTCAAATTTCATGAGAAAGTTATTCAATTTGGATTTATTTCAAATAAATTGGATAACTGTGTATATGTCATGAAGAGTGAGAGCAGTTTTGCAATCATATCATTATATGTTGATGGCATACTGCTTGCAGGTAATGACATACAAATGCTCAATGAAATCAAACAGAAATTGAGAAATCAATTTGAGATGAAGGACATGGGCGAAGCATCCTATGTTCTTGGAATTCAAATAATAAGAGACAGGGACTCAAGGACATTGAGCCTTAGTCAGGAAAGATATTTGCAAACTGTATTAAGGAGATTTGGAATGCAGAACAGTATTCCAGCTCCAACACCACTTGTGATGGGAAAGAGACTCAGTAGGAGTCAATGTCCCGGAAAGGGGCATAAACCTTTAGATGTACCATATGCACAAGCGGTGGGAAGTTTAATGTATGCAGTGATGTGTACTCGACCTGATTTAGCTTATCCAATAAGCTTAGTCAGTAGATATCAAAGCAATCCTGGTCCAGCACATTGAGAAGCTGTAAAGAGGATTCTCTGATATCTGAAAAAGACAGTACATCTGAAGCTTGTATATCAAGCAGAATCGCATGAAGTGGTAGGATACTCCGATGCCGATTTTGGAGGGGATGTGGATGATAGAAAATCCACATCGGGTTACCTGTTCTTGTTTGGTGGTGCAACCGTTTCTTGGGGTAGCAAGAAATGAGGATGTGTATCTCGACATACACAGGAGGCTGAGTACATTGAATGTAGCATGGCCACCACTCATGCTGTGTGGATCAGACATTTCCTAGAGAATCTAAGCCTTGAATTGGTCAAAGGACTAATTGAAATGCATTGTGACAATAAAGATGTGATAAGCTTGATTAATAGTGGGGCTAATAGTTCTAAAGGAAAACACATTGAGATCCAAAATCACTATATACAAGATATAGTGGGGAAGCAAGAAATCACGGTAACCTACATCCCTACCAGTGACATGTTGGCTAATTCTCTAACCAAGGGAATAGCAGCAAGAACATACATTAAACATGTTGGTTTAATGGGACTCAGGAATGTATGAGTCAAGGAGGAAGTTTCATAGATAATGATCCTCATGTATATACTACACGAATAGTGGGAGTATATATGTTTTGACCACTTCGGTCAAGTGGGAGATGTAGAATGGCCGGCGTGACCGACGTGGCCAGGCGGTTGCGGCAAGGCCGGGTCTTCCGGAAACCCCAACCGCAAGGGTGTGGGAAGAGGGCGGACGAGGCGAGGGCATATACCCTATAAATAATCCCCTAGGAGGAGGAGAACACCATCAATCATCAGAACCTCGACTACGGGAGCCCCCTTCCGATTCCGTCACTCTCTCTCTCTCTCTCGATCTCCCTCTCTCTCTCGTTCTCTCTCGCAACTGAAGGAGAGGAGTAAGCAGGCGTACCTTGTCGAAACCTACATTTAAGTTATTCCAGAAGTCTTATAGGTAGCTTACATTTTCCCGGATTCACTTCTCTTAGACCCCATCCATGAAATATTGCTTTTATTTGTCTTATTAAACTCAAATGAATCGATTGTGATCATCAGGTTCTTCTTGACTAGTCAAAAAAATAAACCTGAAAAAGGATATAACTTCAACCTCGAGGAGACCGGGGGCATCAAAGATTTTATAGATGTGTTGTTCCCCTTTTTTCTTTCCCGAGCATCCATATCCCTCCTCCCGGATCCGCAATCACTGGAATTTTATCATTCAATACAAAATCATATCATAGTATCGATCACCTTGGATGGAAATATGATAAATGGAAAACAAACTACTGCACTTTGGTTGGTCATGCAAACGGCTAGATTGAACCCTCGGCTATATTAATAAGACGGGAGAGCATCTGCGCAAGCTTTTGCTGGTAACAGAGATGAAATGGCAAAACATAATCAGAGATAAAGAAAAAAACATCATGGAACACCAGGATTTGATGTGGAACCCTAGTCTCTGAGGAGCGGGATGAAATCACGAGAGAACGCCTAAAAGTGCTGATGTTTCTATTCAATTTTCTCTCATTTGTTGTAGGTGTGTGGCTTCTTATATAGCCCCCACTGAGTCGAACTGGGTCTCCTTATCGGAGAACATGTGCTCTGTACTGCGCCTGTCAGAGTTATTGAAACTGAATGAGTCTCGTAATCTGAGTACTCTGATCCGCCACATGTAGAAGACGGAATCATGTGGACTGTTGAGTTGTTCTTTAATGGGTAAATGGATCTAGGGATGATGGACCATTTACCCATCATTTATATAGTGTACTCACCCCCCTTATTGAAGAGATAACATAGTGAAGAGAGATTCCTAATCTCGAGTGAGGGAGATCAAGGTTTGTGTGTGCCCCCGTGGTTTTTCCTTCTCCTTAGGGTTTTCCACGTAAATCTGTGTCATTCTTCTGTTGATTGCTCTTTTGATTTCAACATGGTATCAGAGCCTAATCAAGGCTTGTGTTGCCGTTCTACATCTTCTGATATGTTGTGGATTCTCTGGTGAAGAAGGTTCGTTCCAACTTGCTTCGTGACAAGCCATTCTCATTGGTCAATATTTGCTGTGGATTCTCCGATGTTGTGGGTTTGCAGATTTGCTTCAGATTTGCAACAAGTCATGCTTCCCTTTTCAACATTTTGATCTTTTCGATTCTATATTGTGGGCGTCTCTTGGTAGAAGATTGGGTACGGGATGTCAAAGATTCTGCCCTTGGTGTTTGTTGGGATTTCTGTTGTTCTTCCAATGTGCATTTGAGATTTTTCCTGAGATTCCTATCTTGAGATTCCTATCTGTTAGAGTAATTATATTATTTAGTCTTTCTAATTGTCCTGTCTATGTAAATTACCCATAGAGCTTTTCTCCTATATAAGAGAGCTCTAGGGTTAATGGAATGTATCTTATTCATTCCCTTTCAACATGGTATCAGAGCGACGGTCCTAGGCCGGAGTTCTTGAAACCCTAACCCTACCCCACCCGCCGCCCTTCTCTCTCTCTCTCTCTCTCTCTCTATTTCGAGATCGGCGCCGCCCTCCGACCCACCATCGCCGATCGTTCCTGTGCAAGGTCGGTCCTCGCACGCAATCAGGCCCTTCTGTGTCGCCGATCGTCCATGTACGCTATCATCTCCGATCCACCATCGCCGCTCGTCCCTGCGCGCTAGCTCTCGTGTGGCGACGCCTGCGATCACCTTACGCGATCAACGCGCGACGCGACGCCTGCAACGTGCAATCGACGCGACACCTGCAATCACCCGAGTCCTCTCGCCTGGAGTCCTCTCGCCTGGCGACCCCATCTGTAGCATGTCGTCCTGTAGCGCACAGTTCTGTAGCGCGTAGTTCTGGAGCGTGTCGTCGACTCCTGTAGCGCGCAGTCCTGTGCAAGCAAGTCATGTGTGTGTGCACTATATGCCCTAGTCGTGCTTCTTTGAATGCACATGTTCTGTGCGCATGACCGCTGGGGGCATACTAGCGCTCTAAAGTAGTTAAACTGGTCAAAGAAACCCTCAGAGTATGGAGGGAGTTGTGGTTTGAGTCTATGTCCAAGTAGACATTGTCGTCCGATTGTGTAACCCCTGTTACAGGTTATTGTTGTCGTCATGTCAGACAACAAGGTAGATTTTGCATCTCTGGGTGCCTTCAAAGGAAAAGCACCCGTTGTGAAGATGGATGGTACGAACTATGAGCTGTGGGCCATGCAGTTCATGAGTCTTATGTAGTGCAATGGCAAGAAGCATATCCTCACACAAGAGGAACCTGTTGACAAAACTGGAGTTAACACCTCATGGGAGGCTGACGATGCTTATGCGCGTGTTTGGCTATCCGGTACTGTGTCCATGGAAATAGCCAACGACATTCTGAGTCAACCCACAACGAAGGCTATGTGGGATATCCTGGAAGCCACATATTCTCCGACGAAGAACGAGTCCAAGATCTTACAACTCCAGCATGACATATTTACATCGAAGCAGAACGGGCGTCCTCTTCATACCCTGTACACCTCTCTGAGGGATATGTTTGAGAAGCTACACGGGTACATTCCATTGACAGCTACACCGGAGCAGCTCAAAGCATACAGGGACTCGGTGATGACTGGAGTGTTTCTAGCAGCCCTTGATTCGAAGTATGATGTCGCCCGAGCATAGATTCTTACAGATGCCACCATACCACCTATGGAAGAGGCCTATCGCAGGTTGAGTAGACTCTCCATATCTCATGGTGGAGTTCCGACACCTTCAGCCATGGCATCTTCTCGCGGCAGAGGAGGCTATTCCCATTTTTGAGGTAGAGGTGGTCGTGGTCGAGGAGGAGGTAACAGACCTCCTAGACGGCCGTGCACCTACTGTAGCAGGACTGGACACACTGAGGAAACATGTTATTCTAAGCATGGGTTTCCTACTACTACGGCACGTGTGGCGGAGCAGGCTCAGCAGGAAGGGGGTCCTTTCCTTGTCCTGGATCAGAGGTTTGAGGAGTTAGTATCGAGACTTCGGGAGATCATGCCTGGCCAGGGACCAGCTAGTACTTCAGGATCTTCAGAGATAGCCGGCTCAGCATCAGCATCCTCTTCAGGTACAACGTATGCACTTACTAGTAGTTACACAGCAGATCTATCAGAATGGATTATGGACTCAGGAGCATCTCACCATTTATGTGGTGACAAAAAGCAATTGGATGATTTTATTGCGACTCAGACAGGACGCTCCGTGGTAATTGCTGACGGAACACACTCTCCCATTACTGGCCAAGGGGAGGTGCAATTGACCCCTGGGATACGACTTCAGAATGTTCTTTATGCTCCTGATTTTTCCATGAATCTACTGTCCATTAGTCAAATCACTAAAGATTTACATTGTCGTGTCATATTTGACCCATCTGCTCTTGTGTTTCAGGACATCCTAACGGGCAGAGTGATTGGAACTGGCCGTGAGCAAGGGGGTCTTTATAGACTGGTGCAATCTCCTTATGCTGGTGTCTCTTCTATGAGGGTTGGATCTGTCTCACCTTACACTTGGCATCTCCGATTTGGTCATCTTCCGTTGCAAAAGATGGTCCATATCCTTCCACAGATTTCTCCCAGGTCTAATTTTCAGTGTGAGGCATGCCAACTTGGCAAACATCACCGGTCGTCATTTCAGAGTCGTATAGGTCCAAGTCGTCATGGTCTGTTTGAGCTGCTACATTTTGATATTTGAGGTCCCAGTCGTGTCCCTGATCTTCAAGGACACAGGTTTTATCTTGTTGCAGTTGATGAATTTTCTAGCTTATCTTGGGTTTTCCTACTTAAAAATAAGTCTGATGCTGCTTCTGTTATCCAGTCTTTCATTATTGAAATAAAAAATATTTTCTCTGCTAGAGTGAAGTTCATACGGTCTGATAATGCTCTTGAATTATGCAGTTCTCACATCTCAAAATTTCTTATGTCTCATGGGATTGTGCATCAGACGTTATGTGCTTACACCTCCCAACAGAATGGGGTGGCTGAGAGGAAACATCGTCATTTGTTGGACATCACCAGGACCCTATTGATTCAGAGCCGTGCCCCTCACTCCTATTGGGGGATGCGGTTCTAATTGCTTGTTATCTGATCAACCGTATGCCTTCGTCAGTGTTAGGAGAGAAGATCCCGTTCTTGATTGCGTTTCCCGAGAAGGATCTTTTCTCCCTAACACCATGTGTCTTTGGGTCTGTTGCATTTGTTCATTGCTTCTCTCCTGATCTTGACAAGCTCTCTCCCAGAGCTGTCAAATGCATTTTTGTGGGTTATTCCAAAACCCAAAAAGGGTATCGGTGTTTTGATCCAGTTCGACGACGGTACTATGTGAGTGCAGATGTCACCTTCTTTGAGTCCATTACGTATTTTTCTCCTACAGGTGACAGACTCACTCACTCAGAGGAAGAGGACAATTTCTATGTGCCTCCTCCTCCATCTGTTCCATGCTCTACTCCGACATCACCACCACCGTCACAGCCCAATCCATCACCACCACCGCCACCACCACCTACTGTTTTTTATCCTCAGGTTTATCAGTGTCGGCCCTCTGCTCATGTGCCTCCTCCATCATCCAGCATGCCCGAGGTATGTACTGATAATTTGAGTTCTTCTGATGGCACGGGTGATTTGCATGTACAGATGGATGTACAGGTTACAGATGATTCTACTCCTCCAGTTGATGATCTGGACATTCCTATTGCCCATTGTGAAAGAATGATAAGAAAAGATTATTCGTTGTTTATTCAAGAGGTCTAGGGGTCCTTATATAGGACTAAACCCTAGAGGGCTCAAAGGAGAATATTCTATAGAATATTCTTTAGAATATAGAATATTCTCTATAGAATATTCTCTTAACAAATAGCCACATAGAATATTCTCTTAACATAAAAGCCCTCGTGGGATTACAATAGAATATTCAAAGAAGGAAATCTTGTGCAATCTCTAACACTCCCCCTCAAGTTGGAGCATATCCATCGATCATGCCCAACTTGGAAGATATCCAGGAAAGGCGCTTCTTTAATAAGGCCTTTGTGAATATGCCTGCAAGCTGAAGATCTGTTGAGATATGTGGTGTAGAAATCTTGCCTTCTCGTACAGCATCACGAACAAAATGACAGTCGATCTCAATGTGTTTGGTCCTCTCATGGAACACAGGATTTGTAGCAATATAAGTGGCAGATTTGTTATCGCAGTATAGAGGAACAAGAGTAGTGATAGCAATATTGAGTTCTTGCAAAAGAGACAGTAACCAGGTAATTTCGCATGTGGCTTGGGCCATTGCCCTATATTCTGCCTCTGCACTGGATCGGGAAACCACCGTCTGCTTCTTGCTCCTCCAACTAACAAGGTTACCTCCTACCATCATCGCATAGCCCGTCGTAGAACGACGATCCTCAGGTGAGCTTGCATAATCAGCATCAGCATAAGCAGCAACCTTAGTGTATCCATTTGCCCCATAGAATAGACCACGTCCAGAGGATTCCTTCAGGTAGCGAAGGATCTGAAGAACATCTTGCCAGTGGCTGTAGCATGGTTTCTCCATGTGTTGGCTAGCTCTGTTCACAGCATATGATATGTCTGGCCTAGTAACAGTAAGGTACAGAAGTTTGCCAACCAGGCTTCTGTATCTTGTAGTATCTTCAAAGGCAGGATCATCTGGTGTAGAATGTTTCTTTGGTTCTGCAGGTATGCCAGATGGCTTGCACCCAAGTAATCCTGCTTCAGTTAGTATATCTAAGCAGTACTTTCTTTGTGACATATGAAGCCCCTTCTTAGTGCGTAAGACTTCTATACCTAGAAAATAATGAAGTTGCCCCAGATCCTTGGTGACGAAAACCTTTTGCAGAAAAGTCTTTACTTCTAGCACTCCTTTATCGTCATCACCTGTAACAACCATGTCATCCACATATACAGCTAGTATGACAGTACCTGTTGATCGTTTTCTGACAAAGACTGAATGGTCAGATGTAGTTCTCTGAAAGCCCAGAGTGCTAATCTCTGAACTAAGTCTCTCAAACCATGCCCCCGGACTTTGCTTTAGACCATAAATTGCTTTGCGAAGTCGGCAAACATACTCCCCCTCGACTTCGTAACCTGGGGGTTGCATCATGTAAACCTCTTCCTCAAAATCACCATATAGAAACGCGTTCTTGACATCCAGTTGAAAAACAGGCCAGCCTTTGTTCACGGCTACAGAGAGGATAGTGCGAATAGACCCCATCCTGGCAACAGGTGAAAAAGTCTCGAAGTAATCAACTCCATATGTCTGTGTAAAGCCTTTTGCCACAAGTCTTGCTTTCAGTCTGTCAATAGAACCATCTGGAGAATGTTTCGTAGTAAAGACCCATATGCAGGCAACAGGCCTGACACCTTCGGGACACGGAACTAGATCCCATGTTCCTCTGGAATTGAGAGCATCCATTTCTTCATTCATAGCTTGTCGCCACCCGTCGTCCTGTAATGCAATGTGATAGTCTCTTGGGACAGAGATTGTCATAAGAGTATCTGCATATCTTTTATCAGAACATGATAGGCTATCAGTGGACGTGAAATTAGACATAGGATGGATAGTGCATTGCCTCTTTGTTCTGCGTAGGGCAATGGGAAGCTCCTGAGGATCATCCGGAGAAGTATTGGTGGGGCCACTTGAAGATGGCATATTTTCCTGCAACAAAGGAACTGGTAGAGGAACAGGAACAAGAGGGGACACATGTTTTCTTTTATAGACAATTGGTGGAGGAGGAAGTTCTAATGGTATGTCAGACACATCTTGATTGAAGAAGCGAGTTTGTTCGAAAAAGGTGACATCAGCTGATATATAATAGCGTTTACCACAAGGATCATAGCATCTATACCCTTTCTTTGTTTGGGAATAACCCAGAAAAACACATTTAATTGCACATGACGATAATTTGTCTGCAGTATGAAAGTTGTGAACAAAGGCGGTGCATCCAAAAATCCGCAGAGGTAGAGGAAATGGTGAGTCATTTGGATACAATAAGGCAAAGGGTGTGGAGCCATTTAGGGAGACAGAGGGAACTCTGTTGATAAGATGGACAGCAGTGAGAATAGCATCTCCCCAATAGGTTTTGGGGACCTTCATTTGGGTAAGAAGAGAGCGGGCAATGTCGAGGAGATGTCGAAGTTTTCTTTTGGCTACCCCATTCTGTTGGGAGTTATATGGGCAAGAGGTTTGATGGATAGCACCCTGGGAAGCAAAGAAGGATGTCAAATCATTTTGTGTAAATTCCAATGCATTATCAGAACGAAATATTTTAACAGTAGTGGAGAAGATGTTTTTGACATAGTAAAAGAAATTCTTGACAATATTGTTAATTTCTGAGCGTTCCTTTAACAGAAAAACCCAAGATGATCGACTGTAGTCATCCACAAAGACAGCAAAATATTTATGACCACTTAGACTTCGGACCGGACAGGGTCCCCAGATATCACAGTGAACAAGTGCATACGGCGGCGAGGCTCAGTTCGTGCAGGAAAGGAGGCTCGATGATGTTTCCCGAACTGACATGCTTCACACTCAAAGGGTTTCAGCATAGAAAGTTCAGGGAACATCATGGAGAGAGCTTTAGCAGAAGGGTGACCAAGATGAAGGTGCCATAGAAAAGGATCTTCAGAGATGGAGACTGCACCAGCAAAGTTGGAATCAGAAGGGATGCCGAGGTAATAGAGGCCGTTCCTCTCATGACCCCCACCAAAAATCTTCCTCGTCCGGATGTCTTGAAAATAACAACAAACCTCATCAAAAATAACACGACAGTTAAGCTGATGACATAGCTTCTGTACTGATAGAAGGATGAGAGGAAAAGCAGGGGCACAATGAACATCTGTCAGATGCAGCTTGGAAGAAAAGTTGACAGTACCAACAGCAGTCACTAGGGAATGATCCCCATTAGCAACCCGAACAGTCTTCACAGAGGAAGATGGCCGGGAGGAGGTTAGCAAACTTCCCTCTCCCGTCAGATGGGTAGAGGCTCCAGAATCAATAATCCATGCATGCTTAGAGGCAGAGACAGAGTTTGCTACTGTACCTGAGGTAGTAGCCAGGCTAGCAGTAGGGGCAGAAGCATTACTATCAGAAGGGCTAGATTCTTGCAGCAGTTGTCGTAGGCGAGCATATTCAGAAGCAGTGAATGGGGTTTGTGCCTCGCTGGTTTGCTGAGTAGATGTTTCTGCAGTTGCATCATACGATACTTCATCATAGGCATTGTTAGCATTAGGTTGCATGCCAAACGTTGCCCAGCAGCGATCAGAAGGGTGATTCCAGCGTCCACAGTGTACACATGCTGGATACCGAGCAGAAGAATCGCGACCACGTCCACGATCACGTCCGCGTCCAGAGTCATGGCTGCGTCCAGATTCACGACCACGTCCACGCCCTGAGTCACGTCCCCTTCCTCCTTGATAGTTATGACGCCCTCTATATCCTGAGGAGGTATAGTGGGCCATCGTCGCTGTAGAGGTGTGGGTGGTAGAGTGCTGAATCGGAGCCTCTAGCTCCTGTAAGCGTCCGAAGATGGTCTCAAGAGTAGGTAAAGTATCAGCCATCAGAAACTGATCTTTCACAGGCTTATATTTTGGATTTAGCCCCGAGAGAAATCTGTAAACCTGTCATTCAGCACGTTCTCCTACTTGTTTATCACAACATGCAGGTTGGAAAATAAGGAGTTCCTCAAAAAGGCTTGTAAGAAGCCTGTAGTATTCGATAAGACTTGATTCTCCCTGAGTGGCAGACCAAATTTTTGTGTATATGTCTGACAGACGAGACTTAGTCGTCTTTTGAGAATATGTACGCTCAAGGTTTTCCCACATTGCCTTAGCAGTGTCTTTGTAAAGAAGATTC
Source organism: Ottelia alismoides (assembly GCA_037367405.1). NCBI lineage: Eukaryota > Viridiplantae > Streptophyta > Magnoliopsida > Alismatales > Hydrocharitaceae > Ottelia > Ottelia alismoides. Next base: position 517,191 of record JAZKJV010001853.1, on the reverse strand, counting down.
GCAGCAATATTTGGATCGACATTGTTCGTCATCCAAGTGATAACCTGACAATTATCAACAAACCAAGTTTCATAGTCCTTATCAGTTTCCGCAGGTGGAACTTTTGTAAGAACGTAGCTCTTGCGCTGGCCACCAACAAACACTTTGAAAGACCGAGACCATAGAACATAATTTTCGGAGCCCTTCAACTTGATAGAAGTGCCCTGTACCAGCAAAGAAGAAGTAGGGTACGTGGGCTTGATCTCGGCAGACGTCATCGTGGCGGCTTAGGTTTAAGAAAAAGTGACCTAGAGAGTATATCTTCCCTCAATTTATCATCAGATATCTAAACCCTCATCAAGAAATAAGAAGGATGAGGCAATGATCGTTTGACGGCACAAGAGGGGGCCTGGCGGAGTCGGCCTGGCGGCGGAAGGAGGCCCTGGGAGGGCTGGCGGAGGCGCCTGGCAGCGCGAGGCGGGCCTGGCCGACCTAGCGGTGGTACCTGGCTGCCCTAGAGCAGCCTGGCGACGATCAACCGAGGCAGCGCGGGCCTAAGGCAGGAGGTGCTGAGACCCGAGGCGGCACGCGGTTGTAGATGAACTTGGAGGGCTGATGGTGGCGGAGGGGTGATTAGGTCAGAACACCGGCCTAGGACCGCTGCTCTGATACCATGTAAAAGAATGATAAGAAAAGATGATTCGTTGTTTATTCAAGAGGTCTAGGGATCCTTATATAGGACTAAACCCTAGAGGGCTCAAAGGAGAATATTCTATAGAATATTCTTTAGAATATAGAATATTCTTTAGAATATAGAATATTCTCTATAGAATATTCTCTTAACAAATAGCCACATAGAATATTCTCTTAACATAAAAGCCCTCATGGGATTACAATAGAATATTCAAAGAAGGAAATCTTCTACAATCTCTAACACCCATCGAAGGCAGAAGCGTGCTCGGACGATGAATCCCAAATATGGGATGGACTTTGGCTCTCAGGCTTCGTTGGAGCGTTTATCTGCAGACTTTCGTCAGTTTGTTGTTGGGTTATCGGCTGTGGAGATCCCACGGTCATATCAGGAGGCCCTACAGAGCGGTTCGTGGCGTCTAGCTATGGAGGAGGAGATGGCGGCATTGGAGTCGAGTGGTACGTGGAGTGTTGTGCAACTTCCCCCAGGTGCGTCAGTTGTGGGCAGCAAATGGATCTTTACAGTTAAACATCGGCATGATGGTACGGTTGATAGATACAAAGCCAGATTGGTTGCTCGTGGGTTCACCCAATCATATGGGGTGGACTATCAGGAAACGTTTTCTCCAGTAGCACGACACTCTACCCTACGGATTCTCATTGCGGTGGTTGTTGTCCGTGACTGGCCTCTATTTCAGTTGGATGTCAAGAATGCTTTCTTGTATGGTGACCTGCAGGAAGAAGTGTATATGCAGCAGCCACCAGGGTTTGCTGCTGAGGGGGAGTCAAGTATGGTATGTCGTCTTCATAAGGCCATATATGGCCTGAAGCAGAGTCCACGGGCCTGGTTTCAGAAGCTCTCGGAGTTGATTGAACAAAAGGGCTTCGTCAGATCTACAGCAGATCATACTCTCTTTGTAAAGAGAGACCAGCGAGGTACTGTGATCATCTTAGTGTATGTTGATGATATTGTTATTACAGGCAGTAATGAGCAGGGCATTCAAGCAGCCAAGGATTTTCTTAGCGAGCAGTTCGTTATGAAGGATCTGGGTACACTTCGTTACTTTTTGGGGCTGGAGTTTGCGTGAAACAAGCAAGGCATGGTAATGACACAAAGGAAGTATGTTACTGATCTTTTATTTGAGACAGGTATGGCAGGGTGTAGACAAGCTGCTACTCCTATGGATTCTAATGTCAAACTTTATGATGATGACTCTGAGGAGGTAGACAAGAGACGATATAGAGAGCTAGTGGGAAAGCTCTTGTATGTTACTATTACCCGACCGGATATAGCTTTTGCGGTTAGTAGGGTAAGCCAATTCATGGAGCAACCCAGGCAGGCTCACATGAATGTTGTTTTTATGATCTTGAGATATCTGAAGTCGTCTCCGGGTACTGGTCTTCTGTTTAGAAGAGATACCTCTATATCCGTCACAGGTTGTGCTGATGCAGACTATGCTGGGTGTCCTAATGATAGAAAGTCAACTTCAGACTTTATTGTATTTGTTGGCAGCTCACCAGTAGCTTGGAAGAGTAAGAAGCAAACTGTAGTGGCTCGATCCAGTGCAGAGTCAGAATATAGGGCAATGGCCCAAGGTAGTGCTGAGATGATGTGGGTTAAATCCGTTTTGACTGATTTAACTATTGATGTTCCTCTTCCCATGCATCTGAAATGTGATAATCAAGCAGCCTTGTTCATAGCCAATAATCCAGCCTTCCATGAGAGGACAAAGCACATTGAAGTGGATTGTCATTATACACGGGACTTAATTCAAAAAGGACTTATTTCAACTTCTCATGTATCATCAGGAGAGCAGGTTGCGGACATGTTCACCAAGGCCCTTGCTAGGGGTCCATTTCATCTGTGTTGTTCCAAGCTGAGCATGTTGGATATATATGCTCCAGCTTGAGGGGGAGTGTTAGAGTAATTATATTATTTAGTCTTTCTAATTGTCCTGTCTATGTAAATTACCCATAGAGCTTTTCTCCTATATAAGAGAGCTCTAGGGTTAATAGAATGTATCTTATTCATTCCCTTTCAACACTATCAAGCTTTTTGGTGGCTTTTTTTCTTCTTATCTTCATATTGGTTCTGCTTCTAATTCAATATCCCTCCATTCGTGGAGATCTGTTAAGGGTTTTCTGTCCCTATAATTTCAAAGGAGGAACTCACAATTCGATAGAGAAGTCACCGGAGATACCAAAGAAAGATAGCCCTTTTGATTTCCATCTCATTACTGGAACCATTGTTGTGTGGAGCTCCCTCTCCTTTGGATCTTGATTAAGACTAAGTTGTGGAGACATTTTTTGAAAGAGGTCTACACGTGTGGCTACCCATTGCACATGTGCTTAGTTTGAATGGTTGCTTAGTAATTTGAATTTTTTGATGACAAAATTAATGGTCGGAAATCATGGCTCTAAACATTCTTCTGAATATAACTTTGCTCTTAATACAAGGCGAGCTGATAGGAACAATCCAGACATTACTGAGTGGATCATTGATAGTGGGGCTTCTGACCATATGACAGGTGATCCACGAATGTTTCATGACTACAAATTATCCTTAGGAAGAGAGAGTTACTGTTGCAGATGGATCTCCTACTACTGTTGCTGGAAAGGGGACCATATCTGTTGTAGATAGATTTCTCCTTCATGATGCTCTTCATGTGCCTGATTTTCCTATAAATCTTCTGTATGTTAGCAAGATCACAAAAGAATTGAACTGCAAGTTAATTCTTGACCAGAGGTCATGTATTCTCGAAGATTTGGAGACGGGAAAGAAGATTGGAATTGGTCGAGTTGAAGATGGATTATACCGTCTTCCTACTCAGGTTGGTCAAGTTCTTACTTCTGCAATGAAGATTCGACTTGAGAAGGATTGCTCGATGACAATGAAACGATGGCATGAACGCCTTGGTCATATCAATTTCTCTTCTCTACGAGAGTTGATGCCGGTATTTTTTCAAGATTATCTGAAGGTGATTTGCAATGTGATGTATGCCAATTTGCAAAACAAACTCGCATCGCTTATCCTATTTCTACCAGTAGATCTACTCATGCCTTTGAGCTTGTTCATTCTGATGTGCAGGAACCTTCAAATATAAAGAGTGTTGGTTGTCATTTCTACTATATTACTTTTGTTGATGATTTCTCACGGAGTACCTTCGTATACCTTTTGAAAAGTAGAAGTAAAGTCCCTAAAGCAATCAAAAGTTTCATAAATATGGTTGACACTCAGTATGGAGTCAGAATTAAGAAGCTAAGGACGGATAATGCCAAGGAATATTTAGAAGGATCTCTATGTACTTTTCTTGATGAGAGGGGTATCATTCATGAAGCCTCGTGCAGTTATACACACAACAGAATGGAGTAGCTGAAATAAAAAATCGTCACTTGTTGAATGTTACCATAGCACTCTTACTTCAGTGAAATGTGCCAAAAATGTTTCGGGGAGAGGTCGTCTTAACTGCAGCTTATGTGATAAACAGGACACCTTCTGGTATGGTAGCTGTTATAAAATATGAAGAATGCGGAAGCGGATGATAAACAAAGCATAAGAACAAGAAACATAAACATGGGAACACCATGATTTTACGTGGAACCCTACTCCGTGAGGAGCGGGATGAAACCACGGGAGAAGCCCTCAAAGGGGCGTGTTTTGCATTGCTTTTTCTCAATGAGTACAGGAGGTCTGGGGCTCCTTATATAGCCTTCCCAGAGCCTCCAAGTCCCACCATTGGGCGGTATGGGACTAAACACAGGATGGGGTAAATGGATCTTCTCCAGGATCCATTTACCCTGCTACAACTCAATAGGTGCACTACCAAATACTCCAACACTCCCCCTCAAGCTGGAGCATGCAATGCTCAGCTTGGACAAACAAACGGAAAGAAACTCAACTCACGCTACAGGACACTACGGACAATATCAACCCAACGCGCACATGCTGCAGTCGAGGACGTTGCTTCTCATGCCGTGCAGGTGAGGAGGACGAACGGGCTGGAGTGTGAGTCAACTGAAGACTCGAAATCTGACCATCGAATCTGAAACTGCACCTGAAGTCTCCTCATCGGAGAACTGGATCTCTCCCATCTGGCTCAGAAAATGGTGCACTGCTCTGATGTACCTATGATACCACATGAAAACCCTTGCCAACATATGGCATAGGGAATGGTCCTCTACTCTGGAGTCCCTATGGCTCACATGAAAACTCTGGCCTGACAACTAGAAGAATGATGGGGACCTCTGACAATGATGGCAACATATGCTCATCTGAAAAATGACCGCACACTCGTGCGTGTCTGAAACTGGAGACTCGGAAACAATGATCGTCGAGTCTGAAACCGAACTGTAGAGTCTGGAAAATATGACTGGTCTGGAGACTAGCCTCTGAATCTGGATCTGAATCAAGACCTGTGACTCTACACATATACTCCCCCTTTCATCCATACTTGTCGGAAAACAGATAAATCGACAAAGTTGGGAGAAGACAACATAATGGGGAAAAAAACATCACTTGCGGCTTTTCATCATTTTTTTTAATAAGCCGTTTTTTTTACAATTTTTTTAAGCCGTTCATTTTTTTCGGCTTTTGCTTCGCACAATTTTTTTTTAAAATGCGTACGGCTTTTTCCATGTACGCGCCTTTTTTTATTTTTATTTTTTTTATTTTTTTTTGAAACTTCTCTCTCTCTTTTGTAACATATGCATCCGCTTTTTCTTGTAGGCACTTCTCTTGATTTTTTTGGTAACTTGCGCCCCCCTTCTCTCTCTCTCTCTTTTTTTGGAAACATACAACCCATTGGGCTTTAAAATAACCGCACAAAAAAATCCTTTAAATGGGCCTCGAGCCCTAGGGTTCCCATCGTGGGAACCCTTTCTGGGAACGCCGCTGCCGCCGTTTGAATCTGGAGCAGAGGCTCCCACGGAGCCTTCACGCGAGGAGTCCCTTGGGGCTGGCACGGTCGAGCGCCTGGAGGGTGGCGATGCACGCTTGGAGGGAGATTCGCCAAGGGAGTTGCCGCAGCCGCCTGGGCTTCAAGGGCATGGAGATGCGCAGCAATGGAGTCACGAGGGAGACTGCTTGCTCGTCGCTGAAGGAAGTTGCGTCGCCGACCTGTGCGCATGAGCGCATGAAGGCGAGGGAGGAGGATGCTCGTGCGTGCTACGCTTGGGGCTTTGCCTGTGCGACTTGGGCTTTTGGGAGAAGTTTGCCGCCTGGGAGAAGCTGCATCGGGTTCACGCTGGATCGCACAGTATCTGGAGCCGCCTAAAGGTGCAGCGGAGGCGCTGGAGATTTTGGGGTTCCGCCATGGAGGCGCGCGGGGAAGCATGGCGCACGGGAGGTATGGCCTGCGCTGAAGACCAACAAGATGCGGGCGGCATGACTGCCGTCTGGAGAGGCTCCGGCGGTGTTGGGGGAAGTCGCCCGCTGGTGGATGCGGCTGGGGGATACAAAGGGCTCCGCCGAGCACGCCGCAAGTTGTTGGAGATAAGCCTGTCGATGTGAAACCGTGGAACTCTAGCCGCCGTCAACATAGATCTAAGGTTTCAGATAACCCTAGAAATGCTTTAAACTTCACAATGCTGAAAGATCTCGTGTAGACTTAAATAGGAACACTACTCGGCTTTTAATCGATAATCGGAACACAATCGAATCTCGAACATGAATAAGAAAAAAAAACTCCGAGAATCGAACCCGCTCTGATACCATGTTATAAAATATGAAGAATGCGGAAGCGAATGATAAACAGAGCATAAGGACAAGAAACATAAACATGGGAACACCATGATTTTACGTGGAACCCTACTCCGTGAGGAGCGGGATGAAACCACGGGAGAAGCCCTCAAAGGGGCGTGTTTTGCATTGCTTTTTCTCAATGAGTACAGGAGGTCTGGGGCTCCTTATATAGCCTTCCCAGAGCCTCCAAGTCCCACCATTGGGCGGTATGGGACTAAACACAGGATGGGGTAAATGGATCTTCTCCAGGATCCATTTACCCTGCTACAACTCAATAGGTGCACTACCAAATACTCCAACAGTAGCAAAGAGAACTCCCTACTCTATTATTCATCCCAATAACTCTCCTTTCAATTTGGACCCTCGGTTCTTTGGATGTGTCTGTTTTCTCCATAACTCTGGACCTGGTGTGCGAAAGTTAGATCCACGAGCTACAAAATGCATCTTTCTTATTTATTCTGGAACATAAAAAGGATACAAATTTTATGATCCAATGGCTCGTCGCCTTCATGTGAGTAAGGATGCCACTTTCTTTGAAGATGAGCCCTACTTTCCTCATAATTTTTCTCAGGGGGAGCATGTCAATATAGATTTTGAGAAAATGAGAAGGGGATTTACTTTCTTGGGGATATACAGGAGAATATCCATTTTAGGTATGGCAATGAGCAAGATAGAAAAGAAGATAATGAGGATAGAGGCCGCTTTGGTCAGACTTATAGCAGACGAAAGGAAGTGAATAAGGTGGTGGAGACTGAAGAAGAAATGATGCAAAGCCATGATTTTCCCTGTGGCGGAGACTGAAGAAAAAATCATACAAAGCTATGATTTCAATCTCTCCTCAAATTTGGGATATGAAGATTCTGTAAGTGACTCTCACTCGTGATATTCCCGTTGACAACTTTGAGCCTTTAATAGATGATCGCCCCATTGCTGTAAGAAAAGCTGTTAGAAATGTTCGAGCTTCTACTCGTTATCCTTTGGAAGATTTTGTTGCATACACCAAGATGGATCCAAGCTACAAATGTTTTATTACCTCTCTAGATGCTTATCATGTTCCTAAAAATATTAATGATGTCAAAAATGATCATAACGGGTAAATGCAATGACAGAAGAAATGGAAGCCTTGGTAAAGAATGATACTTGGGATATTGTTGATGTCCCTAAGGATGCTCACCTTATTGGGTCTAAATGGGTATATACAATTAAATATAGTGCGGATGGGAATGTAAACCGATTCAAGGCTCGTCTTGTGGCTAAAGGATATAATCAGAAATATGGGATTGACTACCTTGAGACTTTTGCTCATGTTGCTAGATGAATACGGTTAGGGTTGTTATATTTGCCTCCATCGAGATGGTGTCGATTTAAAAAATCTTGTTACCGTTAAAAAATGACTGTCTGGATGGAGGCCGTAGGAGTCTCTGTTTCCGACGAAATTCGAATGGTATATAGGAGAGATATAGGGATGAATATACATGGCGACATTTTAAAAAAAAATAAAAAAAAGCGTCGAAAATGGCGTGGGGGCAGCCCCATTAACCTATATATATAGAGAGAGAGAGAGAGGAGTGATCCTATGAGAGCAAAAAGTTGTGAGAGCATGAGAGGGGTGATTCTGGACCACATGATTCTGTTTTCTCTCTCCTGGTCTTCTCTCTCCTGGGTGAATCATGTGGTCCAGAATCACCCCTCTCATGCTCTCACAATTTTTTGCTCTCATAGGATCACTCCTCTCTCTCTCTCTCTCTCTCTCTCTCTATATATATATATATATATAACTCAAGTATTGAAAAAAAATGCTTGGACAACATATACATTTCTATTTCTTTGGTTTCCTTTTGAATATATACTTTTTATAGAAATAAAAGCAAGATTATATCTTATAAGTTAAAACAGAGAATTTCAAGTCCTGGAAGGATACAATGTCCCCTCAGTGTCATTGTAGGCAACATCGTCATTCCCACCGTACATGTTGATGGGTAGCTGCACAATCCAGCATGCCAAATCAAAATTATACCTCTTAGATAGCGGCAAAATATGGAGCATTGATGATGACATATTTAACTTGGGTGTCAGCATTCAAATTAAAATTGTTCAAAAATTCCGAAAATTTGCAAATGTATGACCTGGGTAGATGCGCAGAGCGTATGTGCCAGCTGGGTCTTCCCTGATCTGAGAAACAAACAGCGAAATCAAATCAAAGATGATGACACCTCGGATAAAGATTCAAAATTCTTGAGCACGAGACCCTTTTCCTACCGAAAACTCCCCAAAAGCTTCTGTAATCGCTAGTCTTTCGATGCCACCTGCATGTAATCCCTCACTGTTAGTATGGTTTGAATTTGGACTCCCTGTAATCCACCCAATAGCTCACACGATGTAATGCATTGCAGCATCCAGACTACACCCAGGTAGGTTGTAGCATATAGGTCAGTTCTCGGCATCCGGCGGTTCTTCTAGATTTATTTTTTTATTAGAAAAGGGTGCTTACCCCTGGGAGTTGTTCATCCAAACTCCATTAATGACCAATAGAAAAGGCTACAGGAATCCGGCACTACCTGATGTGTTTGTAATCTTAACTTTCCAGTGTTTATGAACACACCATTTGCAAAAAAACATATTTTACTCAACCATCAGGTGGTGACTTTTATCTTTAGATTCTTTATTGAATATACAATTTTCTTGTATACTGCTTCCCAATGACATATGTGAATGGCCTATAAGCCATAGATAAAGTTATATGATTAATATACAGGTTGATTACCATGAAATGGCACCATGTGATCCATGAAGTGCATTGCAGAGGATACAAATCAGCGTGCTTCTATCAAATAATTCTATTATATTTCAGATCCAACAGAAGGAGTCCAGATGATGGAGTTGTATCTCCAAGGAGTTCATCAAAGACTTGGCCTCCCGTCACAGACTTCCTCTGCAGATCAAAAACACATGATCTTTGCTTAACATAAGAAGTAAATTTTGTTTTGGAAAAAATAACAAATTGAACCCCCTTCTGTGAGTGGTATTAATCATTTATTTTTAATAGCAAATCGCTTCCAGTGATGTAACCGAAATTCTATGGAAAAAGTGGAAGTCCCATGGAAAAGCAGTCATTGGAACAGTTGATATATCCGCAATTATAGAAAATAAAACAAGACAGAGAAGAGATGGGGCACAAACCACTATTTTCTCCGCTGCCTCACAAATCTTATCAACTTTTGCTTCCGATAAACCTTTAATTCCAGTCAGGCTCTGGTTGAGGATATGGGGGCCATAAGCTATTTCTGAGAAGTATAGGATAACATAAATAGAAGCAAAGATTTCAGAAGAACCTTCTTTGTGTGCATGTGTAAATGCCTGCATCCTGGAGCTTCTTCACATCTCCAGCATTGATCCCCTACGAGATCACTGCAGAATGGATCGCCATATCGCGATATATCGTCGATATATCGGCGATATATCGGTATCGACAGGTCACCGATATATCGCCGATATGGATATATCGGGTATCGACAGGAGAAAAATGCCTAATGGATACCGGGTTTCGGCGATATGCGTCGATATATCGCCAATATATCGGCGATATATCGGTATCGACATTGTATCGATATGTTGCCGATATCGATATGTCCTTCCATTGCTGCAGATAACAAAGGAGACAACTAAATACTTCCCATCCACCATGGTTAACAGCATGTGGAATATTTTCCCCAACGATCTCAAAGCTTCTATCATAAAGAAATCACGCTGTTTTAATTCAAACGTTTGGGACTCACAAAGGAATGCAAGAGTAAACAAGAAACGAGGATAAACAGTTCATTGGGGATATATTGGCTTTGAAGCCAATATAGTGTTGAATACAGTGGATTATGAAAAAAAACTATTCGAACTTGACAGAGAAATTACTGACAAAGAGAAACTAAACACTAATTACTCTGATCTGTAGTAGGCAAGGCCTGTGGTGTTCCAGTAACTCTTTTCATTAACAGAAAGAGTAACTAGATCATTAACAGTGTAATCAACTTATAATCTCAACAATCTGTTATTTTACTGTTGAATGTGGAGCAGAAACTAGTGTTATGCCAAAACCAAAGCTGTAGAAATTACAATCCTTTACATATTGGATGATACAGGTGAAAGAATAACATATGGGACAAATTTACTGCATTATCTCACAGAATTTCTTCTAGAGCAGTGAAATATAAGCAAAACTCAGATAAAGATCACAACCAGTTTTACTTCAAAGCATGTCTGAGAAATACAAATAGTGAATCGATGTACGAATAAGTCCAGGTATAATATTGATGCAGCGTGGAACAGAAATATAGGGCTGCATATTTATTTAATTTTATCCGTTAATTTTATTTACGTTTATTTGAGTTGTCGTAATTTTAATTAAATAAACGAGATCGCCTGTGATCTCAATTAATTAGTTATAGATTTGAATTTCAAAATTAGTCGGTTAATTAGTTAGAGTCAAATTAGGACAATTAGTTTCAATTTGAAATTTGATTTCTATTTTTGTAATCTCATCTCCCTATATAAAGGGATGATGGACCATTGTTTTAGGCAGTTCAGTTTGACATAAAAATTGAGATTGTATCTCTCTCCTCTCCCCTCCCTCTCTCCCCACACGTGATCTTCACGTTCTTCCTCCCTAATCACTCGTGTTCCCGACGAGTTTCTCCCCTCAACCCCTCTATTTTCTCCACAAAAATCCACCGTTCAAATTATCTTCTTTTTTTCGTCGACACGCAAAATCCAATCCGCATCAAATATCCATCCAAGACTGTCATATACGAGCAGGAAATATATTGCATCCTACTAGAACATCATTGCAGCATCTGTTTAGAATCTCAAAATATCGAATACATTAACATATCACGTATACAAAGTGAAATTACAAGCAGAAACTACTGCAATAGAGGTCTCTTTGTCCTCTTATATAATTAGTAGTTGAAATGTATCTCCGTGGACATGGAAAAGGCTTGGACTATTCTCGAAAAAAGCTGTCTCTCGAAGTATGTGATGTTTTGGTACTGTGCACGGATGTGCGACCATTGGCGATATAATCACGCTCCTCTCCTAAGGGGAATCTCGAGGATGAACTCTATGCTGATATCAACTTCCCTTTTCCTCTGAAAGAATGAGGGAGATATAAGCTATGTGCCGACATATAAGTTCCGAGACTAGCCAAAATTCGACATCCCCTCACCACTATATATATGTATTCTGATCCGAAGACTTTTCAAAACCTAATAAGCTCCATTCCCTAGGGTGGGCTCAGTTGCAAGGTCTCATCCACTTAAAGTTGGATGTGGTTTTCCAGTGGGGACCTTTCTGCTCTCTTTTTCTCTGGGCAGTTATCTCTCTTTTAAGTCAAGTTATGGGAAGTAGTAGATCAAATATGTGAAAGGTGAATAGACTGAAGAGTGTCTTTCTTGTAAGAGACTTCGCAGCTTGAGGTAGACCTCGACTCCCCTCTCGAAGGCTTTTACGAAAGGGCCCCTTCTTTTCTTTTGAAGTTGGGTGGTGCGATGCGAGCTTCCCCACTCAAACATTATAATTAGGGGTCTAGTCTAGTCCACCATCAAGAATCTGCTTGATCCAGGTGTGAAGCTGGTCATAATCTACGTATAACCCTGAGGATTCGCTCTAAAGCTAAAATGAAGCTCCATGAACATTATAGAGTAAATCCAAGTGCGGAGCAGATAAGTTGGTAGAGCTAAGCTAGGAAGATCTAGCTTTCCTATGAATTCTCTCAAAGGCTTTGATGCATATTTCACTCTTTGGTTGGGTTCCTTGGTTTAGCCGCGGATCGTTGGAAAGATCAAGTCAGCTTGCAACCCTTCTTCTTTTCTCTTTTCCGACTTCGACGAACAACAACGATCGCTAGATTGACCCCCTATGGGGAGGTGCCGCTTTTGAGCTGTCCATTAGGTTGCAACTCGTAACTGCTTTGGAATGATTACACTTTTCAGACGGTAGCAGTTGAGCTCCATTGAGTTTTGGTTGCCTCCTTGACTGCTATTTTCATATTGCCTAATCATAAATCATAATATAACAGGTTTTCTTTGAGAAGATTGTAGCTCCCACTTGCAGGTCTAGTATCAGGTCAGGGAAGCCATTGCGCTAATTGGTTCGAGGCATGAGAGGAACTCACGATTGGGAAGATAGCCTTCCTCTGAGCCCTGAGGCTTTTCTCTCTTCCCAACTAGAATATCCAATATCCGTAATATTTGAGAGAAAGTCAAAGTCCGAGGTCTTGTCTATGAAAGAAGATTTCACTATCGATCATCAATGGTAAGCTCTCTGCAATACTAATTCTTGGAGTGTCCTCTAGCGAGTTTCAATGGAATTCGTAACTACTACAAGAAATATGGACAGCAAACATGACGTAAGTTATTTTTCTTCCCCTAAGAAGAAAAAATGTCAAAGTGGATTGACCTACACTAACATTTCCATGCAATATGTCTACCAAAGGAGACCCTATTACATGAATATCTTCAGGTGCACCTTATAAAAGTTACTGCCCAATAACCAATTCGATCCAAAGGTGAACAGGAAACATGGAACTAATCATGCATGGTGTATTACTATACCTTAACAAATCACTTCTAAAATGGAAAATTATGAACCGGAAGTAGTGACGAAGATCTTAGAAGCTAATAAACAACATACCATAGAAATATCAGCAGTGGATTCAATGCTTTACAAAAAAATATGTTGCATTTAAACAAGTACTTTCGCTGTGAATCAGTGATGACTTAGAATCTCATCATATAAAAGGAATCCCCGTAATACCTTGACATATTGCTTCCATAACAGAGAAATAGGAGCATAAATTAAAGACCATAAGCTTAGCAACTAAAATCCATTATAGATCAAAGAAACATTCGTGGACAGGTTATACAGACATATCCTTGCATAATCTCAAGGAATGTCCTCCAAACAAGGTCTCAGTGTCTACAATCTGATAGCAACCTTCATATATAGAAAGAATTACTGTCAACATACTAGATATCCCATCAAGGTCTCATAAAATCTCAACAACTACCACCCAGTTCCGTCCCCAGAAATGAGAACTCAGATTTAATAAGATCACTGCCGTTTACATCCACTCCAAATCTGCTCACAGATGGAAACCATAAATCTATCTTAAATGAAACTCCAACATGCGATTAGAACTGCCGTGACATCTAAACAAATCGCTTCAAATCAGTGGAAAAAAGAAGGGGGAAAAACTAGTGGTCAACAGCTCAAACAACGGCAACCCTTAACGTATCAAATAATCATCAACAACAGACTCTATTTACCGACGATTCTGTGTAGGATCTCAACAGATGCCTCCTAGATTCATTCTAAATGAAGCATGAAAAGTGAAATTAAGGTTTAATTGAGTCATAGCTGATGCAATCCACTCCAAAACCGCCTACTACGGATAGAACCGGAATATCGGGAGAATCACCGCTTCTAGAACAGTGCAAACAGTGTAATATAAGCAAAAACCATTGATAAGAGCTCAATCAGCTCCGATCCTTAACATCATCGCCAGCGGACGACTCCTCAACGTACACCTTGCAAATCCTCCATAGAAAGAAGCAATCAAGCTCGATCATGTCAAATTCACTTGGATTTACATATCAACAACCCGACAATAGACATCTTCACGTTTTTTGTCACGGAAGCGAAACAGATCACTCGAATGTGAAAACATAGAAGAGAATCGAGTGGATCGGAATACTAATGTTTGTCGATCGACTGGAAGCAGTCCTCCTCGTCCTCGAGGTCCTCCCGCTCGATCATTTGAAGCTGATCCTCCGATCTGGGAGCAGTGCATTCGGGGTCGTTAGGGTTTGTTGAGTGAGACAGAGAGATGAGATCTTACTTGTAGCGGATCATCGTGTTCTTCGCCAGCGGAGGAGGAGAGGGGAAGGAGGGCGGGAAATGGGAGAGAGGATGTGTTTGGAAAAATGGGAGATGGGATTTAATCAGTTGGAGGTGAGTGGTGACATCCGGATACCGTTTATCAGTATCGGATAGTATCCGGATATTGCCCGTTTATCAAGCAATCTTCTAAATGGATCAGCCTATACCGAATACTCTATCTGGATCGTCTTATTGGATATTTAGGTATGGGTTAAACGAGGCTGTCCTCTGAGAGAGCTAACTTGGCTCTTCCGTCTTATTTTTTCTGTTTTTCATTTTAAAAAAATAACTTTCGTGAATTTTTCATCAATATATCCCTATGTTATGTCATTCAAATTTTGTGCGAAAAAGAGATTCCCACAGCCTCCATCCGGACAGGGTCGAATTTAGCAATTATGTTACCATTAAAAAATGATTGTCTGGATGGAGACCGTAGGAGTCTCTGTTTCGCACGAAATTTGAACGATATAATATAATGATATAGTGATGAAACTCCATGAAAGAAATTTTCAAAAAAACAGAAAAATGGAGCGAGGGGAGCCAAGTTAGTTCCCCTAGGAGCCAGCTCCATTTTACCCTTTATGTATTTAGGATCAATAATATGGTGCGAATTGAATATCGATATGGATCATTTCTGCACATGCTCAAACATGTTATAAATTCATGTATTCAAACTTTTATCGTATTTTTGTATTTTTATAATTTATTTTCAATAGTCAGACTTGTAGATTTCATATCTAGCTCTTTACACTGCAATTACAATTAGTCAAATATATAATGTCCAATTTTTCATTAAATATATATAATTGTGTATTATACACTTTCAATTTAATTGAGATTTGGAACATATAGCTTATATATTGAGGAATCAATATATAAGATTGGATTTTAAAGAATAAATCCAAAAAACAAGATCAAGAATTGCATATTTCTCGAAACATATTTAAATCAATTTACATAAATGATAGTTTGATTTTAAAAATTAACTCTGAAATAGTTAATGATATTTATTTGAAAAATAGAAAATTATTTCTCACTTACACCATTATTCCATTATAGTTATATAGTTATCGTAATAATATTACAATTACTATAAAAATTAAACTCAGCGCAAGACCTGACCAAAATGCGGGTCAGGCCAGTCCATGGATCGGGTCGAGGTTAAAAATCTCTATCCAAAGCCAGCTATAGGCCGGCCCACGGTCCATTTCGTTCTTTTTCATTGAATATTTTAATATTATTTAATATATATAAATGATTTTATTAAGGGTAAAATGGGGCTGCCCCCAGGGAGTAGCCAACTTGGCTACTCCCACCCCTATTTTTCCCTCATTTTTTTATTTTTTTAGAAAATAAAAATTTGTGTATTCATCACTATATCCCTCCCACATTCTATTAAAATTTCGTCAGAAACAGAGACTCCTAAGCCCTCCATCCAGACGTCATTTTTTTAACGGTCGCAGGATTTTTTAAATCGACCATGTTTGGATGGAGGCCGTAGGAGTCTCTGTTTCTGACGAAATTTTAATAGAATGTGAGAGGGATATAATGATGAATATACAAATTTTTATTTTCCAAAAAAATAAAAAAATGAGGGGAAAATAGGGGTGGGAGTAGCCAAGTTGGCTACTCCCTGGGGGCAGCCCCATTTACCTCTTTTATTAATACCATTTATAATTTATATAACTAATATAAGCAGTTTATATGTTACTTGATATGTAAATTATTAAATTTTATTTAAAACTAGTGTCTCATATGAAAAACTTGATATGCATCGTATTAATACATGTATTATTTAGCTTATATTTGTATATTTTTTATTTTTTGCGAATCAAGTCGGTCCATGCTCAAATCTCCTAGTCCAAGCCCGACCCATAAACGGGATGAGTGAGCTGGACAGACGGACCCCCAGCCCGTTGGCTCGATCTACTAAGAGCCCCTTCCACAAAGTTTTCCCTAACATGTTCTGACTCGATCCATGTGTGCATGGAGGGAGCCATCACATTTTAGTAGAGGGGTCACAAACTAAATAAGTAATTTTTATGTCGATTGCAATATAATCTATAATAGCAGTGAAATAATCAAGAGAGAGAGAGAGCGCGTGCAACAAGTCAAGACAAAACAAAACTATAGGCATGGAGGATATGGTGGCAACTTGCATACGTGAGGTTGTTACTATGTCAATTGCCATGAGGGAGAGGATTGCATGGCCATCAAGTAATGAGTATATGTTGGAGACTTATGCATGGTTGAGAATGCAAGAGCATTTCAGGCTTACTATAAATAAAGGGGGCTATGGGTGAGGGAAGGGCGTCTCCAATTAAAGTCGAGAGAGAGAGAGAGAGAGATTTTGCGAGAATAGAACGGGTTATCATTTTTTAATGCCGCCATTTTTCGAATTTAATTATTAATCATGCAGTGTTTTATTTAATTTTATCAATTGTATTAATTATGCAATGTACTTTATTATGTCAGAGTAATTATGCTTTTGTAATAGCATAATTTCAAATAGATACGGTATCTTAAAAATCGATCTTGAAGGGTATCTTTGATCCATGAAATTCTGACAATTGATATGACATAAGTAAACCCCTATTATTTTTATTAAATGTGGGATTTGTGATTGATAACGAAATATTATTGCTAGCATTCATACATATTCATGAACATAAGACATATAGAGGGCATGTTTATAAAAAAGACTTGAGGTATTTATGTTATAATATGTAGTAAAGAGGAGTATGGATGACATAGAATTGTGTATTCATGGTATACAAGATAAATGTTACTTTTATTTATACCTATTAAATGTATTTGATAATAACAAATCCATCTATTGTTAATATGGTATATGTGAGATATAGTAGATTGAAAGAATAAAATCAATAAATAGCACTACAACGACATACGAAGCTAAGTGCTATTCAAAGGTGGGAACCATCTCTAGAGTTCATTTGTCGAGTTCTAAGGGACATATTTGTCCTAAAGTGTAACACTTTCTGGGGATGTCGGGTTCAGTAGAACCTAGTGTAAAGTCCACCATTGAGTCAGAGTTGTTGTCATCACGTTCTGTTCTGTATGTAATCTGCAATAAATGACAACTTGTACCAATGGTAAGTAAAGTATACCCTATATGAATCAAAGGATAATATTAATTGAATGATTATAATATTAAGGCATACATGATAATGACACATGGAACTTTGATCTGTTTACCGATACATCTATTCTATTTCAATAGTATAAAGTTATTTGTTCATTCTTTCATATGATTATTCACATGTTAAAAATGCAAATGAAACTCATATAAGTTATATTGATATCGTCAACTTTCTAATAAAGTTGTTGTCAATTTCATTATTTGTTTATACCATACTAAGATGTTTTTCTTACGAGCATGTTACCGCTCCGGTTTGCACTATTGTACATACATTCGAGGAGTAAGTAAGAAAGGATGGTTAAGCTGAAGAGCGAAGACTAAAAGTCATATTATCTGTGGTAGTTCAAGGTCTCTCTGTTACGTGTATGTATTACACTATAGTCTTGCGGCTTCTATAGAAACAATACAAGTTTTTTTATGACTATAGATGTGATTATAACTGTGATTTTGATATTTACGAGTAACACTCGAACCCGACATGGTATTCTTTAATACTTTCACTGGTCACCTAGATCCGAGGTCATTACAATAGGTATCGGAGGCTAAGTTCATATAGGAATACTTAGAAATTCCTTACTTAGTTGATGAATTGTACATCAATCGTTGAACCCAGATTTCTCTCATGATTTCCAAGTGGTGTCTAGATATGAGATTTCTACTTGTTGATGATGAGCCAGAAAATCCCCAACATTTAGCAAATCTAATTTATGCTTGATATGGGACAATGGCTCCATGAAGAATGGAAATGTGCTTAGATGGAACGTGAATTTGTACGTGAGGAAAGGGATATGACTTGCAAGATATATGAGCAGGAGAAGGAAGAAGAAGTCACCTTAAAGAAATTCTTACAACTTGATCCTCTCATCTATAATGAAGAATTGAAATCGAAGAAAGCATAGCATTGACTTAAGGAGATCCAATTGGCCTCCAGTTCTCTAGATTGTCTGGATGAAAAAGGTGATATTCATCATGTTCAAACTAGAGATAAAGCGAAAGATTGGTGGGAAACTTGGAGGGGTATTTATTTTTAGGATCAATAAATAGTACCCTGGAAGGATTTCATGAAGCATTAAAGGATCATTTTATCACTATGCGAGCTAGGGTAAAGAAGAGACATGAATTTATTAACATGCAACAAAAGGAATTGAATGTGGAAGCTGATAGTGCTCATGTCTATCATCTGGAAAAGTATGGAAAGGGAATGTGTGAAACAGAATGGGAAAGAGCAAAGGAGTACGCGATGGGGCTAAGTTTTAAGAAACACACCAAAGATACCTGCCAACATAGTGAATGTGATCGTAATAGTTGACGAGGGACACCAACTGACTCAAAAATCAGCTAAAAAGGCAAGTCAAGTGGGAGTTCTCGAGATAATTTTCAAATCTCTAATAAGAAAATGAAGACTGCATATTATGTTAGGGATGGGGACATGATCAAACCTACTAATAGATCATATTTTCTATTTGTCCTCATTATTTTAGAAGACATCTGGGTAAATGTTACAAATGAACGGTGCATGCGTTAGGTATGGGTAAAATGACCATTTCATTCGTGATGGACCAAAGATGAAATCAAGTGATGATTAGATGAAAACTCCAGAATCAAAGAAGAAAGTTATATGACATGTATCCTTCATCACTGCTCAATCAGAAGACCCTAATCAAGTTATAGAAGGTACACTTTTTGTCTCGTGATTTATAACTTAGGTGATTTACATTCATTCGTATCTAGTAGATTGCTAGATCGCTTAAATTACAACATATAAAAATGTCACTCATATGGAGTGTTTCTTTGCAGACGGGTGAAATTGGCATAGTTGGGTCCTTGCATGAGATATTCATTGAAATTGAAGATAAGTTGTCAACTGCAAATCTAATCTAAATGACTGATTGTGATGCAATTTTGGGAATGTATCGTCTCTATCAGAACTGTGCACTTGTTCTCTATAGAGAAAAGACGTTCATATTATGTACCATGTTAATATGAAGTTCTGATCATCAAGCAAATACTTTTCTCCTTAATAAAGGCACACCATATGATACTAAAGGGTTGCACTAGTAATCTGGCTAGTACGGTGAAGGCGGATACTCCACATATTTCTATAAATGATCTACATGTAGTTCAGGAGTACGTTGATGTATTTCCGTATGACCTTTCTGGTTTACCTCCTTCCAGAGAAACTGACTTCAGTATTAAAGTTTATACGGGTTCATTTCCTATCTCCAAACCACCATATCGTATAGTTCTGGTGGAATTAGTAGAACTTAAGAAGCAACAAGATGATCCTCTTGAGAAAGGATTTATTCAGTCTAGTGTCTCTCCTTGGGGCACTCTTGTACTCTTTATCAAGAAGGAGGGGATTAGACTCTACATTGACTATCAAGCCCATAACCTGACTACCATCAAGAATAAGTATCCTTTACCCTGAATTGATGACTTATTCAACCAATTGCAGAGGGTTGATGTCTACTCAAAAAATGACATAAGATTAGGCTATCATCTATTAAGAATAAAGGCGGAGGATGCACTGAAGACTGCATTTCGATCAAGATATGGACACTACGAGTTTTGAGTAATGCCATTCGGATTGACCAATGCCCCTGCATGTCATTTTTTTTTCGGTGGCATCCTTATCTATTCTGAAAACCAGATGCAACATGAGGAACACCTTAGGTTAGTATTAGAAACTACAAGGCATCGCCGACTTTACACTAAATTCTTGAAATGTGAGTTTTGGCTATTGATAAGGTGATATTCCTTGGGCTTGTCATATCTAAGGATGGCATATTTGTTAACCCGTCAAAGGTTGAAGTCATTCTGAAATGGAATCAGCCAAAGATAGTCTTAGAGGTGTGTATCTTCTTAGGATTGATTGGTTATTATAGACGTTTCATTTGGGACTTCTCAAAGATAGCCCTACCTCTAACCAAATTAACTGGGAAGGAAGCAAGGTTTAGATGGACTTCACAATGTGAGGATAGTTTCCTAAAATTAAAGGGTATGTTGACTTTAGCTCTAATTTTGACACTTTCGTCAGGGAGTGGAGGATTTACAATACACACTTATGCCTCAGGATCTGGACTCGGTGTTGTACTATGCAACATGACAAGATCGTAGCTTGTGCATCTCGACAATTGAAAAATTCATGAGCATAATTATCGTGACAAGGTCGTAGCTTGTGCATCTTGACAATTGAAATTTTCATGAATGTAATTATCATATTCATGATTTGGAGCTTGTTGTAGTCATTTTCGCTTTAAAGCATTGGAGACATTACCTTTATGGAGAGAAATTTCTAGTCTTCACTGACCACAAGAGTCTCAAATACTTATTCTCACAGTAGGACTTCAACATGAGATCATGATAGTTTGGAATTATTAGAAGATTATGATTTTTTATTGGAGTATCATCTAGGAAAAATTAATGTGATGGTTGATGCTCTCAAAAGAAAATGGGAGATTAAGCTTGCTAATACAAGACTCCAATGGAATCATACGAGGATTTCATTCAGCAGAAGCCTTTTATAGACAACAACCGGGACATTTTCATGGTAGGATTACAAATTCACTCAGCTTTAGTGGAGAAAGTATTGTCTTCCCCAAAAGCTGATCATGAACTGCCACAGATGATTGAATTATCAAAGAAGCAAATAGCAA
Source organism: Ottelia alismoides (assembly GCA_037367405.1). NCBI lineage: Eukaryota > Viridiplantae > Streptophyta > Magnoliopsida > Alismatales > Hydrocharitaceae > Ottelia > Ottelia alismoides. The sequence continues at coordinate 496,037 of JAZKJV010001853.1, read as the reverse complement.
GCTGTCAATTGCAACTAATGGAGGACTGAGATTAAGAATAGACTATGGGTTTCTAATAATCTAGAAGTTAAGAAGGAAGTTCTGAAGGAAGCACGCAACTCCATACACTCTATTCATCGTATAAGTACAAAATTATATAAAGACCTGCAAAGAAATTTTTGGTGGAAAAATATAAAGAGAAAAATTGCAGAATTTATCTCTAGTTGTCTCATATGTTAAGGGCCAATATCGAATATCAGAAACCATCTAGGAATCTGCAAGCATTGGACCTTCTAGAATGGAAATGAGAGCATAACACTATGGAATTTGTAGTGGGTTTGCCTCCCAGGAAAGGTGTTAAATACGACTCCATTTGGGTGATCGCAGACCTCCTGACTATAACAACACACTTCTTACCCATATGATTTGGTCAATCTACTGAGAGTCTAGCTAAGTTGTATGTACATGAGATAGTGAAGTTACATGGTGTACAATAACCATCGTATCTAGTCAGGACGCACATTTTACATCTAGATTCTAGAAAAGTTTGAACGATGCTCTAGGCACAAACCTAAAGTTCGTCACATCTTTCCACCCACAGAAAAATGGAAACTCAGAAAAAATTATTCAAACAATAAATAATATGCTCAAAGTCTTATGTGTTGGACTTTGCTAGAAATTAGGATTTCCATCTACCGTTAGTTGAACTCGTCCATAATAATAGTTTCAATGCCAGTATAGGGATGGATCCATATGAATTATTATATGGCAGACCATGTCATTCTCTCTTGTTGTTGGGATAACGTGGGTGAAAGAAAAATTCTTGGACCAGAGATTATATTAGATACTACAAAGAAAATTGAGATTATCAGAAGAGATTGTTTGCAATCCAAATATATAGAAGAGCTATGCTGAGCATTGGAGGCATGATCTTAAATTTGAAGAAGGGGACCAAGCATTTGTCAAAGTGTCACCTAATGCATGGAGTGGTTCGATTCGGGAAAAGAGAAAAGCTAAACCCTCGATATATAGATCATTTCTCTATGACCAAGAGGATTGACACAGTTGCTTATCACATTAATCTTCTTCTTCAATTCAACAATTTACATTATGTATGGCATGTTTCAATGCTAAGGAAGTATATACATGATCCCTCACATGTAATTGAGTAAGACATTCATGAACTACAAGGGGACATATCTTATGAAGAGAGGCCAATTATGGTAATTGATCATAAGCAAAATTAGATGAGATAACATACAATCTCCATGGTCAAAGTCTCGTGGAAGCATCACAAGCATGAGGAAGCCACTTGGAAGATTAAAAAAGAGATGCGAGTCAAATATCTTTATCTTTTTGGTAAGTCTTTTGACTTGTAAGTTTCAGGAAGAATTTTTTTAGTAGGCTTGACTGTAACATCAGTAAAATGATAAAAAAAGAGAGAGAAACACATCAAGAAAAAACAAAAGCTATAGGGCATGGAGGATAAGGTGGTAACTTGCATATGTTGTTACCGTGTCAATTGCCGTGATGGGGAGGATTTCATGATCTCTATTTTCCTATTTTAATCGTTAATCATGCACATATTTTATTTTATTTATCAGTTATATCAATTAGGTGAGGTAATTTGTTATTTCAGATAAATTATGCTTTTGTAATTACATAATTTCAAATAGATATGATGTATTAAACATCGACCTTGAAAGGCATCTTTAATCCATGAAATTCTGACATCTGATATACCCCAAGTAAGTCATATTATTATTAAATGTGGAATTTGTGATTGATAAAGAAATACCATAATTGTCATTCGTACATATTCATGAATATAAACATATATACAGACATGTTATAAAATAGACTTTGAGGTATTTTATGTTATAATATGTAGTAAAGAGGGGTACTAATGACATAGAATTGTGTATTCACAATATACATGATAAATGTTACTTTTATTTATACATATTAAATTTTATTTGATATAGAAATACCGTATATAGTTAATCTATTATATGCTAAATACAATATATTGAAAGAATAAAATTAATAAATGGCACTACAATGACATATGGAGTTAAGTGGTACACTAAGGCAAAAGTCAACTTTAGAGTTCATTTGCCGAGTTCTAAGAGACATATCTGGTATAAAGGGAAACACCTTCTGGAGTGTCGAGTTCAACAGAAAACAGTGGAAAGTCCACATTGACTCAACATTGTTGCCATCATGTTTTGTTCTATAAGTAATCTGCAATAAGTACTATACCTAAGGTAAGTAAAATATAACTTATATAAATATGAGGGTAATATCGATCAAAGGATGATAATATGAATGCATACATGTTAACGATACATGGAACTCTGATCTGTTTACGAGTATAGTTAATGATGTTATTCTCTTTCAATAGTAAAAAGTTATATGCTCATTCTTTCTTATAATTTTTCACATGTTAAAAACGCAAATGAAACTCAAATAAGTTATGATGCTAGTCAACTTTCTAATAAAGTTGATTGTCAATTTCATTATATGTTTATGCCATACTAAGTTGTTTTTCTTACGAGCATTTTACCACTCCCACGGTTTGCCATGTCGTAGATACATCTGAGGAGCAAGTGACAAAGGATGCTTAAGTTGAAGCTATCTGATACTTGATACATATATTATTGTAGTTCTATGACTTTATAGAAGTAGTAAAAGTTTTTTTAGGACCATAGATGTGACTGTGAACTGTGTTTTTAATATTTGCAAATAACACCTTAGAACTCACATGACATTCTTTAATACTTCCGTTGACCACCCAGATCCATTGTCATTAAATAAGTGACTTACATCTAGAGTAGTTACATGGTTGGAACAAAATGACATCATTTGATTCAACTTCCACATTTATAATATTTTGCAAGTGCAACGTGCTACAACAAAATTGGCTTACAGTAATGAATAATTTGAATATTTATTATCATATATTTCTTCTAATATTGGTTATATAATAATGAATATTATTCATTGTAAAGTTCTATTTGTCCTTGTAGTTCAGAATTAATGTCAAATTCGTTGTTAAATTTGGATATAGTGGCAACTATTTGTTGACTTTTTCATTAAAAGTTTGTATAAATCATTGTTATTTGATTTGTTCCTAGCAATATAACAACGAGTTCAATATTTGCTGTCAATTTAGAAAATCAAACAACATATAATACTCGTTGATTTATATTTCACTACAAAAGATCTGACAATAGATATTAAATTATTTATTATCATAGGTCAATTTCTTTGCAGTGTAGGAGGAGTTGACCTCCTTTTCTATATGGAGAAAGAAATCGCTAGTCGTAGGAGTTACCATTTGTTTTTAAATAGAGATTTAGCATAGGAAAATTAAAAAGATATTATATAGTTAAAATACATATCAATAGTTTATGGATGGCTTCCTAAAATTTTGGGGAGCATGCACCCCTCAATGCCCCCTCTAAGTTCGTCCACGCATGTATGTATGTATGTATCTACACTTAATTTATTATAAATATAGTTGTAGATTTATTTGTAATTGTACATCTTCTTCACTGCAATATATTTATTACGAGATTTGTAATATATTTATTTGCGGTATAAAGCATCTAATACATGTACATCTAGCCTAATCTATGAAGCTTTGTAGGTACTTTTCGTATTCAAGTCATATCAGTTTTACATGCACGTCTATTTTTTATCAATACATAACATAATTCTTCATGTTCATAACATTTGTATTAACATTACCATTCATTTTTAAATGAATAAAAGCATGATAATACTTATATCGAAATTCGTTTACATGCCCAATGGCATCTAATATGTTCTGACATTGATAACGATGTCAAAGCTATTTGTTGTACTCTTGCATGTAAGGTTGTGTTACTTGTGCATCCATTGGATTCGTGTGTACCAAACTTAAATGGGTGGATCTTTAGGATTTCATCCTATTAAAATAAGCCCGGCCTATTATTAAATTAGCTCATACCTGTGTAATAATGTTTTGAACTTCCAATCCAGATTAGCTTGATTAGGAACATAGTTTGTTTATTAATTTATATTTAAGAAATGATAATTTGAATATTTCTTTATATTTATTTGATATTTCAAGAAATAAAGGAAAATATTTCCCCCAATTTTAACACGCTGCTTGATTACCAATATTTACTCTATTTTCATTGTAAATTACATGTTTTGATTGGAAGATATACTTATTTTGGCATTCTTCACTTTCAAAATTCACACCATTGATATATTATCCGTTGCGAAACATACATGACATTTGTTTTGAATTTTTGTAGTATGTAATTTTGCAACAAATGAATAACCAACGAGATGCTCAAATCGATCATTTGGCTACTGGATTATACATGACATTATAAGATATATAAATGAAATATTCAAACTATTTAATAGCATAGCCCATGAGCCTTAAAAATATCATTTATGTGCTTGTAATGTTATAGTTAAATGTGTCTCTAACAAACTCAATCTCAATGAGTTATTTTCTTATGCAACTAAAGTGGCATACTTTTCTAGGACATCATTATAAAAAAATTCATATTTTTACTTTGAAACCTTTATCCATTTGTTAACAACACAACAACAATAATAACAAATCCTTTTCTCACATTAAGTAAGGTTGGCTACATGTATTATTTGCCTCCATTCATATCCATCTTGGGTCAATCTTGTGCTTAGATCCAAAAACCTAAAATCCCTTTATATAGTCTCATTCCAACACTTCTGGGGCCTTCCTCCACCTCTCTTAGCCGGCTCAACATCCCAAAACTCGCATCTCCTAACTGGTGTATCAGCCGACCTCCTTCGCAAGTGTCCAAACTACCTTAAGCAGTTTTCTTTCCTCTTATCCTCGATCAAAGCTACATCAACTCTCATTCTGATTACATCATTTCGAATCCGAGTATAAGTATGTCCACATATCCACCTTAGCATTTTCATTTCTGCTATTGTCATTCTCTACATATGTCTACGGTTTAGAACATAGCACGTCTCACAGTTGCTTTGTAAAAATTCCTTTTGATTTTCAAAGGAATTTTATTATCATAAAGAATAATAGAGGCTCATATCCACTTTAACCAACCTGTATTTATTCTGTTATAACATATCAATCAATTTCCTCGTCTTGTTGCAAAATAGATCCCAGATATCTAAAAGAGTCTCTCTTATGAATATTATCATTACCAATCTTCATCATGATTCCTTCACCATTGCTTCCATCAAAAAGTATACTCCATATATTTATTCTTAGCCCTGCTTATACAAATTCTTTAATCTTTGATGCATGTCTCCAAACCAAGGTTTTAAAAATCAGACCGGACATTGAATCGGTCATCCTTCAGTTTGGTCCAACCAGGTCGGACCGGTGATGATGTCATCATTCCTATCGATTCGAAAAAAATCGGACCGGGCTTAACTTACCGGTCAGACCGATCAAACCGGTTTTCTGAACCGATAAAATCGGGTATATATATGTAAGTACGTATTTACATATCAATGAAATAATCCAATCTTTCAATAGAATAACATGATCGCCTGTTTCGAGTAAAACTTTACAAAATGTAGTCACAGTTTCTAGAATTATATATGAATATAATATTGTAATCATTTTATTTATAGTTGCTTTTAGAAAATAACTCTAAGAAAGTATTGGCACAATGTATATTTCAAAAAAGAGAGGGACATAACTTATATCGCAGAAGTTAAGAAAGGCATAAATAATAAAAATCTTATTATTTAATTATTTAACCTTTATTTTTTTGAAAGTTTACCAAATCATCAAAACTGGGTCAAATCGGTTCAACCTGGTCCGATCGTCAGGGTCAACCCGATCCCACCATCGGTCAGACCCCATTTTTTTAAATTAATTACACAAAACCGGCTGAACCAACTGGGTTGGAGCCAGTTCCCGGTCCAAGCAGTCCGACCGACCGGTCCGGTCCGATTTTTTAAACCATGCTCCAAACCTCAAGCTTCTCATTTACTCCATATCTAGTTTCATCAATCAACATAATATCATCAGTGAAAAGCATACGCCAAAATATCTCATCCTGAATGTGAATTGTCAACTCATCTATAATCAAAGTAAAAAGGAATATGGACTCAAAGTTGAACCTTGATGCAGATCAATGTTGATGTCAAAATGATCAGTCTTCTCAAATCGGATCCTTACACAAGATGAAGCCCTATATACAAATCCTTTATGAGGTTAATGTATAGGATACATACCTATCTCTTCTTCTAAACTCTCCACAATATCTACTGTGGGACAACGTCATAAGCATGCTCCAAATCAATTAAAATCATACGGAGTTTCTTCCTTTTAGCTCTATAAATCTCCATTATTCTCCTCAACAAGTGAATGGCTTCGGTAGTTGAACGACCAAGCATGAATCTTACTTTAAAAATTTGCCTCAACATTTTTTGGATTGCACATTCTTAGTTTTTCATAGTGTGACTCATCAGCTTCGTACCTTTGTAATTTGAACAATTTTGAATGTCTCCATTGTTCTTATAGAGAATGAACCTCTGATTTATCATCACTGTATCTCTTAATCATCCTCTGAGCACGTACAATTCAATAAAAATCACCAATAATTTAGCTTTATTAACAATTGACCCTTTGTCTGTAAATAGACCTAATTACCGTATAAAATTAGCCGCTTTTATTTCTTTATTTTTATTTTTTATTCCCTATTAAAAATTTCAAAAATAGATTAAATATTGTAGATATTTATTTTGGCCTTTAAAAGAAATTAAAAAGATAAAACTTCAAAACATTAAAGTGCTATATTTTTATTCATTAAAAATACTCTCCAAATTTTTTCTTTATTTATTTAATCTCTTTTGCTTTTTGTCCATCATGAAACTTGTAGATCTTCTTGAAATCTACAACTTTATGTTTTGACTTTTTTCCTAATTTTACCTCCATATATTTCCTTTTTAATTTATCTTTTTTTCCTTTTTCAATTATTCTATTGGGCCACATGGTGCTCTCTGGAGCCGCCACGCGGCTCACACCGTTTACACAACCCACCACTCTCCATAAACATCTAATCCTCCTGATGGTCCCATCTACACCGTCCCTTCATGGTTCTTCCACAACATTTGGATCAGATCCCCTGAGATGATCCAAACCATCACCTCGCGCCTATCTTCTAAGCCATTGGAACGTATGATCCAACGGCTCATGCTCATTGTACACCTCTGGTAATGCCCTTCCGCCTTCGTCACCTCACCATCCATCTTCCCCCTTCTAATTTTAGCTCCCTCCTCTCAATGCCTCTCCATGATTTGTCACCACCTCCACATAGACCGACCATCCGTCTCCCTCATGAAGTCATTAACACACCATGATTGCGTCCTAGGGTCATTACTCCACCGCTAAAAACACACCGATCACCTCTCCTGTAATAGCCGGAGCTCCGCCTACATTAAGCCCCCTTCACCCACTGCCAATCTTGTCCACCATCACATGGGCCACGTCCCATTCACCCTCCACCTTCCTGTGTTAGACAGAGGCCGGATCGAGGAGCTATGACAGTCGTGGACACCTAGGTGTGACCCTTTGCCACCCGGCAAACCACATTTTCTATGCAACTGTTTGAGCGCCATGCTCCAGTCGAGCATGTTATGCGATGATCTGAGCTCCTATAGAGCTCCGCCCATGCCGCATCCTTCACCAATGACCTCCCCCGATAAGGTAAGCTTCCTATCTTATTTTTATTTCATTTTATCTTAATTTCGTAGTTGTACACACGTCACTTCTCTGTCGATTCACCATTCCTCCGCCCTTGCTACACTTCCATCACCTTCGCCAATAACTACGATTACCTTCCTCATTTCTTCGCTACCCCATCCCCTCCAGGCAATCTCTTCCACCGGAGGTAGAGGAGATCTCACTACAGGTGCCACCTTCTTCATCCCGCGTGCCCACCACTCATCGCACATCACTTCACTATTACACTAATACCCTGTAGGTTGAATTCGAGCAATGGTCAGAGCTTCTAACATGTCTCCGGTCTAGAGGCTTTCCTTCAATGATCCTTCACCGACGGAAACCTCTGGGCATCCTCGAGCATCTAGCTACAACCCATCATCTTTGCACACCTCTAAGGAAGGTTGTTCGACCTCTGTAAGAGGAGAAGGAGCTAAAATGAGGAATCCTAGGACCGCTGCAGCACAACCTTCAAGTCATCGTGCGAGGAGGAGGAAGAACCAGAGAGGAATAGCAGATACCTTTTGATCAATTCGATTGGATGGTCCAAAATTGGTCTGATCCTTCTCCACAAGCCTCTAGCTTTGGTGGACATGAAGGATGTGATGAAGCGTCAGGACACGACACGTGTCCCAAACCTACAACTGACCTAGGGTTGGGCATTGGGTTGTGCCGGCCCGACCTAGCCCCTAACCCGACCCGTATAACCCGACCCAAACCCGAACCCGAAAATTAGCGGGCGGGTCGTGGGCCTCAAAATGGGACTTGATTATTTGGCTAGGTTTGGGCCTAAGAAGGCCCAAACCCGCAAGCCCGATATCCTGACCTATATGATATAATTATATCTAGCATAGTCATGTTTGCTCCAAACTCCATGTTCTAACTTTCATATTCTTATTTTGAGCTTAGAATAAATACTTAGACCCATTAATAATCATTTCCATTAGCATGGATTGAAGACATCATTACATTAATATGCAATATTATTACATTAATATGCAAGATCATTACATTAATATGCAAGAATGGAATCTGTGTCCTCAAATATTTGAGCATGTACAACTGTAAGTAACCCATCTGTATTGGGTCATAGATCCCACAACTACAATAGAATATATAATGGTGAATAGAATGGTGGTTTAAGTCGCCATATTCTTTTACCACATTTCTATTTCCAGCATACAACTAATGTCAGAATCACGAATTAGTTGGCGTACTTAAAATAATAAACATGCACACGTGCATAAGAAACTATCAGATAAATGCAAGAAGAAGGGAACACATGATATTGGTATACATATGTTTTAAATTGGGCCGGATTGACCCGAAACCGACCCATTTTGTTTGGGTTAGGTTTGGGCTTGGGCCTGGAATTCAAAAATAAAATGGGTCTAGGCATGATCCATTAGCCCATATACTTAAATGGGCTTGGGCTGGGCCAACTCAAACCCCACCCAACCCGGCCCGATGCCCAACCCTAAGCTGACCCTCATGGCCTCTCGAGCCTTGCCCATGCACATGCGATGCACACGTAGGCTGGATATTTTGCTCTGTACCCTGGAAGGTCCTCCAAATTACAAGGAAGTCTCGCCCAAGCGTGCGTACCTCATTTGTCGTGCTTGGGAAATTTACAAAGGACCCCCACCAACATTTATTTATTGCATATATGCCCCTCTCAGGGACCCTTTATGCATATTTATCTTTTATTTTGCATGTTTTACTATAATTAAGCCCTTGCACTATCTCATTATTTTGTTAATTTTGCGCTCTTTATGATGGCATATGTTGACAACCACCCAAAAATGTGTAAGCCTAAGTTGTCAAGTAGTAATCCCCACCACTTATAACCCACTCTTACACTTTGCGAGTTTTAGACGTGTGGATATATTTAGGGGAATGTGTGTTACAAAGTGTGAAAGTGGGTTATAAGGGATTACTACTGGATAACTTGGGCATAAGCATTTTAGGTGGTTATCAACGTATTTATTTGGGCCTTGACATGTTGTTTACTACCCTTGTTAATTCGATCAAATTAATGGTCAAATTAATTGTTGTGTTGTTCGTTACAGTCGGATAATAAGAGCAGATCAAAAACCACTTTCAATTATAGGCAAATTAATTTCGAGCGGCAATTTTTTTTACTTGGGCAAGCCCAAGGTCGAACTCAGGGAGGCAACTGTCTTCTTAGGTAGATTTTTAGCATATCTCCAAGGTCGGATTTTCAAAAGATATTTTTTGGTCTTTTTAATATATTTTATGCAAGACACATGCAAAATCAGGCCCATTTACAAGTTAAATCAGAAAGAAGGTCGATTAATTCCAAAAATTATGAAACTTGGCCAGATGATTAAATATGACGAAATTAAGCTACACTATTTTTTTAAAATTTTCTGACACTATATGAATTTACTGTGAATTTAAAATTAATACAAAGTGATTTTGACTAAATTAATTTTAATAAATACCAAATCACTATATTTTCAGATATCAAATTTATCCTAGATAAATCTAAGTGTGAAGAATCCAGGAAAATTAATCAACCTAAATTTCTATGTGAAATGACCTTATTAAAAATCAATTAAGCAAATCACTAAATGATTTATTCAGGCCTCAAGATACGGGGAATGGAGATGATTTTTTTACACAATGTGAACTTAATTATCCTATCTAATGTGAATTTTTGGTGATTTTTGGATTCACAGAGAAATTAATATGAATTAAAAGGCATAAATGGGCAAAATATAACAAAATTCAACCAATTAATTAATAGAAAAAATCCACTGATATTACAAAAATGTGCCAAGTATCACATATGGAAGAGGACAAAATAAGCTACACAATGCAATTTTCAAATTGAAAAATGAATTAAAATGAGTGCCTAAATATGTGTGCAAAGACAGGGGTATAAATGCAATTACAGGAATTAAAATTGATAAAATAAAACGTGCTGACATGGACCAATATGCAATTACCTATAATGCTGAGGGGGTGGATGCAATTTTCCATAGAACATGTGCTTGACGACCGCCCGAACGACAGAGGTAAAGGTACAGAAAATTAGGTCGTTGCGACCTCAATCACTCGGGCTGAGTCAATCAAGAAAAATCAATCACTCAAATCGGATAAAAACAAGCAAGCACGAGAAAGAGCGATCTAGCTATAGGATTAACCTGGTATAGCTCCCAGGGTCGAACACAAGGAGCACAGATTGGCTAAATAGCCTACGATGTAGTCAGAAATCCAAAAGAATCTTTTTTAGTGGTTTTTATTTGTTTTTATAAATTTTTTTAGATTTTTTAAATAATGAGAAAATGAAAGAAAGTAAATACAAGGGCACTTCAACAATTTATTACACACACAAAAAATGATGCAAAAATTCAAGAAAATTTGTTTTTATGTTTTAAATGTTTTTTACTGTTTTTGGTGAATTTTTGGGATTTTTCTAATGAGTAGATTATTTATTAAAAATCAAACAAGGCAGAAACACCAAGGTACTGTCCAGCAAGGTTAAAAACTCAAAAATAAAATATTTAAGAGTTTCAAACAACCTTGGAGGTAATTTTCCTGTAATCTATGAAGAATGAGGAAAATTTAGGCACCCTAATTATTGTTTTTGGATTTTTAATTTATTTATTATAATTTTTATGGGTTTTTAGGGGTTTTTCAATTTTTAGGGTTTTTAAGAGATGAAAAGTAGCCAAAATTGGCTAGAAAATCAAACAACAAGTAAACTACAGTATCTAATTTTTTTAGAATTTTTGGTGGAGTTTTTATATTTTTTTGGTATTTTTAAAGTCAAACAGTGGCAAAAATATGTGTTTTTGAATTTTTAAAAATAATACATGAAATCAAAAATGTCCCCAAAAATCATAGAAATTCCTACACCATGGCAGGAGCCATATGTCAAAATCTCATTGGATTTGGAGGTCGTTTGATATTTTATTCAAAAATAACAAGGGGGCACTGTACACAGGGACCTAAGTGCAAATACCCAAAGATCTGGGGGCCTTGGTGCAAAATACCCAGCAAGTCACGCGCTTCGCGCGTGGCTGGGGCACACAGGGACCAAATTGCAATAAAAACCAAGTCCTAGGGCTATTTGATAACTCGTATCAAAAGCCCAGGGGTATGGTTGCAAAATTCCCAATAAATAACGTACATGCGCATAAACAATGCTCACAGGGGTATATATGCAATTATTCAAAAATATTCATGCATTCATTAACACTCCAGATCTACAGGACAAGATGTGTAAAAAGCCCAAAACACACGTGACGACGCACGTGTTCACACACACACAGGGGCATACATGCAATTAAAATAAAGCACAAGGTTCCAAATGCAAATAACCCTTCGTGAAAAAGTTTCTAAAAATGTTTACAGGACTAAACAGGAAATGAAAAACTAAGAGGGGGGCCTACGATATTTACCCCTTTATTTGGCGACGGTTGGATAGGCACCACGTGGAAGATCGGATGGTGGCGATGAGCGGCGCCTTTGACCTTGAGAAGCTTCGCCTGATCGAACGATGGAGGGTCCGCCACGTGGGGATCGAACGGTCCGCGTGCGTGGTGGCCGAACCCTCGGTGAATCAACGGCTGAGATCACGCTGCGGCTGATCTGACGATATCTGCTGCTCCCCGAACGAACGGTTGAGATCTGATCTGGAGCGCCACGGCTGATCTGACGGCGATGGAGGGTCCTCGAAGAACTGCTGGCCGGCGAACTTCGCCGGCCTCGTGAAGGTGTCTCCGCCCTCCTCTGCTGCGCCTGAAGGTCGGAAAAGATCCGCGGTGAAGCTCCGTGGCGGGTGGTAGTCTCCAGTGACCTAACCGAGCTCTGAAGAGCTCCGGCGAAGTCGGCGGAGATGAAGCTCCTGGCTGGAAGTTGGGAAGCCTCAGACGCTTCCCGTTGGACCTGCAAAGTAGTCAAGAAGCTTCGCGGGTCGAGGGCAAATTGCCTCGACCCAAGAAAGCGGGGTGAAGGTGGACGGTGCTGTGGGGCGGACGAGCTCCGGCGAGGCGGAGGCGATGGAACTCGAATCCCAGATCCTGTGCGATCTGGGTTGAGTGAACAGGCGTAGAAGGTGCGCGGGGATACGGCGGAGGTGATGAGATGGTCGGATGGTCGAGATTTTACGCGAGATGGACGGAATCGGAGGAATGCGTCGGAGATGCAAATTGGGCGAAATCGAAAATTACGCTAAATAGAAGGTCTAATCGGCTACCTGATGGATGCTGGAGACTATGCTGGAGCTGCTCTTGCTCCTGGTCGTAGCTTCGAAGGGCGTCAAGGCCTGAAGCTCGATGCTCAACGCCGGCGGCGGAGCAGGGACGGCGAAGATCGCCGGATCGATGGTTTCGCTTCCTCGCCTCACTGCAACAAGGGCGGACGCTTGCTGTCACTCTCGCGAAGCCAATGGAGGTCACTGGGAAGGAGGAGAAGGGCCAAAGATGGGGCGCGGAGGCGGCAGAGGTGAAAATATATAAGGTGACAGCGTCGATTAGGGTTGAGGCTCGACGACTAAGGAAGGCGTGGATTTGATGGCGGAGGATCCGGCGAGGATGAGGGATGATTGGCGATGAATCCGAGCACGGGGGTTGAGTGGGAGACAGCCTGGAGGCGCGTGGGAAATTCGGAGAAGGAGGCGCGGCACGCATCGTCCAGAATAGGAAGGAGTCCGCGGGGGAGTTGACCGGGGTCAACAGTCCCCCGTGGACCAATCAGGAGCGGCCACGTGTGCCCGAATTTTGTTTATTTAATTTAGGGTAGAAATAGGCCGAATTAAAGAAAACTCAAAACATGAAATATTTTTCTTTTATTTTTTTCTATTTTTTGGTGATTTTTAATTAATTTTTGGAAATAAAAATAGGGTAGCTATATATATAGGTATATGTACACTATATGGGTTTTTATTTTTGATTTTTTTATTTATTATTTTTATGTGTTTTTATGCTCATTTTGTATTTTATTTATTTACAACATAAAATATGGAATAAAAGAATATTTTTATTTTATTTTTAATATATGTATATAAGGGTGAAATAAATAGTTGTATACATTTATATACATGGTATTTATACAATGTATTTTTGTACTTTTGATTTTGTAATTTTTATTTGATTTTTGTTTTGTTTCTTGTTATTTATTTTATTTACAAAATGTAACATAGAATATTTACAAAAAGTTTAGAAAACAATTGAATTTATTTACAAGGTTAAATAAATACAAGGGTGATGGTCTATACACATGGTGAAGGAAGAGTATTTTTGAATTTTTTGATTTTTATCTTTTTATTTTGTTTTTAATAGTTTCTAAATATACACAATATGGACAAACATATTTTTGGGTGAGGAAAATATAAAGTTTTATTTATTTACAAATATATACATATGTGAGCCCCTATCTCCCTCTACTTGGCTTTTATGCGGTCAGGCCCATGCTGAGCCCTCCCTTGGGTTAGGTTGCTCAATATTTATTCTAAATATTTCCCTCTTTTTCTTTTTGCTCTTTATTCTTTTATTTTATGCACAAAAACATGCTAATTATAGGTTTTTACACAATGCATGCTTTTGGTAATTATTTGTATTTACACATATCTACATGTATTTGCAAAGGGTTTTTGTAGCTAAAATAATAGAATAAAGAGTGATGAATGGGTATTCATCACCCCCTATGCTTTAACTTTGCTAGTCCCTTAGCAAACACTTATTTGAAAAAGAAGTGAAAAAGAAAGAAAAAGAAAAAGAAAAAGAGGATGTACATGGATCAAGGTTGACTTATTAAATTTTCCTTCATTAAATTGAAATATGGAGCTCGATCAGATCTTTGGATTATTAATGTGTCAGAACCTTATTTGGACTTAAGCCTAAAACTCAACAGCCTCCAAGTTCCACCAATCTATGGGCAAGACTCCTCAATAAACCAGATCAAAACAAGTCTACATACACAAACTCTAATGACCATGAATCTTTTCCTTGCGGTGTAAGTGATATGTGGCTCCCCACCTCAGAAGTAACAAAGAAACAACCTCCCTCAACCTGGTAACTCTAATGCCTCAGTCTAGCAACTCGTTCCTCGAGAAGCGGGGTATTCCCTTCTAAGTTCAAGTGCAACCGGCTCAAGAAGAGGGGGTAGAAGTATAGAGTTTTGGAAGCTTAGCCAGTGTAGCTAAGTCTCCCGCTGCAAGCTTCATGAGATGCAACATGATACCATAAGCTTTTGCTTTTCACTCCGGTGGGGTTATTAAATTTTCAATCCGACCCACCACTTTTTTGGAGTTCTTTTTGCATTTTTGCATTTTTTTTTTCAAGGACTTCTGTACACATATCTACATGGTGCAGCATATATAAGAAATTTCTCCTTGAGCCAGTAGACTATCCCTCTTTTGAAGCTTTATTGCAACCCACAGCTTCTGTCTTTAGCTTTCAACACCACTAGACCAAGTTGAGGTGCACTTCCTTCACTATAAGAAGAAGAGAGGTTCCGCCTAGAAGTACTACCCTCATATGCTACCCCAAGCCAAAGGAAACTGCCTCCTCACCACCTCATCCATGGAGAGCCATGTGTAAAGTGCAGGTGCAAGTGAAGCCATTGTCTCTGAGAGTCATGCGTGTGTTGTTAAGTGCTCTACTTAGGCTCATCAAGATGACATATGCTCATAGCCTAGTGGACTCAAAGAATTAAGTCCTTATGGACCTGAAAAGCCTTAACCCTAAGTCCTATAAGGTTCCTTTTGAAGTTAAGTGGATTAAGATCTTATTCAAGCTCCATTTCTCAAATTAATTCCAGGCTTAATTTAAATGTCAACTCTCATCCAGGAAAAATTATATACATATATGTACACAAGATGCTATTTACAAATATTTTACAATTATGCAAAAATTTTTGAAAAATGTTTTGAAATCATGAATGAATGATGCATGAGGTGCAAGTTTTGCAAAATGATATTTACACACATTTACACAAGATTTTTGCAAACTTTTGATTTTCAAAACATTTTGAAAAAATATTTACACAAGCTTTACAAAAGATTTTTGAAATCATTTTTACAAAAATACTTTGTACACTAGCTATGTATGTGCAAGAATAAAAGAGGTTTATGTACATGAAAATTTTTTAATTTTTGTGATTTTTTAGCCATTTTATTTATTAACACACTCACACAAAGTACGAGTTATGGCTAAAGTATATATGAAATATATACACACCCCCCCTATACTTAGCTCGAACGATGTCCTCAGAGTGATCAAGAGCGATGAAGAAGACATAACTCGTGCTTAGTAAAAGGGAAGTGAAAAGGAATGGCTAAGTACAGGAACGAATAAATGAATAAAATGAGAGGAACTCGGTGGTTTCCCCCTATACTTAGGATTAACTAATCCTGAGTATAGAAAGCTGTACATGAAGGGAAAGCCGAGTGAAGAATATACAGAATCTGCCCCCCCTATACTTAGGGTGAAATATCCCTAAGTATAGGCAGCAAAAACAAGAGCAGAAAAAATGAAAAGAATACTCACAGGTCCGACATCCCCCCTATACTTAGGGTAAAGTACACCCTAAGTATAGCATAATCATAAGATGAGAGACGGGATGTGGGACTAAAGAATAGAATGATATGGACAACTGGATCTATACAGGCGGAGGAACAGTTAAAATCAGGCGTGAGATGTAAAAGATGTGAGTCAAAAGACCACATCTCACGCAAAATGAATAGCGGCAATAATAACGTCCCGCGGCTCATGATCTAGAAATGGTTTGAGCCGCTGGCCGTTCACTCGGAAGGTACTCTCAGAAGATAACTCGGATATATCAATGCTACCGTTATCGTGTACCTTTCTGACCAAATAGGGTCCTTTCCATTTGCTCTGTAGCTTCCCTGGAAATAATCTAAGCCTCGCATCAAACAGCCATACTTTCTGTCCAATCTCAAAATGCTTGTGGCTGATATGAGAATCATGCCACTCTTTGACTTTCTCCTTATAATGTAGGCTGTTTGAGAAAGCTGTATCTCTAAGCTCTTCCAAGGCGGCTAACTCTGCCCTCCTCTGGTCTCCTATACCATCTGGATCCATCAATATGTCTGTAACTGCCCAAAGTGACTTGTGCCTCAGCTCGACTGGTAGGTGACAAGGTTTGCCATAAACGAGGCGAAAGGGAGATGTACCCAATGGAGTCTTGAAAGATGTCCGATATGCCCACAAGACCGAGTCCAAAAGCTGTGACCAATTCTTTCGGTCAGGGCGGACGACTTTCTGCAAAATATTCTTGATCTCCCTATTCGACACTTCAGCTAGACCATTCGTCTGTGGATGGTATGGTGTGGCAACACGATGGTCTATACTGAACTCTCTAGCAAGTGCCTTCACCTGGTCGTTGATGAAATGAGATCCCCCATCAGAAATCAGAACTCGTGGAACCCCAAACCGCATGATTATGTGCTTCTTCAAAAATCTGCAAACTGTCTTTGCATCTGCGGCTCGGGCGGGGATAGCCTCAACCCAACGACTAACATAATCTACGGCCAACAGAATGTACTCAAATCCCTGACTCTTAGGGAATGGACCCATGAAATCGATGCCCCATGCGTCAAAAACCTCACAGAAATGAATGGGCTGCATCGGCATCATATCACGTTGTCCACAAGTGCCCATCCTCTGACAGTCAGTACATCTCTTCACGAACTCATCAGAGTCCTTGAAGAGTGTAGGCCACCACAAGCCGGATTGGAGCACTTTCTGTGCCGTTCTCCTCCCAGAATGATGTCCTCCTGCCTCAAGCTTGTGGCAGTAAGTGAGGACACTATGATGCTCCTCCTGAGGAATACACCGACGCCAGATGCTATCCCCTCCTTCGTGGTAAAGGATGGGATCCTCCCAATGGTAGGACTTGGCCTTCGCAAGGAAGGTCTCAATCTTCTGCTTGGGCCAATCTTGTGGGACTTTCCCAGCAACGAGAAAGTTCACAATATCGGCATACCATGGGAGTGAGGCGATAGCAAGGATCGCCTCATCTGGGAAGGTATCACAAATGGGATCAATCTGCTCTGTCTCCTCAGGCTGCTCTAGTCGGGATAAATGGTCCGCCACCACATTCTTGACTCCAGGCTTATCCTTGATCTCAATGTCGAACTCCTGGAGTAGAAGGATCCATCTAGTAAGTCTGGCCTTGGCATCCTTCTTTGACATGAGGTACCTGATGGCGGTGTGGTCGGTATACAAGGTCACTCGGGATCCAGTGATATATGATCTGAATTTATCTAGGGCAAACACTACTGCTAGCATCTCCTTCTCTGTGACTGTATAATTCTGCTGGGCGGAATCCAATGTGCGGCTAGCATAGTGTATCGCAAATGGTACTCCATCCCTCCTCTGTCCTAGCACGGCCCCTACGGCAAAATCAGAGGCGTCCGTCATGATCTCGAATGGGAGAGACCAATCGGGTGGCTGAAGGACAGGAGCCTCAATAACACATTGCTGGAGAGTCTCAAAGGACGAAAGACACTTGTCATCAACAAGGAACTCGGTGTCTTTCGTCAAGAGATCAGTCAACGGTCGGGCAATCTTGCTGAAATCATGAATGAATCTCCTGTAAAAACCAACATGCCCTAGAAATGACCGTAACTGCTTCAAATTGGACGGCGGTGTGAGTTTTCTAATGACATCGACCTTGGCCGGATCAACCTCCATGCCTCTGTTGGAGATGATGTGACCAAGCACCGTCCCTTGAGTCACCATGAAGTGACTCTTCTCCCAAGATAGAACCAACCGGGTAGCAATACATCGCTGAAGCACTCGGTCTAGGCAGTCAAGACAGGAATCGAATCCGTCGCCGTAAACCGAGAAGTCATCCATGAAGACCTCTAAACACTCCCCTACCATGTCCGAAAATATTGACAGCATGCATCTCTGAAAAGTCGCAGGGGCGTTACATAGCCCAAATGGCATGCGTCGAAAGGCGTAGGTACCGAAGGGACAGGTAAAGGTGGTCTTCTCCTGATCCTCAGGAGCGATGGCCACCTGATTGTAGCCCGAGTACCCATCTAGGAAGCAATAATGGCTCTTCCCTGCCAGTCTCTCAATGATCTGATCTATAAAGGGCAGGGGAAAATGGTCCTTCTTGGTGGCCTGGTTGAGTCTCCTGTAGTCAACGCAGACCCGCCAAGAGGTGGGTACTCGTGTGGCGATCTCCTCTCCTGACTCACTGATCACAGTCGTGATGCCCGTCTTCTTGGGCACCACATGCAAGGGGCTAACCCACTTGGAGTCGGAAATGGGATAAATAAAATCTGCACTCCACCATTTTGATATTTCCTTCATGACAACCTCTCTTAGGTTGGGGTTCAGTCGCCGCTGGAACTCACGCGACGGCTTCGCCCCTTCCTCGAGATAGATATGGTGGGAGCACAATGAGGGGCTAATCCCATGGAGATCTGCTACGCTCCATCCAATTGCCTTGCGGTTCTTTTCAAGAACCTCCATCAGACGGGATTCTTGCTCTTCAGTCAGATCAGCAGAGATGATGACTGGGTACATCTCAGACTCTCCCGCAAGGAATCTATACTTCAGCGAAGTAGGGAGCGGCTTCAGCTCTGGACAGCTGGGTGCTGGCAGATCTGGCTTCTGAAGAAGATGAGTGTATGCGGACAATTCTGCCAAATTTGCCTGGGAAAATGATAACGAACTCTCACAAACTGGATCTGGAGAAGGCGGGTCCTCTGCATTGTCTCTGATCTGTTCTGCCTCTACCTCCTCCTCATCTATAGGCTCAGGTGGATCCAGATCTGGCATCTGATCATCACAATCTGCCCAATCAGATTCTGAATCCGAGGGATCTATATCAGACTCGGTGGCATCAGTACCACCGGAGAACAAGGTGGCATCAGCACCACCATAGAGCAGGGTGGCCTCAGTACCACCATCACTGGAAATCGTGTCGCGATCAAGGTCCGACTCTGCTGACTCAATAGTATCCTGAACCAAGGCTGTGCTCTCCAGACTATCCTCTGCTATCAATTCTGCATCAACTGCATCTGAATATGAGAGGATGGTCTGTGCTGCAGGATCTGCCCAAACTGCCTCATCATCTGTGATCACAAAATCACAGTCCTGGTGGATGTCTGGTCCTGCGTTTGTCAGCTGTTCTGAATCTGTACTGTCCTCTGAGCGGGATCTAGCTCTGGCTCTGTGGTCCTTAACCGTCTCTATTTGTATACTCTCGCCCTGGACGCGAAAGAATACCTTCCCACTGTCATGGTCAGTCACCGCTTTGGCTGTGGCCAAGAACGGGCGACCGAGGATAATGGGGGAATCGGTCAACGAGTCAGGGGTCTCCATGTCCAGCACTACGAAGTCCACGGGGAATTGCAAACCCTGAATCGTGACGACAACGTCTCGCAACAACCCCTTTGGCCTCTTGACAGACCGATCAGCAAACTGAAGGTATGTCCTGCTCTGTCTAAGAGTGCCCAACTCTAAGTGGTCGAGGAGGGCTGCCGGAAGAAGGTTGATCGACGATCCGCTATCTAAGAGAGTACGGTCGAACCTCTGCTCACTAATCTGACATCTGACATACGGGGCCCCTAAATCTGGCCTCTTAGTCGGCAGATGGTTCTGGATCGCGTAACACGTGGCTTTGGTCAACACATGAATTTCTGCGGTCTTGTTCCTCTTCGTCCTTCTGACTGTGGTCTTATCTCTCAAGGATCGCTGAAGAAGAGGGATGTGTTGCAAAGCCTCATTGAGGGTCAGCTGGATGTGAAATCGGTCTATTATGCTCTGGCTGAACTCCTCCTGCTCTATCTTTTTTGGATCTTTTTCTTTTTTCTTCCCCTTCCCCAACTCAAGGGCTCTAGGGAAGGGGATCACAGGGTCCTTCTCAGATGAAGGACTAGGAATAGGCCTAGACGGTTCGATGACCGGATCCTCACAAACATCATTCACCACAGTGGGATCAGAAGAAACTAAACCTTTTCCTTTATTCAAATCAAAGTTCTGAGATACATTCATGCGAGGAAAGACAACATTTCTATCAGAATAAATGTTGGTGGCATCAGTACCACCTCTAGTTGGCTCTACAACTAGACGTCTTGCGGTCTCAGTACCGCGGGCTGGCTCGGCTCTGCTGGTGGCGTCAGTACCACCGTCATCATGATGTGCGGCTTCAGTACCGCTCTCCTCCTCCTCATCTGGCGCTCTAGATGGATCCTCGTGTGGTCGCTCAGATGAGGCGCCGCCTGCTGGTCTTCTACCGCTCCTAAGTGTGACAAAATCAGCATCAAATAAATCCGAAGATGTATCATCAAATGGGTCACTAGGAGTGGCAAATTCAGTGTGAACTACCTGCTCAGATTTCCTCTTCAAGCTATTCGGATTCGGCTCGATCTGTGCAGGGATGGCGGCCTTCCCTCTCATCAGGTCCCGCATCTCCTGGCGGAACTCGTCCATCTCCCGTCTAAATGTAGCCTGTTGCTCTGTGAAGAGACGGGCTAGATCATCCATGGCGGGGCTCTCGTGGGAACCCGACGGGTTGCCTCTCTGGTAATGAGGCTGCTGGACCTGCTGCTACTGTGGCTGAGAGGGGTAAGAGGAAGGATGCTGCTGCTGGTGAGCCTGCTGCTCACGTCTCCAATTCTGTCCCTGCTGCTGGTAGGGACGAGGTACGAAGGATGATGGCTGATGTGGCTGATATGCATGGGGCTGCTGGTGATCTCTCTGCTGGGAGTACTGCCCTCCCTGACCGGCTGGCTGCTGTTGGGACTGGTTACCCCCATTCCCCCACCTGAATCCGGGATGGTCTCGTCGGATTCCAGGTTGAGGACGGTCATACCAAATCCCGTTGACATCCATCAATGGCTCAGCATCAAAGGGGTCTGGTGGCAGTGCTGCCAGAGGCTGATCCGGCTGATATACCACCATCTGTAAGTCTGGAGATGGTGGTGACTGGTAAGAGGGCTGCTGCTGCTGGTACGGCTCCGCCTGTACAAGGTGAACTTGTCTAGGCTGCTGCAAGGAGCTGGAGCGCTGGGACGAGCTGCGGCTGCCGCCGGAATCGCCTCGCGACAGAAGACGGGGCTGAGGAGCCGTCTGTGCCTCCTGAAGACACAAGAGCTGGGTCTTCATGTCGCTCAGAGTTTGTGCCATTTGCTCCATCTGAGTTATGCCCTGGCACTGCTTCTTCTCTATGATTTCCATGCGGTCCAACTTCTCGCTGATAATCCCCATGTCCGCAGTGGCCGACTCTGCCTGTGCGGCCGCAACTGTGGACGAACTGGATGGACCTGCATCAACCCGTGCTATCCGCTGATACTGCACGGGTCCTGGCGGCTGCTGAGATCTCTGAGTGTACAACCGAGTCTGGGACATCACCATGTAATTTTCTGCCATCTCCTCGTAGATGGCCCAGACTTGGTTGTGGTCCTTGGCAAAGTAGGACCCGCCGCAAGAAGCATTCACCAGACCCTGAAGCTCTGGTGTCATCCCACTAAAGAAGCTCTGGACTAGGTTCGGCTTCGAGATGTCGTGGTGCGGGCATCTATCCAGAAGCTCTCTGAACCTCTCCCATGCTTCGTGAAATTGCTCATTAGGGAGCATGGAGAAGTTGTTGATCAGGGCCCTCGCTGCATTCGTCCGCCCGAGTGGATAGTACTTGTTCAAGTACTCGGTGCGGAGCTGATCCCAGGTGTAAACAAACTTCCCTAGATGTTTCAGCCAGGCGGCTGCTCTATCTGCCAGTGAAAAAGGGAAGGCCATCATTCGAATCGTATCTTGGTCCACATGACGGTCGTGGACAGTACTGCAGATCATCAAAAACTCCTGGAGATGGAGATGGGGTTCCTCAGTGGCAAGCCCGTGAAAATGAGGAAGCATCTGCAGGGTGTTCGGAGGGAACTTGAAATCCCCCACGATAGCAGGTACCACCACCCAATGATGCATCAGTGTAGATCCGGGGTTGTGTAGCTCCCGCATCGTTCTCGGTGGTCCTCCTCCGGCGGCGGCTGCCGCTGCGGCAGCTGCTGCTGCGGCTGCTGCCTCTGCATCAGCGTCAGGAATGTCCTCAGGCTCGCTCGGCTCGTCTCGCTCTCTTCGGAGTCGCTCCATCTCCCTTCTCATCTCAATCATAAAAGCCCCCTGATCGCGTAACTGCTGTTGAACCGTCTCTAATGATGCGATCAGGGTGGAGTTGATCGCCCCCTAGTCTAAGACGAAATGTTCGGGCTGGCGATCGTCTGAACTGCCGGCTCCGGCCATAGTGACGTCTGCAAAATCAGATGAGCCCAACTCAGGTTCTGTCAAATTAATTCGTCTTTCCTCGGGCTCATGTCTCTCAGTAGCAAAAGAAAGGGGATCGAGGGGGAACAGAGTGGAATCGAACTCGGGCCCGGAGAGCTGGTCTCGACTCTCACGGGCCAACCTAGATGATGAAGTAGCCGCGCCTGAAAGCGGTGCAGCCAGAGGCTGCCTAAGAGATCGTCTACCCATCATCTTGATCTGGCGAGTAAGGCGGATGAGATCTGGAGAAAATATGATCGCAAAGCAAACCCCTTGTTCACCAACTCAACACAATCTGAAGACCGTGAAAGCTCGGTCAATTTATCTTGTCAATTTTTATTTGGTGAACACACAAAATATCAGAGCGATTACGTGACCTGCTGGGATACCCGATACTCTCTCAACCGACTGTCCCGCACAGAAGAGTCGGTAATCAGTCGAGATGAGTACCGGAGGGCTTTACCTAGTGTTCGGGTCACTCTCTCGCACAATCAAACCAAACAATGAGGGGGTTGCTCTCCCCAAGACAAATTTTTAATGTGAGTGTCTTTTAGGGTCAATAGTGTTATCCAGTCTCAATTTTTATTGTTTTTCTTTTTAATTTTTTTTCAAAATAAATGCAAGCGGCCTAACGATTTTTCCGATTCTCCTGATGATTAAGCCAAACACAGGGGGAGAAGACGAAAAAGCCGATGCGCGAGAAAATCAATGATGCATGCAGAGAAAGAAATGCGTACCTTGTCTCCAGCACTCTACATGCAAGTGATCCGCGCAGAATTTAAATACAGAATTAAACTACCTAAATGATGCAACGAGGAAAAACCGAGTCCTAGCTGAGCAATTTCTATTGATCGTGAAGAACAATAGTTAGCCAACGGAATCGAGTCCGTAGTCCGATCTTGGGAGTCACTCGGTGCCCGCCACAACGGGTCCTGCCAGCGCTGTATGTGACTCCTCACGGCACGTGGTCTCAAATCCAATTAAACTAACTTTTTCAGTGAATTTTATCAAGGTCCAATTACGTTCTATAGGAACAGATATTCTATTAAGTGTTGGGCCTTAGATATTTACGTCACAATCAACAGAAATTCCTAAATCTAGGGGCTCGAGAAAAACCGCGTAAACACCGGAAAAGGCAACTAGCTATCAAAACCACGATAAAAGCCGCGAAAATCCAAATGGGTCCCCCGAGCACACCGGTGCTCAGCGAAACAGACCCGCTAAGTTACAAATGTCCACAAATGTCCAAAGTTCAAATCCTAAATTATTACAAAAAAATTGTTCTCTCTCTCTCTCTAAATAGAAAACTCCTTCTTCTCTCTCTTCCTTCTGCTCTTCTTCCCGTGCGGGTCCTCAAAAAGTGTACTCCAAGTTCTCCACGCAGTACCTCGCACAAAAAATTGAAAGAGAGAGTGTCAGAAAACAGTTATAATGTAGAGAGACAATATGGAAAAATGACTACAAAGCCGTGCTCCCCGGCAACGGCGCCATTCTGACGACCGCCCGAACGACAGAGGTAAAGGTACAGAAAATTAGGTCGTTGCGACCTCAATCACTCGGGCTGAGTCAATCAAGAAAAATCAATCACTCAAATCGGATAAAAACAAGCAAGCACGAGAAAGAGCGATCTAGCTATAGGATTAACCTGGTATAGCTCCCAGGGTCGAACACAAGGAGCACAGATTGGCTAAATAGCCTACGATGTAGTCAGAAATCCAAAAGAATCTTTTTTAGTGGTTTTTATTTGTTTTTATAAATTTTTTTAGATTTTTTAAATAATGAGAAAATGAAAGAAAGTAAATACAAGGGCACTTCAACAATTTATTACACACACAAAAAATGATGCAAAAATTCAAGAAAATTTGTTTTTATGTTTTAAATGTTTTTTACTGTTTTTGGTGAATTTTTGGGATTTTTCTAATGAGTAGATTATTTATTAAAAATCAAACAAGGCAGAAACACCAAGGTACTGTCCAGCAAGGTTAAAAACTCAAAAATAAAATATTTAAGAGTTTCAAACAACCTTGGAGGTAATTTTCCTGTAATCTATGAAGAATGAGGAAAATTTAGGCACCCTAATTATTGTTTTTGGATTTTTAATTTATTTATTATAATTTTTATGGGTTTTTAGGGGTTTTTCAATTTTTAGGGTTTTTAAGAGATGAAAAGTAGCCAAAATTGGCTAGAAAATCAAACAACAAGTAAACTACAGTATCTAATTTTTTTAGAATTTTTGGTGGAGTTTTTATATTTTTTTGGTATTTTTAAAGTCAAACAGTGGCAAAAATATGTGTTTTTGAATTTTTAAAAATAATACATGAAATCAAAAATGTCCCCAAAAATCATAGAAATTCCTACACCATGGCAGGAGCCATGTGTCAAAATCTCATTGGATTTGGAGGTCGTTTGATATTTTATTCAAAAATAACAAGGGGGCACTGTACACAGGGACCTAAGTGCAAATACCCAAAGATCTGGGGGCCTTGGTGCAAAATACCCAGCAAGTCACGCGCTTCGCGCGTGGCTGGGGCACACAGGGACCAAATTGCAATAAAAACCAAGTCCTAGGGCTATTTGATAACTCGTATCAAAAGCCCAGGGGTATGGTTGCAAAATTCCCAATAAATAACGTACATGCGCATAAACAATGCTCACAGGGGTATATATGCAATTATTCAAAAATATTCATGCATTCATTAACACTCCAGATCTACAGGACAAGATGTGTAAAAAGCCCAAAACACACGTGACGACGCACGTATTCACACACACAGGGGCATACATGCAATTAAAATAAAGCACAAGGTTCCAAATGCAAATAACCCTTCGTGAAAAAGTTTCTAAAAATGTTTACAGGACTAAACAGGAAATGAAAAACTAAGAGGGGGCCTACGATATTTACCCCTTTATTTGGCGACGGTTGGATAGGCACCACGTGGAAAATCGGATGGTGGCGATGAGCGGCGCCTTTGACCTTGAGAAGCTTCGCCTGATCGAACGATGGAGGGTCCGCCACGTGGGGATCGAACGGTCCGCGTGCGTGGTGGCCGAACCCTCGGTGAATCAACGGCTGAGATCACGCTGCGGCTGATCTGACGATATCTGCTGCTCCCCGAACGAACGGTTGAGATCTGATCTGGAGCGCCACGGCTGATCTGACGGCGATGGAGGGTCCTCGAAGAACTGCTGGCCGGCGAACTTCGCCGGCCTCGTGAAGGTGTCTCCGCCCTCCTCTGCTGTGCCTGAAGGTCGGAAAAGATCCGCGGTGAAGCTCCGTGGCGGGTGGTAGTCTCCAGTGACCTAACCGAGCTCAGAAGAGCTCCGGCGAAGTCGGCGGAGATGAAGCTCCTGGCTGGAAGTTGGGAAGCCTCAGACGCTTCCCGTTGGACCTGCAAAGTAGTCAAGAAGCTTCGCGGGTCGAGGGCAAATTGCCTCGACCCAAGAAAGCGGGGTGAAGGTGGACGGTGCTGTGGGGCGGACGAGCTCCGGCGAGGCGGAGGCGATGGAACTCGAATCCCAGATCCTGTGCGATCTGGGTTGAGTGAACGGGCGTAGAAGGTGCGCGGGGATACGGCGGAGGTGATGAGATGGTCGGATGGTCGAGATTTTACGCGAGATGGACGGAATCGGAGGAATGCGCCGGAGATGCAAATTGGGCGAAATCGAAAATTACGCTAAATAGAAGGTCTAATCGGCTACCTGATGGATGCTGGAGACTATGCTGGAGCTGCTCTTGCTCCTGGTCGTAGCTTCGAAGGGCGTCAAGGCCTGAAGCTCGATGCTCAACGCCGGCGGCGGAGCAGGGACGGCGAAGATCGCCGGATCGATGGTTTCGCTTCCTCGCCTCACTGCAACAAGGGCGGACGCTTGCTGTCACTCTCGCGAAGCCAATGGAGGTCACTGGGAAGGAGGAGAAGGGCCAAAGATGGGGCGCGGAGGCGGCGGAGGTGAAAATATATAAGGTGACAGCGTCGATTAGGGTTGAGGCTCGACGGCTAAGGAAGGCGTGGATTTGATGGCGGAGGATCCGGCGAGGATGAGGGATGATTGGCGATGAATCCGAGCACGGGGGTTGAGTGGGAGACAGCCTGGAGGCGCGTGGGAAATTCGGAGAAGGAGGCGCGGCACGCATCGTCCAGAATAGGAAGGAGTCCGCGGGGGAGTTGACCGGGGTCAACAGTCCCCCGTGGACCAATCAGGAGCGGCCACGTGTGCCCGAATTTTGTTTATTTAATTTAGGGTAGAAATAGGCCGAATTAAAGAAAACTCAAAACATGAAATATTTTTCTTTTATTTTTTTCTATTTTTTGGTGATTTTTAATTAATTTTTGGAAATAAAAATAGGGTAGCTATATATATAGGTATATGTACACTATATGGGTTTTTATTTTTGATTTTTTATTTATTATTTTTATGTGTTTTTATGCTCATTTTGTATTTTATTTATTTACAACATAAAATATGGAATAAAAGAATATTTTTATTTTATTTTTAATATATGTATATAAGGGTGAAATAAATAGTTGTATACATTTATATACATGGTATTTATACAATGTATTTTTGTACTTTTGATTTTGTAATTTTTATTTGATTTTTGTTTTGTTTCTTGTTATTTATTTTATTTACAAAATGTAACATAGAATATTTACAAAAAGTTTAGAAAACAATTGAATTTATTTACAAGGTTAAATAAATACAAGGGTGATGGTCTATACACATGGTGAAGGAAGAGTATTTTTGAATTTTTTGATTTTTATCTTTTTATTTTGTTTTTAATAGTTTCTAAATATACACAATATGGACAAACATATTTTTGGGTGAGGAAAATATAAAGTTTTATTTATTTACAAATATATACATATGTGAGCCCCTATCTCCCTCTACTTGGCTTTTATGCGGTCAGGCCCATGCTGAGCCCTCCCTTGGGTTAGGTTGCTCAATATTTATTCTAAATATTTCCCTCTTTTTCTTTTTGCTCTTTATTCTTTTATTTTGTGCACAAAAACATGCTAATTATAGGTTTTTACACAATGCATGCTTTTGGTAATTATTTGTATTTACACATATCTACATGTATTTGCAAAGGGTTTTTGTAGCTAAAATAATAGAATAAAGAGTGATGAATGGGTATTCATCACCCCCTATGCTTTAACTTTGCTAGTCCCTTAGCAAACACTTATTTGAAAAAGAAGTGAAAAAGAAAGAAAAAGAAAAAGAAAAAGAGGATGTACATGGATCAAGGTTGACTTATTAAATTTTCCTTCATTAAATTGAAATATGGAGCTCGATCAGATCTTTGGATTATTAATGTGTCAGAACCTTATTTGGACTTAAGCCTAAAACTCAACAGCCTCCAAGTTCCACCAATCTATGGGCAAGACTCCTCAATAAACCAGATCAAAACAAGTCTACATACACAAACTCTAATGACCATGAATCTTTTCCTTGCGGTGTAAGTGATATGTGGCTCCCCACCTCAGAAGTAACAAAGAAACAACCTCCCTCAACCTGGTAACTCTAATGCCTCAGTCTAGCAACTCGTTCCTCGAGAAGCGGGGTATTCCCTTCTAAGTTCAAGTGCAACCGGCTCAAGAAGAGGGGGTAGAAGTATAGAGTTTTGGAAGCTTAGCCAGTGTAGCTAAGTCTCCCGCTGCAAGCTTCATGAGATGCAACATGATACCATAAGCTTTTGCTTTTCACTCCGGTGGGGTTATTAAATTTTCAATCCGACCCACCACTTTTTTGGAGTTCTTTTTGCATTTTTGCATATTTTTTTTTCAAGGACTTCTGTACACATATCTACATGGTGCAGCATATATAAGAAATTTCTCCTTGAGCCAGTAGACTATCCCTCTTTTGAAGCTTTATTGCAACCCACAGCTTCTGTCTTTAGCTTTCAACACCACTAGACCAAGTTGAGGTGCACTTCCTTCACTATAAGAAGAAGAGAGGTTCCGCCTAGAAGTACTACCCTCATATGCTACCCCAAGCCAAAGGAAACTGCCTCCTCACCACCTCATCCATGGAGAGCCATGTGTAAAGTGCAAGTGCAAGTGAAGCCATTGTCTCTGAGAGTCATGCGTGTGTTGTTAAGTGCTCTACTTAGGCTCATCAAGATGACATATGCTCATAGCCTAGTGGACTCAAAGAATTAAGTCCTTATGGACCTGAAAAGCCTTAACCCTAAGTCCTATAAGGTTCCTTTTGAAGTTAAGTGGATTAAGATCTTATTCAAGCTCCATTTCTCAAATTAATTCCAGGCTTAATTTAAATGTCAACTCTCATCCAGGAAAAATTATATACATATATGTACACAAGATGCTATTTACAAATATTTTACAATTATGCAAAAATTTTTGAAAAATGTTTTGAAATCATGAATGAATGATGCATGAGGTGCAAGTTTTGCAAAATGATATTTACACACATTTACACAAGATTTTTGCAAACTTTTGATTTTCAAAACATTTTGAAAAAATATTTACACAAGCTTTACAAAAGATTTTTGAAATCATTTTTACAAAAATACTTTGTACACTAGCTATGTATGTGCAAGAATAAAAGAGGTTTATGTACATGAAAAATTTTTAATTTTTGTGATTTTTTAGCCATTTTATTTATTAACACACTCACACAAAGTACGAGTTATGGCTAAAGTATATATGAAATATATACACACCCCCCCTATACTTAGCTCGAACGATGTCCTCAGAGTGATCAAGAGCGATGAAGAAGACATAACTCGTGCTTAGTAAAAGGGAAGTGAAAAGGAATGGCTAAGTACAGGAACGAATAAATGAATAAAATGAGAGGAACTCGGTGGTTTCCCCCTATACTTAGGATTAACTAATCCTGAGTATAGAAAGCTGTACATGAAGGGAAAGCCGAGTGAAGAATATACAGAATCTGCCCCCCCTATACTTAGGGTGAAATATCCCTAAGTATAGGCAGCAAAAACAAGAGCAGAAAAAATGAAAAGAATACTCACAGGTCCGACATCCCCCCTATACTTAGGGTAAAGTACACCCTAAGTATAGCATAATCATAAGATGAGAGACGGGATGTGGGACTAAAGAATAGAATGATATGGACAACTGGATCTATACAGGCGGAGGAACAGTTAAAATCAGGCGTGAGATGTAAAAGATGTGAGTCAAAAGACCACATCTCACGCAAAATGAATAGTGGCAATAATAACGTCCCGCGGCTCATGATCTAGAAATGGTTTGAGCCGCTGGCCGTTCACTCGGAAGGTACTCTCAGAAGATAACTCGGATATATCAATGCTACCGTTATCGTGTACCTTTCTGACCAAATAGGGTCCTTTCCATTTGCTCTGTAGCTTCCCTGGAAATAATCTAAGCCTCGCATCAAACAGCCATACTTTCTGTCCAAT
Organism: Ottelia alismoides; assembly: GCA_037367405.1. NCBI lineage: Eukaryota > Viridiplantae > Streptophyta > Magnoliopsida > Alismatales > Hydrocharitaceae > Ottelia > Ottelia alismoides. The sequence goes on along the minus strand of JAZKJV010001853.1, from coordinate 465,646 downwards.
CTCAAAATGCTTGTGGCTGATATGAGAATCATGCCACTCTTTGACTTTCTCCTTATAATGTAGGCTGTTTGAGAAAGCTGTATCTCTAAGCTCTTCCAAGGCGGCTAACTCTGCCCTCCTCTGGTCTCCTATACCATCTGGATCCATCAATATGTCTGTAACTGCCCAAAGTGACTTGTGCCTCAGCTCGACTGGTAGGTGACAAGGTTTGCCATAAACGAGGCGAAAGGGAGATGTACCCAATGGAGTCTTGAAAGATGTCCGATATGCCCACAAGACCGAGTCCAAAAGCTGTGACCAATTCTTTCGGTCAGGGCGGACGACTTTCTGCAAAATATTCTTGATCTCCCTATTCGACACTTCAGCTAGACCATTCGTCTGTGGATGGTATGGTGTGGCAACACGATGGTCTATATTGAACTCTCTAGCAAGTGCCTTCACCTGGTCGTTGATGAAATGAGATCCCCCATCAGAAATCAGAACTCGTGGAACCCCAAACCGCATGATTATGTGCTTCTTCAAAAATCTGCAAACTGTCTTTGCATCTGCGGCTCGGGCGGGGATAGCCTCAACCCAACGACTAACATAATCTACGGCCAACAGAATGTACTCAAATCCCTGACTCTTAGGGAATGGACCCATGAAATCGATGCCCCATGCGTCAAAAACCTCACAGAAATGAATGGGCTGCATCAGCATCATATCACGTTGTCCACAAGTGCCCATCCTCTGACAGTCAGTACATCTCTTCACGAACTCATCAGAGTCCTTGAAGAGTGTAGGCCACCACAAGCCGGATTGGAGCACTTTCTGTGCCGTTCTCCTCCCAGAATGATGTCCTCCTGCCTCAAGCTTGTGGCAGTAAGTGAGGACACTATGATGCTCCTCCTGAGGAATACACCGACGCCAGATGCTATCCCCTCCTTCGTGGTAAAGGATGGGATCCTCCCAATGGTAGGACTTGGCCTTCGCAAGGAAGGTCTCAATCTTCTGCTTGGGCCAATCTTGTGGGACTTTCCCAGCAACGAGAAAGTTCACAATATCGGCATACCATGGGAGTGAGGCGATAGCAAGGATCGCCTCATCTGGGAAGGTATCACAAATGGGATCAATCTGCTCTGTCTCCTCAGGCTGCTCTAGTCGGGATAAATGGTCCGCCACCACATTCTTGACTCCAGGCTTATCCTTGATCTCAATGTCGAACTCCTGGAGTAGAAGGATCCATCTAGTAAGTCTGGCCTTGGCATCCTTCTTTGACATGAGGTACCTGATGGCGGTGTGGTCGGTATACAAGGTCACTCGGGATCCAGTGATATATGATCTGAATTTATCTAGGGCAAACACTACTGCTAGCATCTCCTTCTCTGTGACTGTATAATTCCGCTGGGCGGAATCCAATGTGCGGCTAGCATAGTGTATCGCAAATGGTACTCCATCCCTCCTCTGTCCTAGCACGGCCCCTACGGCAAAATCAGAGGCGTCCGTCATGATCTCGAATGGGAGAGACCAATCGGGTGGCTGAAGGACAGGAGCCTCAATAACACATTGCTGGAGAGTCTCAAAGGACGAAAGACACTTGTCATCAACAAGGAACTCGGTGTCTTTCGTCAAGAGATCAGTCAACGGTCGGGCAATCTTGCTGAAATCATGAATGAATCTCCTGTAAAAACCAACATGCCCTAGAAATGACCGTAACTGCTTCAAATTGGACGGCGGTGTGAGTTTTCTAATGACATCGACCTTGGCCGGATCAACCTCCATGCCTCTGTTGGAGATGATGTGACCAAGCACCGTCCCTTGAGTCACCATGAAGTGACTCTTCTCCCAAGATAGAACCAACCGGGTAGCAATACATCGCTGAAGCACTCGGTCTAGGCAGTCAAGACAGGAATCGAATCCGTCGCCGTAAACCGAGAAGTCATCCATGAAGACCTCTAAACACTCCCCTACCATGTCCGAAAATATTGACAGCATGCATCTCTGAAAAGTCGCAGGGGCGTTACATAGCCCAAATGGCATGCGTCGAAAGGCGTAGGTACCGAAGGGACAGGTAAAGGTGGTCTTCTCCTGATCCTCAGGAGCGATGGCCACCTGATTGTAGCCCGAGTACCCATCTAGGAAGCAATAATGGCTCTTCCCTGCCAGTCTCTCAATGATCTGATCTATAAAGGGCAGGGGAAAATGGTCCTTCTTGGTGGCCTGGTTGAGTCTCCTGTAGTCAACGCAGACCCGCCAAGAGGTGGGTACTCGTGTAGCGATCTCCTCTCCTGACTCACTGATCACAGTCGTGATGCCCGTCTTCTTGGGCACCACATGCAAGGGGCTAACCCACTTGGAGTCGGAAATGGGATAAATAAAATCTGCACTCCACCATTTTGATATTTCCTTCATGACAACCTCTCTTAGGTTGGGGTTCAGTCGCCGCTGGAACTCACGCGACGGCTTCGCCCCTTCCTCGAGATAGATATGGTGGGAGCACAATGAGGGGCTAATCCCATGGAGATCTGCTACGCTCCATCCAATTGCCTTGCGGTTCTTTTCAAGAACCTCCATCAGACGGGATTCTTGCTCTTCAGTCAGATCAGCAGAGATGATGACTGGGTACATCTCAGACTCTCCCGCAAGGAATCTATACTTCAGCGAAGTAGGGAGCGGCTTCAGCTCTGGACAGCTGGGTGCTGGCAGATCTGGCTTCTGAAGAAGATGAGTGTATGCGGACAATTCTGCCAAATTTGCCTGGGAAAATGATAACGAACTCTCACAAACTGGATCTGGAGAAGGCGGGTCCTCTGCATTGTCTCTGATCTGTTCTGCCTCTACCTCCTCCTCATCTATAGGCTCAGGTGGATCCAGATCTGGCATCTGATCATCACAATCTGCCCAATCAGATTCTGAATCCGAGGGATCTATATCAGACTCGGTGGCATCAGTACCACCGGAGAACAAGGTGGCATCAGCACCACCATAGAGCAGGGTGGCCTCAGTACCACCATCACTGGAAATCGTGTCGCGATCAAGGTCCGACTCTGCTGACTCAATAGTATCCTGAACCAAGGCTGTGCTCTCCAGACTATCCTCTACTATCAATTCTGCATCAACTGCATCTGAATATGAGAGGATGGTCTGTGCTGCAGGATCTGCCCAAACTGCCTCATCATCTGTGATCACAAAATCACAGTCCTGGTGGATGTCTGGTCCTGCGTTTGTCAGCTGTTCTGAATCTGTACTGTCCTCTGAGCGGGATCTAGCTCTGGCTCTGTGGTCCTTAACCGTCTCTATTTGTATACTCTCGCCCTGGACGCGAAAGAATACCTTCCCACTGTCATGGTCAGTCACCGCTTTGGCTGTGGCCAAGAACGGGCGACCGAGGATAATGGGGGAATCGGTCAACGAGTCAGGGGTCTCCATGTCCAGCACTACGAAGTCCACGGGGAATTGCAAACCCTGAATCGTGACGACAACGTCTCGCAACAACCCCTTTGGCCTCTTGACAGACCGATCAGCAAACTGAAGGTATGTCCTGCTCTGTCTAAGAGTGCCCAACTCTAAGTGGTCGAGGAGGGCTGCCGGAAGAAGGTTGATCGACGATCCGCTATCTAAGAGAGTACGGTCGAACCTCTGCTCACTAATCTGACATCTGACATACGGGGCCCCTAAATCTGGCCTCTTAGTCGGCAGATGGTTCTGGATCGCGTAACACGTGGCTTTGGTCAACACATGAATTTCTGCGGTCTTGTTCCTCTTCGTCCTTCTGACTGTGGTCTTATCTCTCAAGGATCACTGAAGAAGAGGGATGTGTTGCAAAGCCTCATTGAGGGTCAGCTGGATGTGAAATCGGTCTATTATGCTCTGGCTGAACTCCTCCTGCTCTATCTTTTTTGGATCTTTTTCTTTTTTCTTCCCCTTCCCCAACTCAAGGGCTCTAGGGAAGGGGATCACAGGGTCCTTCTCAGATGAAGGACTAGGAATAGGCCTAGACGGTTCGATGACCGGATCCTCACAAACATCATTCACCACAGTGGGATCAGAAGAAACTAAACCTTTTCCTTTATTCAAATCAAAGTTCTGAGATACATTCATGCGAGGAAAGACAACATTTCTATCAGAATAAATGTTGGTGGCATCAGTACCACCTCTAGTTGGCTCTACAACTAGACGTCTTGCGGTCTCAGTACCGCGGGCTGGCTCGGCTCTGCTGGTGGCGTCAGTACCACCGTCATCATGATGTGCGGCTTCAGTACCGCTCTCCTCCTCCTCATCTGGCGCTCTAGATGGATCCTCGTGTGGTCGCTCAGATGAGGCGCCGCCTGCTGGTCTTCTACCGCTCCTAAGTGTGACAAAATCAGCATCAAATAAATCCGAAGATGTATCATCAAATGGGTCACTAGGAGTGGCAAATTCAGTGTGAACTACCTGCTCAGATTTCCTCTTCAAGCTATTCGGATTCGGCTCGATCTGTGCAGGGATGGCGGCCTTCCCTCTCATCAGGTCCCGCATCTCCTGGCGGAACTCGTCCATCTCCCGTCTAAATGTAGCCTGTTGCTCTGTGAAGAGACGGGCTAGATCATCCATGGCGGGGCTCTCGTGGGAACCCGACGGGTTGCCTCTCTGGTAATGAGGCTGCTGGACCTGCTGCTGCTGTGGCTGAGAGGGGTAAGAGGAAGGATGCTGCTGCTGGTGAGCCTGCTGCTCACGTCTCCAATTCTGTCCCTGCTGCTGGTAGGGACGAGGTACGAAGGATGATGGCTGATGTGGCTGATATGCATGGGGCTGCTGGTGATCTCTCTGCTGGGAGTACTGCCCTCCCTGACCGGCTGGCTGCTGTTGGGACTGGTTACCCCCATTCCCCCACCTGAATCCGGGATGGTCTCGTCGGATTCCAGGTTGAGGACGGTCATACCAAATCCCGTTGACATCCATCAACGGCTCAGCATCAAAGGGGTCTGGTGGCAGTGCTGCCAGAGGCTGATCCGGCTGATATACCACCATCTGTAAGTCTGGAGATGGTGGTGACTGGTAAGAGGGCTGCTGCTGCTGGTACGGCTCCGCCTGTACAAGGTGAACTTGTCTAGGCTGCTGCAAGGAGCTGGAGCGCTGGGACGAGCTGCGGCTGCCGCCGGAATCGCCTCACGACAGAAGACGGGGCTGAGGAGCCGTCTGTGCCTCCTGAAGACACAAGAGCTGGGTCTTCATGTCGCTCAGAGTTTGTGCCATTTGCTCCATCTGAGTTATGCCCTGGCACTGCTTCTTCTCTATGATTTCCATGCGGTCCAACTTCTCGCTGATAATCCCCATGTCCGCAGTGGCCGACTCTGCCTGTGCGGCCGCAACTGTGGACGAACTGGATGGACCTGCATCAACCCGTGCTATCCGCTGATACTGCACGGGTCCTGGCGGCTGCTGAGATCTCTGAGTGTACAACCGAGTCTGGGACATCACCAAGTAATTTTCTGCCATCTCCTCGTAGATGGCCCAGACTTGGTTGTGGTCCTTGGCAAAGTAGGACCCGCCGCAAGAAGCATTCACCAGACCCTGAAGCTCTGGTGTCATCCCACTAAAGAAGCTCTGGACTAGGTTCGGCTTCGAGATGTCGTGGTGCGGGCATCTATCCAGAAGCTCTCTGAACCTCTCCCATGCTTCGTGAAATTGCTCATTAGGGAGCATGGAGAAGTTGTTGATCAGGACCCTCGCTGCATTCGTCCGCCCGAGTGGATAGTACTTGTTCAAGTACTCGGTGCGGAGCTGATCCCAGGTGTAAACAAACTTCCCTAGATGTTTCAGCCAGGCGGCTGCTCTATCTGCCAGTGAAAAAGGGAAGGCCATCATTCGAATCGTATCTTGGTCCACATGACGGTCGTGGACAGTACTGCAGATCATCAAAAACTCCTGGAGATGGAGATGGGGTTCCTCAGTGGCAAGCCCGTGAAAATGAGGAAGCATCTGCAGGGTGTTCGGAGGGAACTTGAAATCCCCCACGATAGCAGGTACCACCACCCAATGATGCATCAGTGTAGATCCGGGGTTGTGTAGCTCCCGCATCGTTCTCGGTGGTCCTCCTCCGGCGGCGGCTGCCGCTGCGGCAGCTGCTGCTACGGCTGCTGCCTCTGCATCAGCGTCAGGAATGTCCTCAGGCTCGCTCGGCTCGTCTCGCTCTCTTCGGAGTCGCTCCATCTCCCTTCTCATCTCAATCATAAAAGCCCCCTGATCGCGTAACTGCTGCTGAACCGTCTCTAATGATGCGATCAGGGTGGAGTTGATCGCCCCCTGGTCTAAGACGAAATGTTCGGGCTGGCGATCGTCTGAACTGCCAGCTCCGGCCATAGTGACGTCTGCAAAATCAGATGAGCCCAACTCAGGTTCTGTCAAATTAATTCGTCTTTCCTCGGGCTCATGTCTCTCAGTAGCAAAAGAAAGGGGATCGAGGGGGAACAGGGTGGAATCGAACTCGGGCCCGGAGAGCTGGTCTCGACTCTCACGGGCCAACCTAGATGATGAAGTAGCCGCGCCTGAAAGCGGTGCAGCCAGAGGCTGCCTAAGAGATCGTCTACCCATCATCTTGATCTGGCGAGTAAGGCGGATGAGATCTGGAGAAAATATGATCGCAAAGCAAACCCCTTGTTCACCAACTCAACACAATCTGAAGACCGTGAAAGCTCGGTCAATTTATCTTGTCAATTTTTATTTGGTGAACACACAAAATATCAGAGCGATTACGTGACCTGCTGGGATACCCGATACTCTCTCAACCGACTGTCCCGCACAGAAGAGTCGGTAATCAGTCGAGATGAGTACCGGAGGGCTTTACCTAGTGTTCGGGTCACTCTCTCGCACAATCAAACCAAACAATGAGGGGGTTGCTCTCCCCAAGACAAATTTTTAATGTGAGTGTCTTTTAGGGTCAATAGTGTTATCCAGTCCCAATTTTTATTGTTTTTCTTTTTAATTTTTTTTCAAAATAAATGCAAGCGGCCTAACGATTTTTCCGATTCTCCTGATGATTAAGCCAAACACAGGGGGAGAAGACGAAAAAGCCGATGCGCGAGAAAATCAATGATGCATGCAGAGAAAGAAATGCGTACCTTGTCTCCAGCACTCTACATGCAAGTGATCCGCGCAGAATTTAAATACAGAATTAAACTACCTAAATGATGCAACGAGGAAAAACCGAGTCCTAGCTGAGCAATTTCTATTGATCGTGAAGAACAATAGTTAGCCAACGGAATCGAGTCCGTAGTCCGATCTTGGGAGTCACTCGGTGCCCGCCACAACGGGTCCTGCCAGCGCTGTATGTGACTCCTCACGGCACGTGGTCTCAAATCCAATTAAACTAACTTTTTCAGTGAATTTTATCAAGGTCCAATTACGTTCTATAGGAACAGATATTCTATTAAGTGTTGGGCCTTAGATATTTACGTCACAATCAACAGAAATTCCTAAATCTAGGGGCTCGAGAAAAACCGCGTAAACACCGGAAAAGGCAACTAGCTATCAAAACCACGATAAAAGCCGCGAAAATCCAAATGGGTCCCCCGAGCACACCGGTGCTCAGCGAAACAGACCCGCTAAGTTACAAATGTCCACAAATGTCCAAAGTTCAAATCCTAAATTATTACAAAAAAATTGTTCTCTCTCTCTCTCTAAATAGAAAACTCCTTCTTCTCTCTCTTCCTCCTGCTCTTCTTCCCGTGCGGGTCCTCAAAAAGTGTACTCCAAGTTCTCCACGCAGTACCTCGCACAAAAAATTGAAAGAGAGAGTGTCAGAAAACAGTTATAATGTAGAGAGACAATATGGAAAAATGACTACAAAGCCGTGCTCCCCGGCAACGGCGCCATTCTGACGACCGCCCGAACGACAGAGGTAAAGGTACAGAAAATTAGGTCGTTGCGACCTCAATCACTCGGGCTGAGTCAATCAAGAAAAATCAATCACTCAAATCGGATAAAAACAAGCAAGCACGAGAAAGTGCGATCTAGCTATAGGATTAACCTGGTATAGCTCCCAGGGTCGAACACAAGGAGCACAGATTGGCTAAATAGCCTACGATGTAGTCAGAAATCCAAAAGAATCTTTTTTAGTGGTTTTTATTTGTTTTTATAAATTTTTTTAGATTTTTTAAATAATGAGAAAATGAAAGAAAGTAAATACAAGGGCACTTCAACAATTTATTACACACACAAAAAATGATGCAAAAATTCAAGAAAATTTGTTTTTATGTTTTAAATGTTTTTTACTGTTTTTGGTGAATTTTTGGGATTTTTCTAATGAGTAGATTATTTATTAAAAATCAAACAAGGCAGAAACACCAAGGTACTGTCCAGCAAGGTTAAACACTCAAAAATAAAATATTTAAGAGTTTCAAACAACCTTGGAGGTAATTTTCCTGTAATCTATGAAGAATGAGGAAAATTTAGGCACCCTAATTATTGTTTTTGGATTTTTAATTTATTTATTATAATTTTTATGGGTTTTTAGGGGTTTTTCAATTTTTAGGGTTTTTAAGAGATGAAAAGTAGCCAAAATTGGCTAGAAAATCAAACAACAAGTAAACTACAGTATCTAATTTTTTTAGAATTTTTGGTGGAGTTTTTATATTTTTTTGGTATTTTTAAAGTCAAACAGTGGCAAAAATATGTGTTTTTGAATTTTTAAAAATAATACATGAAATCAAAAATGTCCCCAAAAATCATAGAAATTCCTACACCATGGCAGGAGCCATGTGTCAAAATCTCATTGGATTTGGAGGTCGTTTGATATTTTATTCAAAAATAACAAGGGGGCACTGTACACAGGGACCTAAGTGCAAATACCCAAAGATCTGGGGGCCTTGGTGCAAAATACCCAGCAAGTCACGCGCTTCGCGCGTGGCTGGGGCACACAGGGACCAAATTGCAATAAAAACCAAGTCCTAGGGCTATTTGATAACTCGTATCAAAAGCCCAGGGGTATGGTTGCAAAATTCCCAATAAATAACGTACATGCGCATAAACAATGCTCACAGGGGTATATATGCAATTATTCAAAAATATTCATGCATTCATTAACACTCCAGATCTACAGGACAAGATGTGTAAAAAGCCCAAAACACACGTGACGACGCACGTGTTCACACACACACAGGGGCATACATGCAATTAAAATAAAGCACAAGGTTCCAAATGCAAATAACCCTTCGTGAAAAAGTTTCTAAAAATGTTTACAGGACTAAACAGGAAATGAAAAACTAAGAGGGGGGCCTACGATATTTACCCCTTTATTTGGCGACGGTTGGATAGGCACCACGTGGAAGATCGGATGGTGGCGATGAGCGGCGCCTTTGACCTTGAGAAGCTTCGCCTGATCGAACGATGGAGGGTCCGCCACGTGGGGATCGAACGGTCCGCGTGCGTGGTGGCCGAACCCTCGGTGAATCAACGGCTGAGATCACGCTGCGGCTGATCTGACGATATCTGCTGCTCCCCGAACGAACGGTTGAGATCTGATCTGGAGCGCCACGGCTGATCTGACGGCGATGGAGGGTCCTCGAAGAACTGCTGGCCGGCGAACTTCGCCGGCCTCGTGAAGGTGTCTCCGCCCTCCTCTGCTGCGCCTGAAGGTCGGAAAAGATCCGCGGTGAAGCTCCGTGGCGGGTGGTAGTCTCCAGTGACCTAACCGAGCTCTGAAGAGCTCCGGCGAAGTCGGCGGAGATGAAGCTCCTGGCTGGAAGTTGGGAAGCCTCAGACGCTTCCCGTTGGACCTGCAAAGTAGTCAAGAAGCTTCGCGGGTCGAGGGCAAATTGCCTCGACCCAAGAAAGCGGGGTGAAGGTGGACGGTGCTGTGGGGCGGACGAGCTCCGGCGAGGCGGAGGCGATGGAACTCGAATCCCAGATCCTGTGCGATCTGGGTTGAGTGAACGGGCGTAGAAGGTGCGCGGGGATACGGCGGAGGTGATGAGATGGTCGGATGGTCGAGATTTTACGCGAGATGGACGGAATCGGAGGAATGCGTCGGAGATGCAAATTGGGTGAAATCGAAAATTACGCTAAATAGAAGGTCTAATCGGCTACCTGATGGATGCTGGAGACTATGCTGGAGCTGCTCTTGCTCCTGGTCGTAGCTTCGAAGGGCGTCAAGGCCTGAAGCTCGATGCTCAACGCCGGCGGCGGAGCAGGGACGGCGAAGATCGCCGGATCGATGGTTTCGCTTCCTCGCCTCACTGCAACAAGGGCGGACGCTTGCTGTCACTCTCGCGAAGCCAATGGAGGTCACTGGGAAGGAGGAGAAGGGCCAAAGATGGGGCGCGGAGGCGGCGGAGGTGAAAATATATAAGGTGACAGCGTCGATTAGGGTTGAGGCTCGACGGCTAAGGAAGGCGTGGATTTGATGGCGGAGGATCCGGCGAGGATGAGGGATGATTGGCGATGAATCCGAGCACGGGGGTTGAGTGGGAGACAGCCTGGAGGCGCGTGGGAAATTCGGAGAAGGAGGCGCGGCACGCATCGTCCAGAATAGGAAGGAGTCCGCGGGGGAGTTGACCGGGGTCAACAGTCCCCCGTGGACCAATCAGGAGCGGCCACGTGTGCCCGAATTTTGTTTATTTAATTTAGGGTAGAAATAGGCCGAATTAAAGAAAACTCAAAACATGAAATATTTTTCTTTTATTTTTTTCTATTTTTTGGTGATTTTTAATTAATTTTTGGAAATAAAAATAGGGTAGCTATATATATAGGTATATGTACACTATATGGGTTTTTATTTTTGATTTTTTTATTTATTATTTTTATGTGTTTTTATGCTCATTTTGTATTTTATTTATTTACAACATAAAATATGGAATAAAAGAATATTTTTATTTTATTTTTAATATATGTATATAAGGGTGAAATAAATAGTTGTATACATTTATATACATGGTATTTATACAATGTATTTTTGTACTTTTGATTTTGTAATTTTTATTTGATTTTTGTTTTGTTTCTTGTTATTTATTTTATTTACAAAATGTAACATAGAATATTTACAAAAAGTTTAGAAAACAATTGAATTTATTTACAAGGTTAAATAAATACAAGGGTGATGGTCTATACACATGGTGAAGGAAGAGTATTTTTGAATTTTTTGATTTTTATCTTTTTATTTTGTTTTTAATAGTTTCTAAATATACACAATATGGACAAACATATTTTTGGGTGAGGAAAATATAAAGTTTTATTTATTTACAAATATATACATATGTGAGCCCCTATCTCCCTCTACTTGGCTTTTATGCGGTCAGGCCCATGCTGAGCCCTCCCTTGGGTTAGGTTGCTCAATATTTATTCTAAATATTTCCCTCTTTTTCTTTTTGCTCTTTATTCTTTTATTTTGTGCACAAAAACATGCTAATTATAGGTTTTTACACAATGCATGCTTTTGGTAATTATTTGTATTTACACATATCTACATGTATTTGCAAAGGGTCTTTGTAGCTAAAATAATAGAATAAAGAGTGATGAATGGGTATTCATCAGTGCTCCTCACGTGGGGTCTCCTGGCAAGGACTGAATTGTAATTATGGAATCCTCTAGGGGCCTCGCTGCAATTTACCCAGGACACACGTGCAGATCACATGGGGTCCCAGGCTCGGTGGTCTTCAGAGGCTCGGATCGAGGCTCGGTTGGCCCTGGAGGCTCGGGGAAGACTCGGTGTAGCTTCGGGGGATCCAAGCCTAGTGGTCGGGGAAGAGGCCTGGATCAGGCAACGTGGCTCGATCTAGACTGTGGGATCAAGGAGGATCCAACGGCAGCTGGCTGCTGGCGCGTGGTATGTCTGGATCCATTAGATCGCAAGTGATCCAACGACAATGGTTCGCTCCTGAGGTGAAGGCGTGGTCGATCAGTGACCGTTGGATCTAGATTGATCCAACAACACCTGGAGCACGGAGAAGTGATGACGTGGCTCGATCTGGATGCATAGGATCCGCCTTATCCTACGGCTGTGGCTGATGGCGACGTGGATGGCTCATGATCGCTCGATCAAGGGGATCAAACGGTTGCTGGCTTTCGTGCCCAACGGTCCTCCGCCTCTTGCGGCAGAGAAGGTTGGGCTCCGGTGATCGAGATCGAGCTCTGCCTCTTCCTCTGGATGTCAGGGAAGCTTGCCAGAGGTTCCCAGGTAGCTGGGAAGATTCGTGGAGGCGTTGGGGAAGCTCCGATGGTCTCAGCAGTAACCGAGCGGCTCTGGGGTGCGGTGGCAGAGAAGCTCGGAAGCTGCTCCGATGAAGTTCCAGCCAATGAAGGAGAAGTACCTGCAGGGGTTAGAGGTATAGCCGATGCATGCAGATGTGTTCGTGGGGTGATCTGGCATGCGGCGCGAGGCCTGAGAGGCGAAGGGGGCATCCGGTGATCGAGCTCCGCCAAGGTGGCAGAGCTGGCGTCGGTGAGAAGTGAGGTGTGTCGTCGGAGGAAACAGAGTGTAGCGTGAAGGTCAGAGCTCCCTTGCGGAGCTTAGAGGGTGGTTGGTGGAGCAGGAAGTAATGTAATGATGATGAATAAAATCAGAGAAAAGAAGAAAAAATAAGAAGAAGATCAGGGAGAAGGTGGAGGTGGCTACCTGGGGTCAGAAGCTCGGATGAAGCTTCAGGGTCCTCGCTCAAGGGTCGGTAGAGTCCCGAGCTCGTGCAGCACCTTGGAGGAGCTGTGACACGGCAGAGTTGGCCGTGGATCTCGTCGGAGGTGGATCTCAGTCCTCGCCCGTCCTCACGTCAAATTGCTGTCACCAACTCGAAGGTGGGAGCTCGGAGATACTCTCTGTGATGGCGGATAGGGGTGAAGGTGGCCGTAGGCGACTTATTTATAGGATGTAGGTGACGGCATAGATGGCGAAGAGGTGGAGTTCTTGGGTACCGTGGAGCGAGGTTTGAGGGCCTTCATGGAGAGCGAGGGGGTTGACGAGGATGAAGGAAGAGTGGGCTGTGTATGGTGGTGCCAGGAGGCGGAGATGGTGGTCGGTGTAGCGCCCAAAATAGAAAGGGGCGGCACCTTGCACACGGTGGAAGACGTGGGGCGCGGGGTCTGCGGGAGGTAGACGATGAAGCGTCGTCTGTTGGATCGAGCGATCCAACGGTCAAGATAGGGGCGGAAGCGGAGGGTGAGGATCAAATCGGCTTAGCGCAATCAAGGGCACTAGGCGTGCTACGTGGCAGGCTAAGAATGTGACGCTAGAGAGCGGCCCAGATCTGAGATGGAGGATAATCGGACGGTGGTTGTCGAGTGCGTCAAAGAACGACTGAGATGGAGCATCCTGGGGTAATCGTGAGGGCAGCAGACGCCACGTGGCACAAGGAGAGAAAGGTGGTAGCGTACGGCTGTGATGAGGTCAGAGGTGTGATCGGGCGGCTAGAAATCATTGCGATTATGAACGGTGAAGATCGAGGTGCCAACAACGAGATCGGATGGCGCACAAAGTGCCATGTGGTGGGCTAGGCGAGGCGCTAGCGGACGGTGCAGATGTGAGCTGGGTATGATCAGACGGTGGGGAACCAAGGGCGTGCGTGGAAATCATTGAGCCGTTGGATCTAGATTGAGATCCAACAGTCAGGGGTGCTGGCGGACAGGTCAAAGGGGGCGGGCCACATGGCTCAATCAGAGGGTGTCACGTGGCCAGCTCTGAGTAGATGAGAAAGAAAGCAAATTTAGAGAGAGAAAGAGGCTGAATTTGGAAAAAATCAAAATATGAAAGTTATAGATTTCGATGAAATCTACAAGTTTCATGTTGACCAAAAATGGAGATGAGGTCAAATATGATACAAAAATACATGAGTACAAATATACATATATGTAGTATACAAAGGGGGCCTAAAAACCCAAGTTTTGCATACGAGCTCCGAATTGAATGAAATTAATCTCATTTTAAAGGTCTCTGGATGTGTATTAATCTGAAGGTGAGTAGATCTAATTCGGAGTTTGTAAGAGAGGGATATTGGCATTCTAAGGTCCAGGGGATTTGGGGCTTTATTGGGTATTTTACAATATAGGGATTTTGGCTGTCTTCCTTATATTATTAACTAATAATGTACACATTATAAGGAAGGTGTTATTTTATTTTGGAGGGGATACAAATAATACGTAAGTTATTGGTGGATATTTTACAAGTGGATTTTACAAATGAATTGGCTTCTTATTTAATGCAAATATGAATGCTAAGATGCATATATTGTGGATTGATGCATGAATGCTATTAATGCGAGATAAAGGGAAATATGCTGCTAAATACCCAAGGATAGAGCTTTATTTTCAACTTTAAGAGTGATGAATCACAGATTCATCAGGTCCGAACCCAACAAGTTGTAAAGGTCAGTTTTCCTCGATAACGGATCGAGGACCTAAGCCTAGGACCTTGCAAATGGTATCAAAGCCAATTTTCCTTTCATAGTAGAAAGGGCTACTGATGAACCTCAGTTTCATCATACTAAAATCCATATATTAATCCCCTAGTTTAAAAACTTTTCAATAAAAACCATATTAAATACTCTATATATTTTGGTTTTAAATAAATTAAATATACAAAAAAACTAATCAAAAAATGTAGTGTTTTTATTCCTTTAAAAATGCCTCCAAAATATCTCCCATTGTTTGACTTATTCTGTGTTTTTAGTCAACATGAAACTTGTAGATCTCATCAAGATCTACAACTTTCATCTTGTGAGTTTTTCCTAATTCATCCTTTTTCTATCTCCTTTTATTTTTCTTTTATTTTTATATTTGAATAAATATCATTGGGTCACATGGCTCCTTATGGTTGAGCCGTGTTGCTCGCCTCCCCTTACGCCACCCGCCTCCCTTAAAGACCGTCCGATCGCCTTCTGGACGCCCTCATCTCAACCGCTCGTTCCCCTTCATTTTGCACCCTTTGATTGGTGCCTCCAGATTTAATCTGGAGTGTCCGCTTCTGCCTGCACCGCAATCATTGGATCACTAGATCCAATGGTAAAGCCACCATTTTCAACCTCACACACCCCCTCTCTCCCACGATCTCCACTCCTAACCACTCTCCACACTTCCCATTTTCTCCACCTTCTCGACACCACCCTCGCTCTCTTGACCATACCAATCTCAAGCTTGAACTACCACCATCTTCGCACGCCACCTGGCTTTGATTTCTCGCTCTTCTTCTGGTCAGCGCGAGCCTTCGAACCCATGACTTCCACCACCTATACCTCCATCCTTTCCCCTTTAAATACGTCATCTCCACCCTTCTTCTCCCTTGTCCACCTTTACGAGGGTCGAGGCCCAGTGTTTCTTCCCTCTCCGGTGACAACAGATGGGGGAATCGACGATGAGAAGATGGCCATTGAGATCCGGTGTTGACCCATGGCCATGGTAGGCCATGATCCGACCCTAACGAAGCCAACAAACTGCTTTTCATGGCTGGAAGAGTTCAACGAAGATCGGAGCACCCCCAGGTGCTCAGCTTGCGCCAAGCCTCACATGCCTTATGCATCTTCAATCTCCAGGTAAGTTCTCTCCTCTCTTCCTTCTTGTTTCTCCTAATTAATTAGACACTCTCACTTATTTTACCCTCAATTGACCCCCTACTAGCTCCTCCATCCATCCACCATCTTGGTCATACCCTTCACCCACCTCTCCTCTCCGTCAAAACCTCCAGTCCCCTCACCCCTTTCCTCTCCGTCTCACTGGAGAAGAACCACTAGGGTCGTCGCCTTCTTCACCCCCATGACCATCCGTCCACCCTCATCTCACTCGCAGAACATCTGCATGCTTCGTCTATTTCCCACTATTACTTGCAGGTGAACTCCTTTAAAGGCCGGACTTCGGGCAGAGCTAAGTTCTCAAGCTCCGCCTCCGACGTGGGGTCGTCGACAACCCCCTCTAGGTTACCTAGCTCCTTCCACATGATCCAATCTTGGTCACCTTGCATCCATGTTCCTTCATGGATCTTCAACGAGCGTGGAGGGCGGCGGTGGAGCCCTTGCAGGCCTACGGAGATCCATTTGCGCCGCCAACGAGCGTCAGAGGAGGAGAAGCAAGATGGTACATGTGCCGTTGGATGGCACTCCTCTGGAGCACATCCAATGACTCATAATTAGCCACATCGACTGCCTCGAAGTGCGGAGGCTCAGTGGGATCAAGCCTCGTTCGAAGCCACCTCAAGCTAGCACGTGGCTCGAGCCACCTGTTGTGTCCTCCAAAGCTAAGCATCGAACCTCACGTGCCATCAAGCCTAGCACCCACATGCTCCATTCACACGGGGCTAGGTAAATTGCATCGGTGCCCTACATTCTTCTCCAAATTACAAACATCTCCCTCTTGGCATGTGCAACGCATGTGCGTTTGGTGTTATTTATAATCTAGTCCCTCCAGTGCTTGGAAAATTTACGGGAAGGCCTTGCGGTTATTTTTAGTTACATTTATGCCCTCCCAAGGACCTATTTGTGATAATTTTGTAAATATTTTCATGTTTTCTTTACGTTTATGCCCTTGGACTACTTTACAGATATCTTGAGCATATGATCTCCGTTTAAGTTGATTTCAATTTCATTTCGAAGCATGTCTCGTTATCTATCCATTGGCATTATTTGTTCTCTGTTTTAACATTTAAATTTAGATGATAAATTCCTGTTATATAGTGTCATATGTTTATTGATTTCTAATGCCATTTGCATGTAAATCGATTAAATTTCTTCTTGAATTGATATTGAAGTTGATTACACATTTATTGCTCAATGATTTTATTTATGTAGGGAATATTTGCATATTTTCACATTTGTATCACATTGCATTACAAAAACAAAATAAAAAAGTGTCTTTTGTTCATGCATCATCGGTTTTCATCGATTGCATCATTCCTGGTTTGTTGACCTATTTGGTTTTTAATTAATTACTTGATCCGAACGTTAAGAGTCTGAATAGCAACTTAAGAGGCTCTTGCCTCTGAGTTTGACCTTGGTACACTTACCAAGTAAAATAAATTCTCCACCTATTCGAAAGGGTGGTCTTTTATGAGGAAACATTTTTGCCTCACGTGCTACTGTTAAAACGACGATATTAGAGAGGCGAAAACACAGTTTGTCAAATGGCACCATTGTCGGGGATATAGCTCATATATAATTTTATTTAGATTTTTACTATTTGATTAAGTGATAATTTCTAACTTTTAGGTCAAGTAGTTCATTTCGCTTGCATTGTTTTGTTAATTCTCTAATATCCATCTAATGCTTACTTGTTGTGGAAGGGGACCCTTGGCGACGAAGGACACATGGATGACATGGAGGAAAGGAGCGGGAGCTCCCGCTGCAAGGAGGCACAGAAGCACAATTGGAGAAATTAACGAGAATTCATGTCTCTCATGCATTCATGTAATAATTATCTTTATAGCAGTCTTCATTTGAAGGCTCGCGAATGTAAATGAACAAAGAGACATTCTGGTTGTGTGGGATCTTCCCCACTTGAGTGTCGACTTAGGATTAAGCACATGACTCTCCGAGATATTTTATTTCATATCTTATGTGCTTGATCGTATGTAGGAAACACTAAAAATTTTTTAGACGTAGGTAGATTGATATTTCTTGGTTATTTGCACTTTAGCAAGGACCGCTTTCTTGCTTTGATTGATTTTTATCTCTTTATTGGTGGTTCTGAAATAATTTTTCTTGATTGGCCGATTCTGCTCGATCTGGGTCGCAACGACCTGAGTGAGTTTATTTCTACCTATCCTAGATTGAGTAGCTAGAATTTTTTCGGCTCATCAAAATGGCGCCATTGCCGGGGAGCACGACTTAGTAGTCTTTATATTTTTCGCGGTTTTTCATGGCTTTTTGTGCATAGCTTTGTAGATATTTTTATCTGATATTATCTGCATAATTTTTCAAATAACTGTGTCTGATACATTTCTGTTTGCTTTCTTGCGAGGGCCCGAGGACTGAGGCGGCTTTTTCGGAAGCCAAAGCAACCACGGGAGTCGGAGGCGGCTCTTTTCTGCATAGAGCCGCAGGAGGATGCGAGGAACCGAGCAGGAGTGCGAGAGCCGCGGAATAGCCGTGTAGATAGCCGTAGATTAGAGTAGTTTATTTTTTTCTACAGAACTTCTATTTGTAATAATACAGGGACGAACTTGGATACTTGTGACATTTCAGGGTCTGTTTCGCCGAGCACCGGTGTGCTCGTGGGACCTCACCGAGTTTTTTGCAGTTTTCGCGGATATTGACCGTTTATTTACTGCTTTGTGATTTATGCGGTTTTCAACCTTAGCTTAGGATTTTCCTTGATTGTGACGTAATTAATTAGGATCCAAACACCTAATTATCTGCCTATACGTATAGTTCGAATAATTGGATCTAATTAATTAATTCACAAGAAAAAGCCGGATTATTAGAGCTTTGGTCCACGTGCCTTGAGGAGTCACATACAGCGCGTGCAGGATCTGTTTTGGCAGACACCGAGTGGCTCCCAAGATAGGACTCCGGACCTAGGCTCGAGTACCCGGCTATTGTTCTCTCGTGTAGAAATTGCTCTGCTAGGGATGGTTTTCCGCGTGCATCATATAGGTAGTTTATATTCAGTCTTTTATTTATGCGCGGATCACCCTGCATGTAGACTGCTGGAGTCAGGTACGCATGTCTTACTCTGCATGCATCATTGATTTTCGCGCATAGGCTTTTTCGTCTTCTCCCCCTGTTTTGGACTTAAAATAATCAAGAGAACTGAAAAATTCGTTAGGCGTTGCATGCTTTGAAAAATACCTAAAAATTTAAAAACTATAAAATTGGGACTATTAATCAAACTTGATCCTAAAAGACACTTCACTTAAAAATTTGTCTTGGGAGAGCAATCCCCTCATTGCTTGGTTTGATGAGCGAGAGAGTGACCCGCATCCTAGGCTAGAGGCATATCCGATTTCTTGCCAAACTACCGGCTTTTTAGTCGGGACAGTCTGTCAGGAGTATTGGATCCCTATCAGCTCGCTTAATCACTCTGAAAGACTGTTTGATCACCTAATAAAGTAGACAAGATAAAAAGATCGAACCTTCACGGTCATCAGCTCTGGGTGCGTAGGTGAAATAGGGGTATTGCTTGACCGATCTTGTTTGTGTTTTCGGATCCCATCCGTCTTTGTCTCCTCTATCTATTCTTCCAGTCATCTATCTCTTCTCCCTCCCACCCTCCCTTCACTTTTCTCTTCCTCTTCTGTATCCCTGGATGATGGAACCCCCTCACTTCTTACCGACTCTTGCGGCTTCTTCTCCATATTCTGACCATCAGTCCAGTCCATCTCCGAGGGAGGTCGGATCCCCGACCAACCTCCCGCTCCCTCCCTCCCATCCCTTTCACTATTCTGGGCATGCTGCACTACACGTCCGTGGAGATCAGATGGAGCAGATGCGAGACCCGGACGATGCCATTGTTGAGCTGAGAGTGCACTCCGTTCGTGATCAGAGAGAGCAGATGAGATTATCAGATAGATCCTACGCTAGACTGATGGAGGAGCAAAGAGGACAGGGAACTCAGTCAGCTTCTACACTAGGTCCATTCATTCTGGATTTGGAGCTCATTCAGAGACTGTCAACATTTTCAGGAGAGGTACACGAGGAGCCATATATTCACTTATCCGAGTTCGAGGAGTTTTGCAAGACACAGACTTATTCAGATATCACTACAGAGGAGTTGATGCTGAGGACCTTCCCGTTCACACTTCAGGACAAAGCCATGAGATGGCACAGACGATTGGGGAGGAGATTCACTACATGGGGAGAGCTACGCCGAGAGTTTCTACAGAGATACTTTCCCCAGCATAGAGCAGAGTTGATGCGGTCTTTGATCATAGAGTTTTCAGTTGACCCCCAGGAGCCACTGCATGAGGCATGGCCGAGGTTTCTTGACCTCTTGAGGATATTTCCCGACCATGGCCTTCCACTGACAGGCCTTATTGAGATCTCCATGTGGGGGATGACCGTAGAGCAGATAGCACTGGTGATTATCACATGTGGCGGTTCACATCGCAGTTCTGACATTCACTTACTGGATACCATCTCGAGCTTACTTTCACAGAGATCTTCTTCACGAGATGCCATAGTCGGGACAACACATGAGGATGATGCAGTACCAGTGCGGTGTGTCACATTACATGAAGATACAACTTCTACACACCAGCCCGAGGACTTGGATAATCCAACACCACATAGTACAGAGGAGATGACTGCGATAGTAGAGGTTCTGACCCAGAGTCTACTCGAGTTCCCGTTGGTCTTCCAACTAGAGTTCGAGGCAGCCCCAGAGTTTTCAGTCGACGATTCGCGGATATCAACTCTTCTGATACTCCAGGAGATGGAGGAACCCCTGCTTTTACAGCCATTGATTCAGTCACTTCAGTGTCCAGTCCCGGAGGAGTCAGCTTCTTTTCTACAGAGCCACTTCTCGGAATCCGACAGATACCATGACTCAGTCCAGCATCCACAGCTCGATATGGGACACCACTTTGAGAGGTCAGACACAGATAGTCCCGTATTCGAGCCTTTTGTCCTCCACTTTGTTGAGACAGACACACTTGCCGAGGACCTGATGACAGCCAGCATTTCCGTAGAGCGAGGATCAGCCGCAGACACAGTGCCAGCCTCCGCGGTGTTGACCAGTGCCTTCTCCTGCTTCCAGATTGCCGAGAGCCACACTTCAGATGATCATGCAGCCTGGTGCACCGAGTGGATACTTGATAGCAGCACAGATGCCCTTCTAGAGCCTGATCCTCCATTTATCACCTTTGATCTTGCATTTCTCCCCGAGGGTTATCTGCGGGAGACTGCCATACACGATGAGTACTCGGTTTCACCTTCTGAGAGTGTATCCGCTCTGGCAGATCACGAAATCGAGTCTTCTGATCCTTCTGATTCTGAGTCATCTCACCTCGACGACCCTCGCGAGGATGAGCCAATACTTGAGATATTCGATGATTTGCCCGATTTGTCTCTATCATATGCATCAGATATCAGTCTTCTTAGAGAGTCTCCTGATCTTGACTGTCCATACCTTTTTGAGACACTGATCGACGTGGAGGATTCCATGACTGATCCATCCTTCTCCACGTTTGCATTCTTCGGCTCTACACTTCCACTCCAGTCTGATCCAGAGCCGACGATTTCTTTTGTGCTATCGGATCCCGATCACATACTTCTATATCATTGGCCGGTAGCAGACACCTGCCTGATTGCATACCTGGGTGTCCTTCTTTACACTGTTGATTTCATCGTTGTTCTCATACCGAGACTGCGACGACAGTACGACATTCGCCTTACAGATGTCGTCCTGAACCTTGACACAGCTTTGTCCTAGCCTTTGCGCCCAGCTAGGGGCGTAAAACCTAGCGCTTTTTGAGAGGCACCTCAACATTGTACCTTTTGTATATACGTGTTTCGTCGTGATTCAATCTTTCTTTCTTCTGTGTTTGTTTTCACCCCAGGTCTCGCTTAGGATTATCTTTGCTATACTTAGGATATACCTCATCCTAAGTATAGGGGGGTGGAAACACCGAGTTGTTCATATCGTTCTGTTTCATCAATTTTGTTGTTGCCTATACTTAAGGATTCTTCACCTTAAGTATAGGGGGAGTGATGCCCTCCATCTTGTATATATTTGTCTGTTTTCTTCGTGTCTTTGTACCTCTGTTTTGCTGCCTATACTTAGGGATATTTTACCATAAGTATAGGGGGGTAGACCCTGTACATTCTCACTCGGCTTTCCCTTCGTGTACACCTGCTATACTTAGGATTACTTGATCCTAAGTATAGGGGGAAACACCGAGTCTCTTGATTCTATTCTTTGATTCGTCTTTGTATATAGCCATTCCTTTTCACTTCCCTATACTAAGCACAAGTTATGTCTTCTTCATCGCTCTTGACTCTGAGGACATCATTCGAGCTAAGTATAGGGGGTGTGTATATATTTCATATATACTTTAGCCATAACTCGTACTTTGTGTGAGTGTGTTAATAAATAAAAATGGCTAAAAATTCATAAAAATTAAAAAATTTCCCTTATACATAAAATTCTTCTTGCACATACCTATTTATTTATAAAATTATTTTTGTACAAATGATTGTAAAATCTTTTTGTGTAAATAGTTTTAAATATTTTCATATCAAAATTATGTATATAGTACAAAATTTTTGTAAAATGTTTTTGAAAACAAAAAGTTTGCAAAAACCTTGTGTAAATTGTTGTAAATATTTTGCAAAAACTTCGCATCCATGCATACATCCATGTCTTCAAACATTTTTCAAAAATTTTGCACAATTGTAAATATGTGTAAATTGCATATTTGTAAAATAGCATCTTTCTAAATATTCGCACAGTTTTTCCAAATCATAGTTGACATTTAAACTGGCCTGGAATTAAATTGACAAATAGAGCTTGGTTAAGACCTTAATCCACCTAATAATAAGAGGAACCTTATAGGGCTTAGGATTGAGACTTTTCAGGTCCATTGGGACTTAATTCTTTGAGTCCACTAGGCTATGGGCATATGTCATCTTGATGAGCCTAAGTAGAGCACTTAACAACACACGCATGACTCTCAGAGACAATGGCTTTACTTGCACCAGCACCATACACATAGCTCTCCACGGATGAGGTGGTGAGGAGGCAGTTTCCTTTGGCTTGGGGTAGCATATGAGGGTAGTACTTCCAGGCAGAACCTCTATTCTTCTTATAGTGAAGGAAGTGCGTCTCAACTTGGTCTGGTGGTTATGAAGTCTAAAGACAGAAGCTGTGGGTTGCAATAAAGCTTCAAAAGAGGGATAGTCTACTGGCTCAAGAGGAAAAACTCCTTGTATATATGTTGCACCATGTAGATATGTTGTACAGATGCACATGAAAAAATGTGCAAAAAGAAAAGAACTCTAAAAAAAAGTGGTGGGTCGGATTGAAAATTTAATAATCCCAAAGGAGTGTATATAGTCAAATAAAGCAAAAGCTTATGGTATACATGTTCCATCTCATGAAGCTTGCAGCGGGAGACTCAGCTACACTGGTTAGAGCTCCCAAGGATACATGGCTACACTGGCCATGGTCCATTCTCTTCTTCCCCCTCTTCTTGAGCCGGTTGCACTTGAACTTAGAAGGAAATACCCTGCTTCTCGAGGAAAGAGTTGCTAGACCGAGGCATTAGAGTTACCAGGTTGAGGGAGGTTGTTTCTTTGTTACTTCTGAGGTGGGGAGCTACATATCACTTACACCGTACAAGGAAAGATTCATGGTCATTAGAGTTTGTATATGTAGACTTGTTCTGATCCGGTTTTTTGAGGAGTTTTGACCATAGCTTGGTGGAACTTAGAGGCTGTTGAGTTTTAAGCTTAAGTCTAAATAAGGTTCCGACAAATTAATAATCCAAAGGTCTGACCGGGCTCCATATTTCAATTTAATGAAGGAAAGTTTAATAATCAACCTTGATTTTTCCTCTTTTTCTTTTTATTTTTCTTTTGCACTTCTTTTTCAAATAAGTGTTTGCTAAGGGACTAGCAAAAGTAAAGTATAGGGGGGGTGATGAATCCCAATTCATCACTCTTTATTCCTTTATTTTAGCTAGAAACTTCGGCAAAACATCATGTAAATAAGTGTAAATATCATAAATTACCAAAACACATGCATATTGTAAATATGCATAATTAGCATGTTTTTGTGCATAATTAGAGGAATAAAGAAACCAAAGAAAAAGAGGAAATATTTAGAATAAATATTGAGTGATCTAATCCCAAGGGAGGGCTCAGCATGGGCCTGACCGCAAAAGAATTCAAGTAGAGAGAGATATGGAAGCTCAATTGTGTGTGCATATACCTATGTATACAAATAAAATTATTTTCCTCTAAATAAAAATAAGAATGTGTGTTTATTATTTTGTACATATTTCTAAAAATAAAACTAAAAAAATAAATGGGAAAAACAAAAGAAAAATAATAAAAATCAATTTTCACTTTGTATATATACCATGTAAATATGTATTTAAACCTATTTATTTATCCTATGTAAATAAATAATAAAAATAAAATAAAATTACCCTTTTATTCCAAATTTTATGTTATAAATAAATAAAATATAAAATTGGAATAATTATATAAAAATAAATAAATAAAAATTAAAATTAAAAATACATACATGTATATACCTATATATAATAATAATGTAATGTAAATACATAATTTATATTTCAAAAAAATAAATACAAATCACTAAAAATTAATTTGAAAATAAATAAACATTTTTTATATTTTAACTTTTTTGAAATAAAATCGTTATCTATTTTATTTTTAATTTCCAAAATAATTTCCAATGGAGGCCTCCCATTGGTCCACAGGGGATGTTGACCCCCGGTCAACTCCCCCCCCGGACCTTCCGCCCGCGGATCACGCTCCAGACCCGACTTCGCCTAATTACCTAAGCCAGATCCGACCTCCGTTTACCCAAAATCCAGGTGCTAATTGACCCCCACTGATCCGAGATTTTCGCCCGATCATTTGCCTAGGGGTCCGTGCTTCACCAAGCCGGACCCGACCCCTTCTTCTCGGACCTGCAGCAGTATATAGCGTTTCCTCCACCGCACCTTTTCACTGATCCTTGGCTTTGCTCCTTCATCCCAGGACCTCCATCTTCTTCCCCAGAGTGACAGCTGTGCGAGGAGGGTGTCGAAGAGACGAGGAGGCGCTTCCAGCCATCGATCCGGCGACCTCTGTCGCCGTGCGCCGCCGCGAGGTGCGCTCAGCCTTGGAACCCGACGTTTCCTCGAGGCAAGGACCCCCAGAGACTCATTAGCTCATCCCCAGTCGACTGCAGCCGCCAGGTAACTCCGATTCCATCTAGTTTAGCCCAATTTCGATTTTCGCCCAAATTCATCCTTCGTCGTCGCCGATCGATTCCTATCACTCCGATCATCGATTCGTTCACCCGACTCGACCTTCACCTCTGTGAGACTTCTCTCCACCTTCTGCACCCACGCACTCCCCTTGGTTCGCCCCGGAACCAAGAATCGACCTCCCTCGCCGTCGCCTCGCCGGAGGTCATCCACCCGACTCACCTGCGCATCCACTTCACCCCTAATCGGGTCGAGGCAGTTTGCCCTCGACCCAGGAAGCTTTTGGTGCCACTTTGCAGGTCAGAGGACCCCATCTGGGGGTCGAGTCAATAGAGCACAGGAGCTTCCCTCCTCCGCTGTCGTCGGGCCGCTCCGGTGGCCCCTGGCTTCATCGGAGGAGCTCATCAGCTGTGGAACACCTTGGTGATTCTTTTCCATATCCCAGCAGCTTCATCGGAGGTCCCCATCGTGCGCACGGAGCCGGCGAAACTTGCCGACGAGCAGTTCTTGGAGGACCCTCCTCCGTCGTCCGATTAGCCTCAACGCTCCAGCTTCGATCACCACCATCTATTTGAGGAGTTCCAGCCACCGTCAGATCTTCCAGAGGCTTGATCGGGACCATCCATCCAGACGAAGGGGTGCCCTCGCTTCTCAGCCATCGATCATCTACGTGGCGAGCCCTTGTCCGTCCGATCTGAGCCTTCGGTCTTCGAAGAGGCATCAGCGCTTCTCAACCGTTCGATCTCACACGTGGCGCACCTCCAGCCGAAGATCTCAATAAATGGTAAATTTCTTGTAGGCCCCTCTGTTTATTGCATTTAATGCTTAGTCCTGTAAATATTCTAGCACGTTGTTTTTATTTTGGAGAAATTGCAATGTGGACCTTCATATTTTCCTTATTTGCATTTCAGTCCTTATACATGTGAGCCACGTGCATCGACACATGAGATTTGGGTGTTTTTGTACTTTTTCCCCTGTGGTTCCTGGATGTTATTGTTTGATACTTTTTAAATAGGAATTGCATATATGCCCCTCCGTGCCTGATTCACGTGCCTCGTGCATGATTTCTTGGACTTTTTGCACAAGGGCCCCTGAACTTTATTTGCTTTTATTGTTTGGTCCTTAAAATACTTTTCCTTGCATTTAGGTCCTTTTGCACTGTGAGCCTTTATTTTTATAGAATAAAATAGCAAATTAAATCCAAATTAGGTAAAATTTGGTCACGTAGCTCCTGCCACTGCGTAAAATTTCCTTAAATTTTTGGTACATTTTTTCGGCTTTTTGATATTTTTAGTAATTCAAAAACATTGATTTTTGCTACTGTCTGACATAGAAAATCAAAGAAAAATATAAAAACTCTTTTAAAAATTATAAAAAATTAATGTAAGTTAGTTTTAGTGTCTTTTAATTTCTATCAATTTTTTGTGCTTTTTGGATATATAAAAACCTTAAAAATTGAAAAACACTAAAAATCTTATAAAAATTCTAAAAAATTCTGGGAAAATAAAAAATACAAACTCTTTTTTTGAATATTAGTTGTTGTTTATACTTCTCATAAAAATTACTTCCAGACTTTTATAGGTCCATTTTATATTTTTAGTGGACCTTTCAAGTCTGGCTGTAGAGATTGCTCCTGTTTTCACCTTTCTTGTTTTTTAGAAAATCATATAAAAATTAGAAAAATATGAAAAATTCACCAAAAACACTAAAAAACCTAAAAAACTTAAAAATATTTTTGTTTGAATTTTTAGAGCATTTTTGGTTGATTAAATAATTGATTATGTGTGCTTATTTTTACATTTCTTTAAAAAATCAAAAATATAAAAACATTAAAAAATTATAAAAACCCACCAAAAACATTTTCTTCTCCTTTTTATTGACTATGACTACTTCGTAGGCCGCAAGGCCAATTCATGCTCCTTGAGACCGACCCTGGTCGCTATACCAGGTTAATAAAAATAGCGAGGACCGCTATCGTATTTTGATTGCTTGATTCTTTATTTGGTGGTTCTTTCATTTTTCTTGATTGAGCTGCAGACCCGAGAGGTTGAGGTCGCAACGGCCATTAACACCTGATTTACGTTAGTCGCTCGAGTCGCTCATCAGAAGACATCGATTCACTTAGCCAAAACAAATCTATTCTTTCCCCGCTAATAGAAGCATGCTAGGTGCAATTTTCATCGACTTGCTTCCATTTAGTATTCGATTCTATTTCAGTCTTGTTTTTTCACAAAAAAAGCCAAAGTCACTAAGAGTTTTTCTCTTTAGCATAGATCATGATTCTATTGTATGCATCATCTTTTTTTCGACTTCTCTACATGGATTGATCACCTAGGATTTAAATGGAAATTGGGAATAGTCGATAGACGATCTTTCTAGATTTACGCTCACATTAAAATCAGTGATAACCTTGAAGCTTAAATTGGGACTATTAATGCAAGTCGAACAAATAAAACGGAGTAAAATTGTTATGGAAGAGCAACACCCTCTTTACGTAGGATATTATGATGTATCATTAAGTCTTGCGTAGATGAGAAAAAATTTGTATTAATCACCAATAAAAATGAAAGATAAAAGACCAACAGTTGTCGTTTTCATGTATGAGTTGGTGAATCAATGGTGTTGATTAATTGAGACTTGTTTATGGATTTTCCAAACCCTCGCATAGATACTAGGTACATCATTCATCTCCAAAGATTCATTCACTTGTAAATACATCCGAACATCTTTGTTCTCCTCAGGTCTCTCCAACTACACTTATCCATCACTTAGGTTATTCTCGGCCTAAGTGTAGGGGGACCTGCATCCTAGTGAATTCCGACTCATTTATCCTTCTCTCCGACACTTAGGTTATTTTAACCTAAGTGGGGGGGGGGTATCCTCCTTAGTTCCAGTATATCTTTTTATATCTTAACTTAAGCTATGGCTTAGTATCACTTAGTGCTATGAGGAAATAATATAAGTTAAGTATAGGGGGTATACCGTATATATTGTATATGTATATATACTTTAGCCATATATCTTATTTTGAAAATTTTAAAAAATTTAAAACTTTTTTGGGCTAGTGTATTCTTTTTTTAAACTAAGTTGGATGAAATGTTTTCAAATCTTGGAAAATTATCTCATCTATATTACATTATTTTGAAGGAAATATCTTGAAAATGGTTTGAAAAATGGGTTTTACTTATTTTAGAAAATCATTTGAAAAATGTTTGTAAAATCTATATATGTGTGACATAGTTTGGAAAATATTTTCAAAAATCTGTTAAAAAGGAGGGTATAAATGAGACTAACTTGTGTCTGTAATATGAAAAAAATGAATGAGTTGGTTTAATCCCTAACACATTCACAGTCACACTAGATTAGTAAAGTTAAAGAACACTTGGTTTGTGAGGTCTTGAGATTTTGAGTTAACCAACCTTAGTCATTAGAGTCTTTGACTTAATTATTCACATTTCCCTAATTTGAAAGATTTGTGTGCTATATTGCATGCTTAGTCTCTACCTTACGAATATGATCACCACCTCACATTCATGACTACAATTATGATGAGAGGAGCTGAAATTTCACTTAAGTTATTGGGATGAGGGATTTGAGTTTGAACTTGATTTTATGATGCTCGGGGGTGAGATGAAATCAATGAAGGCTTCATAAAACCTGAATGTCAGCACCCTAACTAGTACTATAACATGGTTCTTTGTATTATCTCTTGACATTTACCTATGTGACAAGGTGTGATAAAATCTAAAATTGTTGATCAGTGTGTGCCAACTATTGGTGAAAGTAGTGGAGCTATCCAAAATCAATCAAAAAAAGAAAGAAATGTTTAAAGAAAAGCTCTCACCATACAAAGTCAAATATCAAAGAGCTTCCACCAAAGGAGAGCGCTCCCAACCATTTCAAACTGTCCACTTGGTCTACCGTTATTAGGACTAGGAGTCGGGCTAGCACCAAAAAGAGCTATGCATCGTATAGTGATACAAGTATGGGTGTAGAAGATATCTTAGATACTCAAAAGAGACCCACCCTGATGTACTCCAAGGAAAACAAGTGCATAAGACTCCGAATTCTCTTGACGGGCACACTGATCAACACAAAAAATACACGTGTTGAGTTAATAAGGCACTCGAGAGGATCCTTATTCCAATGAGAGGGAGAGAAGAAATGACACAATCCTATGTCCTCCATTAACTAGCCTTCCATCTACACTTTTAAGTTTGATAACTAAAGAGACGGTAGATTATATGCAAAAAATGGTTTATTCCCTAGTGTTAAGGAACAGGTTCTTATGAGAGTCTCATGGACTGGAACCTTGGGTGAAGTTGTGACTCTACTCCTGTGACTGTAGTTCACACTTAATGTCATATCCTTATTATATATGTATACAGAGAGTCTAATGATTAGAGAAATCATATACCTTTTGATTAGAGCTTGTTTCAACTTGGAATTTTGGATATATAAATTCAGGAATTCTGGAACGGATATGGTCTTGTATTCACATGCACAATAAGGGGTTAATCCAACTTATTCATGCTTCATATGCTTGAGGACGAGTATAGTTTAAGTATAAGGGGTTGATGAACCTCAGTTTCATCGTACTAGAATCCATATATTAATCCCCTGATTTGAAAACTTTTTAATAAAAAACAGTTTAAATATTGTATATATTTTTGTTTTAAATAAATTAAAAATACAAAAAATACAAAACAAAAAATGTAGTGTTTTTATTCCTTTTAAAAATGCTCCCAAGAATATTTCTCCCTTTGTTTGACTTATTTTGTGTTCTTAGTCAACATAAAACTTGTAGATCTCATCAAAATCTACAACTTTCATGTTTTGAATTTTTCCTAATTCGTCCTTTTTGGATGCCATCCTAGGATTTGGTGAAGTTCGCATTGGCCTTGTTCTTCCAAACTCCTTCAGTACCGTCAGATTGCCTTCATCCTCCAGATCAGATCCAAGCCGCCAACCACAACAGTTTTCTGGGCTGTTAAGATCTGACACTTGACGCATCAGAGCCCCACGTTCCCGACAGCACCTGAGGCTGTCAGATCTGACATCGCAGAGGATCAGAGGTGCACATCCCTACGCCTCCAACGTCTGCCATGGGTTCTCCCCCATGCGCACCACACACGCCTGCGAGGGTATATTGCATTTCCTTCCCTGCACTTTTTATGCTTTATTTTCTAGTTCATTAAATAAAGTTTTAGTGTGAACCATTTGCATATGAGTCCCTGATGTTTTCATTATTTGCACTTTAGTCCCCCACGCCTGAAAAGACGTGCACAATCACGTGCCTTGTGGTGTTTTTGCATGTTTCGTCCTGTACTTTCTAATGGTTAATGTTTGAATGAATAGTTTTCTATATCCGCATTTATACCCCTATGCGTTGGTCAATTGACATGTACGTGTATTTCGTGGGATTTTTGCACTGATAACCTTGGACTTTTCATATGTGTTATTATTCCGTCTAAAAACTTTAGGTTACTTGCAGATAGGTCCGTACAACCTATGTGATTTGTTTTAAATCAAATAATTATCAAATCCATTCCAAAAATTCCCCAAACATTACCGTTAGCTCCTGCTACTGTGTAATATTTTTGATAATTTTTGTGACTCGATTTGATTTTATTTGATATTTGCTAAAAATCAAAAACCCAAAAAATGTGTCTGTCTATTTTATAAAATACCAAAAAAAATATAAAAATACTTCCAAAAATTCTAGAAAAAATTTTGTGTGTTCATTTTAGTGTGTTTTAACAGTACCAGTTTTATTCCATCATCTTTTATAAAACCCTTAAAAATCACAAAAAACCAAAAATATTATAAAAATTCTTAAAAATTCTAGAAAATTCAAAAAATGAAATACTAATTTATGTAATTAGGTCTTTTTATCTACTTTTTCATAGAAACAGCCACTAGGCCTTTCAGGTAATTTTAGCACTTTAACTTTGCCTTCGATCTTGGTTGAACAATGTGAATCTGTTTTGTGTTTGTTTTATTTTTATAAATCATATAAAAATCTAAAAAAATACCATAAAATCACCAAAAACACTTGCATATTTTAAAAATATAAAAAATATTTTTTATTTCTAAGTTTTGAACATTTTTAGTTTGAATAAAAGTTATTTGAATTTGATTTTCTTTATCTTTTTATTTACTTTCTTATTAGAAAATATAAAAAAATGAAAATTAAAAACCACAAAAAGATGTCATCTATTTCCTAATTCTTGACTACTTCGTAGGCTTCGCTCGTGCTCCTTGTGTTCGACCCTGGTCACTACACCAGGTTAAATAAATATTGGAGACCACTACATTAGATTTTTTAGCTTGCTTGTTTTATATGTGGTCTTATTTTTCTTGATTGACCGTGCTTTGTGATTTGGGTCGCAACGACCTTTAGATACATCTTAACCTGAGTGCTCTGGCCAGTCATCAATGCCCTAGAGAACTGGATGAGTAATCTGAAAATTGTTGAGGTAACTTTGAGAGTTATTTTGATTGACAAATTTCCTTCATATTTACATTTGGATTTTTTGTTTCGATTGTCAGATTTACTTGATATTACATATTTTTATATAAAGATATATAACAAATATGAACACAATAAAATTTAAAAATTAATTAGATGTTATATATAAATA
The DNA here is from genome assembly GCA_037367405.1 of Ottelia alismoides. Classification (NCBI taxonomy): domain Eukaryota; kingdom Viridiplantae; phylum Streptophyta; class Magnoliopsida; order Alismatales; family Hydrocharitaceae; genus Ottelia; species Ottelia alismoides. The sequence goes on along the minus strand of JAZKJV010001853.1, from coordinate 434,194 downwards.
GATACAAAATAGTGAAGTTTATTTGTAGCTTTCATCTTTAGTTCTTGGTATTTTCCTTGAGAACTCTTAGTTATATGGATACTTAAAAATTAAGTTCGGTATTTAGGAGCTAAAGATAATTGTCAGTTTCAAAATTTTATATTTTCTCATTTGTAATGCAAACTAGGTTTTGTGTTTATTACATGTGTATAGTTTTATTATATTTTTCATTGATATTATTTTAGTGTACATAAGAAGGTAAAAAAATAGTTGTCCTTGATAATTATAAAAACATTTATTAAGATTTTATTGATATGAACTAATTAGGGTCTTATATAATGACTTGATTCTTTTTTATTTTTGTTTCCTTTATTTTCATTTTTGTTAAAAAAAATATCATAACTTACTTTCTTATGTTCAGGTCATAAAATTAAATTTGTAAAGATATTATTTCGTTTGTGGCTTCTTTGATATCCATATGGCACATATGTATAGTGAATTCAGTTCCTTTTTAGTTTAATTTTCTTCTTTTTATCGTGTTATCTTCTCTAATATGTTAATTTAAGATTCTCAATTATTTTTAGATTTTTATAATAAGTGTGAAGTATATATCTATTGGGTTTGTATCAATCATGCCTTTTGAGGTATTGCAATATCGATTATGCATCCCTTTTTTTGGAATATCAATTCAGTCGCCGACTTCTTCCACAATGATCATTTGTGCTTTTCAGGTTAGTTATCGTCCGTCCGCATCTCGAACGAACGCTAACTTTGGGGACACAAGAGTAATTATATAAAATAACAAGGTTGGAAATGTCTTCTTCCTCCTCCAACCCCCCTCCTTCATGCGTCCTCCACCTCCCCTTCGAGCCCCTCCTTATTCGCCCGATCCTCCTATCCGACCACCCCTTCCCTTCCAGCTCCTCCTCCTCTACCGCCCCATCTACCTCGTTCAACCTCCCCTTCCCTTCCAACCCATTCTCCATCCCCTCCATCACCGCCATTGCCCCTCCTCCTCTGCCCCGTCATCCACCACTCATTCCAGTCCCTCCTCCTCCTTTTCCCTCCCCTTTCAGCCCCTCCTATTCCTTCGCCCATCCTCCTCATACGACCACTCCTTCCCTTCCAACCCCTCCTCCTCCTTTGTTGGCACCCCATCCTCCACGTCCCCTACCAACCCCTCCTCCTTCTCCAACCACCCTTCCTATGCAACTTCCTCCATCCAATCTTAGGTACAACTTCCCTTCTTCTTCGCCTTCCTCCTCCTCCTCCTTATTTCTTGTTCTTCTTCTTCCTCTTTATTCTCCCTCTCTTATTAACTATGCCTCCACCCATCCACCAAATCACCAAAATTTTTATATTTCTACATATTAGAATGTCCCTTGTTACCAAATCCACATGATGTCACATGTATTCAGGGAAACGAAGATTAACTTGTGAGAACAAGTGAAATGGGGCTCCACTTCTAAACCCTCTCTCACGAAGTTTAGTATGGTTGAAGCGACTGGGAGCTTGTGGGTTTGATGGTCACGTGGAATGGGAGCATGTTTGAGTCAATATATGAGGTGAAGTTAACTCGTTGGACCTTTGTTCTCCTGCTTAGCAAGGCAGATGGACCTCCCTCCTTGTCTCCTCGACTTATGGCATCTCTAGCTCCTCTTCAAACGAGGAGTTATGGCATATACTGTTGATCATCAGGGAGATGTTTTTAGATGCTGCATGGATTGTGGGGGAGATTTTAGTGTCACTTTGTACTCGTATGATATGTGATGAATATGTGATTCATCACCTTTATTCTTTCATTTTGGCTAAAAATATAAAAATCATAACTAAATAAAGAAAAATCACATAAAAACACACAACCTGTCATTTTAAAGATAATCTCGCATACTTTCTAATAAAAATAAAATAAAAATATTTTCTCCCTATTCACCTTATTAAAAATTAAAAATGCGTAACAACTTTCAATAAAAACTTACTTTTTCATATTAAAAATAAATCAAATCCACAAAAAATCTTAAAACCTCTAAAAATCCATAAAGGTAGAAAATAAAAATTAAAACATAAAAATAACAAAATAAAATTAAATAAAAATTAAAAACATTTTCTAATATAATAAAAAATAAAAAATACTTAAAATTAATAAGAATGATTAAAAATTCTTAAAAATCAAATAAAAATTCAAAAAAACTCTTAAAAATAAAATAAAATTAGGAGATCCATTACCTAATCTTTTATATCAATTTTCTCTAGTTTCTAATAGTTTGCCTCCCTCAGTTCGACCCTCCCGTGTTACACACTTAAGTTTAGGAGTATAAATAAAATAAAAGAAGATTAATTTAAAATAAAAGAAGATTAATTCAAAAAAAGTAATCTTTTCTGCTAAAACTCACCTGATCGATACAACGATCGAAAATCAATTATTTATGTCTCTTTTGCAGGAATAAAGAAGTGATCGGGTGGTGTTTTTCAGATGGTGTTGTTATCGGGGAGGCAACGCTAGGGAAGATCGCAAAGACTTGGGACTAGATTTTCGATTTTATTTTCACGATCTTATTTCTCTGACTTCACGACTTCTTATTTTTTATTTGTGCAACACAAGTTGAGCCACACAACTGAGAACCGTGAACCCGAGTAGTTTAGAATTTTTATAATAAATTTTTTTCGTAGGAAGGGGCCCCTTCAGGGTATCCCAACTTGTACATCTCCCTCTCTTCTTCTCGGGGTCTGTTTCACTAGGGATGTACTCCTGGGGGAGTAGGGTGATGAGTACCCATTCATCACTCTTTATTCTTTTATTTTAGCTAGTTATTTTGAAAAAAAACACCATGTATATATGTGTAAATATAATAAATTATCAAAAGACATGCATTTGTTAATATTTAATAATTAGCATGTTTTTGTGCATAAATAAAAGAATAAAGAAACACAGAAAAAGAGGGAAATATTTAGGGTTAATCATGACTACACATACACCTATATAAAAATAAAAAAATGTATTTCTAATTAAATGTATATATTTATAAAAATAAAATAAAAATAAAAAATATATAATAAAAAAATAAAAATAAATACATTCTCTCTCATCAGTGTACATATACCATGCACATAAAACAAAAGATTTATTTATTTCACCCTTGTAAACACCTAATAAAAATCAACTAAAATCTTTTTATATTCCATATTTTATGATGTAAATAAATAAAATACAAAATTGGAATATTTGTACATAGATAAAATAATAAAAATAAAAATAAAAAATATACAAGTATTTATACATGTAAATAATCATAATATGATGTAAATACATAATTTATTTTTCAAAAAATAAATAAAAAGCATAAAAAATATTTGAAAAATAATAAATATTTTTCATGTTGAACATATTTCGAAATAAAATCATTTACTAATTTAAAATAATTTTTAAATAATTTTTCAATGGAATTTTCCCATTGGTCCACGGGAGATTGTTGACCCCCAGTCAACTCCCCCTGGACCACTTTTGACCCGGACCCGACTTCGCCCAATTTTCCCGAATCAGTCCGATCACCATTCATCCAAACCCCGGGCTCTGATTAATGCTCATTGATCCACGATCCACGCCCGACATTCCTTCTAGGGATCCGTGCACCCAGAACCTCTCCCGACTCCCATCTTATCGGACCCGTCCCACTACATATCTCAGCTCCGCCGCACTTTTCACTCCATCTTTGGCCTTCCCCCTCGCCTCCGAGGAACTCGTCTCCTTCACCTGAGTGACAACCGTGTACGAGAGAGTAGCAGTGAGGGACGAGCAGCTGGGAACCACTAATCCAGCGATTTCCACCGCCGTGCTCCGCCGCGAGGTGAGCTCAGCCTCTGGACGCACCGATCCATCGAGGCCATGACCCCCGGAGGTCCAGCACCTCCAGCCCAGACGAATGCATCCACCAGGTGGTCTAGATCTCTTCTAGTTCTCCCTCGATTTCGCTTTTTTTGATTTCCGGCCAGTAACCTTCCATCGGTCCTTTCACTACACTCCGACCACCCCCATTTGCCCTTCCGATCACCCCTTCACCTCCACGACACTCCTCTCCACCTTCTACGCCCAGCCATTCCCCCCGGTTCGCCCCGGAACAGGGTAGCGACTCTCCTCCGCCATCGCCTCGCCGGAGAGTCACGCATCTCTTCATCCTTCATCCCTCTCGTGTTTTAACGGGTCGAGGCACTTTTCCCTCGACCCGGTGGTTTTCCTGTGCAAGATAGAGCGCCGTAGAACCTCATCTGGAGGTTCGGACTTTAGAGCACAACAGCTCCAGGAGCAACTCGTTGCCGGAGCACTCTAGATGCTCCTGACCTCATCGGAGCCCATCAGCTGCTGCGGAACGTCGTCAGGACTATTTCGCCCAACCTAGCAGCATCTGAGGAGGTCCCGCTTGCGAGTATTGACCTGGCGAAGGTCGCTGGCGAGCTGTTCTTCCGGGATCCTCCATTGTCGTCTGATTGAGCCTCTAGCCCCAGTTCAAATCTCCACCACCCGTTCGTGAGAGGCTCATAGCCATACGATCCTTCTAAGGATCAGATCCAGGCCATTCGTCACCGAAGGGGCATCCGCGTTTCTCCACCGTCCGATCTGAGAAGGATCGCTCCCCTGCCGTTGGATCTTAATAAGGGGAAAATTTCACTTAGGCCCCTCTTCTTTTTGTATTTATAATGTAGTCCTGTAAATATTTCATCTAGTTGTTTTTATTTAGGGTAAATTGCATGTAGGACCCTGTGCTTAGTTTATTTGCATTTTGGTCCATGTTTATGTGGAACACGTGCTTCGACACATGAGTTTTTGGGTAAATTGCATGTAAGGGGCTTGGACTTTCTGGGTGTTATGGATTGATATTTTATAAATAGGAATTACATAAATACCCCTCTGTGTGTTCATCACGTGCGTGCCTCATGTTTATCTGGGCTTTTTGCAACTCAAGCCCTATGGTTTTTACGCGTGTTATCTATTTGGCCCCAGAACTTTGTTTCTTTACACTTAGGTCCATGTATGTTGTGTGCCTTGTCTTGATTGAATAAAATATCAAGCAAACTCCAAATCAAGTGAAATTTGGACACCTGGCTCCTGCCACTGTGTAAAAATTTCACTAATTTTTTAGAACATTTTTATTGATTTTTATTGTTTTAAATAAAATCAAAAACATGCATTTTTATTACTATCTGAATTGAAAAATCAATTAAAAATATAAAAATTCACCCAACTAAAAAAATTAGAAATAGTCTGTCTTGTTGTCTTTGAATTTCAATCCAATTTTTGTGCCATTTGGATTTATAAAACCCCTAAAAATCATAAAACCCTAAAAAGCTTATAAAAATTCTAAAAAAATCATAAAAATGAAAATTCTTTTTCTGCAACTTAGTTTTTTGTATACAGTTTTCATAAAAATTGTCTCCAGATTTTTAGAGGCTAATTAAATATTTTTAAGTAGCCTTTCAAGTCTGTCTGCACATTGATCCAGTGTTTTCCCCTTTCTTATTTTTTTATAAAATCAACTAAAAATTAGAAAAGTTCTGAAAAATTAACCAAAAACACTTAAAAATATAAAAAACACAAAAACAATTCTATTTGAATTTTCTGAACCTTTTTGAGTGTTTAATAAATTGTTGAGTTTGCTCCCTTTATCCATTTTCTTATATTTCCCTTATAATTAAAAACCCAAAAAAAATTTAAAATACATAAAATCCACTAAAAATATTTTATTCATTTTATTCCTTTTGACTACTTCATAGGTCGATCCGTACTCCTTAAGTTCGACCCTGGTCGCTATACCAGGTTAAATAAATAGCGAAGACCGCTATTCGTATTTCATTGTTTTATATTTGATTTGGTGGTCTCTTTTTCTTGTTGACTTAGTCTATGAGATCCGGGTCGTAATGACCCTTATTTTTACACCTTCACTCGGGTCTTGGACTACGACATCATCTTCGGTCATCAGAATGGCACCGTTGCCGAGGAGCACGGCTTAGTAGTCTTTTGATTTTTCACGGTTTTTAGCGGCTTTTTGTCCTTAGTTGTGTAGATATTTTTATCCGATTTAGTTGCATAATTTTTTTAATAATCTGGTCTGGCATACATTTCTATTTGATTTCTTGCGAGGGCCCGAGGATCGAGACGGCTTTTTCGGAAGTCGAAGCAACCGCGAGAGTCGGAGGCGGTTCTTTTCTACATAAAGCCGCGGGAGGACGCGAGGAACTGGACAGGAGTGCGGGAGCCACGGAATAGCCGCGTAGATAGCCATAGGGTAGATTAGATTTATTTTTCTTCAGAACATTTATTTGTAATAATACAGGGACTGACTTGGACTTTGGTGATTTATCGGGGTCTGTTTCGCCGAGCACCGGTGTGTTCAGGGGACCTCACCGCGGTTTTTCATCGATTTTAGTTTTATCGCATTTTATTCATTGCTTATCTGATTTACGCAGTTTTGGCCTTAACTTAGGATTTTCTCTGATTGTGACGTAATTAATTAGGATCCTAACATTAATTATCTGCCTGCACCTATTAGCTTGTAATTAAACCTGATTAATTAACTCATAAGAAAAAGCTGGATTAATTAGACTCTAGTCTACGTGCCTTGAAGAGTCATATACAGCGCGTGCAAGATCCGTTGTGGCGGACACCGAGTGGCTCCCAAGATAGGACTTCGGACTTAGGTTTGATTACCCGGCTATTGTGCTTCACGTGTAGAAATTGCTTCGTCTAGGGACGGTTTCTCGTACATTATATATGTAGTTTACTTTCAATCTTTATTTTATGCGTGGATCACTCTGCATGTAGACTGCTGGAGTCAGGTACGCATCTCTTACTCTGCATGCATCATTAATTTTATCATGCATCGGTTTTTCGTCTTCTCCCGCTGTTTTCGGACATAATAATCAGGAGAACCGAAAAATTCGTTAGGCATTGTTTGATTAAAAAATACCTAAAAAGAAAAACCATAAAATTGGGACTGTTAACCAAACTTGATCTTAAAAGGCATTGACCTAATAATTTGTCTTGGGAGAGTAATCCCCTCATTGTCTGGTTTGGATGAGCGAGAGAGTGACCCGCATCCTAGGCTAGAGCCATATCTGGTTTCTTGACATACTACCAGCTTTTTAGTCGGGACAGTCTGTCAGGAGTATTGGATCCCTATCAGCTCACTTAATCGCTCTGAAAGACTGTTTGATCACCTAATAAAATAGACAAGATAAAAGACCGAACCTTCACGATCATCAGCTCTGGGTGTGTAGGTGAATTTGGGGTTTCGCTTAACCGATCTTGTTTGCTTTTCTAGGTTCCATCCGCTTTCTTCTCTTTCCAGTCATCTGTATTTTCCTCTTCCACCCTCCCTTCACTTTTCTCTTCCTCTTATGTATCCCTGGATGATGGATTCCCTTAACTTCTAGCTGACTCTTGCGGCATCTTCTCCATCTTCTGACCATTAGTCCAGTCCACCTTCGAGGGAGGTCGGATCCCCGACCAACCTCCCGATCCCTCCCTCACATCCCTTTCATTCTTCTGGGCATGCTGCACTACACGTCTGCGAAGATCAGATTGAGCAGATGCGACACCCAGACGATGCCATTGCTGGATTGAGAGTGCACTCTGTACGCGATCATAGAGAGAAGATGCGAGTATCAGGTGCCTCCTATGCCAGGATGATGGATGAGCAGACAATACAGGGAGCTCAGTCAGCTTCTACATTAGGTCCATTCATTCTAGATTTGGAGTTTATTCAGAGACTGCCTATATTTTCAGGAGAGATGTACGAGGAACCCTATCTTCACCTGTCCGAGTTCGAGGAGTTTTGCAGGACATAGATTTATCCAGATATCATGGCAGAGGAGATGATGCTGAAGACCTTCACATTCACACTTCAGGATAGAGCCATGAGATGGCACCGACAGTTGGGAAGGAGATTCACTGCGTGGGGAGACTTACGGTTTGAGTTTCTACATAGATACTTTCCCCAGCGTAGAGCAGAGATGATGCGATCCTTGATCACAGAGTTTTCAGTAGACCCCCATGAGCCACTGTATGAGGCATGGCCGAGGTTTCTTGACCTTTTGAGGAGAGTTCCTGAGCACAGACTTTCACCGATCGACCTTATCGAGATCTCCATGCAGGGGATGACTGTGGATCAGATAGCACTGGTGATTACCTCATGTGGAGGTTCACACCGCAGTTCCGACATTGGCTTACTGGATACCATCTCGAGGTTACTTTCACAGAGACCATCTTCACGAGATGCCGTAGTCAGGACAACACATGAGGATGTTGTCGTACCAGTGGGATGTGTCACACTACATGAGGATACAGCTCCTACTCACCAGCTCGAGGACTTGGATTCTGGTGCAAAACAGAGGATAGAGGACATGACTGGCACAGTGGAGGTTCTGACCCAGAGTTTTCTCGAGTTCCCGTTGGTCTTCCAGCTAGAGTTCGAGTCAGCCCCGGAGTTTTCAGTTGACGAGTCTTTGATGATTACATGATATGTTGTGATAATAGACTTAAATTATGTGGAAGATAATATTAATTCTTGATTTACAAACTCTAAAATCACATAATCTATGTCTAAATTATTCCATGTACACAACAAGGGAAAAAACCCCTTAATTACACATAAATCAACAAATCATGGTTTTATATCTAAGAAAATATTTTCAAAGATGTTGATCGATATTTTATTTAGCAGGATTATTCAAATATCGAGATTAATAACCCGTCTATTATTCTCACAAAATAAACAACCATTTTTAAGAGAAAGAAAAAATGTATTGAGATCATAGTTTGACAAATAACCAACACTTTCATTTAGGCTCTACAAAAACCTATAACTTTTTGTTGGAAAGAAATGAGAAGGGGTAATAGTATAAATTTCCAAAACCTTTAAATGCTTGAGGCCACCCATGCATGTACATTCTCTTTTATTCATCTTCTCTCTCCCATTTCCCATGTAAGAGTCCGCCAACTTAAAACTCTCTCTCTCTCTCTCTTCCCATGCATGAATGGAATTAATTGATTTTGTCTTTACTTGCATGTGAATGGCTTTTATAAAAATCCCTTCCCCCATGCAAATGAAAGGTAGCCGTCCCTTACCCTCTCTCTCTCTCTCTTACTCGTACAACTCCCCATGCATGAATGCATTTGTTAGTTTTGTTTGTACATGCATGTGACTTTTTGAAGAGATGCATATGTCTAATATAAAAAGAGACCATCTCCCATGCAAATAATGGCTCTCTCTCTATTCCCTTCTCCCCATTCACGCAACTCTCCTCTTACTCCCCTCTTCTCTCTTTATTCTATCTCTCTCTCTCTCTCTTTGGTCTCATGCAGATGAAGATGAAGGCATAGGCATCAACAGCTCCCTGCCCCCGAAGTTCTTCTCTTCCTCGACCCCGACGATTGCCAGCAACCGCTGTGCGTACAACCAACAACCGCGCACAACCGTTGTTCTCTAGTGCGTCCTCCTCCTCGCAGTGCTCCTCCATCCCACTGCCGGCCACTCTCCTCCTCCTTGCGGTTTACTCTAGCCCGCGCCACCGTTCGTGCGTCCAGCCATCTCTCTCATGCAGCACCTGCGACATTCTCCCCCTTACACCAACAACAATCAGCAACTCTCCATGCGTGCATGAGAATTACTCCATTTCTCTCTCTCTCTCTTTATTTATATGTCATTTTCATTGCAGCCCTTGAACTCTCCTTTATGTTAAATTTTCCAAGCATAGTCCTTAATTTCTTCATCAATTAGATTGCACATCTTTAAAAGAAATCTTTTCCAAATTGTATCTCTATATCTCATTTAGCATTTTATGTGTAAGATGTTGAACTAAAAATTGCAAATTTACTTGGTTCCTGTGGATTCGAACCTCTACCTATCGCATACTTTTTGCATACATTCATCGTGCTCGTAGTTGTAATATTATTTGTTTGACAATGGTTTGTCGTTGGAAAACAACGACTTGATTAAATCATCTATTTAAACCGCGAAAAATCGTGTCAACATTTTGACGCCGTTGCCGGGGACTGAGCAATATTTGCAATTTTTCTTCTTCATTCTAACTCAATTTCAAGTATCTAATCTGTGCATTTTTTTGTTTTGCAGGTACTTAGGCTTCTAAAAGAAAAAAAACATCATTTGTTTTTATGCATTTTTAGCAAACTTGTAATTTATAAATTTTTTCCTCCCCTCCTTCTCAGAAAAGCTCGCCATCAGCAGGACAAAACATTACGGATTAGCGCCAGAAGTGCAGGCACTGTGAGTCCCTCTTTTTCTTAGGCATCTTAGGCTTTTAAAATTTCTTGCATTTGTTTGTCTCCGAACTTAAACCGAAAAAATTAAAAAATACTTCTTCTTTGCATCATCTCTGTGGTCTTCTCCTTCTGCTCACCTAAAAAGATCACCAAAACGTGCTTTATCACGCTAAAAAGATAAGCTTGAAAGGCCACCGCAGTGGCCCGAGCAGAAAGCAGAAAAATTCTGATTGCTTATTTTGATGCACGTGTATGACATAAAAATCACGAGCACATAGAACCCTTGGATGAGACAAAACTCCCTGGTGATACGTGGGATTGCAGAGAGAAATCGTAACTCCTCGACGTGTTGGGCACATGTTCTTGTGGAAAGAACAGATCTAACGATCTGAATACCGCACCCTGGATCCCCCAACCGGATTAGGACATCGATTTCTCATAATCATCCACACCCACCTCATCTTTAAGGACTCTAATTTCTCTGAAAACTTTTGTTGAATCACTAAACTAAAATCGAAAAGATAACCGCTTCCGCGGTAATTCTTTGTGTGAGTTGATGAATCGACAACTTGTCTGGTGTATTGTGTTGTGTATGCTAGGTCGTAGGTCTCTGAAAAATCCATTAAAACAACCATTAGAGTACGACCTGATCTATAAAAGACAACGAAATCCATCTTCTTCAACTGAGAAATCTGAAAATTCACCTAACCCAGGAGACATGGGAGCAGAGAAACCGAACACCATGGACCTCATCTTCCAACAACTACAACTTTTGAGAGAAGAGAATGCAACAATCCGACATACCATAACTCCTCTCATCTGACCACCACCCATCAGCACACGTTATTTCTCTGCAGCAAAGGACACAGTCCATTGGGTCCAAAATCACACCCAGCCCAAACAGTTGATTGAGCCCTTACTGACACAACCAACCTCAGTTGTGGATTTTGATGCTTTAACCCAGACCATTCAGCAACTGGCTGCAACACAACAAAAGTCCAATCAAGCCAATACACTAAGTGAGAGACCCAACATACTTGAACGGCCGTTCTTGACCACTACCAAGGCACATTTTGATTGTGAAGATGAGAGAGCGGAATTGAAAATCAATGATAAAAATATTCTTATGGATCATGCCACCCCTACTTCTGGTGACTCTGAAATTGAGGACCGTGGATGGATAGATAGATGTGCTATTCTTGATGATTTTGCCCCTGTCCATCTTCCCAAAGACCCTCTGGAGGTTAGTCTGGACACCTCACAACTCACTCATAAGGACATGTCTCATCTAGAATCTACACTTGAAGCCCCACCATGTCCTCTCGTTGGTCAGAAAATTTTTAAATTAGATGAAACATGGGAAACACTAAATAATGATCTCAAATTAACTTCAGCCCTGGGTATGCCAAAGATGAAGACATGCTTTGATGATAGCATTGATCCTTCCTCAGACAATTTTGAAAGTTATGAACCTCGATGTATTAATGATATCGATTGGTCTGAGACAAAAGTTGAAATTGAGGATGGCACTTATGTTGAGTGGGAAGAAGAAACAGAAGGATATATATATCATTTGATGTTGATTTCGGATGCGATTTTTCAATTAAGGAAAGTACAGATTTAGAGTTGGAATCTGAGGACATATCAGACAATGAGTTGACTTCTTCATGCACCAAAACTCCCTTCCAACCAACACATGATGATATACTGAAGATTTTTTACGATGAAATTTCCAATTCCATTACCCCCATCACAAGGAAAGGAGATCAAATCAATTCAGATGATGACTATATGAATACATCTTCTACTACCGAGTCTGATCAGAGTGAGTTTTTATTCTCTGATCCTTTTTGGGATGATACCAAGGAACTACTAAAAATAATCGAAGAAAATCATCCATTAGCCAATATTCCCTCGCTCCTGACCTCTGAATCTCCTAATCATATGTCTTGGAAAGAATCATCTTTTTACCTCAAGAAGAGAACTGAAATGAAATTCACAATAGATGCCATCGAGGATAGCCATGATGATTATTTGAGGGAAAATGATGATTTATCACAATATACAGAGGACCTCATGGAGGAATCAATTCTTGATCACGTAGAGCTCAACTTCAATACATCATATATGGTCCATGAGCCCTTCACAAGTCCACCCATTTCCCTCCCATCACATCCAATCCAAGATCAAACTGATTCATCTCTCATTCCGATTCATCAACCAATTAATGTCTTCACTGTATTAATGAGAGCACACATTTATCAAATTCATCAATCACACTCTCACATCTGGGTTAGGATATCCGTATCATATCAAGAGTTTCATTAGGGTTTTTTGAATACAGCTTCTGCACTCACACGCAACACTGGATACTCTTGATAAGCTGAATCGTCGAGTTGGGACATTAAACCAACAACATTTTGTGGGTCCACACCCATAAGTATCTTTTCCTTTCTTTGTATCCTTCTCTTTACTACATTGCATCAGATAAGTATGGGGATCCACCTCCACACTTCACAAAAAAACACCAAAAATACTTTTCACAATCATTCACCCCTTCTAATCCTCCTTTTATACCTTGTTTTCACCATGAGGACGTGGTTTCTAATAAGTATGGGGGGTGTCTGCATCATTTTTCAAAATTGCATACATTTTCAAAATATCAAAAAAAACTTCAAAAATTTTGCAAAATTGCCCCTAAAATATATTTTCAAGCAAGAAAACCACTAAAAATATGTCCTTCCTAGTTTTATCCTATCTTTTGAGAAATCAACTCTTCATTATATAGATCATAGACTGAGGTTGAGTTTACCTTAATCCACTTAACTTCATCAGAATTTCACTAGGCATGAGTTTTAAAGCTTTCTTTAGGTCCATATGGACTTTATTCTCTCAGTTCCACTAACTCTACTAGTGAATGAACTTCTGTATCTAACTAGATCACCTGAGCAACTAGTAGCACTCTTAAACTCTTCAGTGGATATTAAGCAACTGCACATTGCACTTATCTTGATTGAGTTTATTTTATGAGATACAATTACAATCTAGTTGAGGTGAGGAGTTGTCCTCTTGGTTGTGCCAATGCCTGAACCTTATCTATAGCTAATGAAGGAACTTGACTCAGGGACAAGATGATCTCTCTAGTCTAAGTATGTCAACAAATAAGCCAGTATCGTGCCTTCAAAGTCAATATTAAGCCGATACTACCTTTTGATGCCAAACCCAAAACAAAAACACCACAAAAAGGCATATCACAATACAAATGCCAAAAAACACCAATCATGCAAAGATGTGTGAAGCAAAAGCAATGAAAGAAGACCACCAAATAACCCTTCTCCACCAAAAAGCCGTGGTAGCAGCCCAATGATGCTACCTAAATTCTTAAAAGAGGCCCAGAGTTATGCTCTGCAAAAGAAAAGAATGAGAGCAACGGACCAACGGTCTACGGAAAACCCCGAAAGTTAAGTCCCATTCTCCAAAGAATTATGACCTATTTTTTATGCGGACATACTTGGGTGAAAAGAGAATATGCCTGAATTCAAGTGAGGACTGAGGCTATATGAGTAGGGAATCATTCGGTACCTTGATAGATTGTGTTGGTTAGCTCGTTCTCTTGACTCACGAAAGCTAAAACATCACTAACACCGTTTATATCCATTCAAAGTCAAAGAGAATACTTGTTTCTTAGGGATGAGCTGACCTGATCGACCTTTTGAAACAATGTCTGATTTTGTTGGAACTAAGAGTTTGTTGAAACTACAAAACTTGAGTCAAAGTCGACAGTTCGAACAAATTATTAATCCATGGGTCGACTCTACTGAAGTTTGTGAATTTGTGTGGTTAGGATCTGAAAAACTCAAGACTTTGTGGGTATGTCTGCTGTAAACCCTCACCCAATCTATCTTGGCTATTCTCCTTGTCCGTCATTATTACTTATCTTATTCTCGCTCGGGACTAGCAAGATTTAAGTATGGGAGTGTGATGATTACATGATATGTTGTGATAATAGACTTAAATTATGTGGAAGACAATATCAATTCTTGATTTACAAACTCTAAAATCACATAATCTATGTCTAAATTATTCCATGTACACAACAAGTGAAAACCCCCCTTAATTACACTTAAATCAACAAATCATGGTTTTATATCTGGGAAAATATTTTCAAAGATGTTGATCGATATTTTATTTAGCAGGATTATTCAAATATCGAGATTAATAACTCGTCCATTATTCTCACAAAATAAACAACCATTTTTAAGAGAAAGAAAAAAATATATTGAGATCATAGTTTGACAAATAACCAACACTTTCATTTAGGCTCTACAAAAGCCTATAACTTTTTGTTGGAAAAAAATGAGAAGGGGTAATAGTATAAATTTCCAAAACCTTTAAATGTTTGAGGCACCTATGCATGTACATTCCCTTTTATTCACCTTCTCTCTCCCATTTCCCATGTAAGAGTCAGCCAACTTAAAACTCTCTCTCTTTCTCTTCCCATGCATGAATGGAATTAATTGGTTTTATCTTTACTTGCATGTGAATGGCTTTTATAAAAATCCCTTCCCCCATGCAAATGAAAGGTAGTCGTCCCTTACCCTCTCTCTCTCTCTCTCTTAATCATACAACTCCCCATGCATGAATGCATTTATTGGTTTTGTTTGTACATGCATGTGACTTTTTGAAGAGATGCATATGGCTAATATAAAAAGAGACCATCTCCCATGCAAATAACGGCTCTCTCTCTATTCCCTTCTCCCCATTCACGCAACTCTCCTCTTACTCCCCCTCTTCTCTCTTTATTCTCTCTCTCTCTTTGGTCTCATGCAGATGAAGATGAAGGCATAGGCATCAACAGCTCCCTGCCCCCGATGTTCTTCTCTTCCTCGACCCCGACGATTGCCAGCAACCGTTGTGCGCACAACCAACAACCGCGCACAGCCGTTGTTCTCTAGTGCGTCCTCCTCCTCGCAGTGCTCCTCCATCCCACTGCCGGCCACTCTCCTCCTCCTTGCGGTTTACTCTAGCCCGCGCCACCGTCCCTGCGTCCAACAATCTCTCTCATGCAGCACCTGCGACATTCTCCCCCGTGCACCAACAACAATCAGCAACTCTCCATGCGTGCATGAGAATTACTCCATCTCTCTCTCTCTCTTTATTTATATGCCATTTTCATTGCATCCCTTGAACTCTCCTTTATGTTAAATTTTCCAAGCACAGTCCTTAATTTCTTCATCAATTAGATTGCACATCTTTAAAAGAAATCTTTTTCAAATTGTATCTCTATATCTCATTTAGCATTTTATGTGTAAGATGTCAAACTAAAAATTGCAAATTTACTTGGTCCCTGTGGATTCGAACCTCTACTTGCCGCATACTTTTTGCATACATTCATCGTGCTCGTAGTTGTAATATTATTTGTTTGACAACGGTTTATCGTGGAAAAACAACGATTTGATTAAATCATCTATTTAAACCACGAAAAATCGTGTCAACAGTCTTGGATATCAAATCTTCTGATATTTCAGGAAATAGAGGAGCCCCCGCTACTACAACCATCGATCCAGCCATTTCAGAGCCCGGTCTCGGATGACTCAGCTTTTCTTGTACAGAGATACTTCTCGGATTCAGATATACACCAGGACTCAGCCCAGCAGCCACAACTTAATAAAGACTACACTTTATGATGTCTGATATAGAGAATCCCGTATTCGAGCCTTTTGTCCTCCACTTTGATGAGACAGATACATTTTCTGAGGACCAGATGACAGCCAGCATTGCCACAGAGTGAGGACCAGTTGCAACCACATTGCCAGCCTTCGCGGTGTTGACTAGTACCTTCTCCCGCTTCTAGAATTACCAGACACAGACTTCAGATGATGATGCATCCTGATGCACAGAGTGGGTGCTTGACAGCAGCGCAGATGCCCTGATAGATCCTAATCCTCTATTTCTCACTGATGATATCGCATTCCTCTCCGAGGGTTATCTACGGGAGATTGCCATACACAATTTGTACTCGGTTTCATTTAAGAGAGTGTATCCGATCTGTCGGACCACGAAACCGAGTCTTCTGATCCTTCTACTTCTGACTTGTCTCACCTCGACGACCCTCGCGAGGATGAGCCGATCCTTGAGATATTCGATGATCTGTCTGATTTTGTTCCATCATATGCATCGGATATCAGTTGTCGTAGGGAGTCTCTTGATCTTGATTTTCCACACCTTTTTGAGACACTGATTACCGTGGAGGATTCCATGACTGATCCATCCTTCTCCACGTTTGAGTTATTCGGCTCCACGCTTCCACTCCAGTCTAATCCCAAGCCGATGATTTCTTTTTTGCTACCGGATTCCGATCACATCTTCTCATATCTTTGGCCGGTAGCAGACACTCGCCTGATTGCATACCTCGGTGTCTTTCTTTGCACTGTTGATTTCGTCGTTGTTCTCATACCGAGACTGCGACAACAGTACGACATTCGCCTTACAGATGTCGTTCTGAACCTTGACACAGCGTTATCCTAGCCTTTGCGTCCAGCTAGGGGCATAAAACCTAGCGCTTGTTGAGAGGTACCTCAACATTGTACCCTTTTATATATACGTGTTTCGTCATGATTTGATCTTTCTTTCTTTCGTGTTTGTTTTCACCCCAGGTCTCGACTAGGATTATCTATGTTATACTTAGGATGTACCTCATCCTAAGTATAGGGGGGTGGAAACACCGAGTTGTTCCATTCGTTCTGTTTCATCACTTCTGTCGTTGCCTATACTTAAGGATTCTTCACCTTAAGTATAGGAGGAGTGATGACCTTCCATCTTGTATATCTCTCTCTTCATTTATGTTATTTCGTGTCGTTTTCTACCTCTGTTCTGCTGCCTATACTTAGGGATATTTTACCCTAAGTATAGGGGGGTATGCCCTGTACATCCTTCCACTCGGATTTCCCTTCATGTACAGCCTGCTATACTTAGGATTACTTGATCCTAAGTATAGGAGGAAACACCGAGTCTTCTTTATTCTTTGATTCGTCTTTGTATATACCATTTCTTTTCACTTCCCTATACTAAGCACGAGTTATGTCTTCTTCATCGCTCTTGATCACTTTGAGGACATCGTTCGAGCTAAGTATAGGGGGGTGTCGTATATATTCCATATATACTTTAGCCATAACTCGTACTTTGTGTGAGTGTGTTAATAAATAAGATGGACAAAAATCCATAAAAATTTAAAAATAAAAAATTTCCCTTGTACATAAAATTCTTCTTGCACATGCCTATTTATGTATAAAATTTTTTTTTATACAAATGTTTGTAAAATCTTTTTGTGTAAATAGCTCGTAAATATTTTCATACCAAAATTATGTATATGGTACAAAATTTTTGTAAAATGTTTGGAAAGCAAAAAAGTTTGCAAAAACCTTGTGTAAATTTTTGTAAATATTTTGCAAAACTTCGCATTCATGCATACATCCATGTTTTCAAACATTTTTCAAAAATTTTGCACATGTGTAAAAATTTGTAAAAAGCATCTTTGTAAATACTTGTACAGTTTTTCCAAATCATAGTTGACATTTAAACTGGCCTGAATTAAATTGATAAATGGAGCATTTGTCAATTTGCTGGTGGGTTTTCATATGAGATCATTGAGATTTCTGATTTTATGTTCTTTGCTATGAAGAACTTTAATTTTGGCTATTTTTTAGAAAGTATGAAAATTTGCTTTGTGATTCCCACTAAAATAAGGTTTAACATCGAATTGATGAAATGGCTTGGAAAGTTAGGGTTTGGGAGGTAAAATAAGCATAAATACGAGTATATATGCATATGAATAATATATATGTGAGTCTAAACTAAGTGTTGATGATTATTCAAATTGAAGACTTAACGAAAGAATTACATTATGGGAATTGATGTGTTTTGAGTTGGATCCTGAAAAGGATCGTGTGCCACGTTAAGGATGATTGGGAGTAAAAGAACAGGTCGGGCATGCAACCTATAGGTTTATCGGAAGGAACCCATATTGGCGTTTCCCTACCAAGGTGGTACACAATTGCCCTGTTATGATAAATGTGACGAAATGAATGATTTTCAATGCGTGGTATTGGAAGCCAATATATTCGGGTTGAATGATGGAAGATGTGGTCGTGCCATGTGGAGGCATAGGTTGTTCAAAAGCGGTTGGATCATGATAACATGTATTTAAAGCCACTAGGTTATGTGATTAACGGTTAGCCTGAGGTTTTAAGCAACGAAGTCCTTGAGGACGATATGCTCCTTTATTTTCCAGGATGAGGGTTTGAAACCCTGATTAATAAAAAAAGGAAATTGTCAGGGTAGTATTTGAGGATTGGTTGAGGCAATGTACGACAGCATAAACTTACCAGATCAATGCAATCTCCAAGTGTTCACAGCTTCGGAGTCCATGAATGGTGGGTTTCCCCTGTATTAATCCTCGATGTGGAATAAAAAGGAATATGACTTAAATTAATGAGAAGGAATATAACTTTTCTTGACAATAAGTTTTGCATAATTATACCATTTTTGTTTGCTTTTCTTTTCTTCGTTACTTAGTATTCTCTAATTGTTATCCTATGATTTATGAAAAACCTAACAAGTATCGGTGAGTGATAACCAGGGAAATCGAGGGTCGTATGGATTCACAAGGCGAAACCGCAGTCGGTGTGTTGACCGCTCAAAAGTCCCTAATTAATCAACAATGAACCCAGAACAATATTAATCAAGAAATGAGAAACAAATGTGGAGTCAAATTTATTTTAACTCTACAAATAGGTGTATAGTGTAAGTATGCGTAGAGTGTCGAACACAGGGAGCAAACAAGATAGATTAAGCAAGTGCGAAAATGTGAATGTGATTAAGTGTCCACAAGCATGCAAAATTTTGTGGGTTTTTAATTTTATATTTTTAATTTTATTTTTTAATTTTTAATTTTGTATTTTGGTTTTTGATTTTCTGATTTTATATTTTCTTTTTATATTTTTGTATTTTCTTTTTCAATAATAGGATATATATACAATATAGGAAAGAGAGGAGTAGAGTATTTATAAAAATCGGGAAAATGCTCAAAAATCAGGGAATAAAATGTTGTTGGTCTTTCTATATTTTTCTACTAATTTGTGATTTTTGGGGATTTTTTAGAATATTTTTGATATTTTTAAAAGCCAAAATAAGAGAAAACAGTGAATTAACTATTGGCCGAGATTAAAATGGGAATGAAAAATATCAAACAGTAACAAAATTTTCCCAAATTAATTTTAAGATAAAGGCAATAAAATGGAAAAACTATATAAACTGAGTTTATATTTTTAGAAATTTTCTAAGATTTTTTAGATTTCTATGAAGTTTTAGGGGTTTTCTAATTTTTAAGGTTTTTGTTTTGAAATTTTTAATGGTTTTTGGACATACACTAAAGTATGATAAGATGAGCAATATATATTTTTTTTGAAATTTTTCAAAATATTTTTATATTTTTTATGGATTTTCTAATGCAAACAGTGTTGAAAATGCATGTTTTTTATTTTTAATAAATATGAAAATGCAATAAAAATGCAATGCAAAAATATGGCGTGAAAGCGCAATGTGATAGGAGCTTATGAATTTTTTTGGGAATTATTCGAGTTAAAATGATGCACTAAATAAATAGGGAGAGCAAGCAAAAATACACAGCCTGGCAGGGGTATAAATGCAAATAGACAAACATCCAAGGGGTACGTTGCAATTTTCACACAAAATATAACACTGAATATTGCATTTAATGGACCAGATACAAAAATCAAGACCCGCAAGGGTATGTCTGCAAATAACCCAACCCTACGCGTGACTGGCACGCGCCTGGAAGGACCTAACTGTAATATCAAAAACTCCCCGGGGCTCGCATGCAAATATTCCAAAAAGTTTACACTTAATGTCAAAATCCCTGGACTAAAGCTAAATACCTAAACCCGCGAGGGTGTCCGTGACAAATGCCCCGCGCCTCATGTGAACTGGTCACGTGAGGTGACGTGGCTTGGACTGGAATGCAATATACCAAATGCCTGGGTCCGCGGTGGTGGAAAGTGGTGGAGACGGCGTGACTGACGTGGATGGGACTCGACCGGAGGAGCACTCCGACGAGGTGAACGATTTGGGCGATTTAAGCGATGGAACGTGAAATTTCTAGAGGGCTTTTAATCCTAAAGATATGGCGAGTAAAATGCGAAAGAAAGTAAGGGAAATGGGGGCTGCCTCGACGGTGGATCACCGGAGGGAATGGTACCTCGACCGCCGGCGAAGGGGGAGGTTGTGGAAGCACCTCAGGCGTCGCTCGACCCACCCGAAGGTCGCCGAGGAGAGTTGTCACCTTCTCCTAGCTATTGGGCATGAAAGGGGAGCTGATCCTATGGGGAGAGGCGTTCAAATTCAAAAGTGAAGTCAGGTGCTCCATTTTATGTGGTTTGACTTGATGGTAAAGAGGCTTCAAGAATCAAGAAGCATGTGCGCCACAGTGATCCAAAGCCCAAGTTAATCACTGGGCGAGTAAGGTGGATGATCGAGGGAAAGATTTTCAGAAGGAATCATCCCAAGAAGATGCAAGACACATCCTCGAAAAAGGCAAGAACTGGGGTCAAAACCTAGTTCTGATAGGGATACAGGGGGAAAGACTCCTAGTTGACCGGGGTCAACTAGGGTTTGCACCTGGTTGGTCCATGTGGACCTACCAGGAAAAATCCCTGGAAATAATTTTGTAAATTAAATTAAAAATAGAAAATGAACGAATTAAAATTTGGTTATGAAATAAAAAATGTTTATTATTTTACAAAGTATTTTATTCTGATTTTTAATTATTTTTATGAGGTACATTTTTACAAGTTCCCTTTTATAGCCTTTATAGGTATACTACCTATATATTTTAGTATTTTATTTTTATTTTGTGTTTTTAATTTATTTATTTCTGTGTATTATTTTATAAGTTTATAGAATACTTTTATACACCTAAATATATTTTTATTTAATTTTTATGAAGTATTTTATACACTTAATAAAATAAAAGTATTAATTAGACTGGTATAAGTATAAGTATTATACCTAGGTATAGTATATACATGTATTTTATTTCATGCTTCTTTTGTATTTTTATTCTGATTTTAATATGCAAATATATTATAAATAATATTTACAAAGTTATAAAATATATGAAATTATAAAAATAATGAATAAATAATAAAATGAATATTTTAATCTGTACAAGTATACAAGTAGGGTCCAAAACTCAACTTTCAAACCGTAACTCCGAAAAAATACGAAACCACCTCCATTAAATAGATTATTTTACGCTATATACAATTAAAGTTTGGCATATTTCGAGTTTTTATTTGCAAGATACGGATCTGGGAAGTTGGAGTTCTTGAATGTTATTCAGATCATATCTTTTTATCTGTACAGTATTTTTCAGTAAAATCAATTTTGTATTTTTCTTTCTTTAATTATCTACAACTTTCATGTACAACTTTTATTTATTTGAAGTATAAAAAGTGGAACCAAAAATAGGTCCCAAAATGAATAAAGAATGAATTAAAATAAAAGAGGTTTTTATTGTATTTTGACCCTTATCTCTTTTACTTTATTCCTTGTCGACCTATTCATCTAGATGCCTAGGTCTCGGGATTTCGGATCATATAATATTTACAATATTTTATTATTTTTCTTTTCATTTATTTATTCTATAATTTTGGCTTCTATTACAGTATTTTATACACTATTTACATGCACATGCATGAATGCTAAGATATGGAAATTAAGGGTATTTACACGCATTTGCTAGGGTTTTGAGGCCAAAATGATAGAATAAAGATGATGAAATGTGGATTTATCATCCCCCTATACTTTACCTTTGCTAGTCCCTAGCAAACACTTATGCAATAAGTGCAGAAAGAAAAAGAAAGAAAAGGAAAAGAAGAAAGTGGATTAAATTTGATTAAGAAACTTGTCTTCACAAAATCAAAGTTTGGAGCTTAAGTCGGACCTTTGGAATTTTAGTGCGGGCAGAACCTTAATGAGAACCGGATTTGAAATCCAACAGCCCCTGAGAATCCCAAAACTCTTCCCAAGTCTCCTCAATAGCCAGGTCAGAAGTATTTCAACTCATACGCGAACCCTTACGACTATGAATCTGACTCGTACAGTGCAAGTGATGGTGGCTCTCCCCAACTGAAATGACAAAGAGACTGACTTCTCCAATATGATAACCCAATGATTCCCCAATCCAACAACTCATACCTCAAGGTGCAGGGTATTCCCTTCTAAGTTCAAGTGGCAACCGGCCCAAGAGGAGGGGGTGAAGAGAAGAATGGACGGTAGCCAGTGTAGCTACCTATCCTAGGATGCAAGACCAGTGTAGTCAAGTCATCCAGCTGCAGGCTCACATGATTTGACTTTGAAGCTCAAGCTTGCTTATTTGACTTTACACATATGTACACTCCGGCAGGCATTTTTATTTTTGTACAGGCTTGTCCACTTTTTTGGAGTTTTTTTTCCGAAAACTATATACAGCAGCATTTACATAGGGAGTTTTTCCTCTTGAGCCAGTAGACTATCCCTCTTTTGAAGCTTTATCGCAACCCACGGTCTCCTATCCTCGAAACTCATCATTACTGGATGGGTTGGGGCGCACTTCCCTCCCTAGAGGAGGACAAGTGTTTCCACATGTGTGCGTCTCATACCGGCAAATCCAACCCCCTCACCACTCCAACTGAGCTGAGCCATGTGAAAGGTGCAGGTGTCCAAGTTAGGTCATTATCAACAAGAGTCGTGCGTGTGCTCCGAAATACTCTACTTAGGCAGTCAAGAATCCATTGAATCAAGTCTCATGATCCTCAAAGAATTAAGTCAATTAGACCTGAAGTACCTCAATCCCAGTTCCTATAAGGTTCCTGTTAATTAGGTAGATTTAAGGTCCAACCAAGCTCCAATCTTCAGATTTTACTTAGACTTGTTCAACTGTCAAACTCAATCCGAAAAATGCTCATGTTATGCAATGCGATGTAGAAAATATTTTTGTGATGCAATTTTCAAAGATTTTGCACTTTTTATGGGTTTTTGAAAAGATGATGCATATGCATTTTTTTTGTATTTTTTAAAAAGATTTTTCAAATGTTTTTGGATTTTAATTTTGCAAATGTTTTTGGGATTTTTGAAAACAAAAGGTTGTGGCTAAAAACTAGGTTAAAATATTTACACGGGAGTGCTTCTTATATATACTAGAAGTGGATTTTAAGAATTTACAGGGTAAGTGATCAATTTTATACATATATACATATAATGAATTTGTTGTGTGATGTAAGTATTCCTCAAACTTATTTGACACCGGTTTTTCAAACAGTTTTGAAAACTATAGTCCAAAATAATTTTTACAAATAGTTTTTTACAAACATGTACACACATTTGAAAATCATTTTGCAAAGGTTTTCCAAACAGTATAAATAGATTTTTCAAAATATTTTTGCAACCATTTTTCAAACCATTTGCAAATCATTTTTCAAACATTTTATTTCACACAAAGAAAACAATTTTTACAATCAAAATATTTTACCAAGGTTGAAAACATGTAACAAAATGTTTTCCAAATAGTTTTCAAAAGATTTTTCAAAAAGATTTTCTCATCCCAATATTTTTTTTGATCCGTAGGGCTAGTCCAGGTATCATCACAGTAGTGATCAATTTCTTACCACTTGGTCTTTAACGAAGCATAGTATCCAGCAACAGTCATCTCTCCTTGTCTCATAGTATAAACATCCCTGCTCAATTGGTACATACGGATGTCTTGTTTTTTCTGCCCATACATGCTCTCGAGGGTGAGCCATTGGTCTCTGGTCGACTTCTTCCGAAGAATGAGCGGTTGGATGTCAGAGGAAACATCATTGATGATCAAATTTCGGCATTGGCTATCCTCAATATACCATTGTTCATATGACTTATCAGTGACCGCGAGAATTTTCTTTCGACCATCTATATATCCTCCCCTACCACGTGAAGCTAGAGCAACCTCCATTGTCGCGGACCACATCAGATAATTATTCTTTGTTAGCTTCACGGTTGTAACATGGGCCGGAACATTATCCATTTTAATAGTTATCACATCTGCATTATTTTCTGACTCCATGGAATCTCAAGACAAGCACACCACAAGCAAGAAGGGAGAAGAACTCACAAAAAAACACCAAAGCTGAAGGATGGCAGGCAAGGGGCTTCAACATGCATAAAGGCAGCAGGGTCCACGCGCGTGCACAGGCACGTCATGCACAGGGACAGAGGGCACAAGAACAGAGGCTTCACGTACTTCAGGAAGGAGGCGAACAGAGGACGTCGCGCACCGAGGCTTCAGCATGTCGCCCACAGAGGGCTTCAGTACACCGTGGTCCACAATGAGGGCTTCAGCACAGAGGGTTCCACAAGGAGGGCTACAACACGTCGCACAAGGAGGGCTTCAGCACGTCGCGCATAGGGGGTTTTCCACGATTCCACCTTCCCGCTAGGGCTTGGAAGTGCGGCGTGGGTTCGAGGCGGAAGTGCCGCTGGAAGGTCGCCGCTGGGAGGCTGGAAGGTCACCGCTGGGTTCGTGGGAGGCCGCCGGTTGGAAGGTGTGGTCCAC
Source organism: Ottelia alismoides (assembly GCA_037367405.1). Lineage (NCBI taxonomy): Eukaryota > Viridiplantae > Streptophyta > Magnoliopsida > Alismatales > Hydrocharitaceae > Ottelia > Ottelia alismoides. The sequence continues at coordinate 409,295 of JAZKJV010001853.1, read as the reverse complement.
GCAGGAGGTGTGGCGCCACGCAGGAGGGCTTCGCGCCCAAAGGGATTTGCGCGTTCAGGTAGGATTCGCGCACAGAGGGTGGCGCACGGAGGGCTTCGCGTGCACAGAGGGGTGCGAGTAGAGGGCTTCACCGCTTCGGGGAAGAAGGCGGCAGGAGCACCACGCACAGAGGGCTTCGCGCAGGGCAGTCTCCTCCATGGAGGCAGGTGCGGCAAGGGCGGCAGGCGGGGTTGCATACAGAACGAGGCTAGGGTTTTGCACAAGGATCGAGAAACACAAATCTCAATGTGGCTCTAATACCATGTTGATTACCAAACATTGGGAAATACAAGGAATAACACAAGGATTTATGTGGAAAACCCTACGATGAGGGAAAAACCATGGGGGCACACGTGAACCCTAATCCCCTTCTCAAAGGGATTAGGATTCTCTCTTCACTAGGTTAATTGTAAAGGAGGGGGGATGAGTACATTTATAGGCTAGTGGGGTAAACGGTCCCTCATCCAAAGATCTGTTTACCCATTTAGAAATTACAACTCAACAAAAATAAACGAACTCAACTTGAACACTAGTTTGGACTCGATTAAATAAACGAATCGGAGCTCAAAAACATAGGTTCGGTCAGGTTCGGTTCATTAAAAGTTCGATTATATACACACATACATACATAAAAGTATATATACATATATATTGTATATATAAGGAAAAAATACATTCTATATTTACATAAGGGCATTCGCTTATTTTCCCAAACCCATCCAGTCATCCACTCATTAAGTCCATATTCTCTATTCCTGAAACCATACAAAATCCTCTCATGCATATGCGGTTTTCCCTTTGAACAGAAACGTATGCACAACATTTATTCTTAAACGAGCCTTTAACGAGCCAAACCAAACCTTTACGAACCTTATCGAGCCGAACCGAATCTGATTATAGTTTTCATTTTATCGAGCTGAACCGAGCTCGAGCCTGAAAGTAATCTAAAGGAGCCGAACCGAGCTTGTGTTTCTTCGCTCAGGTTTGGCTCGTTTACACCCCTACCTATAAGGCTCTTTGGTTGCCGGTACCCGGTAGCATACCCTTAGCTTCGACTCTGCATTTCTGGATTGTGGTTACTTATATTGATCAATGTTTTTGAAACCGAATCGGACACTGAATTGGAAATTTTACTGAAATGGTCGGATCGGGTTGAACCATGTAATCAAACATGTTCAATCGGATGATGACATCATCATTATATAAAATCTGATTGAACCAGATCGGTGAGTAAAAAGTAGTTGAACCGTTTAATCGAATCAAAATAAAATAATATATATAACATACACGTAAATATACTTGAAAATATAAATAAAATACACAGACAACGTATGTATTTCACACTATACATAAAATATTTTTTCATATACACTATCAAATGCCATACATATCATATGTGTATGTATATTATTTGGACTAGTTTCTCTATAAAATGATAGCAGTTTGATTTAATTTAAAACCCATTGCATGCAAGAAGTTGTATTAGTATAGTTGGTTAGGGGTTTGAAATATGCAATCAAAGGTCATGGATACACCTCCCACTTACAAAATTATTTTTAAATAAATTAAAAATTAAATATGGTAGCGACAAAAATAATAGGTTGAACCAGGCGGGTTAAAATTAAAATTGAATATGCGAACTAAACTGGCATAAATCGGTTAACCATACCAGTCCAGGCCAGGTTCACCGATTGGATCGGTTGGTTGAACCTGTCGGTTCGATTTGATTTTCAAAACATTGGTATTGGCCCTATAATTTCAATGGTATAATATTTTTTTAATCATGTTTAAATAAAATTATTAATATAAAATATATTATAATCAGTAAAAAAATAATATAATATATAATCAATGTCACATCACATTATAACAGGGGCGGACCCATATACATGATATGGGGGGCACGTGCCTTCCCCCCTAGATTTTGAAAATTTCCTATAACCACATTCTTATTTCATTATTTGAAATCAAAATCCAGTTGCCGTGCCCCCATCTATCCCTTTGCCTCCTCTCTCACATTATCTATGGATGCCAAACTTGAGTCGATGTTGTTGTGCCTCCCCTCCCCATGGTGCCGGCTCCCCGCCCGATGACATCCTCGGATCTCAACTACCTTGCACAATGACATTATGTGCCCACCCTCCATCTCTTGAGTAACATCACGTCCTCTCACGCATTTTCTCTATATGTCTAACCCGAGCTATTGCACCTTCCTTCCCCATGGTGCTGGCTCCCCCGCTCAATGACATCCCAGGCTCCCTTACATAGTGGCAGCATGTATGCACTACAAAAAAATTGAGCTATAGTAATTGTTTTTTTCAAATTCCGTCACTAAATTAGCCGTTGTTAAATATATAAGGATGATATTATTCATTGCAAAATGAGTTTTCGTACTCAAAATTAGCAACGAAATATCATATCTGTCGGTATATCATTAGCAACGGTCCGTATAACGATGCTTATCCGTTGTTATTTTTCAAAGTATCAACAAATCGTCAATATTTTTTTAGTTCAAAATTTAACGATAGTTAATTACAAGTTTAAAAATAGCAACGGATAAATGTCGCTATGTGGACCGTTGCTAATAATATAACAACATATATGATATTCGTCGCTAATTTCGAGTACGAGAAATCGCTTCACAACGAATAATACCGTCGATTTATATATATATATATATACATATAATATAATATAATATATATAACAACGACTAATTTAGTGATGGAATTTTTTAAAAAACCTCAATATAGCTCATTTTTTTGTAGTGATATATACATAGGTGCGTCATGTGTCCTTGTCGGCTCCTTCCACCTGCTCAATGGGTCACTCTTCTTCCCTCTTATACATGTCAGACTGTCGAGTTGTGGCTTCTTATTTATTATTATTATTGTTATTGTTTGTGAGTGTGCCCTCCTTGGCATGTAATCCTAGGTCCGCCACTGCATTATAATTATCATTCTAACCCTCCCAGCCTTCCTAACAGCTATTATTCGCATGAATATACCTCAGCCCATCCCAACCTAATTACCAAACAAGCCCATAAGTTCTCGGAAAAGGTGTACATAAAAACTCCGACTATTAGAAAATCAACCACAAACAATTGGATAATTTTAAATTAATGCAACTTTTAATGTGAGTGAGAAAATCATAGAGTTGATCTGACTCAAAACCAAACAATACTATAATCAAAACTCTCTTCCGTGAGGGGCTTATACAAAACAGTGCACATAGTTACAAATCGCCAAAAATGCACAAAAATGAAGAGGAGAAAAATCATCAAATTTATACCCTACTACCAAACTGTAAGAAAGAATATTAGAGTGCGTTCGGTTCGGGAAAAAGCAGGAATAAGAATGGGGAATAAGAAGAATAATGGTCTATTCTTTGTTCGGGTGGAGGATAGAAACAAGGATAATAAGGTGAAATAAAGGTAGGTAAGATGGGATAAAGATAGGAATAAGAGTGAAATAAGATGGAATAATGAGGACACTACAAGAAATTGGACCTAAGGCAACGAATAATTTGAATATTCGTTGCCATATCTTTCGATGTTTAAGATTTAACAACGAATATTATTCGTTGTCAAATCATATTTGACACTTGTAATTAACAACGAATGTCATATTCATTGTTAAAGGTTCATATAACAACGATTTTTCCGTTGAATTATTCGTTAAAATTCACAGTAATCGTTGTCAAATTTAGCAATGATTAGAAGAAAAATTCAACGAATAATCGTTGTTATATGATTCGTTGCGAGAAATATAGCAACGAATACTATTATTCGTTGCGAATTTAAAGAAGCAATCAACGAATAATCTTCGATGTTATATATTTAGCTACGTAAGATATGTCAACGGATATGAAATTATTCGTTACTTTAGGTCAATTTTCTTGTAGTGGGAATAGTCGTACCACTGGGAACCGTGTTGGGAGGAGAATTGACCCCTTATTTCAGGGCCTATTCTCCAACCAAACAGGGCCTAACAAATCCAAAGATTGGTCCCTCCAATCTTTGTTGTACTATTGATGAACTGATATCGAACCTAAGTGGAATATGGATTTGTTGTAGTACGAGCAATTCAATCCATTCAACACCTATTAATTCATTTTATTAACCATGTGACACTACATGGAAAACAAGTTGTGGTACACAACTATGCCCACGGATGTGGGTTTGTGACCACGGAATTGGGCTATCGCTACAATACATTGTGTTCAGTAGTCGTAGGTACAAGTCTCGTCGCGAGAGTTATCTAACCACGAATATGTCATTGCCACTACAAGTGACCACGAAACTCTTGTGTGAATATTCTCCTTAGATATTTGAAGACTTTAACCACGGAATTATAGTTACGAGAAACTAGTGGCAAAACAATTATCGTGGCCACAAGTTTTCGTAGCCACATTCTGTGACCATAACTCATTTTTCTTGTAGTGTGAAGCCTTAAGTTGAATCTAGGAGGTAGGCAGTTAAAAGTGACGAGTTAATATCTCATAACTACAAGTGTATATGTGGATGTGTTGTTTGATTATTATTTTTTTTATACTTTTACAATATTTTTAATTTTTAATTTTGTTTTTGAATGTCTTTGGGATTTCGATTATATCTATAATACGCAAGTAAAATATGTATAGTGTTTAAATGTTTTATTTTTTAACTAATTTCAATAATCCAATAAAAATCGTTTACTTATATATAATAAGGAAAAGAAAGGCTTCTAATATATTTAATATGATAAAACATAGTAAAAATCTAAACAAAATATTTTGAGGATTTTTATACTTACAAAATGTTTTGGATTTTTTTCGAATAAATTTAAAATATAAAAACATAAGAGAATAAAGTTTCAGAAACTTTTAAAAAGGGATATATGGGAGGTTTTAGACATAGGTTTTTACGTTGAAAAATAGTTCTTATATAATATGTATTTCCTATAATATATAAAGGATTTTACAACATTGTTTTTTTTGTAATTTTTGAAATAGAATGAATTTTTTTATGATTTTTTGTAGTTCATATATATATATATATATATATATATAGTGAGTCTGATGTGTGTAGGGGTCGGGGAGCATGCACCCAAGTGCATGTAATTTTACATGCACCGGGGTTTATATCTTCCATGTTTTTTTCTTTTTTAAAAATATCAATATATATTCATCTATATATCCCTCCATTATGACATTCGAATTTCGTAAAAAAACAGTGACTCATATGTCTTCCATCTAGAACAAGTCAGTTACAACAATTTTAAGACCGTTAAAATTACCCGTTCTAGATGGAAGACATAGAAGTCTATATTTAGCCATAATTATTAAGAAAATACGAAAGTACGAGTTATGGCTAAAGTATATACACAGTATATACGACCCCCCTATACTTAGCTTGAGCTATGTCCTCATAGATCGGAGAGAAAAGAGAAGACATTACTCGTACTGAGTATAGAAAAGTCTAACGAATAAATGAATAAGAGATGAATGAATAAACGAATGAATGAGAAGTCGACCGTCCCCCCTATACTTAGGATCAAGTCATCCTAAGTATAGCAGACTGTACACAAAGCAAGGAGGGTCAAGGGTGGGAATGAACAGATCGTACTCAGATTGTCTCCCCCTATACTTAGGGTAAGATATCCCTAAGTATAGACAAGGAGAGGCGACAATGGAGAGGATCAAAAAATAGAACAACTCGGGGTGCACACCCCCCTATACTTAGGACAAGGTACATCCTAAGAATAGAAAACTGTCTACAAGAGGCGACACCTTTTTGATATATACAGAAGATAAAAGAGGAAAAGAAGAAAAGAAGAAAAGAAGAGAAGATATCAACAGATGGATATATACAACGGAAGATGGAAGTGATAACCATGTACGAGATACAAAGGATCCGAGTCAAAGAGCACATCTCATACCAGAAGGATGGGGGAAACATCAATGGTCGGCGGATCATGATCTACATATAGTTTCAGGCGCTGACCGTTGACACGAAAGGTGGACGAAGATGACGGCTTGGATATATCGATGCTACCATTGTCATGTACCTTCCTGACCACATACAGACCTTTCCACTTGCTCTGTAATTTCCCTGGAAATAACTTCAGCCTGGAATCAAACAACCATACACGCTGATCGGGCTCAAAATGTTTATGGCTGATATGAGAATCATGCCATGTCTTTACTTTTTCCTTGTATTGTAGGCTGCTAGAAAAATTGTATCTCTCAACTCCTCCAGGGCTGCCAACTCTGCTCTCCTCTGTTCTCCTATACTCTCGGGATCTAACAGTAACTCAGTGACTGCCCAAAATGATTTATGCTTGATTTCCACTGGTAGATGGCACGACTTGCCATAGACGAGGTGAAAGGGAGATGTCCCTAATAGATTTTTGAAGGATGTCTGATAGGCCCACAAGACCGAGTCCAAAAGTTGTGACCAATCCTTTCGGTCTGGGCAGACAACCTTCTGTAAGATCGTCTTGATCTCCCTATTCGATACTTCGGCAAGACCATTAGTCTGAGGGTGGTACGGCGTGGCAACACGATGGTCAATGCCGAACTCGTCTGCAAGAGCCCTGACTTTATCATTAATGAAATGAGACCCCCCATCTGAAATCAGAACTCTAGGCACCCCGAACCGTGAAATGATATTTTTCCTCAAAAATTTGCATACGGTTTTAGCATCTGCGGCTCAGGCGGGAATGGCCTCAACCCAACGGCTAACATAATCTACAGCGAGCAAAATGTGTTCGAATCCCTGACTCTTAGGAAATAGACCCATGAAATCAATCCCCCATGCATCAAAAACCTCACAAAAGTGAATGGGCTACATGGACATCATGTCTCTCTGTCCGCAGGTACCCATCTTCTGACAGTCAGTACACCTCAGCACGAATTCAGCTGAATCCTTGAAGAGAGTAGGCCACCAAAGGTCGGATTGGAGCACCTTCTGTGCTGTCCTTTTCCTAGAATGATGTCCTCCTGCCTCAAACTTGTGGCAGTAAGTGAGGACGTTATGTTACTCTTCTTGAGGAATGCGCCTTCTCCATATGCTATCCCCTCCTTCATGATAAAGGACGGGATCCTCCCAATGGTAAAACTTGGCCTTAGCTAGGAAGGTCTCAAGTTTCTGCCTGGGCCAACCCTGGGAAACCGTCTTGGCAACAAGATAGTTTACAAAGTCGGCATACTATGGGAGCGAGGAGATTGCCAAGATCGCCTCATCCGGAAATGTCTATGTGATAGGTGCGCTGGGCTTAGATTCCTCAAGGTTCTCTAAGCGGGATAGATGATCCGCCACCACATTCTTAACTCCAGGCTTGTCCTTAATCTCAATATCAAATTCCTGGAGCAGAAGGATCCATCTGGTAAGGCAAGCTTTGGCATCCTTCTTGGCCATGAGGTACCGGATGGCGGTGTGATGTGTGAAAATAGTCACTCTAGATCCAAGAATATATGATCTATACTTATCCAAAGCAAAGACTACAGCCAGCATCTCTTTTTCAGTCACAGTGTAATTCCGCTGAGCGGCATCCAAAGTCCGGCTGGTGTAGTGAATGGCATACGACAATCCATCCATCCTCTGTCCAAGCACAACCCCTACGGTAAAATCAGAAGCGTCCGTCATGATCTCGAATGGGAGAGGCCAATCGGGTGGCTGAAGGACAGGAGCCGTGACAATCATATTCTTGAGAGTCTCAAAAGACGCTAGACACTTATCATCTACAATGAACTCGGTGTCTTTTGTCAGCAAATCAGTAAGCAGTCGGGCAATTCGACTGAAGTCATGAATGAACCATCGGTAGAAACCGACATGCCCTAGAAAAGACTACAATTGACGCAAATTGGACGGCGGATTGAGTTTTCTGATAATATCCACCTTGGCCGGATCGACCTCCATGCCCCTGTCGGAGATGATATGACCAAGGACCATCCCTTGAGTCACCATGAAGTGACTCTTCTCCCAAGACAAGACAAGATTGACCTCTATACAGCACTGAAGCACACGGTCTGGGCAATCAAGACAAGAATCAAACCCATCGCCATAGACCGAGAAGTCATCCATGAAGACCTCTAAGCAATCACCCACCATGTCCGAGAAAATGGACAACATGCACCTTTGGAATGTCGCGGGGGCGTTACATAGACCAAAGGGCATTCGTCTGAAAGCATAATCCCAAACGGACAGGTGAATGTCGTTTTCTCCTGGTCTTCGGGCGCAATGGCCACTTGATTATAACCGGAGTACCCGTCAAGAAAACAGTAGTGACTCTTCCCAGCTAGCCTCTCGATAATCTGATCAATGAATGGCAGTGGGAAATGATCCTTCTTGGTGGCATGATTCAATCGTCTGTAGTCCACACAGACCCTCCAAGAAGTTGGTACCCGGGTAGCTATCTCCTCTCCAGTCTCATTCACAACTGTAGTGATGCCCATCTTCTTGGGCACCACATGTAATGGACTAATCCACTTGGAGTCGGAGATGGGGTAGATAAAATCGACGCTCCACCACCTTGATATTTCTTTCATGACCACATCTCGAAGATTCGGGTTCAGCCATCGCTGGAACTCACGCGAAGGCCTAGAGTCCTCCTCAAGATAAATGTGTTGGGAGCACAGAGATGGACTAATCCCCTGGAGATCAGCTATACTCCATCCTATCGCCTTGCGGTTTCTTTCAAGAACCTCCATCAGATGAGATTCTTGTTCTCCAGTCAAACCTGCTGAGATAATGACTGGGTGCATATCTGGCTCACCCACAAGGAATCTATACTTCAGCGACTGCGGCAAGGGTTTCAGTTCTGGATAACTGGGAGGTGGCAGATCTGGCTTCTGGTATGTCTGTGTGAAGGCGACCAGGTCTACATGTGAGAACTCCCACTGCGAATGAACATCTGACGAAGGGAGGCCTACTGAATCATCTATAAACTGTACTGGCTCACACTCAATCCTAGCTGTCGGCCCAGAAGGAATCAGACACGACAAATATTCAGCAAAATCATCCCAATCAATGTCTGAATCCGAGGGATCTGAACTAGATGAACAAGAATGAAAATCTGCACTACTTGTCCCACAACTGTCAGCCTCAGATGTATCCTCGTCCAGGGGTGTGCTCTCCAGGCTCTCAACTGCCATAAGCCGTAAATATAGTGAATCTGTAGGCAAGGCGAGGGTCTATGCTACCGGATCTGTCCAAATGGATTCAACATCTGTCATCACAAAATCACACTCCTGGTGGATGTCTAGCTCGGCCTCTGTCATCTGCTCGATATCACTGGACTGCATTGAGCATGCTAATTCTCTCGCTCTGGTCTCGTCGATCGTCTCTATTTGTATGCTCTCGGCCTCTACGCGAAAGCAGACCGTCCCACTGTCATGGTCGGATACCGCCTTGGCAGTGGCCAAGAATGGGCGTCCAAGTATGATGGGGGCATCGGTTACCGACTCAGGGATCTCCATGTCCAATACAACAAAGTCCAAGGGGAATTTCAGGCCCTGAATCGTAATGATCACGTCTCTCAACAACCCCTTCGGCCTCTTAGTCGACCTATCAGCAAACTGAAGGACCGTCCTGCTCCGAAGAAGAGGACCAAACTCGAATCGGTCAAGTAAGGCTGCCGGAAGGAGGTTGATTGATGATCCGCTGTTTAATAGAGTACGATCGAACCGCTGCTCCTGAATCTCGCATCTAACATAGGGAGCTCCTGCATCAGGTCTCTTGGCTGGCAATTTGTTCTGAATGGTCAGCAAGTGTCATGAGTGAGCACATGGATCTGATCTCTGTATCTCTTCTTTCTGCGGACTGTAGTTTTCTCTTTCAAGTTCTTTTGGAAGAAGGGAATGTGCTCAAATGATTCCCGTTGAGTCAGCTGAATATGGAATTTATCAATCATCTGGTTGCTGAACTCTACCTGTTGAGTCTTTTTTTGATTTTCTTTTTTATTCCCCTTCGCTAAGCGGAGTGCTTCAGGGAAGGGGATGGAAGGGGCCTCCGCAGATGGAGGTCTAGGAATAGGTCCCTGTGCTTGTGAAGGAATAGAATCCATACAATAATCATCATGCAACACATATGGATCTGAAGTGTAAACAGAAACCTTTCCTTTATTCATTTTTTGTTCTTTTTGTTGTTACCACAGTCCTTAGATACAAAAGGTGGCAACACAACAGAAAGGAGCTCAGCAGAAGTGGGAGTGGTGGCCTCAGTTCCACAAAGGCATCTGACTTTGCGGCATCAGCACTGCGCTCTGGCTCTGCATCAAAAATGGTGGCATCAGTACCACCGTCTGCATCGGGTATCTTGACGGCCTCAGCACCGTCATCAGGATCTCCATCATTGGTGGCATCAACACCACCGTTATCTACATCATCATCAGCAGCATCAACACCGCTACTCTGCTCATCTGGCGCTCCTAGTTCTGCATGTGGCTGTCGCTCAGATGAGGCACCGCCGGCTGGCATCCTATCGCTCCTAGTAGTCACAAAATCAGCATCATTCAAAGAAGACATGTCACTCAAATAATCACTAGCTAGGAGAAGTATCCTCTGTAAACTGTACCTGCTCAGACTTTCTTTTCAGACTGTTCGGATTAGGTTCAATCTGAGTTGATATGGCGTCCTTGCCTTTGATTAAATCCCTCACCTCCTGCCGGAACTCATCCGTGTCTCGCCGGTAGGATTCTCGATGCTCAGAAAGCAATCGGGCGAGGTCATCTAATGCTGCGTTCTCGAAGGCAGGTGCCTGAGAATCGGATGTATTCCCCTGCTGAAAATGAGGTTGTTGCAGGGAGGAGAAGTTCTCACGAGGCTGGGAGTATGACTGTTGAGGCTGCTGACGCTGCCTCCACTGCTGTCCCTGATAGGAGGGACGAGGACCATGCTGGTTCTGCTGGTGGGCATACTGGGGTTGCTGCTGCGGCTGACTGTTCTGATATCCTTGAGCGGGAGGCTGCTGCTGGGAAGAGGTGCCACCAGTGGTCCAACGGAATCCGGGGTGATCGCGACGAATCCCGGGCTGTGGGTACCGGTCGTACCAAATCCCATTGACTTCTATCAATGGGTCCTGCTCAAAGGATGGTGGAGGAAGAACTGACAGTGGCTGATCCAACTCATAGACCACCATCTGAGTGTCCTGCGATGGTGGCTGCGAAGGGTGGTACTGTAGCTGCGGCCCCGGCTCTGCCTGGATATGGTTGACCTGGAGGTAGGGGGCAGAAGGCTGGGTTGAGCTGCTACTGCTAGGATCAGCTCGTGACCTGGGAGGCTGCTGAGTGTACGTTTGTGCCTCCTGAATGCATAGCATCTGTGTCTTCAGGTCACTCATGTTCTTGGTCATCAGCTCCATCTGAGCCAGACTCTAACTCTGTTTCTTCTCGAGGATCTCGAGACGGTCCAACTTCTCACTAATGATGCCCATGTGGGCTGCGACTGATTCGGCATGGGATGCGGCTGTCGACGGAGTATGAGGATCGGCATCGATGCGGGCGATCCTCTGAAATGATCCTGCTCCTTGGGGTGGCTTCTGTTGTGTGTAGACTCTGGCTTGGGCCATGACCGTTGAGTTCTCTACCATCCCTTTATAGATGGCCCAAACATCGTCTTCACCCTTGGAGAAATAGGACCCACCACAAGAGGCATATACAAGCCCCTACAGCTCCGGTGTCAGCTCACAGAAGAAACTCTGAACCAGATTGGGCTTGGATATATCATGATGTGGACATCGGTCGATGAGCTCTCTGAATCGATCCCAAGCTTCATGGAATTGTTCATTAGGGATCATTATGAAATTATTGATCATGGCTCGTGCTGCATTGGTTTGGCCGAGAGGGTAATACTTGTTGAGGTATGCGGTCCGGAGTTGTGCCCAAGTGTCGACGAACTTCCCCAGATGTTTCAGCCAGTAAGCGGCTCTATCAACCAAAGAGAATGGGAAAGCTATCATCTTGATGGTGTCCTCAGTCACCAGCCTATCATGAATTGTACTGCAGATCATCTCAAATTCCTGCAGGTGGAGGTGTGGCTCTTCGGTCGCCAACCCATGGAATTTGGGCAGTAGTTGAATAGTGTGGGGGCGAAGCTCGAAGTCTCCATGAACGGGAGGAAGTCAGATTCATCGATGAGTGAGGGATGCAGCAGGGTTATGCAATTCCCTCATGATGGTCTGTGGCGGTCTCTCAACTTCAGGATCTCCTCCTTATGCAATAGGTATATCTCCTCCACCACCTGCAGCTCTGTTCTCTCTATCGGCTCGCATCTACGCCAGCTCTCGTATGACGTCACCCACGAATGCTCCCTGGTCTCTGATCTGTCTCTGCATTGTTTCCAGGGAGGCTAGAAGTGAATTGTTGATGGTAGCTTGGTCATATAGGAAAGGAGGGTGCTCCTGCTCATCTGGGTGCTCTCCTCTGTCTGCCATGACTGGATTCTCTGAAAAGGCAAAAGAACCCACCTCAGCTGCCGTCAAATGATCTGAGCTCTGTGTTGCACTAAACTCTGATACTGCTGGACTGATGGAGGAAGAAGGGTGGTCGAGGGGGAACAGGGTGGAAGTGAACTCAGGTTCGGAGAGTGGGTCTTGACTCTCCGAAACCGTCCTAGATGAATAGGGAGGAGTGCTGGATAGCGGTGCCGATAGAGACGGCCTAAGAGACCTCCTTCCCATCATCGTGACTATTGAGAAGAGAAAGGTTGAGAAATGAAGAAGAGAGGGGGCAAAATTGCGCACGATTGTGCGGTGTTTTTGATCTTGACGTAGATCCAACTAGCAATCAAACACAATGCAAGGGGTTCACCAACTCAACACATGAAGCCGTAAGGGTTCGGCTATTATCTTTGTAGTTTTTAGATGAATTCAGGCATTTATCTTTGAACGAGTCCTTAGAGCGCTACATCTATAGGAGCGAAAGTACTTCTGGAAGAGTATCTCGTACTTGTCCTCCTCCTGTGTAACCTGTAGTTTGCACTTTTTGAGGTCCTTGTAACCCTTCCTGGATCCCTACTCAGCCAAAGAAATAGAGAAAGGAAACCAATGGGCGAAACCAATACTTCAGAACTCGCTCGCAATGGAATCACCCGTGAGCATGCAAGAACCTACTCGGACGCAAGACGATGAGACAGACACCCCCGTGAAGGAGTGGCCTAGGCTCGATACTTCGGACAAGGTCGATGCTCTACACAATAGAGAGTCATCAATGATGACCAAGCCCTACTCGTCCACGTACGATAGAAGCGCCAATACTTCGGAAATCCAGACGATACACAAGGCAGCCACAGACTGGGTTTTTGGCTCTAATCCTTACGAAGCCTCTCTCTCACTTGGAAGGAGACCTTCCCATGCAACCTGAATACAAGTGAGGGTGTTACTCTCCCCAAGCAATGAATCCAATTAACCAATTTTATTTAGGTCAAGTTTTCTTTAGCAGTCCCTTTTTTAATTTTTTTGTGTTATCACTTGTTTTGAGTAGATTCAATACAAGCGCCTAACGATTTTGTATTTTCTTGATTCCTATTTGATCCAAAAACAGAGGGAGAAGAGTCAGAAAAGCCAATGCAAGTGGCACTAAGATGGAAATCTCACCTTAGTGCCGAAATGATGGATGCTAAGATAGAAGACATACAGTGACTTCCAGCTCTCTCCATGCGGGATGCAAAACAGAAATTTATAAATCTAATCTATATGTCGATATGCACACGGAAATTGTCCTAAGCAGGCAACTGCTAGCGTGAAGAACCACAAGTCGGTCACCAATCCTCAATCTAGGAGTCTGATCTAGACTCACCCCTCCTCTTCTCGACACATTGTGTTCAGGAGTAGCGCTTGATGGGGTGGGCTCGCAGTACGTAGGCTTGAAGATGATGAGGCGACTGTTTAATTAAACTAAGTCCAAATACGCACTATAGGTACATGCAATGGTTATTAGGGTGTTTGGACCTAATCAAATCGATCAAGCAATGCCTAAAAATCTAAGGGCTCAATCCACAAAAGAAAGGAAAAATAAATCAAAACCGGAAAATGACAGCGGTAAAACACGATAAAAACCGCGGTGAGCCCCCAGGTGTACAAACACCTGGAAATTAGGCCTGAGTGTCCTGAGTGTCCAAGTGTACCTATATTATTACAATTTAAATGAATCTCTCTCTCACAAAAATAAATAAAAGCTAGCTAACACACTCTCTCTCACTCACTCCTCCTGCTCTCTCCTGTTGGCTTGGGCTAGAAAAGCCGACTCCGCTTCCCAAGGCTGCACCGAACCACCTAGGTGATCCTCCTCGGTCCGCGGTCCCTCGCAAGAAGACAAGAAAGACAATGGTTAGATAGCTCAATAATGTATATCAAAAATGAGAGATAAAGCAAACAATGGTATAAACAAATAATCACAATCACAAAATAATGATCTAAACACTGTTGCTCCCCGGCAACGGCGCCATTTGATAACTAGGGAAATCGAGGGTCGTACGGATTCACAAGGCGAAACCGCAGTCGGTGTGTTGACCGCTCAAAAGTCCCTAATTAATCAACAATGAACCCACAACAATATTAATCAAGAAATGACAAACAAATGTGGAGTCAAATTTATTTTAACTCTACAAATAAGTGTATAATGTAAGTATGTGTAGAGTGTCGAACACAGGGAGCAAACAAGATAGATAAAGCAAGTGCAAAAATGTGAATGTGATTAAGTGTCTACAAGCATGCAAATTTTTGTGGGTTTTTAATTATATATTTTTTTTATTTTATTTTTAAATTTTTAATTTTGTATTTTGGTTTTTAATTTCTGATTTTATATTTTCTTTTTATATTTTATATTTTTGTATTTTCTTTTTCAATAATAGGATATATATATACAATATAAGGAAGAGAGGAGTAGAGTATTTATAAAAATCGGGAAAAATGCTCAAAAATCAAGGAATAAAATGTTTTTGGTCTTTTTATATTTTTCTACTATTTTTGTGTTTTTTGGGGATTTTTCAAAATATTTTTGGTATTTTTAAAAGTCAGAATAAGAGAAAACAGTGAATTAACTACTGGCCGAGATTAAAATAGGAATGAAAAATATCAAACAGTAACAAAATTTCCCCAAATTAATTTTAAGATAAAGGCAATAAAATGGAGAAACTACAGAAACTGAGTTTATATTTTTAGGAATTTTCTAAGATTTTTTAGTTTTCTATGAAGTTTTTAGGGGTTTTCTAATTTTTAAGGTTTTGTTTTGAAATTTTTAATGGTTTTTGGACTGACACTAAAGTATGATAAGATGAGCAAAATATATTTTTTTTGGAATTTTTCAAAATGTTTATATAATTTTTATGGATTTTCTAATGCAAACAGTGCTGAAAATGCATGTTTTTGATTTTTTAATAAATATGAAAATGCAATAAAAATGAATGCAAAAATATGGTGTGAAAGCACAATGTGACAGGAGCTTATGACATTTTTTTGGGAATTTTTCGAGTTAAAATGATGCACTAAATAAATAGGGAGAGCAAGCAAAAATACACAGCCTGGCAGGGGTATAAATGCAAATAGACAAACATCTAGGGGGTACATTGCAATTTTCACACAAAATATAACATTGAATATTGCATTTAATGGACCAGATACAAAAATCAAGACCCGCAAGGGTATGTCTGCAAATAACCCAACCCTACGCGTGACTGGCACACGCCTGGAATGACCTAACTGTAATATCAAAAACTCCCAGGGGCTCGCATGCAAATATTCTAAAAAGTTTACACTTAATGTCAAAATCCCTGGAGTAAAGCTAAATACCAAAACCCGCAAGGGTGTCCGTGCAAAATGCCCCGCGCCTCACGTGAACTGGTCACGTGAGGTGACGTGGCTTGGACCGGAATGCAATATACAAAAATGTCCAGGGGCTACTTGCAAATATTACAAGAATTATTAAACTAGCAATGAAAGTTTATGGACTAAATAAATATTACAAAACTTGTGGGGGATAATATGCAAAATACCCATGCTTGCACGGAAGCGGACGGTCCTGATGTGTTCACTTAAACACGTGTCAGCTCCTCCTTGCGCGATGACGCTTCGGCCGCTGACGCTTCGGCCGCTAACGGTTACGATTAGATCTGTGATGAAGATCGAACGGCTGGTGGCGTGGCGAATCCAATGGCAGCTGTAGCGCCTGGAAGGCGCCCTTGATCGAACGGCGATGAAGGCGGAGGAAGAACAGGGACAAAGGTGCGGTGAAGCGACCTTCTCCCGGCCCGATCTTCGACCTCCGGCAGTCGTGAAGGTCCCAAAATGGTCGCGGCTCTTCCTGCAGGGGTCCTCTATCTCCTGGTGGCTCCAGAACACCTTGACGGTGGCCGAGGCTCGCGGAGGAGGGCGGCGGAGCTATGGAGCTCGGTTGAACTCCGGTGAAGCACAAAATGAGCCCCAGGCTCGAGTCAAACGTGCGTTGACCTGCATAAAGACGTGAGAGGACCCATGGAAAAATGCCTGGGTCCCACGGTGGTGGAAAGTGGCGGAGACGACGTGACTGACGTGGATGGGACTCGGCTGGAGGAGCGCTCCGGCGAGGTGAACGATTTGGGCGATTTAAGCGATGGAACGCGAAATTTCTAGAGGGCTTTTGATCCTAAAGATATCGCGAGTAAAATGCGAAAGAAAGTAAGGGAAATGGGGGCTGCCTCGACGGTGGATCACCGGAGGGAATGGTACCTCGATTGCCGACGAAGGGGGAGGTTGTGGAAGCACCTCAGGCGTGCTCGACCCACCCAAAGGTCGTCGAGGAGAGATGTCACCTTCTCCTAGATATTGGGCACGAAAGGGGAGCTGATCCTATGGGGAGAGGCGTTCAAATTCAAAAATGAAGTCGGGTGCTCCATTTTATGTGGCTTGACCTGATGGTAAAGAGGCTTCAAGAATCGAGAAGCATGTGCGTCACAGTGATCCAATGCCCAAGTTAATCACTGGGCGAGTAAGGTGGATGATGGAGGGAAAGATTTGCAGAAGGAATCATCCCAAGAAGATGCAAGACGTATCCTCGAAAAAGGCGAGAACTGGGGTCAAAACCTAGTTCTGACAAGGCTACAGGGGGAAGGACGCCTAGTTGACCAGGGTCAACTAGGGTTTGCACCTAGTTGGTCCACGTGGACCAACCACGAAAAATCCCTGGAAATGATTTTGTAAATTCAATTAAAAATAGAAAATGAATGAACTAAATTTTGGTTATTAAATAAAAAATGTTTATTATTTTACAAAGTATTTTATTCTGATTTTTAATTATTTTTATGAGGTACATTTTTACAAGTTCCCTTTTATAGCCTTTATAGGTATATTACCTATATATTTTAGTATTTTATTTTTATTTTATATTTTTAATTTATTTATTTCTGTGTATTATTTTATAAATTTATAGAATACTTTTATACACCTAAATATATTTTTATTTAATTTTTCTGAAGTATTTTATACACTTAATAAAATAAAAGTATTAATTAGACTGGTATAAGTATAGGTATTATACCTAGGTATAGTATATACATGTATTTTATTTCATGCTTCTTTTGTATTTTTATTCTGATTTTAATATGCAAATATATTATAAATAATATTTACAAAGTTATAAAAATATGAAATTATAAAAATAATGAATAAATAATAAAATGAATATTTTAATCTGTACAAGTATACAAGTAGGGTCCAAAACTGAACTTTCAAACCATAACTCTGAAAAAATATGAAACCACCTCCATTAAATAGATTAATTTAAGCTATATACAATTAAAGGTGAGTTTGGCACATTTCGATTTTTTATTTGCAAGACACGGGTCTGGGAAGTTGGAGTTCTGGAATCTTATTCAGATCATATCTTTTTAACTGTACATTATTTTTCAGTGAAATCAATTTTGTATTTTTTTCTTTATTTAATTATCTACAACTTTCATGTACAAAGTTTATTTATTTGAAGTATAAAAAGTGGAACCAAAAATAGGTCCCAAAATGAATAAAGAATGAATTAAAATAAAAGAGGTTTTTATTGTATTTTGACCCTTATCTCCCCCTACTTTATTTCTTGTCGACCTATTCATCTAGATGCCTAGGCCTCGGGGTTTCGGGTTATAAAATATTTACAATATTTTGTTATTTTTCTTTTCTTTTATTTATTCTATAATTTTGGCATTAATTACAGTATTTTATACACTATTTACATGCACATGCATGAATGCTAAGATATGGAAATTAAGGGTATTTACACGTATTTCCTAGGGTTTTTGAGGCCAAAATGATAGAATAAAGATGATGAAATGTGGATTCGTCAGTGAGCCATTGCAAGGATTTTAATAATCCAGCCAGTTAACATAGTCATCCAACCAGCCACAGTAGCTTTTCTCTGTAAGGTAGTTAGTAATCTTTTGTGTATTTTCCTTTTAAACTGATGTAGATGTAAATGGTTATAATAGGATAATGTATTATGTGGTCTTTATTTTGTGAATAGAAAAGTGTTAAAATACTTTCTTCTGAGTAATTTTATTTGCAGTCTATTTCTGAATGTCAGTTGTGATTGTTGAATAAATTATTGTTGAGTAATCAGATCTAGACATGAGACTATCTGATGGCCCGGAATTGGGGTCGTGTCAGTTTGATATCAGAGTATGGTTACTCTAGTAATTTACTCAGTAATTGATAACTATGAGCGGCATTCAGAAACTAAGGTCATCTTAAGATCCTTTAATAAGTGACTGCAGTATTATTCACAAATCATTTTCTCTAATGTACATCATGTAAAAAATGTTTAGGACCTAACCTTTGGCCTTAACTCATCTCAGGATCATGGTAGACCAAGACGTGTTTAGGAAATTAGTGCCTATGATGACAATGCTGTAAGAAATGGGGCAAAAACAGCAAGCATTATAAGAGAGGCTCAATGCACAAGCTGAGAGACTTGAGACATCCAGACCTCTGTATGCTAGTATTGAAGGTTCTGTCCAACTTTCCGAGGAAGAATCGAGTTACCATCCTTCCAATGAGTGTGCTCCGACCCCAAATGAAGGAGCAATAGAGAAGGCCCTTCTTAGACACCAAACATTACTAGATAATTAACGAAAGGGAAAGATTCCTCGATTTAAAGGCATAGGCTTGATGATGTCAGCAGGATGTTGAGAATAATACGCGCACCAGCAGATACTTGGGTTCACTTCGCTGATTACTCCCTAGCAGACTGTAAGATGATGGTGGAGAGCCATTTACAAGAAATTAGTAGATCATGTTCCATGGGATGTTTTTGAAGAAAGGTTCCGAGCTCACTTCTATCCCTCCCATTGGGAAGAATTGAAGAGGAGGGAGTTGGCATCTTTGACCCAAGGATCTAAGAATGTACGAGATTATCATATTCACTTTACGGAGCTGCTACGTTACTCCCCAACTCTAGAAGCTTCACCACAAGAGTGTCTTACCAAATTTGTTAGCGATCTTAAGGGAGATTTGAGAGAGAAGCTTATAGGTTTTAGAGCCACCACTGTAGATGAAGTCACGGACATCGCCTCTCGTATTGAGATTGAGAGGGATAAAAACTGCCAAAGGAGGAGCTTTCACTTTACTGGTGGACCATCCAAACGTAAGGCAAATTATAATCGAAGAGACAATCGTTATCATCTAATTGGGTCTAGTATAATCTCGCCACAGACTTTGGTCCAAGAATTATCCGGAAGAAGGGGTTTCTTTGGACCTCCACTATATCCTCACGACGCAACAACATGAGCTAGTACCTCTATGGCTGGGTCATCAGCTCAAACAGGAGCATGTGTGTGTCATTACTGTCATCAGGAAGGCCACATCAAGAAAGACTGTAAGTTGAGAGGTTCGAGGTTTAAACCAACCCCAATTAACAGTATAACATCCACCTCGAGCAATGGAGTAACACGTGGAGGAAGACAGGGCAGAGGTCATGGCTCACAAGGAGCGTCTCCTGTACAACAACCATTACAAAGTGTTGCGGGTTCTAGCTTGCCTATTCCTAATGGCTAGCTAAATGCAATCACTGAGGAACACGCCTACAACTCAGGCACGGTCGTACGAGGTACCGTTGCTATTTATGACTTTTTAGTACATGTCTTATTTGATTCTGGTGCTTCACATTTATTTATTGCTCGACGGTTAGTACCCACATTGGGTAAGATACCAGTAGAAGTACAATAGTCCTATCTGATCAAGGGACTATGAGGACAAGTATTTATAATCTGATAAATCCTAGACAATTGTATAGTACTGATAGCGGGACATAAGTTACCTATTTCACTACTAATAATCAAGATGGACTTTGATCTTATCCTAGGGATGGAATGGTTAGAAAGGAATCATACATGTATTGACTAGACAGTAACGTTTTTCATTGGAAAGACATCCAATGATAATGTCGAATATATCTCTACTTTGAAGGTACAACAATTGTTAGAGTAAGGGTGCCAAGGTTATTTAGGCTATGTAACCACTACATCAAGGTTAGACAGAATGGTGGAAGATGTACCTATAGTGTGTTAGTTTCCTAATGTATTTTCAGAGGAACTATCTAGATTACCACCTGAATGAGAGATTGAATTTGAAATCTCTCTCATACGTGATACTCAGCATATCTCTATCCCTCAATATAGGATGGCACCTGCCGAGTTATGATAGTTAAAAGTACAGTTGCAAGAACTGTTAGATAAAGGATTCATTCGTACTAGTGCTTCACCATGGGGTGTGCACATGTCTTATTTTTCAAGAAAAAGGATGGGTAAATGCAGTTGTGCATTGACTATAGACAACTAAATAAGAAGATCGTAAAGAACAAGTATCCTCTGTCAAGAATAGATGATCTCTTTGATCAGTTACAGGGTTTAACTATGTATTCCAAGATTGACTTAAGATCTGGATACCATCAGTTGAAGATAAAAGATGCAGATATCCCCTAGACAGCCTTTCAAACTAAATATGGACATTACGAATTCTTAATTATGACTTTTGGACTGACAAATGCCCCAGCAACCTTTATGGATCTCATGAATAGAGTAAAAGAAGTTCTCAGATCACTTTGTAGTAGTCTTTATTAATGATGTGCTTATTTACTCCAAGGATAAGTATCTGCATGAATACCATCTCAGGTGGGCACTTGAAACTCCAAGGAAAAATAAATTGTATGCTAAATATAACAAATGTGACTTTTAGCTATCTGAAGTGTCTTTCCTAGGCCATGTTATGTCTAGGGAAGGTATATCAGTTAATCCTGCAAAGGTTACTATGGTGGTGAGTTGGGAATGCCCGAAGACTATCATAGAAACACAATTTTTTCTGAGATTAGCTGGATATTATAGAAGATTTGTGAAAGACTTTTTACGAATAGCATTGCCAATGACTAGGCTGACTCAGAAGGAAGTTCCATTCATATGGTCTGATGCATGTGAAACTAGTTTCCAAACACTAAAAAGACACCTAACATCTGCACCCATCTTATTCTACCCTCCGGGAGTGAATGGTTTACAGTGTACACTGACGTATCTAAAGAATGACTTGGGGCAGTTCTTATGAAACATAATAAGATAGAAGCGTATGCATCATGACAGCTCAAGACACATCAAAAGAACTACCCAACATATGACCTTGAATTAGCTGTCGTTGTTTTCGCTTCAAAGATATTGAGACACTGATAACTGCTCCCGCACCCTTAGTTAATTCGGTCAGATTAATGTCCAAATTAATAATAAATGTTCGTTGCAGTCGGATAACGAGAGCAGATCAAAAACCACTTTTAATTAAAGCAAGTTAATCTCGAGCGGTAATTTTTTTACTTGGGTGGGAGTCCAAGGTCGAACTCAGGGAGGCAACTGTCTCCTTAGGTAGATTTTAGCAAATTTCCCATGTTCAATTTTCAGAGGGAATATTTTTGGTCTTTTTCGATTTTTTATGCAAGACTCATGTAAGATCAGGCCAACTTACAAGTTAAATCAGAAATATGGTCAAATTAATTCCAAAAATTATGAAACTTGTCCAGATTATGAAATAGGATGAAATTAAGCTAGCTTATTTTTTTTAGAATTTTTAGATGTACGGATAATAAAATATGCAGACTTTAGTGAAAATGACTAAACCAATTTTAATAATTACCAACGATGATATTTCTCAGAAACAAAATTAATCCAAATAGGTCTAAGCAAGAGCTATCCAAATCAATTTGAATTTCATAAAAACATTTTATGGTTGATTAACTAAAAATCGATTAAGGTTTTCACTAAATGATTTTTCTAAACAAACTATATGTGCAAATGAGATGATTTTTGGATATGTTGTAGCACAGAACTATATCTACCAATGACGATTTTTCAGAGATTTTTCGATAAGCAGATATTGCGCAATCAATTAATCAATCAAGATGGGCAAAATATTGCAATTTTCACCAAATTATTTTCCATAAATATTCTGCAAATCAGAAAAATACAAATAATTGCTAAAATGGTAGAACAAGAGTTATACTACACAATGCAACTTTTAGAATTAAAAATGCATGATGAAATGATGATAAAATAAACGTGCAAATGCAGGGATATGAATGCAATACAGAATAAGAGATATGAGCTGAAATGAGAACAGGGACTTACATGCAATTACTGGGAACTTAAACTTTTTTTTTAGAACATGAAAAGTGGTGCAAGTGTCCCCTTTGCAAAACACCTTTTGTCCTTATTATCCGCAATTGGCTTCTCTGTTCTTGGCATGAAACAGGGGATGAAGGAGGAGCTTGGCAGGGATGGTCGGCGGTGCGAGGAGGAGGCGGAAGTTTTGCGGCGGCGGTGGGCCGAGGAGGGGCGCGTGGCTGGAGGAGCGGCGACTGCGTAGGAGGAGCACGTCCTCTTGCAATGGCTGTTGGATGCTCGCGCGCCCATGGAAGGTGCCGATGGTGAGGCGCGGTGGGCTGGAGCGCGTGAGGTGACGGCTGCGAGGGATGGGGTGGTCCAGCTGATGGCGTGCGGGTGGCGGCCTCTGGCCAAGGTGGGCGACGATCGAGGAGGGTGAAGGGCGCCGCGCGCCTGGTGATTGAAGGATGGCGTGAGGTGCTGCGGAAGTGGCCGACGTCGAGGGGGTCGGTGGTGGAAAGGATGACCAGCGTCGTTGACGACGAGGGGGACGACCAACACATGTCCAAGGGACGCTGGGGCAGAGGGGGAGTCGACGGCGTGGAAGAAGATGAGGTGGAGAGAGAAGAGAAAGGAGAACAGTGGAGTTTCACCACCTCCCCTGGAGATGGACGGTTGCCTGTGGAATGGAGTGGCACGGGCCGACTCCTGGTTGTCGCTCAACGCACGGCAAGCGGAGCTCGAGCAGGCCTCGTGTGAAGCTTGCAGCGGCGAAGGTGGAAGTCTTGCCGGATCTCGCCCAAAGACTGAAGGTCGTCGCTCAACGATGATACCTTAGCTGTCACCTATGGTGGTCGGAGCTAGCTTCCTCTCTTTGGAAAAAATGGCGGATGATTGACAATGGAGGAGTGGAGGAGATTATAAAGAGGAGGAGGTGGAGGTTGGAGAGGCCATGGAGAGAGTGGGAGAGATGGAGAAGGTGGAGGAGATGGGGTGGGATGGGAGGTGTCCAAGAGGCCTCTCCCTTAAGTTAAGGGAGAGTGGGGAGGAATGGGTAGAGAGGAGAGAGATGATGCCACTTGGCATGCTAGGATGCGGCCATGTGGCATTTATTTAATAAAAAGCAAAAACCAAGGAGTTGACACGTGGCGGTTTCCGGAGCCACCACGTGTCGCTCCCAAAAAAATCCAAAGTTAAAATGGAAAGAAAAATCAAAAAGACATAACAAAAGGGCTTAAATCAAAAAGTGGTCAACACAAAAGTTGCTCGTCTCGACGAGATCTGCAACTTTCGTGAAGGGACGAAAATCAAAGTAAATCATCTGTATAAAACGTATTTTTAAGTGGTACCTTATAGATATAAAATACCGCATTTTTCCTTTTGTAAATTTTTTGTCATTTTTAAAAGATAGAAAATTCAAAATAAAAATATAGAAAATATAAAAAGAATATTTACAACTTAATCTTTTTTTTTGAATTTTTATAATTAAGAAAATAAAAAGATAAAATCCAAGGGCAAAACGGTCAATGTACAATATACAAAAGGGCCCAAAATCCAAGTTTTGCATACAAACTCCGATTTTAATGAAATTGGTCTTGTTTCGAAGGTCTCTGACTGTATATTTACTTTAAAAGTAAGTAGACCTAATTTGGAGGTTGTATGAGAGGGATATGTACGTTTTAAGGTCTAAGGTCTTCAACTTGGATTGGGATTTTATTGGTCAATTTTGCAAGTTAGTATTTTTTGATATTTTTCTTTACTTAGTGTTAGTAATATATACATAATAGAGTTGGTTTTATTAGATTTGAAGTTAGTGTAAAATATATACAAATAGGGTATTTTAGCTAATATACATGTGAATTTTTACAAGTGATCTTCGCTTTTTATTTATGCAAATATGAATGCTAAAATGCAAATGTTATCAATGCATGCATGAATGCTAATTATGCAATATAAGTAGAAATATGCCTTTAATTACTCGGGAACAAAGCTCTATTTTCAACTTTTAGAGTGATGAATCACAGATTCATCAACCCACTATACTTAAACCTTGCTCGTCCCCGAGCAACTAAATGAAATGCAAGAGTGAAATGATTTTGGGTTCCATACCAAGGTCATGAACAAAAGTTAAAAATGGAGCTTGACTTGACCTTTGGATTAATTGTGTGGCGGAACCTTATTTGGACATGAACTTAAGACCTAACAGACTTCAAGTTCCACAAGTCTTTAATTCAAGACTCCTCAATAGTCAGGTCAGAACAAATCCTCAAACGCAAATTTCTGATGACTATGATTCTTACTTGTACTGTGTAAGTGAGATATATCTCTCCACATCAGAAATGACTCAGAACCAGCCTCCTCTAACAAGGTAACTCAATAACTCGGTCCAGCAACTCTTTCCTCGAGGAGCGGGGTATTCCCTTCTAAGTTCAAGTGCGACCGACTCAAGAGGAGGGGGTAGAGAAAAGAATGGACGGTAGCCAGTGTAGCTACCTATCCCGGGATGCCTGACCAGTGTAGCCAAGTCATCCAGCTGCATTTCTTTGCTAATATACAGACTTCGACATGTATTTTATTTTTACTTGGACCTGTCTGAATTTTTTGGAGTTTTTGCAATTTTTTTTCAAACTCATACAAGGTGCAACATGTACATCAGGAGTTTTTCCTCTTGAGTCAGTAGATTATCCCTCTTTTGAAGCATTATTGCAACCCACAGCATCCCGTCCTTAGATGTCAACACCACCAGACTAGGTTGAGATGCACTACCCTCCCTAGAGGAGGACGGATGTTTCCACCCGTGTGCTACTCCAAGCTGAAGGATTCTACCTCCTCACCACCTCATCAATGAAGAGCTACATGCATTGTGCTTGTCCAAGTTAGGTCACCATCTAAAAGGATCATGCGTGTACACGAGATATTCTACTTAGACTAATCAAGATGACATGTGAACATAGACTTGTGGACTCAAAGAATTAAGTCACTTGACATGAGAAATCTTAATTCCAGTTCCTATAAGGTTCCTCTGAAATTAGGTGGATTAAGGTCAAATCAAGTCCATCCTCAAAATCTACTCATAACTTGGTTCAAAACCCACTAGCTTTTCACCTTGCATATGCAAGATATGCAGATGAGATGCAGATAACATGCTATGAATGAAATGCAAGACTCTTTTTTCTTTTCAGATGCAGAGATGATGTGCAAGAGTAAATAAGAAGCCTTTGACATTTTCATTTTATTTTCTATTATACAACAATTTTTACAACAAATTTTAGTTTGTAATAATATACATAGTATACAATTTTTTTATACATCACATTTTACAACAAATTTTACAAAAGTATGTTTTACAACTTTTTGTACAAGTATTATACATATAGTACATTTTTTTGGTATACCTCCTATGATACAAATGTTTTATGAGTATTATACAGTTTATACAAGTGTATTTTACAAAAAAAAATTTCTCAAATTTTTACCCACCCGTAATTATTGCATAATATATACAAAAATACGCGAAAGTATGAGCTATGGGTAAAGTATATATGTAATATATACACGCCCCCTATACTTAGCGTGTGCTATGTCCTCAGAGCACGAAAAGCGATGAAAAAGACATAGCTCGGGCTAAGCGTAGGAGAGCTAAAAGAATAGAATGTATAGAAGTCACTCCGCCCCCCTATACTTAGGCTTTGGCAGCCTAAGTGTAGAAGAAGATAAAAGATGGGGCGGACGAGAGGCAAGAGGGGAAATGGATGAGTATATACATGGCGGGCATCGATCCCCCCTATACTTAGGCTCTGGTCAGCCTAAGTATAGGACAAGAGTGAGTATGAGAGCCGATGTGATCTGGAGGATGTACAGTCAATAGATGCGGGTCACTCTCCCCCGTATACTTAGGATCTGGTTATCCTAAGTATAGTCATAAAATGAAATTTTGATGAGCCGGGGTGAGTGATTCAGATCACTGGGGAGGGAGGGAGAGAAAGTATATACAAGAAAGAGTGAGAATATACAAGGATTAAGAAGGTTTGTGACGAACCTTCTTGCGGACGCGAGGAGGTGGATAATATACATATGTGTCGCTATCGGAATCGTCCTCAGATGAAAAATAGTGAGGTGTAGGGATCGTCCAACGAGGGTCGACACACGACTGCTTGCTTAGATAAGGCTTGAGAACATCCGAACTGAGTTCACTCATATAAATTACCTTGTCCGGGCCAGATGAGGACTCCTCAGAAAATTCCTTCTCTTGTGTGTTGAAGGAAACTTTCTTAGCCGGTTTTCTAGAACCTGAATCATTTAGAAGGAGATGAGAGCGACGCGCCTTGAGAGGTTCGGGAGAACTCCTCAAGGAATCAATTCTCGACTTCCTCTCACCAGATAGCCGACTAGCAGAGGGAACAACCGTGTTTTGATGTGGAGTCAATTTAGTCTTGGTTGTTTCCTTTGACGGTCTAGAACGTGATGTGGTGCTGACTATGGGTTCCTCATCAGACGAGTCACCATATAGATTGTAATACTCCTGAAGGGTCAGCACATGTCTCAGGAAGGTGCTAGTGGTCTCAGTTGGCTTGGCGTTATTGGGCTCTTGTGTCGAATTATGAAAATGGTTAAGGCAATCAAAAAAGGTCATGTCCGACTTAATGATAGCTTCTGATCGTGAATCCTCCTTAGAAGCTGTCACGGTGGTGGTGCAAGCAGTTGATGAAGTGGAGGTGTGGGGAGTCTCAGAACCAACGGTCATCCGGATAGTCGGTATCTCAGGTGTAGCAGAGAGGTAGAACTCATTTTCCTCTTGATGGTCACGACTA
Organism: Ottelia alismoides; assembly: GCA_037367405.1. NCBI lineage: Eukaryota > Viridiplantae > Streptophyta > Magnoliopsida > Alismatales > Hydrocharitaceae > Ottelia > Ottelia alismoides. The sequence continues at coordinate 381,873 of JAZKJV010001853.1, read as the reverse complement.
TCAACGGATGTACAGGTCACTTAGAGTAAAGTGTATCAAAGAATGGGTGCGGTCGGAGTGCTCCCAATGCTGAAAAATCGATCTCCCGAGTCTCGCAATCTATAGCCGCTTTAGCTGAGGCTAAGAACGGCTTCACGAGAATAATCGGAGACTGGGTAAACTCTCCTCGGTGCTCGATGTCAATGATCGTAAAGTCCACCTGGAGTAGAGCACCTTGGAAAGTAACGATGACTGAAATATTTCCTCTAGACCGTTTGATGGATCGATCAGCCAACTGAACGATCTCTCTCGACTTTCTGATAGGCTCAAACTCAGAGGTCGGGAGGATATTTATTGGAGAGTCATCATCGATTTTTGCATGGGTAAAGATAGTGTCTTTGATTTCACATTCAACCCTAGGCAACCGCTTCACTCTGCGGCTCTTGGTCTTTCGTCCCATCACCAAGGAAGCGGCCATAGACACTATATGTCTCTCAGTCCTTGTTCTCTTCTTACCCGACCTCTTGGGCATCAATTTACTCTTTACAAATCTCTTGAGATCGGGGAAGTGATATATGGCCTTTATTGAGGGAAGTTTAAAGATCAATTCCTCATCAAGTGCTTCCCTTAGGGTGGAATCCAATTTTTTAAATCATTGTCATTTTCAATTTTTATGTGAAATTTTGGTTTTTCAATTTTTTTGGTGTTTTTGATGGATGAATGATCAGACTCTGGATTGGAGGGCAAGTGGTTAGTAGAAGAGGGAGATAGAATGGACTCCAGCTGTACAGACGGTGTGGGTTCCATGATGTTTGCTTTGTTTTCAACCTCAAAAATACTCATGTCTTTTCTCACTTTTATACCCAGGCTGGCAGAAATTGAGTGTAATATTCCCATGACATCTCTCAACTCGTTACCAAATGATTCATTTTTCTTAATAAGTCTAGAGATGTCATCCTCCACAAAATTCTCATGACAAATCATGGGAGAGTTCTGCTCAAGTGGAGGGTACTGCTGAGACTTTGGGTGCTCATACTCAACATACCTAGAATTTGGCATGTAATGCTGGGTCAAGTATGGACCTTCTAGATGGCAAATATTGGCCGAAGCCTCATATGATGAAACGGGGACTGATAAGTCTAGCTCATGAGTCCAATCTTGTGAATGCATATGCTCTCCAAATGAAGGCTGGTTAATGGAAGCTTGATCACTAAAGTCAATCAAGTCTAAGAAATCATGATGTAGAGGCCTCTCTATTCGGGTTGTTCGATCGACCATGTTATGCCCTAAGTTCAAGTCAGGATGTGTATATGTGAGTTGTGGTATGGTCCCTACTTGTGGTGAAGTATGTGGGGGCATATAATTTTGCCAATCATCTGTCTCAGCAGTGGCTTGCTCTTCATTCGAGTCTTTGATTCATGCAAGCTCTCGAGAGTAAGGACAGTCAGCCCAAGGTGGAAGTGGATCCGGAGTGTTAGAATATAGAGTAGGTGAGAAATGCGAAGAAGTGGAGAAATCAATCTAAGTTCTGACTTCATAATCGGGTTGAGGTGGGACCGACCACGGGTAAGGGTCTCCCGTGGATGGCAGAGGATACATGGAAGAAGGAGAAGGTGAAGATGAACGGTATATGGTCAAGGAGGAATGACCAGAGGTCACAGGGTATGGGGACCAATATCCCGACATCTTGAAGAGGATATGTAAGTAGAATGAGGTAGAAAGTATGCAGTTACGCAGGATAACACACATGGACAGACACAAAGACAAACGTAAGAGAGAACCCTGAATTCACACTCAACACGGTGCAGGACTCGAAACTGAGTCCAATTTATCTTGTCAATTTTAAGTGTGATTTTTCAAGCAAGATAGCAAGGAGTTACACAGCCTATAGGGAAGTCGGCTCAGAGCCGGATGCGTCTTCCCTGTTTAACCTGTCGCCTAAGATATCGCCGGTCCTTCCTTTCTTCGCTCCTATCCAGAGTTGGGGACTCAAAGACCGTGCCCCTATCTACCTAAAAGCAGGCGGAGGCTGACAAAGCTAGACCTTGTCGCGAAGTATCGCTGGTTCGCCCGTGACTACCCGCGAACAGGCGGAGGCTACTTGGTACTGGTCAGGTGAATCTAAAAATATCCAACTCATGATTGCTAGGATCAGTTGGCCCGTGATATGGAAGGCGGGGATTTGGGCTCTGCCTTAAGGTGTTCACACACACTCAAGTACCCTCACTCAGCCTGAAAACAAGATCGGGGATTAGTCTCCCACAAACAGTTTTTCAATTTTATCGAATTTTTTTGGGTCCATACTGTTAGCAGTCCCGATTTTAAGTTAAGTTCTCACTTGTTAGTCCAACCACACAGCACGCCGAATGTCCAGTCCCAATTTCCGTTTAAGTTAAGTGTGAAAAACAGAGGGGGAAATCGAGAAAAGCTGATGCATGAAAAACAATGATGCATATGCTGAGTTAAGAAGATTTACAGTGATCCCTTCGCTTGTATGCAGGATGCAAAACAGTATTGAAATTTTACACTATATGCAAATGCAGATGACAAAATCCGCTCCTAGACAGGCAATTCTATTAACGAGTGAAGAACAAGTTGATTTGACTAGATCTGCGGTCTAGGTGCGTCTTTTAAGTGTATGCGTGGTCCTAAAAATTACGAGCACAAGCAATTCCTAAAGTGGCTCGAGGAGCCGCTAGTGCAAGCCTAAGTTACAATTCAAACCACACAGCACACGGGGACATAGTTCCACTATTTTTACACATGCGAGAACCCAAACGGGAACCGCTAGAAATGGTGCGAAAATGTGGAAATAAATAAAAGTACAAGTACTCTCAAATCACTCAAACAAATTAAAATGCAGGTTCCTCGAAGCGTCTTCGACTCTGGCGTCCCACGCACAAAAACAAGTTGAGGTCAGATAGAGAACGACACAAAAATGAAAAAAATTAAAGGACAGAAAATATTCACAAGAAAAACCGGGGGTCAGACTACCCGGGGATAGAAAATCAAACACTTAGAATTTCACTAAAAATTAACCTAAGCCGTGCCTCCCCGGCAACGACGCCATTTTGATAACCCGCTCCCGCACCCTTAGTTAATTCGATCAGATTAATGTCCAAATTAATAATAAATGTTCGTTGCAGTCGGATAACGAGAGCAGATAAAAAATTACTTTTAATTAAAGCAAGTTAATCTCGAGCGGCAATTTTTTTTACTTGGTTGGGAGTCCAAGGTCGAACTCAGGGAGGCAACTGTCTCCTTAGGTAGATTTTTAGCAAATTTCCAATGTTCAATTTTCAGAGGGAATATTTTTGGTCTTTTTCGATTTTTTATGCAAGACTCATGTAAAATCATGCCAACTCACAAGTTAAATCAGAAATATGATCAAATTAATTCCAAAAATTATGAAACTTGGCCAGATTATGAAATAGGATGAAATTAAGCTAGCCTAATTTTTTTAGAATTTTTAGATACATGGATAATAAAATATGCATACTTTAGTGAAAATGACTAAACCAATTTTAATAATTACCAAACGATGATATTTCTCAGAAACAAAATTAATCCAAATAGGTCTAAGCAAGAGCTATCCAAATCAACTTGAATTTCGTAAAAACATGTTATGGTTGATTAACTAAAAATCGATTAAGGTTTTCACTAAATGATTTTTCTAAGACAAACTATATGCGCAAATGAGATGATTTTTGGATATGTTGTAGCACAGAACTATATCTACCAATGATGATTTTTCAGAGATTTTTCGATAAGGAGATATTGGCAATCAATTAATCAATCAAGATGGGCAAAATGTTGCTATTTTCATCAAATTAATTTCCATAAATATTCTGCAAATCAGAAAAATACGAATAATTGCTAAAATGGTAGAACAAGAGTTATACTACACAATGCAACTTTTAGAATTAAAAATGCATGACGAAATGATGATAAAATAAACGTGCAAATGCAGGGATATGAATGCAATACAGAATAAGAGATATGGGTTGAAATGAGAACAGGGACTTACATGCAATTACTGGGAACTTAAACTTTTTTTGAGAACATGAAAAGTGGTGCAGGTGTCCTATTTGCAAAACACTGTTTGTCCTTATTATCCGCTATTGGCTTCTCTGTTCTTGGCATGAAACAACGGATGAAGGAGGAGCTTGGCGCGGGGACGGTCGGCGGCACGAGGAGGAGGCGGAATTTTTGCGGTGGTGTTGGGTCGAGGAGGGGCACGTAGCTGGAGGAGCGGCGACTGCGTAGGAGGAGCACGTCCTCTTGCGATGGCTGCTGGATGCTCGCGCGCCCATGGAAGGTGTCGATGGTGAGGCGCGGTGGGCTGGAGCGCGTGAGGTGGCGGCTGCGAGTGACGGGGTGGTCCAGCTGATGGCGTGCGGGTGGCGGCCTCTGGCCAAGGCGGGCGGCGGTCGAGGAGGGTGAAGGGCGCCGCACGCCTGGTGATTGAAGGATGGCGTGAGGTGCTGCGGAAGTGGCCGGCGTCGAGGGGGTCGGTGGTGGAGAGGATGACCGACATCGTTGACGACGAGGGGGACGACCGACACACAACCAAGGGACGCCGGGGCAGAGGGGGAGTCGACGGCGTGGAAGAAGATTAGGTGGAGAGAGAAGAGAAAGGAGAACAGGGGAAATTCACCACCTCCCCTGGAGATGGACGGTTGCCTGTGGAATGGAGTGGCACGGGCCGACTCCTGGTTGTCGCTCAATGTACGACAAGCGGAGCTCGAGCAAGCCTCATGTGAAGCTTGCAGCGGCGAAGGTGGAAGTCTCGCCGGATCTCGCCAGAAGACTGAAGGTCATCGCTCAACGATGATACCTTAGTTGTCACCTATGGTGGTTGGAGCTAGCTTCCTCTCTTTGGAAAAAATGGCGGATGATTGACAATGGAGGAGTGGAGGAGATTATAAAGAGGAGGAGGTTGAGGTTGGAGAGGCCATGGAGAGAGTGGGAGAGATGGAGAAGGTGGAGGAGATGGGGTGGGATGGGAGGTGTCGAAGAGGCCTCTCCCTTAAGTTAAGGGAGAGTGGGGAGGAATGGGTAGAGAGGAGAGAGATGATGCCACTTGGCGCATTAGGATGCGGCCATGTGGCATTTATTTAATAAAAAGAAAAAACCAAGGAGTTGACACGTGGCGGTTTCCGGAGCCACCACGTGTCGCTCCCAGAAAAATCCAAAGTTAAAATGGAAAGAAAAATCAAAAAGACATAATAAAAGGGCTTAAATTAAAAAGTGGTAAACACGAAAATTGCTCGTCTCGACGAGATCTGCAACTTTCGTGAAGGGCCAAAAATCAAAGGAAATCATCTGTACAAAACGTATTTTTGAGTGGTACCTTATAGATATAAAATACCGCATTTTTCCTTTTGTAATTTTTTTGTCATTTTTAAAAGAGAGAAAAATTAAAATAAAAATATAGAAAATATAAAAAGAATATTTACAACTTAATCTATTTTTTTGAATTTTTTAATTAAGAAAATAAAAAGATAAAATCCAAGGGTAAAACGGTCAATGTACAATATAAAAGGGCCCAAAATCCAAGTTTTGCATACGAACTCTGATTTTAATGAAATTGGTCTTGTTTCGAAGGTCTCTGAATGTATATTACTTTAAAAGTGAGTAGACTTAATTTGGAGGTTGTATGAGAGAGATATGTACGTTTTAAGGTCTAAGGTCTTCAACTTGGATTGGGATTTTATTGGTCAATTTTGCAAGTTAGTATTTTTTTGATATTTTCTTTACTTAGTGTTAGTAATATATACATAATAGAGTTGGTTTTATTGGATTTGGAGTTAGTGTAAAATATATACAAATAGGGTATTTTAGCTAATATACAGGTGAATTTTTACAAGTGATCTTTGCTTCTTATTTTATGCAAATATGAATGCTAAAATGCTAATGTTATCAATGCATGCATGAATGCTAATTGTGCAATATAAGTAGAAATATGCCTCTAATTACTCGGGAATAAAGCTCTATTTTCAACTTTTAGAGTGATGAATCATAGATTCATCAGACACTACCTCTATGGTATTACTTTTGAAATCTTTACTGATCATAAAATCTTGAAATATCTATTTTATAAGAAGGAGCTCAATATGAGACAGAGACGGTGGCTAGATTTGTTGAAAGACTATGATTGCACTATCTCCTACTACCCTGGTAAGAGGAATGTCGTAGCAGATGCCCTTAACAGAAGAACTTATTTACCTGGGTTGGTGAGTGCTATCCACTTCTGGGGTTTACTATCAATGTAAAGTGAATGGAAACCATTTGATAGTAGTGTCGATACTATTTTTGGTGATCGAGAATGAAGAAAGATATTGCTGATTTTGTGAATTCATGTTTCACCTACCAACAAGTAAAAGCTCCACACCAAAAGCCACCAGGATTTTTACAACCCCTCTCCATACCTGAGTGAAAATGGGAAAGCATTTCCATGGACTTCGTTACTAGCTTACCTCAGACGATTGGTGGTAAATATAATATCCGGGTTATAACAAATCGTCTAACCAAGGTATGACACTTTATTCCAATAAGTTTATCTTTCACTCCAAATCAGCTTCTTGAGTTATATATTACACATGTGATCCGCCTCCATGGTATCTTAAAGGAAGTAGTTTTCGATCGAGATTCATAATTCACCTCACACTATTGGGAGAACTTCATGAAAGTCTTAGGCACACAACTATGCTTGAGCACAACATATCATCCACAAACAAATGGTCAATTAGAACATACTATTCAGACTTTAGAGGATATGTTACGAGCATGTGCCTTAGAATGAAAAGGATCATGGTTGAAACATTTGCCTTTTGCAGAATTCACATACAACACCAGTTACCATCTAAGTATTGGCATGTCACCATTTAAAGAACTTTATGGACGTAGGTGTACATTTCCTTTGTGTTGGCAAGAGGTCGGGATAAAGAACCTTTATGATTCAGATAGAATGCAAGAGACACGGGAAGCTGTAGAGCTTGCTCGAAAAAGACTATTAACTGCTCAAAGTCACCAGAAAAGCTATAGTGATACCAGAAAAATAGACCTTGAGTTTGAGGCGTGACTTTATATTTCTCAAAGTATTACCTATGAAGGGAGTTCAGAGGTTTGGTGTACATGGGAAGTTAGCACCTAGGTTCGTGGGTCCCTTTGAAATCATTCAGCGGATTGGAAAAGTGGCATATAGACTTGCGCTTCCTCCACATTTTTCAGCAATACATGATGTTTTTCATGGATCAAATCTGAGAAAGTACATTAGGGATCCATAGCATAAGATGAGTTATGATTGATTTACGTGTTGATCCAGACTTGACATACCAAGAAATACCTGTGGAAATACTAGATAGAGATATCAAGACGTTGAGGAATAAAGTGGTGCCTCTAGTTAAAGTACTATGGCATAACCAAGAGTTTAAAGAAGCCACATGGGAACCTGAGGTGGAAATGAGAGAAAAATACCCTTACATGTTTGAATGATAACACTATGTGCTGTATAAGTTCTTTATAAATGAAATGGCGTTCATTCTCCTTAAGGTTGTTATGGTTTCAATGCTCTTTAAGGTTGTTATGCCTGCATTTCTAGTTTCGAGGACAAGACTTCCTTTAAGATTGTTATAATTGTAAAGCCTTGAACTTGGTCCCTCTCGGATCCTATATCATAAGATCCAACTCTACAAGAGGAAACCAACAAAATTTGTTTCGTATGAATCGGACTTTGTTTGGAATTGTTATGATTTCTGGAAGAAAGAGAAGTAAAGAGGTCTAAGACGTCATTAACCCATAATGATTGTCATTGAGACTAATAAACATGATTAAAGAAACTAATGGCGTATTGAAAACCACTAATGACCATTAGCAAATACTAATCAATAGTTAGCAAAAGATAAGCATAAGCCACGAAAGTTAAATTGTGATTAGTGAAAGTTAATCATAATTAGCATTAATAAAGTGTCATTAGAGAATCTAGAATCCTCTGGAATGTTCTAACTTAAGCCCTAAGTTTCGGATAAGTTTTGGCCAAAACCATGGGCCAAAACCATGGGCTGCTAACCACGGTTAAGGGCTAAACTATGGTTAACTAACCATGGTTAGCGGTTTTCGGGAGCCTACACGTACCCCCTACCCATTCATTCCCTATGATTTCCACTACCACCACCACCCCAAGGGCTAGGGTTAAGAGGTCAGGAGAAGGAGTGGGAGGCGGGGAAAGAGCGCTACCGAAGCGCTGTCGAGAGAACGAGGAGGAGAAAGGTATGATCCTCTCTTAATTTGCTTCGTAAGATAGGCTTTCAATTCATTATCTTTTCTTCCAAGCTTTGTTTTTGATTTATTTTTATTTCCGATTAGTTTTCTGTTGTGGTTCGAGGAGAAATCTGTGTAACACCCTACTTAGGTGCGGACGGCTATACACGTCAGTGAATCCTGTGATTCGTCATGCATTCACTCACTTAAGATGTGTGGTGTCTACCAATTCTCCATCGCTTATGTTCCTATTCTTTCAATTCTGCTTTTATAGTTATTTTGATAGAGAAATCTATGTAATACCCTACTTAGGTTCGGGTGGATATGTACGTCAGTAAACCATGTGATTCGTCACACATTCACTCACCTAAGATGCGTGGTGTCTACCGATTCTTCATCTCTTGCTGTTTGAATATATTCTTCCATTTTCGTTATTGTTTTCCTCTGGATGATTTTATAGAGGAAATTCTTTTTGTTTTTCTTTTAAAATATGTCCCAATATAAGGGGAAATTCTGTCGAAATTTTTATAGAAATATGTCCCGATATAAGGGAAACCTCTGCCAAAATTTTCCTAGAAATATCATCCTAAATAATGGGAAGTTATGCCAAAATTTTAAGAAAATTATGTTCTTCACGTTCTTCGTGTGTTCTTCGCGTTCTTCGTGTCCTTCATTCGTTCTTCATGTTCTTCGCATGTTCTTAGTGTTTTTGATACGAAAATGAAATTCGATCATTTCAATAGCCTTAAATCATCCTTTCTTAAAATGAAACATAATAAAGCACTCTATACGCGAGAGAGAGCTCGATTAAGTAACGAAATCCTTCCTTTTGCTGTTGGGTATTCATATGAAATCGTTAAAATTTCTGATTTTATTTCTTTGCTATGAAGAATCTTAATTTTGGCTATTTTTGAGAAAGTATGAAAAGTTGCTTTGTGATTCCCACTAAAATAAGGTTTAAGCATCGAATTGATGCAGTGACTTGGAAAGTTAGGGTTTGGGAGTTAAATTAAGCATAAATACGAGCATAGAGGAGTGATCCCATGAGAGTCAAAACCTGTGAAAGCATGAGAGCATTGATTATGGATCACATGATTCAACCAGGAGAGAGAAGAACGGGAGAGAGAAGATAGAATCACGTGGTCCAGAATCAATACTCTCGTGCTCTCACAAATTTCGGCTCTCATAGGATCAATCCTCTATGAGCATATATGCATATCAATAATATATATGTGAGTCTATACTAAGTGTTGATGATTATGTAAATCGAAGATTTAACAAAAGAATTACATCATGAGAATTGATGTGTTTTGAGTTGGATCCTTAAAAGGATCGTGTATCACATTAAGGATGATTGGGAGTAGAACTATAGGTCGGGCATGCAACCTATAGGTTTGTCGGAAGAAATATGTATTGGTGTTTCCCTACCTAGGTGGTACACGGTTGCCCTGTTATGATAAGTGCGCACAAAATGAATGATTTGCAACGTGTGGTACTGGGAGCCAATATATTCGGGTTAAACGACGAAAGATGTGATCGTGCCATGTGGAGGCATGGGTGGTTCAATAGCGGCTGGGTCACGCTAACATGTATTTAAAACCGCTAGGTTATGTGATTAACTGTTAGCCTGAGGTTTTAAGCAACCGGGTCCTCAAGGACGGTGTACTCCTTTGTTTTCCGGGCTGAGGATTTGAGACCTTGATTAATAAAAGAAAAAGAAATTGTCAGGGTAGTATTGGAGGATTGGTTGAGGCAATGTACGGGAGCATGAGCTTACCAGATCAACGTAATATCTAATCCCAAAGTGTCTACAGCTTCGGAGTCCAATAATGGTGGGGTTCCCCTGGATTAATCCCTGATGTGGAATAGAAAGGAATATGATTTAAATTAATGTAAAGGAATGTAACTTTTCATGATAATAAGTTTTTGCAAAATTATACCATTTTTATTTGCTTTTCTCTTCTTCGTTACTTAGCATTCGTTAATTGTTTTCCTATGATTTATGGAAAACCCAACAGGTGTCGGTGAGCCATCGGAAGGACTTTAATAATCTAGCCAGTTAACATAGTCATCCAACCAGCCACAATAGCTTTTCTCTGTAAGGTAGTTAGCAATCTTTTGTATATTTTCCTTTCAAGCTGATGTACATGTAAATGGTTATAGTGGGACAACGTATTATATGAACATTATTTTGTGAATGGAAAAGTGTTAAAATACTTTCTTCTGAGTATTGTTATTTGCAGTCTGTTTCTGAATGTTAGTTATGATTGCTGAATAAATTATTACTGAGTAACCAGATCCGAACATGGGAGGATCTGACAACCTGGAATTGGGGTCGTGACAGATACAATTTGGATGATAGCATTTCCGTTCTCTCTGGTTGATAAGGCCGTGTACTGGTTGCAACATTTATGGAGAACGATTATTACATGGGATCAACTTCGTATTGACTTCTTGAGCAGATTCTACACCATCGGACGTACGAAGGTTGCAAAGTTTCTCATTACCAGTTTCACCATGTTCGGGAGCGAGCCGTTTAACGAAGCATGGGATCGTTTTCGAGACTTGATTGATAGGTGTCCCCACCGTGATATTTCTAAGGCAAGCTTAGTTTAAAGCTTCTTTAGTGGGTTGACATCAGATCTACGAGGGTTGGTGAACGCAACTTGTGGTGGCTCATACTTTTTGAAGCATGAGGATGTTGTCTGGGATATTTTCGAGAAAAATGTCATCTCATCATGCCACTTCAACTCAGACAGACCCAGTCCACCATGGCACAAATTGAGGAGGATCCATCGATGCTCATATCTTCAGAATCTTCGTCAGCTGAAATGAGGAGTCTTAACAGAGATTGGACCACCTAGAGCATATTGAAATGAGATGCCACCAGTTACACAAGCTCGATAAGATCGATGGGCTTCTAAGGAGTATTAGTGACATGAAGAATCAAATTGAACAGATGACATCTATCTTATCTTCAAGGTTACCATCTGATTCATCCGATACACAGTCTCCAATGCAACAGATACATCACCTTCAGCTGGAGCCTGCGATTGAGCCTCATCAGATTCAGACTTGCACTCAGTTTCATTGTAAAAATAAGTTTTCTTCTTGAAATTAGCAAAGATAATCATAGTTGTTGCTAAAGGTTCATATAACAACAATTTATCCGTCGACTTTTCATTAAAACTTGCGGCAATCGTTTCTAACTTTCACAACGACCGGAATGAAAAGTCAACATATAACTGCTATTATATTATTTGTTGTTAGGAATATAACAACCAATATTATTTTAACAAATAATATTCATTGTTATATATTTAATTAGATTTGGTGCATTGCATCTACATTTCGGGGGCGTTCGGTTGGGAGGTTACCCTCACTTTGGGCGGGTTCCCCCCAAAACCCATATTTTAACCCACTAGTGGGACCCACTCTTTTTCCATAATATATATATATATATATATTATATAATCAGATCATCTAAAAATCATAAAATACTCAACTTTTACCCACTTTTTCAACCTTAAATACAATCATATCACAACAACTATCACTTTTTCAATTTTGAATACAATTATATCATAATAACTAATACTTTTTAAATTTCAATACAATCACATCACACAAACTCTCAAAACTTCAACCAAATATCAAAACATATTATCTTTCCGGATAATCCACAGACCAAACGCACCCTTTTAGCTTCATTGGCTATATTGATCCTTACACCATAGTAATACAAGGAGGAAGGACCAAAATTTCCACGAAAATATCAATTACATTCTTTTGAGAAAATAAAAATGAACTTTATCAATTACATTCTTTTGAGAAAATAAAAATGAACTTCAAACTCTCCGTATCTTGGAGGACATTGCATGGGCTCCAAGAAAGATACAAACCTTCCCACAGGAAATTGGCTCACCTACACAGGTACCAGTGGAGCAGTGGAGAACATGCAAGTAACCCTCTTTGATCGTATAAAAGCCTTCATCACATGGTGTACTCGACCTATGCACCCATACCTTGCAGACCTACACAAGCCTACATCATCCCTCATGCTGCATCAAGGCCACCCTATTCTGAGCTACCTACATCATCTACTCCATGCCTAGATCTCTGATCCCTTCTCCTTGGTCCACACACCACAGCCAAAGGGTCATCTGTGTGATCCCCCCACCCCCACCTGCCTCTCTTTAATGGCGCGTACCCAAGTTGAAACAATGCTGTCCATGGGATCCAGGCATCATGGGTCTCATGTGCACCCATTTTTGGTCCCTTCCTCCCCTTCTATATATCGCACTGCAAATGAGATGTGGGTCATCAAGGTGTAGCGAAGGTTCCTTCTTCCTTGTGTGGGTCCTTCTTGGTCCTCCTCCCTCCCTCAGTATGCCCTAGTTTTTCATTTTGCTGCTTTTTAGGGTTAGATCTCTTTTGCATCTTCTTGTGTTTCTTCCATGTGCATGAGTGAAGATACAAGACCTAGCAATAACATGTATGCTTTACATCTGCTCTTGGTCTAATTCACAGGATCTCTAGGTTTTCTTGGCTTTTTAGATGCCTTGAAGAGTCTCCATGTGGGTGCAAACATACCTAGACGTGTCTTTAGTTCTTTATTTCCACATCTGAGCCCTCCCTTCTATATATACCTAGGTGTGGAGAAGGATCCTTCCCCGTGGGTCCTCTCCTGGTTTTGCTGCTTTTAGGGTAGATCTCCTTTGCATCTTTTCCTGTGTTTCTTTCATGAGCATGAGTAACTATCCAAGTCCCATCAAGGTTACATGTGCTCTATGTTTGCTATTGGTCTCCTCATCCACAGGATCTCCAGATTTTCTTGGCTTTATGTTCTGGTTAGGGGAAAAAATGCATTTTATTGTTTCTTTCTTTGCTATCGTTCTGATTTTCTTGCCATTTTGAATCATATTCGTCATTTCCGATGACTTTTTAATTCCCACCAAATTCTGTCTATTTTTTCCTGAAACAAAGTCTTCCTTGGACTCTAGCTGTGAAAATGTCAATATGCGTCTCTCAGATCCACCTTTTTCTCCATATCTGTAAATCCACGAGGAGTGCCACTGGGAAATAGTGAAGCTGCCAGCATGATCTACCTCAGGTTGTTGCAGAAACCCTACCGGGGAATATCGTCAATCTGAGTTAGGTCATGCTCGGCAGCCTCACTTCTTCCCTTTTTATGGCACAGTTACAAGTTCAAAGCATGCAGGAAAGACGAAGCATACTGGGGAGAAATGTAAGTAACATTCCTTTATTTGCCGTTTCTGACAGAATAGTATTCACCTCTAACTTTTAGTTTTGTCTATATTGAGGAAAAATGGGAGTAAGATTCCCCCATTTGTTGTTTCTGACAACCAAAGCTTTTGCACAGATTATTCACCTCTACCTTTTAGTTTTTTTCTGTACTTTGAAAGCCAAAGGTTTACAGCCATCTTTTGTCACTAGAAACCCAATTCAAAAGCCACCGACGATGCAGATATATGCAAAGTTTTTCAACTACGCGAGAAACATTTTTTTTCTTTAAATTCTCATCTGTATTGTAGATACTTTCTCCTAGAAATTAATTAAATACAATATAGTGGAAGTTATTTAGAGGTGGAAATTCCCTGTTGTCTGAAAATATGCTAATCCTTGTAATTTATTCAAATTTATGAGTTTTTCCTAGTGATAGTTCCCTGTGCTGTCCCTCTAGTCGGGCAGTCCCTTCCAGTCCTGCTCCCTGAACCATATTAATTATGTTCTAAACTTGATTGATCGATTTTTTTAAGATCATCATGCATTTTAAACACTTTATACTTTTTGAAATTATACATCTATATTATGTAGATATTTGCTGGATGTAGCCCCAAACTTATGGCTTGTGCATGGAAATGACCTCTATTTTTTCTCCATCTAGCCGATGTTTTTGTTCTCAGATCTGTAAAATTATTTAAGTGACGGTCTTTTTGATGACGATTCTCACAATACCTAAACTCTGAAAAATTACTTCTATAGAATAAGATCATTACTTGCCACCACTGCCAGCCTATATATGGATGGTCCAACGAGAATAGTATTGCATGCTTGTCTTATGTGTGCATCTTCACATAATGGACGAAAGGAACCTTCTTGATGAGACGGCAGCTCAAAATCTTGGCTGTCTGTCCCCCACTGTTCTTTTATTATGCCCTTTGTGTGGATCGCAGCAGTTTTTCTGCACTTGTTTATTTATCTTAAACATTGATCAGGCCATGTGGATTTTTGTCTTATTTTATTTTCTGGAGAGTTTTTTTTTTGAGGAGCAAGAGGGTGAAGTTCCAAGGCGGAACTCACTGCTGAAATTATATTAAAACCATATCCAAATAGATACATTAAGTAGAAGACCATAGCCTCCCTAACTCTAGAGGCACAAGGCTATTACATTTTCTGGAGAGATTTGGAAGTTTTTGATAAAAATATGGAATCTCTGGTATCAGATGCTGTAAACCTTTAAGATATATCTGTGTTTTTATTTATTCATATTCACAACAAAAATTACAAAGCAGTATTCACCAGCATTTCTTTTCTTTTCTCTTTCGAGAAAAGAATATATTCGAAAATTAACTATGAATTAACTGAAGGATTCTCTGTAGGGAGTTCCTTAATACAAAGTACAAAATATCTACATTAGAAACTGTTGATGGGTCAAATCAAATTCAAGGCATCTGAACATGCTAGATGTTAGAAACACGTACCCCTAGTATATATTATGGGTCTTCGGGTTGGTTCTGCTAAACCATAATATATTATATTCTTAATACATCTGTTCTCTCTTCCACCATCTGAAAATAATAACTCTAACAAAGCTTTCTTCAATCTTAAACCTGGGATTGTTGGATTGGTCTATCTAGTTCACAATTTTTGTTAATTATATAGTCAAATTAAAAGCTCATCTGTGCTGTATGAGGGAATTTTGAATAAATGGAAATTTAAGTAATAACTTTTTAGTTGTATAGATTCTGAACCACTTGTATGAACATATATGTTCCACTTAATCTATAAGCATCTTTGTATTATTTATTTATGCATGTGCAGAAGAAAGAAGTGATTACAAGGAATCGGCTCTAGGATGGAGAAGACCTTTCACATGGTTATAAAAATATCCAATTAGTTTACTATATATCTAACTTTAATCCTGATTTGGCAGAGATGTCTTTTGCTGTCTGATTGTTGCAGTGTTGTTACCCACGGGCTACAAGGAATTTTGACCAACACGCCTTGATATGAATACATATTGATATGATATGACTTGAGGCAATATGGACAGTTGGCTTTGCCCTAACATTTGTCCTTTCTTAGCCTGACATTCACCTTGGAAAGGGCGTTTAATTGCCTGGCCCATCCTTTGTTTTATGTGGTGCATACGCTTCACGGTTGGATCTGATATTTATTGCAATATGTATCCTCATTTAGGTGGGTAATTCCAAGGGATAGCAAGATGTGAGTGTGTCACATGCATGTTATGAGGTCTATTTAAAAATGGATTAAAATCTTGATGTTTTAGTATTGTATCGTTGTTTCTAGAGTCAAACTACAATGATCACAAGAAATGAGATACTGGTGGAGATGCTAAGATATCCAAGTTTACAAAGCACATGGAGTGAGATTGGTCTTTTCGGATTTGTCTTGGTCTTACTCACAATGGAATAATCAAGAAAATGACTTGTTTCTATATAATTTTTTTTACTTTTACTCTCTGCTTATATTCTACTTTTGCTTCTCCTCTAGTTGTTTTTCTTGATCGATTCCCTTGTCACAAAATGAACCTCTTTGTTTCATTTGATATCATTGGTGAGAATGTTTGGAATACATATTTTGTTTTTGCTTAATATACAATATGTGCACGGATTTACATTGAAAATTCTAGAGCATGCAAAAGCTTAGTATTTGTGATGATGACACTCACTAAATGAATCCAACAAAGGGAAATGGGTACAACGTATAGAAAGTTAGATTAGTGGTCCTCATTCAAATATTTATTTACCTAATTGTATAAATACCCCAACTCAACACATCTCTCGAGATAGACATGCATGTTAATAATGCACTTAATTTACATTTCAACTCAAATAACAATGAAAGATAGCCCCTTTGTAAAATGATGAACAACTTAGATTGAGGGATTTCTTGAAAGGAAGATTTATTATATGAATATTCTCAGGGATGCTTGTTAGCTTTGTTCTATGCATGTCATGCATAACAAGATTACAATTCAAAATTGATCTCCTTGTAGTCGGCCAAACTTGGTATACTAACACCCATTTATTTTGAGAAAAATTCAAACTTTTAGTAGTTTTCGTAATAATGATATAGTAGCTCATAACTGAATTTCTTGATATTTTAAATAATTGTAAATTTTATTCATATTTTATCCTGTTAATGTCATCTAAATTTCGCATACTAGCATCAATTAACTTTGAGAAAATTTATTTTTTTTGTAGAAAATGTTCAGAATAGAGATCTAATAGCTTATGATTGAAAACATAAATAGTAGAATAAAAAAGATTTAAAATTATTTAAAAATAATCTAGTTATATTCCTCCAAATTTGTACACTATCTTTCGTCCTTTTTGTACCAAATTCATAATTTAGTAGAAGGTTTTAGAATAGAGATATTTTAACTCATGTTTGAATATCTTACTAAATACTAGAATAAAAAAGATGTAAAGTTATTCAAAAATTATCAAATTTTTTTGTTCAAGACGTATTTGGCATCAAAATTGAGAAAGTTTTAAAATGTTATAAGAAAATTTTAAAATAGAGATGATTATTCTTGCTCGGGTATATTGAAAAATAATAAAAGAAAAAGTATGTAAAATTAAATAAATGTTTGTGGTTAATTTCATCCAAAATCCAAGTTTTAATAGAATATTCTTAGAATGGAATTGATAGCTCATAAATTGATATCATAAAAAACACAAGAATAAAAAAGATGTCAACTTATTCAAAAGTTATGTAGTCAATTTTGTCCAAATTTTTTTCACTAAAACCTAACAAACTCAAGAAAAAATCAAAATTTGAGTAGATTTTTTTGGATAAGAAGATATGACGGTTCATGATTGAGCTAGTTGAGAAATAAAAAAAAGATGTAAAAATATTCATAAGTTAGACTGTTAATTCGTCCATATTTTGTGTACTAACATCTATTAATTTTTGTGCCAATTTTAAATTTTAGTAGAAAAATGTCAAAATAGAGATATGATAGATCATTATTTAATATCTTAATCAATACTGGAGTAAAGATGTAATTTATTTGAAAGTAATCTAGCTATATTAGTCTACATTTTGTATATTAACACCCATCAATTTTGAGTAAGAGGAAAACTTATAGTATAGAATTTTGAGAATGTCCATAGTATAGCTCATGTTTAAATATTTTAATAAATAATAAATTATAAAAAGATGTAAAATTATTTAAAAGTTATCTAGTTCTTTCAAATTTTATGAATTAACTATCATTATCTTTTAAAAATCTAACTTTTAGTAGAAAAGTTTATATTACAAGTATGATAGCTTATTATTTAATATCTTGATAAATATAATTAAAAAGGTTCAAATAACTCAAAATTCATCTAGTTAATTTTTTTCGAAATCCATATAACAACACCCATCAAATTTGATCAGAATTCAAAAGATTATTAGAAAATTTTTAGAATAGATACGTGATAAATCATCTTCGAATATCTTGATAAATACAAGAATAAGAAGAATCTAATTTTATTTAAAAGTAATTGAGATATATTGATGACACGCTTGACAACTCGGGTTAAGTATGAAATAAACAAGGGACATTGTGACTCGAATCACCAAGCATGATCAATGAGAAAAAATATTTGTAAACCACTTTAAAGAAATAAATCAAACAATGACAAGAATGCGGTTTTTTCTATTAAATTGTCTTGGTATAGGGAACATAGTCGAACACAAGGAGCACGATTTAAAAAGTAAGTAGTCAAATTTTCAAGACAAATTTTTTGTAGTTTTTGAATTTTTAAACTTTTTAAATTTTTAAATAAACACAAGTCACACAGGGATAAAAATACACACAAACACACTTTTTCTTTTATAATTTTTTAAATATTCAAAAATATTCAGAAAATTACAGAAAATATATTTTTAGGTTTTACAGATTTTAAAATATTGTTAGTATATTTTTTAAAATTTTTCTGAAGTTTTTGTTATTTTATAAAAATCAACCAATGGAAACTAAGGAAAATATTGCACAATCAAAAGTATTTTGCAACTTAAAATACTTCAAGTTTCAAAACCCCTGAAAGTTATTTTTATGCTACAATATAATTAAATATATACAAACAGAGACTGAAATCAGAATTTTTGGAATTTTTCGAAAATTTTCTACATTTTCTTAATTTTTTATTTTTTTGCACTTTTTTTTATTTTATAAATGGTTAATGCATAAAAATTAGACGAAAATTAAAGGACAGTAAAATACACCTACAATAATTTTTCTAGAATTTTTAGGAAAATTTTGAATTTTTATAATTTTTCTAATTTCAGGAAGACAAAAAGACACTATTTTTGAATTTTTTTAAAAATATTAAATAGCAACAAAATGTGATGAAATTATTATACAATGTTCAAGGACATAGCAGGAATATTCATAATTTTTTTGAGTATTTATTGCAAACTAAAAACATTTATTTCATTCAAATAGCATGTAATTTTAATGTCTAGAACACATAGACTTAAATGCAATTATTAAAAAGTTTTTGCTTAAAATGAAACAATAAACTTGCGGGAGAAAAGGTGAATTTACCCAAATATCACATGTTAAGCACGCACAGTTCTTGGGTGGGTACTTTTGCAAATATGATAGCTCCCGAGGTCTAAGATGCAATTTTCCAAATTTTTTTTAGAAATACCCCTAAGGTTCCTTCTGAGATCCTTCATTTCAAGCAAAAGGTGGAAGAACCGCCACCGTCTCGATGGGGAGGACGTCCGGGCTCGGAGGTCGGCAGCCGCCTGTCAGGATGGAGCGCGAGGGCGTCGTGCTTCGTCGTCGAGTGGGGCTAGGGGAAAGGCGCGACGCTGCGAGGTCGCGCGACCTGGGGGTGCCGCCACGTGCAAGGAGGGCGGCGAATATGGTGGGTCGGGCGGCGGAGCGGCGCCGTCGTGAGCGTGCGGTACACACTTGGACGTTTGCAGGCCTGTGGCGTTGTCGCCTGCTGGAGTTGTCGTATGCGATTGAGCGACGGGTGCGCCGGTTGACGCGTAGCATGGAACCACGGAAGAGGGCTAGTGTCGGGGCGCGGGCGTCACCGCGGAGGTCGGCGGTGCCTGGGGGCGCTACGACGGAGGAGGACCCGTGCGGGGGCGCTGAAGGGTTGGAGTCGGGCTGGGCACGGTGGCACGCTTGTGGGTGTTTTTTTTATTTTTGTTATTATTTTTTTATGTGTGTGAACACTAGCAATAAAAATATTTTTTTATTATTTTTAACAGGAAATGTAAAAAGAAGCGAAAATATTTTTTTATTTTTTTATTTTTTATTTTCCATGTGATGAAAAATTCGATATCGAGCACGTATTATGTGTTGTGGAATATTTTTTGGATTTTTAATATCTAAAGATTAATAACAACATCTACACAAATTAAAACTACAATTTATCTAGGAAAAAGACAAGAAATAAAATAGATCTCATCTCGGGATCAGATATGCCATGATGGCCTCGACGAGGGCCGACTCGATGTGACCGGACGGCTTGGAGGCTGGGCACCTTTTTTCAACAAGATGACTCTCAGAGATCGGGCTCCTGTCCACCAAAGACTGATCAAACAATAATGAAGAAAAAGGAGCCCAATAAAAAGAAGAGAAAAATAAAAAGGAAGGTATATATACACTTAAGGAATGTATTTAGGGGTGAATTAATTAATTAATTACAAATTTCAGAATAAAATAAAATAAATAAATATGTTTTTAAAAATTAATTAGCCACCTTAATGGTGGTTATTTAAGGTATATAATAATATCTTATATAAAAGGCATGTTTTCAAATCTAATAAATGAATAAATGAAATAATTAAATAATTAAATAATTAAATACAATTTTCATAATTAATTAATTAATATTATATATATTTATTTTTTGGTATTTTATATAATAAAATTAGTTGTATACAAATATTATATACATATACTACAATATACATATGTACAAATATGGAAATTATGTTTAAATAATTTTTTTAATTTATTATTTATATTTTTTATTTTTAATAAAAATAATATTGATAATTATGTACATTATATATAAAAAATAAATATGAATAAATATATACAATAAGTACGCGGGAAAATTGCACAAAACACCCCAGAAAATCGACTATTCAACCGTAACTCTAAAAATTATGAATTCACAACCATTTGAAATATAATTTAATTTGGAGTATAATGGAAGTGAGTTTGATTCAATTGGAGTCTTATGGAGTCGGAATTGATCTTTCAATTATCGTTTTGCGGCTTATTCTGAGTGTGATTATTTGTCATATGTATATTATTTTGCTGTGCAATTATTTTTATTATTTACAACACATTTTATTTACAACTTTTGTTTATAAAAATATTTAGATTGAAGACAATTTATGTATAAATAAAATAGTACAAGTTTAGTACAAATATATAGGGAAAAATATTTATAAAATATTTTTGGATTTTTAAATTGAAGACCATATCTCCCCCTACTTTATTCCTGGTCGATCATGTCAAGTCTTGACCTTCTCTCGGGGTTCGGATCAGTCTGCATTTATTCCATAAATCCATTCTTCATTTTTCTTTTCTTTTTTATTCTTTTATTGTGAATACAAAAAGTGTTAGAAAAGCATATTTAACAAATGCAAGAAGAATGGTAATTTCATGAAATTAGTAGGTATTTATAGGTGTTTGACTAAGGAAATGAAGTTAAAATAAAAGAATAAAGACGATGAATCGTGTATTCATCATTCCCCTATACTTTACCTTTGCTAGTACCTTAGCAAACACTTATTTGAAAAATGAATGAAAACAAAAATAAAGAAAAGAAAAAGGAAAGAAGTTAGAACAATGTTGACTTTTAAACTTATCTTCATAAAAATGTAGTATGGAGCTCTGTCGGACCTTTGGATTATTAGTGTGTCAGAACCTTAATGAGCAGAAATTCCGACTCGGTTAATATGGGAAAAATATCACAATGTTGTTGCTCTCAACCCCTCGAATCGGTCAATCGCGAAAAATTTTGTTTTTAAACCACTTAAAAGATAATCAAATAATCAATGTAAATGTAAGCGGGTTCGCTATTATATTTATCTGGTATAGCGACCAGGGTCCAACACAAGGAGCACGATTTAAGAACTATGTAGTTAATTTTTGAAATTAAATTTTTAGTGTTTTTTATTTTTTTATTTTTTTTATTTTTCAAAACAAGCACAAAAGAATAAAAATGCACACACACACTGCTCTTTTTTGTATTTTTCAATATATTAAAAAATGATCAGAAAATTACAAATAAAATGTTTTTGTGTTTTATATAATTTAAAATATTTTTGGTAATTTTTTTTCCAAATTTTTCCAATGTTTTTGTGATTTTATAAAAATCAAAAAAGTGAAAAATGTAGAAAACAATGCACAACCAAAAGTATTTTGCAACTTAAAATTACTTTGAGTACCCAATACTCCTGAAAATAATTTTTATGCTAAAGAAAAAAGAAATATCTTCGATCAGAGACTGAAATCATATTTTTCTGATTTTCTAGAATTTCTACAATTTTCTTTAATTTTTTTGTTTTTCACATTTTTTAGAGTTTTATAAATAATAAATGTACAAAAATCGGAATGGTATTAAAATACAGCAAAACACATATACACTAATATTTTTTGGAATTTTTAAGCAAATTTTAGAATTTCTATGAATTTTCTAATTTCGGGCAGGTAAAAAGGCACAATTTTTGATTTTTAATAATATTAAATATCAATAAAATGCGATGAAAAGTTTACACGATGTGGAAGAACATAGCAGGAACATGCATAGTTTTTTTGAAAATTTTTAGACCATGAAAATCATTTATTCCATCAAAAAGAGCATGCAAATTTACTGTCTGCAATACAAGGACTAAAATGTGATTATTTAATGTTTCAGTAATTAAAAGATAATAGAAATGAAATGCAGGGACAATTGTAGTTTACCCACTAGAGACGTGTGCTGGAGTTTGCGGGGATTGTTTTGCTGTTTTAGAAAATCCCGGGGGCATAGATGCAATTTACCCAATAATTAATTCCCCCTAGCGTTTCTTCATTTGTCCTTCTCAAACCAATAAGGGGTGCCACCCCCTTCTCCGTGTGAAGGCGGCAGGTGGTCGGCTCCTCCAACGGAGGTCGGCGCACAAATGTAGGGGGTGCAGATGGCCGCTGCCTCTACCAGTTGAAGAGCGGAGGGTCGGTGAAGTTCGCGGCTTGACGGAGGAGGGGCTTCTGGCCAGGTCGAACGCTGGGTGACAGTCTAGTCAGGCGGAGCCGCGGACGTCGTGGCGGAGCCTCACGTGATGTAGTGGTTGGTGGGAGCCACTGGGGACAACACACGCCCCCATAGCAGCTTAGCGAAGGCGGATCTGGAGGGGCGGTTGTGGAGGCGCACGGGTGCGAGCGGACACCGCCCAGTGGTGCTGGATGGAGAGAGCGGTGGCGGCGTGAGTGGGCCGCCACCGGTATAGGCTGGAGGCATGGCAAGAGGGCCGCCACCGATCTGAGCGCTGGAGGCAGTCGCTTGACCTGCTGTTTACTATTTTATTTTTTTGTTTTGTTTTTTTATCTAAACGATATAAATAATAAAAAGAAAGTTTTTTTAAATTTTTTAAACACAAACTGTAGACAACAGAAATAATAATTTTTTTGTTTTTATTTTGTTTTATTTTTTTCTTGCAAAATAGATATTAGATATATATATATATATATTATACATAAAATAAGAGGCATGAATGGAGATCCGATGGAGAATGAGGAAATGATTCGAAGATCCGACCACCGTACGTGGTCGGATGTGAAAGGTTGTGATAGATAGAACGGGAACGTGCATGGATCGAGAAAATGAGGTGAAAATCGGATTCGGATGACAAATGTGATATGATTTTTTTGTGATTTTAAGGATCTAAATTCTAATAAAATTGGAGCAAAAATTATACCTACGATTTATCTAAAAAAATGACAAGAAAGAAAATGGATCTCACCTCGGGATCAGAAATGTCGTGATGGCCTCAACGAAGGCCGATGCGTTATGACCGGATGATTCGGAGGCTGGACACCCTTTTTCAACAAGATATCTCTCGGAGATCGGGCTCCTCTCCCCTAAAGATCGATCAAAGAATGAAAGAAGGAGGAGGAGCCCATTAAAAGAGAAGAAATATAAAAGGAAGGAATGTACAAAAGAAGAAGGTTTTTATTTGTTAATTAATAAAATAATTAAATAAAAAAATTAATTAATTAATAACAAATTTCGGAATTAATAAAATAAACAAATTAAATAATTTCTAAAAATTAAGTAGCCACCTTAATGGTGGCTATTAAAGGTATGAAATCAAATTTTATATACATGGTAGATTATTAAATCAAATAAATCAAATAAATAAAATAATTAAATAAAAATGTCATAGTTAAATTAAATTAATTTATTAATTTTAGTTATTTTATTTTTGGCGATTTTTATATAAGGCAATTAGTTGTATACAAATAGTATATATAATACAATATATACATGGATAAATAAAGAAATATTTTTTATATCTTTTTTTAGTTTTTTATTTATATTTTTTAATTTTATTTTGAATGAAAATAATATTTACAATAATGTATATTATATATATAATTAAATATGAATAAATATGTACAATAAATAATGGTGAAACAACACAAAACCCTAGAAAACCGACTTTTTAACCGTAACTCCAAAAATTATGAAACCACAATCATTTGAAAGATAATTTAATTTAGAGTATATTGTGGTTCAATTTGAGTTCGTATAGAGCCGGAATTGGTATTTCAATTATCACTTTACGACTTTTTCTGAGTGTGATTGTTTGTAATATGTACATTATTTTGCTTTGCAATTATTTTTATTATTTACAACACATTTTAAATTACAATTTCTGTTGATAAAAATAATTGTTTTGAGGTCAATTTATGTACAAATAAAATAGTACAAATTTTATACAAATATACATGGAATCTATGTGCAAATTATTTTTTGATTTTTGAATTGAAGACACTATCTTCCCCTACTTTATTCCTGGTTGATCAGGTCAAGTCTTGACTTTCTCTCGGGGTTTGAGTCAGTCTGTATTTATTGCGTAAACACATCCTTCATTTTTCTTTTCTTCTGTATTCTTTTATTTAAGTACAAAAAGTGTTAAAAATGCATATTTAACAAATGCATGTAGAATTATAATTTTATGGAATTAGTGGGTATTTTTAGGTGTTTGACTACAGAAATGAAGCTAAAATAAAAGAATAAAGGTGATGAATCGTGGATTCATCATTCCCCTATACTTTACCTTTGCCAGTCCCTTAGCAAACACTTATTTGGAAAATGAGTAAAAACAAAAACAAAGAAAAGAAAGAGGAAAGAAGTTAGAATAATGTTGACTTTTAAACTTATCTTCATAAAAATGTAGTATGGAGCTCTTGTCGGACCTTTGGATTATTAGTGTGTCGGAACCTTAATGGAAAATAAATTTAAAACCTAATATCCTCTAAGTGCCACAAGACTCATGTTCAGGTCTCCTCAACAGTCAGGTCCGAACAAGTCTACATACACAAATTCTTATGACTATGAATTCTTACTTGTACGGTGTAAGTGAAATATAGCTCGTCATATCAAATGTAGCAAAGAAACATCCTCTCTCAATAAGTTAACTCTAATTCCCCAGTCTAGCAACTCTTTCCTCAAGGAGCGAGGATATTCCATTCTAAGTTCAAGTACAACCAGCTCAAAAAGAGGGGATGGAGAAGAGAATGGACGGTAACCAGCATTGTTACCTATCCTTGGATGCATGACCAGTGTAGCCAAGTCACCCGCTGCAAGCTCACAAATATATGAGTTGAAGCTCTTATTCTTTTTTTGTATATACACTCCAACATGCATTTTACTTTTCAATCAGGCCTGCCCATATTTGGAGATTCTACATTTTTTCTTCTTTTTTTTGAAAATATATACAAGGTGCAACATGCACATAAGGAGTTTTTTCTCTTGAGCTAGTAGACTATCGCTCTTTTGAAGCATTATTGCAACCCTACAACATCCTGTCTTTAGACCTCAACATCACCAAACCAGGTTGAGACGCACTTCCCTCCATAGAGGAGGACGAGAGGTTCCGCCTAGATGTACTACCCTCGTATGCTACCCCAAGTCAAAAGATTCTGCCCCCTCAGTACCTCCTCCATGAAGAGCTACGTGTAGAGTGCTTTGTCCAAGGTAAGACACGGTCTGAAAGAATCACGCGTGTGTTGTTAAATATTTTACTTAGACTTATCAAGATGACATGTGAACATAGTCTTATGGACTCAGAGAATTAAGTCACTGGGACCTGAAAAGTCTTAACTCCAATTCTTATAAGGTTCCTGTGAAATTAAGTTGATTAAGGTCCAACTGAGCTCCATTCTTCAAATTTATTCCAGACTTAGTTTAAATGTCAAGACTATACTGAAAAATGCACATGCCAATGCAAGAAATATGTATAATGCAAAGAAAGCAAAATCTTTTTGAGAAACAATTTTCAAAATTTGAAATTTTTATGGATTTTCGAAAGATGATGCACACGCAAAAAGTTTTTTTAATGCAAATAGTTAGAAACATATACACGTATTTACAAACACATTTTTTTATTTTAATGAGGGATAGGGATGATATACACATATTTACATAGAAGTGAGTTAATTATTTACAAGAATCATAAGAAAGGATTTACAACTTGAGGGATTCATATATACAAACATATACATACAGATGGAATTTTTTTTATTATTACACTTTTTTATCATTCATTCATTTTTTAAAATTTTTGTGATGAATATATTCCTCAAATTTATTTGAAAATAATTTTACAAATAATTTAGAAAACTATTGTCCAACATAATTTTCACACAATTTTACAATCATTTACAATCATTTGAAAACAATTTTGCAAACAATTTTCAATATATATATATATATATATATATAGATTTTCAAAATAATTTTTTAAAACATTTGCAAATAGTTTTACAAAATGATTTTATTTTACACAAAGAGAAAATTTTTTACAAGTCACGATATTTTTACAAAGGTTTAAAATAATTTTCAAACATTTTTCAAATAGTTTTCAAAATATTTTTCAAAAAAATTTTCAAATCATTTTTAAAATATTTTTCTAAATATTTTTAACCTGACTTATTAGTCAGTATGTACCGGAAAATTTTTTGAGGAAATTGCTGCATCTTGTTATATTATTATTTTACTACTAATTGTATAATATTTTAGCCATTAAAATATGAAAGTATGAGTTATGGCTAAAGTATATATGCAATATATATGACACCCCCCCTGTACTTTGCTCGAACTATGTCCTCATAACGATCAAAGAGTTGGAAAGAATGACATAACTCATGTTAAGTATAAAGAAGTGAAAAGAATATTATATTACAAACACGAATAAAAGAATAAACAATAGAAATCGGTGATCCCCTGATAATCACAGAATCGAGAGTGGTCGTATTAATTCACAAGGCGAATCAACAGTCGGTGTGTTGACCACTTCAAAATCCCGTATTTAATCAACAATGAACCCACAATCAAATATCAAATAATGACAAATAAAATGTGGAGTCAAATTTATTTTTAACTCTATATAAAAGATGTATAGAAGCAAGTATATAGAGAGTTCAAACACAGGGAGCAAGGCAGGATAGATCAATGCTAAGTACAAAATGTGAATGTGAGTGTGTCTACAATGTGCCAATGTTTTTGTGGGTTTTTAATTTTTAATTTTTTATATATTTTTATTTTTATTTTTGTATTTTGGTTTTTTATTTTATATTTTCTTTTTATATTTTATATTTTTTTGTATTTTCTTTTCCTATAATAGAATATATACAATATAAGGAAAGAGGGGATAAGGTATTTATAAAAATAGATAAATTTCTCAAAAATCAGAAAAGAAATTGTTTTTGATCTTTTTATAATTTTCTACTATTTTTGTGATTTTTGGGTTTTTTTCAGACTGTTTTTGGTATCTTTAAAAGTTGAAATACAAGAAAACAGTAAATAACAATACTGGCCGAGATTAAAAAGGGAATGAAAAATATCAAACAGTAACAAAATTTTCCCAAATTAATTTTAAATAAAATACAATAGAATAGAGAAGCTACAGGACCAGAGTTTATATTTTTAGGATTTTCTTTGATTTTTTAGAATTTTTTGAAGTTTTTAAGTGTTTTCTAATTTTTAAGGTTTTTCTTTTAAAATATTTAGTGATTTTTGGATTGACACTAAAATATGATAATAAAAGCAAAATATATTTTTTTGTAATTTTTTAAAACGTTCTTATAATTTTTATGGATTTTCTAATGCAAAAAGTGTTGAAAATGCATGTTTTTGATTTTTAATAAATATGAAAATGCAATAAAATCGCAATACAAAAATATAGCGTGAATGCACAAGTAAACAGGAGCCTATGGTATTTTTTTGAGAATTTTTCAAGTTAAAATGATGCATTAAATAAATACAAACAACATCAAGAAACTACACTACTGGCTAAAGCATAAGTGCAAATAAGCAAACATTCAGGGGTCAAAGTGCAATTTTCACGCAAAATATTCAACTACTAAACACAGTTCCTGGATTAAATATAAATACCCAAAGCCGTAAGGGCTTAACCACAAAATCACCATGCCCACGTGTAGAAACGCGTGACCTGGCAGGGGTATAGATGCAATATTACAAAACTCCAGGTGCAAGCATGCAAATATCCCAAAAAGTTTACACTTAATATCAAATTTCTAGGACTGAAATGAAATACGATAACCCTAAAGGGGTCCCATGCAAAATGCCCTTCACCTCACGTGTATTGGTCACGTGAGGTGACGTGGCCAGGACCTATACGCAACTAGGCAAAGTTCGAGGGTCTTTTTATAAATATTACAAAATATTTTAAACAGCAAATGAAATTTTAAGGACTAAATGAAAATACAAAAATGGCGGGGGTATACATGCAAAATGCCCACGCTTGGCGCGATCCGACGGCCGTGGCTGATTCACTTAACACGTGGCGACGATCAGACGACCAAAGACGATTCGCTTCGACGTCTGAGATTAGATCTTAGATCGAGATCTGACGGTGGAGGGGAGCTGACGATCTGACGGTCGATGTGCAATCTGGAGCTCCACCTCGATCCAACGGTGTTGAAGGCCAGAGCAAGAACTGCGGAGGAATGCCGGCGAGGCGAGTTTCTCGCGCTCCTGCTCCTTCTCTGGCAACCTTCTGAGCTTCAAAATAAGGCCGGAGACCCCCGAGGTCCGGGCTATCTCCCAGGGGCTTCAAAAGACCTCAGCGGTGGCCGGGGCTCGCGGAGGAGGACGACGAAGCTGTGGAGCTCCGCTGGGCTCCGGCGAACTTCAAAAACGCTCCTGGGCTCGAGTCAAAGTCCGTTGACCTGCAAAAATGCGTGAGAGGACCCAGGGAAAAGTGCCTGGGTCCCGCGGGGGTGGAATGGTGGCGTGATCTGACGGAGATGGAATCGGTCGGAGGAGCGCTCCGGCGAGGTGATTAGATGGTGTGATTTGATCGATGAAACCTCAAATTTCTTTGGGGCTTTCAATCCTAAGCATACAGGGAACAAAATGCAAAAGAAAAATAAGGGAAAAATGGATGCCTCGACGGTGGTGGCTGGAGGGAAGGGGTACCTTGACCGTCGGAGTTGGGGGAGGTCGTGGAAGCGCCTCAGGCGTCGCTCGACCCTCTCGAAGGTTGCAAAGAAGACCTGTCACTTCTTCCTTGCTTTGGGGAACGAGAGGGAAGCTAATCCTATGGAGGGAGACGTTCAAAAATTCAAAGGAAAACTGGGCTTCATTCTTATGTGGTTTGACTCTGCGACTGGGGTGCTTCAAAGATCGAGGAGCGACGCCTCGCACAACGATCCAAAGCCCTAGGTTTCCTTTGGGCGTGAATCACTGGTAATCGAGGAGCAAAAATGCAGAAGGAATCGATGCGAAAGAGTGAAAGGTTTGACCTCGAAAAAATTGAGAAGAGGGGTCAAGAACGAGGTCTGACAAATGCACATGGGGTGGGTCAGAGAGTTGACAAAAATGATTTCTAAATTCAATTAAAATTAGAAAATAAATGAATTAAATTTTGGTTATTAAAAAAAAGTATTTATTATTTTATAAAGTATTTTATTCGGATTTTTAATTATTTTTATGAGGTGTAAATTTACAAGTTCCCTTTATGTCCTTTATAGGTATATACACCTATATATTTTATTCTTTTATTTTTATTTTCTATTTTTAATTTCTTTAACTTTGTTTATTATTTTATAAAATTATAAAATACTTTTATACACATAAATATATTTTTATTTTATTTTTCTGATGTGTTTTGTATATTTAATAAAATAAAAGTAGTATTACTATAGGTATGTATATAGGTATAATGCCTATGTATTTTATATACATGTATTTTATTTTGAGTTTTAATTAGGTTTTTATTCTGGTTTTAATGCACCTATATACTATAAATAATATTTACATAATTATAAAAATATAAAAATGATGAATAAATAATAAAATAAATATTTTAATCTGTACAAGTATACAATATGGGTCCAAAACTCAACTTTTAAACCGTAGCTCCACCAAATGCGAAATCACCGCTATAAAATGGCTTATTTTATTCTATATACAATTAAAGGAGTTTGATGCATTTGGATTTTTCATTTGTGAGATACAGGTCTGGGAAGTTGGGATTCCGGAACTTTATTCAGACCATAACTTTTTATCTATACATTATTTTTGAGTGAAATCAATTTTGTATTTTTCTTTATTTAATTATCTACAACTTTTATGTACAAAGTTTCTTTATTTGAGGTATAGAAAGTTGAACCAAAAATAGGTCCCAAAATGAATAAATAATGAATTAAATAAAAGGGGTTTTGAGTGTATTTTGGCCCTTATCTCCCCCTACTTTATTCCTTGTCGACCTATTCATCAAGATGCCTAGGTCTTGAGGTTTTGGGTAATAAATATTTACAATATTTTATTCTTTTTCTTTTCTTTTATTTATTCTTTAATTTTGGTTTTAATTACAGTATTTTATACACTATTTACATGCACATGCATGAATGCTAAGATGCAGGATTTAATGCTATTTACACACATTTGCTAGGGTTTTTGATGCCAAAATGATAGAATAAAGATGATGAAATGTGGCTTCATCATCCCCCTATAGTTTAACTTTGCTAGTCCCTAGCAAACACTTATGCAATAAGTGCAGAAAGAAAAAGAAAGAAAAGAAAAAGAAGAAAGTGGATTTAGTTTAATTATCAAACTTGTATTCACAAAATCAAAGTTTGGAGCTTAAATTGGGCCTTTGGAGTCTTAGTGCGGGCGGAACCTTATTGAGAACCGAATTTGAAATCCAACAGTCCCTGAGAATCCCAAAACTCTGCTCAAGTCTCCTCAACAGCCAGGTCAAAGATATTTCAACTCATACGCAAACCCTTACGACTATGAATCTGACTCGTACAGTGTAAGTGATGGTGGATCTCCCCAACTGAAATGACAAAGAGACTGACTTCTCCAATATGACAACCCAATAATTCCCCAATCCAACAACTCATCCCTCAAGGAGCAATGTATTCCCTTATAAGTTCAAGTGGCAACCAGCTTAAGAGGAGGGGGTGAAGAGAAGAATGGATAGTAGCCAGTGTAGCTACCTATCCTAGGATGCAAGACCAGCGTAGTCAAGTCATCCAGCTGCAGGCTCATATAATTTAACTTTGAAGCTCAAGCTTGCTTATTTGACTTTACAACATATGTACACTCCGACAGGCATTTTTATTTTTGTACAGGCCTGTCCACTTTTTTGGAGTTTTTGCTTTTGCATTTTTTTGAATACTATGTACAACAACATTTACGTAAGGAGTTTTCCTCTTGAGCCAGTAGACTATCCCTCTTTTGAAGTTTTATTGCAACCCACGATCTCCTATCCTCGAAACTCATCATCACTGGACGGGTTGGGGCGCACTTCCCTCTCTAGAGGAGGAAAAATGTTTCCACCTGTGTGCATCTCATACCGGCAAATCCAACCCCCTCACCACTCCAACTGAGTTGAGCCATGTGAAAGGTGCAGGTGTCCAAGTTAGGTCATTATCAACAAGAGTCGTGCGTGTGCTCCGAAATACTCTACTTAGGCAGTCAAGAATCCATTGAACCAAGTCCCGTGATCCTCAAAGAATTAAGTCAACTAGACCTGAAGTACCTCAATCCCAGTTCCTATAAGGTTCCTATTAATTAGGTAGATTTTTAAGGTCCAACCAAGCTCCAATCTTCGGATTTTAGTTAGACTCGTTCAACTATCAAACTCAATCCAAAAAATGCTCATGCTATGCAATGCAGAAAATATTTTTGTGATGCAATTTTCAAGATTTTGAACTTTTTATGGGCTTTTGAAAATATGATGCATATGCATTTTTTTATTTTCAAAAGATCTTTCAAATGTTTTTGGATTTTAATTTTGCAAATGTTTTTGGGATTTTTGAAAACAAAAGGTTTTGGCCACAAACTAGGTACAAATATTTACACGGGAGTGCTTCTTATATATACAAGAAGTGGATTTTAAGAATTTACAAGGGTAAGTGGTCAATTTTATAAATATATAGTGAATTTTAGATTAGATGTGTATATTCCTCAAACTTATTTGACACAGGTTTTTCAAACAGTTTTTGAAAACTATAGTCCAAAATAATTTTTACAAACAGTTTTTACAAACATGTACACACATTTGAAAATCATTTTGCAAAGGTTTTCAAACAGTATAGATAGATTTTTCAAATAGTTTTGCAACCATTTTTCAAACCATTTGCAAATCATTTTTAAACATTTTATTTCACACAAAGAAAATAAATTTTATAATCAAAATCTTTTTACAAAGGTTGAAAACATATAACAAAACATTTTCCAAATAATTTTCAGAAGATTTTTCAAGGAGATTTTCAAACTATTTGTCAAACATTTTGCAAAATCATTTTCACATGATTTATTAATCAGTATTTACAGAAAGAATTTGAGGAATAATCACATCTTTTTATTAATGTTTTTAATGAATTTTAATAGTATAATTAGCCATATTATTAAGAAAATACGAAAGTACGAGTTATGGCTAAAGTATATACACAATATATATGACCCCCCTATACTTAGCTTGAGCTATGTCCTCATAGATCGGAGAGAAAAGAGAAGACATAACTCGTACTGAGTATAGAAAAAGTCTAAAGAATAGATGAATAAGAGATGAATGAATAAATGAATGCAAAGTTGACCGTCCCCCCTATACTTAGGATCAAATAATCCTAAGTATAGCAGACTGTACACAAAGCAGGGAGGGTCAAGGGTGGGAATGAACATATCGTACTCAAACTGTCTCCCCCTATACTTAGGGTAAGATATCCCTAAGTATAGACAAGACGAGGAGACAATGGAGAGGATCGAAAATAATAGAACACTTGGGGTGCACACCCCCCATACTTAGGACAAAGTACGTTATAATTATAGAAAACTGTCTACAAGGGGGTGGCACCTTTTTGATAGATACAGAAGATAGAAAAGGAAAAGAAAAAAAGAAGAAAAATGTGAAAAGATATCAACAGATGGATCTATACAGCGGAAGATAGAAGTGATAACCATGTATGAGATGCAAATGATCGGAGTCAAAGAACACATCTCATACCAGAAGAATGGGGGCAACGTCAATGGTCGGTGGATCATGATCTAGATATAACTTCAGGCACTGACCGTTAACACGAAAGGTAGAGGAAGATGACGGTTCAGATATGTCAATACTGCCACTGTCATGTACCTTCCTGACCACATAAGGACCTTTCCACTTGCTCTGTAATTTCCCTGGAAATAATTTCAGCCTGGAATCGAACAACCATACGCGCTGTTCAGGCTCAAACTGTTTATGGCTGATGTGAGAATCGTGCCATGTCTTCACTTTTTCCTTGTACTGTAGGTTGCTGGAAAAGGCTATATCTCTCAGTTCCTCCAGGGTTGCCAACTCTGCTCTCCTCTGTTCTCCTATACACTCGGGATCTAACAGTAACTCAGTGACTGCCCAAAATGATTTGTGATTGATTTCCACTGGCAGATGGCACGGCTTACCATAGACGAGGCGAAAGGGAGACGTCCCTAATGGATTTTTGAAGGAGGTCCGATAGGCCCACAAGACCGAGTCCAAAAGCTGTGACCAGTCCTTTCGGTCTGGGCGGACAACCTTCTGTAAGATTGTCTTGATCTCCCTGTTCGATACTTCGGCAAGACCATTAGTCTGAGGGTGATACGGCATGGCAACACGATGGTCAATGCCGAACTTGTCTGCAAGGGCCCTGACTTTATCATTAATGAAATGATACCTCCCGTCTGAAATCAGAACTCTAGGTACCCCGAACCGTGAAATAATATTTTTCCTCAAAAATTTACACACAGTTTTAGCATCTGCGGCTCAGGCAGGGATGGCCTCAACCCAAGGGCTAACATAATCTACAGCAAGCAAAATGTGTTTGAATCCCTGACTCTTAGGAAATGGGCGTATGAAATCAATCCCCCATGCATCAAAAACCTCACAAAAGTGAATGGGATGCATGGGCATCATGTCTCTCTGTCCGCAAGTACCCATCTTCTGACAATCAGTACACCTCTTCACGAATTCATCTGAATCCTTGAAGAGGGTAGGCCACCAAAGGCCGGATTGGAGCACATTCTGTGCTGTCCTTTTCCCAGAATGATGTCCTCCTACCTCAAGCTTGTGGCAATATGTGAGGACGCTATGCTGCTCTTCTTGAGGAATGCACCTTCTCCAGATGCTATCCCCTCCTTCATGATAAAGGACGGGATCCTCCCGATGGTAAAACTTGGCTTTAGCTAGGAAGGTCTCAAGTTTCTGCCTGGGCCAACCCTGGGGAACCGTCTTGGCAACAAGATAGTTTACAAAGTCGGCATACCATGGGAATGAGGTGACAACCAAGATCACCTCGTCTGGAAATGTCTCTGTAATAGGTGCGCTGGGCTTAGATTCCTCAAGGTTCTCTAAGCGAGAGAGATGGTCCGCCACCACATTCTTAACTCCAAGCTTATCCTTAATCTCAATATCAAATTCCTGGAGTAGAAGGATCCATATGGTAAGGCGTGCTTTGGCATCCTTCTTTGCCATTAAGTACCAGACGACGGTGTGATCTATGTAGATTGTCACTCTAGATTCGAGAATATATGATCTGTACTTATCCAAAGCAAAGACTACGACCAGCATCTCTTTCTCTGTCACAGTATAATTCCGCTGAGCGGCATCCAATGTCTGGCTGGCGTAGTGAATGGCAAACGACAATCCATCCCTCATCTGTCCAAGCACAACCCCTACGGCAAAATCATAAGCATCCGTCATGATCTCGAATGGGAGAGACCAATCGAGTGGCTGAAGGACAGGAGCCGTGACAACCATGTTCTTGAGAGTCTCAAAAGACGCAAGACACTTATCATCTACAATGAACTCGGTGTCTTTCGTCAGCAGGTCAGTAAGAGGTCGGTCAATACGACTGAAGTCCTGAATGAACCGTCGGTAGAAACCGACATGCCCCAGAAAAGACCACAATTGACGTAGATTGGACGGTGGATTGAGTTTTCTAATGATATCCACCTTGGCCGGATCGACCTCCACACCCTGTTGGAGATGATGTGACCAAGGACCGTCCATTCAGTCACCATTAAGTGACTCTTCTCCCAAGATAATACAAGATTGACCTCAATGCAGCGTTGAAGCACACGGTCTAAGCAGTCAAGACAAGAATCAAACCCATCGCCATAGACCGAGAAGTCATCCATGAAGACCTCTAAGCAATCACCCACCATGTCCGAGAAAATAGACAACATGCACCTTTGGAATGTCACGAGAGAGTTACATAGACCAAAGGGCATTCGTCTGAAAGCATAAGTCCCAAACGGATAGGTGAATGTCGTTTTCTCCTGGTCTTCGGGCGCAATGGCCACTTGATTATAACCGGAGTACCCGTCAAGAAAGCAGTAATGACTCTTCCCAGCTAGCCTCTTGATAATCTGATCAATGAATGACAGCGAGAAATGATCCTTCTTGAAGGCCTGATTCAATCGTCTGTAGTCCACATAGACTCTCCAAGAAAATGGTACCCGGGTAGCTATCTCCTCTCCAGACTCATTTACAACTGTAGTGATGCCCGTCTTCTTGGGAACCACATGTAATGGACTAACCCACTTGGAGTCGGAGATGGGGTAGATAAAATCGGCGCTCCACCACCTTGATATTTCTTTCATGACCACATCTCGAAGATTCGGATTCAGCCGTCACTGGAACTCACGCGATGGCCTAGAGTCCTCCTCAAGATAAATGTGGTGGGAGCACAGAGCCGGACTAACCCCGTGGAGATCAGCTATACTCCATCCTATCACCTTGCGGTTTCTTTTAAGAACCTCCATGAGACGAGATTCTTGCTCTTCAGTTAAACCTGCAGAGATAATGACTAGGTGCATGTCTGGCTCACCCGTAAGGAATCTATACTCCAGCGACTGCGGAAAGGGTTTCAGTTCTTGACAACTGGGAGGTGGCATATCTAGCTTCTGATTTGTCTATGTGAAGGCGACCAAGTCTGCATGGGAGAACTCTCGCTGTGCATGAGAATATGATGAAGGGAGGCCTGCTGAATCATCAATAAACTGTACTAGCTCGCACTCCGTCCTAGCTGTCGGCTCAGAAGGAATCAGACACGGCAAATATTCATCAAAATCATCCCAATCGATGTCTGAATCCGAGGGATCTGAATTAGAAGAACAAGATTGAAAATCATCATCACCACTCATCCCAACACTATCAGCCTCAACTGTATCCTCATCCAGGGGTGTGCTCTCCAGGCTCTCAACTGCCATAAGCTTTAAATACAGGGAATCTTTAGGCAAGGCGAGGGTCTGTGCCACGGGATCTGTCCAAATGGATTCATCATCTGTCATCACAAAATTGCACTCCTGGTGGATGTCTAGCTCGTCCTCTGTCATCTGCTCAATATCACTGGATTGCTCTGAGCATGCTAATTCTCTCGCTCTGGTTTCCTCGATCGCCTCTATTTGTATGGTTTCGCCCTCTATGCGAAAACATACCTTCCCACTCTCATGGTCGGATACCGCCTTGGCTGTGGCCAAGAATGGGCGTCCAAGTATGATGGGGGCATCGGTTACCGACTCAGGGATCTCCATGTCCAATACAACACAGTCCACGGGGAATTTCAGGCCCTGAATGGTAACGACCACGTCTCTCAATAACCCCTTCGACCTCTTAGTCGACCTATCAACAAACTGAAGGACTATCCTGCTCCTAAGAAGAGGACCAAACTCGAATCGGTCGAGTAAGGCTGCCGGAAGAAGGTTAATCGAAGTGCCGCTGTCTAATAGAGTACGGTCAAATTTCTGCTCATAAATCTCGCATCTGACATAGGAAGCTCCTGCATCAGGTCTCTTGGCTGGCAATTTGTTCTGAATGGTGCAACAAGTGTCATGAGTGAGCATACGGATTTGATCTCTATACCTCTTCTTCCTGCGGACTGTAGTTGTCTCTTTCAAGTTCTTTTTGAAGAGGGGGATATGCTCAAATGCTTCCCGTAGAGTCAGCTGAATGTGGAATCTATCAATCATATGGTTGTTGAACTCTACCTGCTGGGTCTTCTTTGGATTTTCTATTTTATTCCCCTTCGCCCGACGGAGTGCTTTAGGGAGGGGGATGGAAGGGGCCTCCGCAGATGGAGGACTAGGAATAGGTCCCTGTGCCTGTGAAGGAATATAATCCATACCATGATCATTATTCAACACATATGGATCTGAAATGTGAACAGAAACTCCTTTATTCGTATTTTTATTCTTTTTCTTGTTACCACAGTCCTAAGATACAAAAGGTGGTAACACCACAGAAGGAAGCTCAACAAAAGTGGAAGTGGTGGACTCAGTACCACCCACGGCATCTGACTTCGCGGCCTCAGCACCACGCTCTGGTTCTGTATCAAGAATGGTGGCCTCAGCACCACCGTCTGCATCTGGTGTCACGACGGCCTCAGCACGTCGTCTGGATC
Organism: Ottelia alismoides; assembly: GCA_037367405.1. Taxonomy (NCBI): domain Eukaryota; kingdom Viridiplantae; phylum Streptophyta; class Magnoliopsida; order Alismatales; family Hydrocharitaceae; genus Ottelia; species Ottelia alismoides. The sequence continues at coordinate 344,234 of JAZKJV010001853.1, read as the reverse complement.
TCCATCCTTGGTTGCATCAGCACCACCGTCATCAACGTCGTCATTAGATCAATCAACACCGCTACCTGGCTCATCTGACGCTCCTGATTCTGCATGTGGCTGTCGCTCAGATGAGGCGCCGCCAACTGGCATCCTACCGCTCCTAGTAGTCACAAAATCAGCATCATACAAAGAAGAAGACATGTCACTCAAATAATCACTAGGAGAGGTATCCTCTGTGAACTGTACCTGCTCAGACTTTCTTTTCATATTGTTCGGGTTAGGTTCAATCTCAGCTGGTATGGCAGCTTTGCCCTTGATGATATCCCTCATCTCCTGCTGGAACTCATCCATTTCCAGCCGGAAGGATGCTCGTTGTTCAGAAAGCAAGCGAGCAAGGTCATCTAGAGCTGGGTTCTCAAAGGCGGGACCCTGAGTACCAGATGTGTTCCCCTGTAGGAAATGAGGCTGCTGTTGCTGATACTAGGGAGGATGGGAGTATGACTGTTGAGGCGGCTGACGCTGCCTCCACTGCTGATTGTGATAGGCGGGACAAGGACCATGCTGGTATTGCTGCTGGTGGGCATACTGGGGCTGCTGCTGTTGCTGGCTGTTCTGCTGTCCTTGAGCGGGAGACTTCTGTTGGGATGAGGAGCCACCATTACCCCAACGGAATCCGGGGTGATCACGACGAATCCCGGGCTGCGGGTACCGGTCGTACCAAATCCCATTGACCTCCATCAATGGTTCTTGATCAAAAGATGGTGGGGGTAGAACTGCTAGTGGCTAATCCGGCTGATAGACCACCATCGAGTGTCTTGAGATGGCGGCTGCGACGGGTAATACTGCAATAGCAGGACCGGCTCTGCCTGAATGTGGTTGACCTGGCGGTGTGAGGCAGAGGACTGGTGCGAGCTGCTGCTGCTGCTTGGATCAGTCCGTGACCTGGGAGGCTGCAGAGTAGACGTCTGTGCCTCCTGGATGCAAAGAATCTGCGTCTTCAGGTCACTCATTATCTTGGTAATCTGGTCCATCTGGGCCAGTCCTTGCGTCTGCTTCTTCTCGAGGATCTCGAGACGGTCCAACTTATCACTAATGATGCCCATGTCGGCTGCAGCTGATTCGGCTTGGACTGCGACCGCCGACGGAGTGTGGGGACCGGCATCGGTGCGGGTGATCCTCTGAAATGATCCCGCTCCTTGGGGTGGCTTCTATTGTGTGTAGACTCTAGCTTGGGCCATGACCGTAGAGTTCTCTGCCATTCCTTCATAAATGACCCAGATGTCGTCTTCACCCTTGGAAAAGTATGATCCACCATAAGAGGCATTTACAAGCCCCTGCAGCTCCGGTGTCAGCCCACAGAAGAAACTTTGCACCAGATTGGGCTTGGATATATCATGGTGTGGACACCGGTCAATGAGCTCTCTGAATCGATCCCAAGCTTCATGGAACTGTTCATTAGGGATCATTGTGAAGTTACTGATCATAGCTCTTGCTACGTTCATCCGACCGAGAGGATAATACTTCTTCAAATAGGCGGTCCGGAGTTGTGCCCAAGTGTCGACGAAGCTCCCCAAATGTTTCAGCCAGTACGCGGCTCTATCAACCAAAGAGAATGGGAAGGCTATCATCCTGATGGTGTCCATAGTCATCAGCCTATCATGAATTGTACTGCAGATCATCTTGAATTCTTGAAGATGGAGGTGTGGCTCTTTGGTCGGCAACCCATGGAATTTAGGCAGAAGCTGAATAGTGTGGGGCCGAAGCTCGAAGTCTCCATGGATGGGAGGGAGTCGGATCCACTGATGAGTGAGGGAAGCTACTGGATTATGGAATTCTCTGATGATGGTCTGCGGCGGCCTCTCCTGGTTGGGTTCTCCTCCCTCGTTCTCTACAACTGGTATATCACCTCCACCGCCACCGTCCCCAGGTCGGTTCTCTCGCATCTGTACGATCTCTCTCATGAGGTCACCCATAAAGACTCCCTGGTCTTGGATCTGCCTCTGCATAGTCTCCAGGGATGCTAGCAATGAATTGTTGATGGCTGCTTGATCATATAAGAATGGAGGATGCTCATGCTCATCTGGGTGTTCTCCTCTGTCTACCATGTCCGGATTCTCTGAAAATGCAAAAGAACCCATCTCAGGTGCCGTCAAATGATCTGAGCTCTATGATGCACTAAATTCTGAAACTCTTGGACTGATGGAAGGAGAAGGGTGGTCGAGGGGGAACAGGGCAGAAGTGAACTCAGGCTCGGAGAGTGGGTCTGGAATCTCCGAGGTCGTACTAGATGAATAGGGAGGAGTGCTGGATAGCGGTGCCGACAAAGTCGGCCTAAGAGATCTCCGTCTTAACATCTTGATTACTTGAGAAGAGTAAGGCTGAGAAATGAAGAAGAAGGTGGCAAAATTGCGCACAATTGTGCGGTGTTTTTGATCTTGACCAAAATCCAACTAGCAATCAAACACAAAACAAGGGGATTCACCAACTCAACCCGTGAAGCCGTAAGGGTTCGGCTTTTGTCTTTGTAGTTTTTAGCTTGAATTCAGGAAGTTATCTTTCAACGAGTCCTTAGAGCGCCACGCCTATAGGAGCGAGAGTACTGTAGGAAGAGTATCCCGTACTTGTCCTCCTCCTGTGTAACATGTAGTCTGCACTTTTTGAGGTCCTTTTAACCCTTCCTGGATCCCTACTCAGCAAAAGAATTAGAGAAAGGAAGCCAATAGGCGAAACAAATACTTTGGAACTCGCTCACAACGGAATCACCCGTGAGCATGCAAGAACCTACTCAGACGCAAGATGATGAGATAGACACCCCCGTGAAGGCGTGGCCTAGGCTCAATACTTCGGACAAGGTCGATGCTCTACACAATAGAGAGTCATCACTGGTGACCAAGCCCTACTCGTCCACGTACGATAGAAGCGCCAATACTTCGGAAATCCAGGCGATACACAAGGCAGCCACAGACTGGGTTTTTTGGCTCTAATCCTTACGAAACCGCTCTCTCACTTGGAAGGAGACATTCCCATGCAACCTGAATACAAGTGAGGGTGTTACTCTCCCCAAGCAATGAATCCAATTACCAGTTTTATTTAGGTCAAGTTTTCTTTAGAAGTCCCTTTTTATTTTTTTGGTGTTATCACTTGCTTTGAGTAGATTCAAACAAGCGCCTAACATTTTTGTTTTTTTCTTGATTCCTATGTGACCCAAAAACAGAGGGAGAAGAGTCAGAAAAGCCAATGCAAGTGGCACTAAGATGGAAATCTCACCTTAGTGCTTAAATGATGAATGCAAAGATAGAAGACTTACAGTGACTCCCAGCTCTCTCCATGTGGGATGCAAAATATGAATTTATAAACCTAATCTATATGCCAATATGCACACGAAAATCGTCCTAAGCAGGCAATTGCTAACGTGAAGAACCACAAGTCAGTCACCAATCCTCAATCCAAAAAGTCCAGTCTAGACTCACCCCTCCTCTTCTTGACACATCGAGTTCAGGAGTAGCGCTTGATGGGGGTGAGCTCGCGGCACGTAGGCTTGAAGATGATGATGCGACTGTTTAATTAAACTAAGTCCAAATACGCACTATAGATACATGCAATGGTTATTAGGATGTTTGGACCTAATCTAATCGATCAAGCAATGCCTAAAAATCTAAGTGCTCAATCCACAAAAGAAAGGAAAAATAAAACAAAACCGGAAAATGACAGCGGTAAAACACGATAAAAACCACAGTGAGCCTCCAAGTGTACAAACACTTGGAAGTTGGGCCCGAGTGTCCAAGTGTCCAAGTGTACCTGTATTATTACAATTTAAAAATGGTCTCTCTCTCTCACCAAAAATGAAATAAGAGCTAGCTAACACACTCTCTCTCACTCCTCCTGCTCTCTCCTATCGGCTTGGGCTAGAAAAGTCGACTCCGCTTCCCAAGGCTGCACCGAATCACCTAGGCGATCCTCCTCGATCCGCGGTCCCTCACAAGAAGACAAGAAAAGTGATGGCCAGAAAGCTCACAGATAAATATAAAAAAACAAGAGAGACAAAGCAAGCAATAATGTAAACAATCAATCACAATCAATCAAAAATGTAATCTATACGCTGTTGCTCCCCGACAACGGCGCCATTTGATAATCACGGAATCGAGAGCGGTCGTATTGATTCACAAGGCGAATCAACAGTCGGCGTGTTGACCACTTCAAAATCCTGTATTTAATCAACAATGAACCCACAATCAAATATCAAATAATGACAAGCAAAATTGTAAGGTTTTTCTTTTGAAATTTTTAGTGATTTTTGGACTAACACTAAAATATGATAAGAAAAGCAATATATATTTTTTTTGTAATTTTTCAAAACGTTTTTATAATTTTTATGGATTTTCTAATGCAAACAGTGCTGAAAATGCATGTTTTTTATTTTTAACAAATATGAAAATGCAATAAAAATGCAATGCAAAAATATAGCGTGAATGAGCAAGTAAACAGGAGCCTATGGTATTTTTTTGAGAATTTTTCGAGTTAAAATGATGCACTAAATAAATACAAACAACATCAAGAAACTACACTACTAGCAAGGGCAGAAGTGAAAATAAGCAAACATCCAGGGGCCAAAGTGCAATTTTCACGCAAAATATTCAACTACTAAACACAGTTCCTGGATTAAATATAAATACCCAAAGCTGCAAGGGCTTAACCACAAAATCAGCATGCCTACATGTAGAAACACGTGACCTAGCAGGGGTATAGATGCAATATTACAAATCTCCAGGTGCAAGCATGCAAATATCCCAAAAAGTTTACACTTAATATCAAAGTTCTAGGACTGAAACGAAATACGATAACCATGAAGGGGTCCCGTGCAAAATTCCCTTCACCTCACGTGTACTGGTCATGTGAGGTGACGTGGCCAGAACCTATACACAATTAGGCAAAGTTCGGGGGTCTTTTTATAAATATTACAAAATATTTTAAACAACAAATGAAAGGTTAAGGATTAAATGAAAAATACAAAAATGGCAGGGGTATACTTGCAAAATGCCCATGCCTGGCGCGATCCGACGGCCGTGGCTGATTCACTTGACGCGTGGTGACGATATGACGACCGACGATGCTTCGCTTCGACGTCTGAGATTAGATCTCAGATCGAGATCTGATGGTGGAGGGGTGCTGACGATCTGACGGTCGACGGGCGATCTGGAGCTCCGCCTCAATCCAACGGTGCCGAAGGCCAGAGCAGGAACCACAGAGGAACGCCGGCGAGGCGAGTTTCTCCGCGCTCCTACTCCTTCTCCAGCGACCTTCTGAGCTTCAAAATAAGGCTGGATCCCCCCCGAGGTCTGGGCTATCTCCCAGGGGCTTCAAAAGACCTCAGCGGTGGTCGGGGCTCACGGAGGAGGACGGCGGAGCTGTAGAGCTCCGCTGGGATCCGACGAACTTCAAAAACGCTGATGGGCTCGAGTCAAAGTCCGTTGACCTGCAAAAACAAGTGAGAGGACCCAGGGCAAAGTGCCCGGGTCCCGCGGGGGTGGAATGGTGGCGCGATCCGACGGAAATGGAATCGGCCGGAGGTGCGCTCCGGCGAGGTGAATTGATGGTGTGATTTGATCGATAAAACCTCAAATTTCTTTGGAGCTTTTAATCCTAAGCGTACGGGGAACAAAATGCAAAAGAAAAATAAGCGAAAATGGCTGCCTCGATGGTGGTGGCCGGAGGGAAGGGGTACCTCGACCGTCGGAGTTGGGGGAGGTCGTGGAAGTGCCTCAGGCGTCGCTCGACCCTCTCGAAGGTTGCAAAGAAGACTTGTCACTTCGTCCTTGCTCTGGGGAACGAGAGGGAAGCTAATCCTATGGAGGGAGACGTTTAAAAAATTAAGGCCGGGCTCCATTCTTATGTGGTTTGACCCTGCGAGTGGGGTGCTTCAAAGATCGAGGAGCAACGCCTCACACAACGATCCAAAGCCCTAGGTTTCCTTTGGGCGTGAATCACTGGTAATCGAGGAGCAAAAATGCTGAAGGAATCGATGCAGAAGAGTGAAAGGTTTGACCTCGAAAAAATCGAGAAGAGGGGTTAAGAACAAGGTCTGACAAATGCACATGGGGCGGGTCAGAGAGTTGACCGAGGTCAACTCTCAGACCCTCCTGGTTGGTCCACGTGGACCAACCAGGAAAACCCTGGAAAAATGATTTCTAAATTCAATTTAAAATAGAAAATAAACGAATTAAATTTTGGTTATTAAATAAAAAAATTTATTATTTTATAAAGTATTTTATTCTGATTTTTAATTATTTTTATGAGGTGTAAATTTAAAATTTCCTTTATGCCCTTTATAGGTATATACACACATATATATATTTTATTCTTTTATTTTATTTTGTGTTTTTAATTTCTTTAACTTTGTTTATTATTTTATAAAATTATAAAATACTTGTTTACACATAAATATATTTTTATTTTATTTTTCTGATGTGTTTTGTATATTTAATAAAATAAAAGTAGTATTACTATAGGTATGTATATAGGTATAATGCCTATGTATTTTATATACATGTATTTTGTTTTGAGTTTTATTTAGGTTTTTATTCTGGTTTTAATGCACCTATATACTATAAATAATATTTACATAATTATAAAAATATAAAATTATAAAAATAATGAATAAATAATAAAATGTATATTTTAGTCTGTACAAGTATACAATATGGGTCCAAAACTCAACTTTTAAACCGTAGCTCCGCCAAATGCGAAACTACCGCCATTAAATGGCTTATTTTATTCTATATACAATTAAAGGTGATTTGATGCATTTGGAGTTTTCATTTGTGAGATACAGGTTTGGGAAGTTGGGATTCTGGAATTTTATTCAGACCATAACTTTTTATTTGTACATTATTTTTGAGTGAAATCAATTTTGTATTTTTCTTTATTTAATTATCCACAACTTTTCTGTACAAAGTTTCTTTATTTGAGGTATAAAAAGTGGAACCAAAAATAGGTCCCAAAATAAATAAATAATGAATTAAATAAAAGGGGTTTTGAGTGTATTTTGGCCCTTATCTCCCCCTACTTTATTCCTTGTCGACCTATTCATCAAGATGCCTAGGTCTCGGGATTTTGGGTCATAAAATATTTACAATATTTTATTCTTTTTATTTTCTTTTATTTATTCTATAATTTTGGCTTTAATTACAATATTTTATACACTATTTACATGCACATATATGAATGCTAAGATGCAGGAATTAATGCTATTTACACGCATTTGCTAGGGTTTTTGATGCCAAAACGATAGAATAAAGATGATGAAATGTGGCTTCATCATCCCCCTATACTTAGGATCAAGTAATCCTATATATAGAAGACTGTACACAAGGGGAAATCCGAGGAGTAGAATGTACTGGGTTTACCACCCCCCCGCATACTTAGGGTAAAACACCCCTAAGTATAGGCAGCAAAAAATAATTAAAAGAATAATCACAAGTCTGATACCCCCTATACTTAGGGTAAAGAACACCCTAAGTATAACATAATCACGAGATGGAGATGGGGTGCTAGACAAAAGAATGTGCGATATGGACATCTGGATCTATACAGATGCGATCAATGTTGATGTGCCTCTCAACAAGCGCTAGAGTTTATGCCCCTAGCTGGGCGCAAAGGATAGGACAACGTTGTATAAAGGTTTAGGATGGCATCTGTGAGGTGAATAGCATATTGTCATTGCAGTCTCAGTGAGAGAACAACAACAAACTCAATAGAGGAAATTATGACACCTAGGTGAACAATCAGACGGGTGTCTGCTACCGGGTAAAGATATTGGAAAATGAAATTCGGCTCCGGTAGCACAAAAGAAATCGTCGGCTCAAGATCTGAATGGAGTGAAAGGCAGAGTCAAAGAAATCAAACATTGAGAAGGAGGGATCTGTCAGGGAATCCTCCATGTCAATCACCATCTCGAATAGATAAGGTGGATCAAGATCAAGAGAGTCACTAAAAAGGCCGATATCCTATGCATGCAATGTAGATAAATCAGTGAAATCATTAAATACCTCAAAGATCGGGTCATCCTCGTGGGGGTCGTCGAGGAGAGAAACATCAAACTCATGATCACAAATATCTGAAGACTCGGTCTCGTGATCCGACAGATCGGATGCACTCCCAAAAAGTGAAACTGAGTACACCAGGTCCGTGGAATCCTCCCGCAGATAACCCTTGGGGAGTAATGTCAAATCATCAGGGAACTGGGGATTGATGTTGTCAAATATCAGGTCCTCCTAAAATATATCGACCTCATCAAATGGGAGGACACATGGCTCAAATACGGGACTATCTATGTCTGTCAAACACAAAATTGGTTCTTCATCAAGCTCTCTATGCTGAGATGGATCAAATTGTATATCTGAATATGAGAAGATCTTCTGAAGAATAGACACTGAATCAACTGGGCATGAACACTGAAATGACTCAACGGATGGTTGAGATGTGGACTCCTCCTCTATTTCTTGGGCTTCTAACAAATCTATAATCCAAGAATCTTCTACGTGAAAGAGCGGGACTGGCTCAAAATCTGACAATAAATCCAATGGGTTCTCAACCAATGTCTGGCTCTGGGAACTCACAGTAGTAGTCAAGACATTCATCATATGAAAAGTAGTAGCATACATATCCTTTGATTGGTGTGTGTTGTCTGAATCTGCATGATGTGTCACATACTCAACATGTGTCATCTCTCCCTCATGTGTTGCCCTGAATAAATCATCTTGTGAATATGGGATGTCTGAAAGTGTATCCAAGATGGTCTCAAATAAATCCAAGTCAAGACTGTGGTGTGAATCACCACATGAGGTAATGATATATGCAATCTGCTCTGTGGTCATTCCCCTCATGGCGATTTGGACTAAGTCAGTCATCGAAAATCCATGATTCGGAAATCGCCTCAAAAGATCAAGTAACCTCAACCATGAATCTCTCAATGGATCCTGGGGGTCAACTGAAAAATCATGAATACAAGACCACATCATGTCAGTTCTACGCTGGGGGTAAAATCTCTGCAAAAATAATGATCGTAAATCTCCCCCACGTAGCAATCTTCCTCCCCAACTCTCTATGCCATCTCAAAGCTCTAGTCTGAAGTGAGAAAGGGAAGGTCATCAACATCAGATCCCCAGAAGTGATATCAAGGTATGACTGTGATTCATAAAAATCCTCAAACTTAGATATATGAAGATATGGTTCCACATTCACTCCTCCTGAAAACTTCGGCAGTAGATTAGTGAACTCTAAATCTAAAATGAAGGGGCTCAATTTAGTCCTGATCTTGGTACTCATCCATCATCATAGGATAAAAGTTGTCTGAAATTCGCAACTACCCCATTTGCTCTCCTATGGAATGCATTCTCATCTCATCAAGGTAATCGCCCGAGTCTCGTATTTGGTCTCCGCGGGAGTCACTCACAACATGTCCCAAATCAGAAGGTGGGTAGGGAGAATATGGGAAATCGGTCAGAGTTTCGACTTCCCAAGAGAGTGGACGGGAATGATGGGCATGAAATGGAGATACCGCAAAATTCAGCTGAAATGAAGTGTGACCCATCATGAAGAGAGGGAAATGAGAATGATGAAGGGTGGGAGGGTGGGATAGAAGAGAGTGAAAGAAAGAGAAGGTGACTGCTAATGATAGAAAATAAACATGACCAACTCATACCAAATACATTCAAACACAAAGCAAACCCCCAATTCACCAACTCTACGCAATGTGAAGATCGTGAGATCTGGTCTTTTATCTTTTCAATTTTAGAGTTATGTCATCAAACAAAAGTTGTACAAACACTTAGGAGGCTTGAATAGGATTTGGGAACTACTCCTTAGTGTGCACGCGAGCAATTAAAAGCGCCAACAATGAGGGGATCTCTCTCCCAATACAATGAGGAATCAATTACGTTTAATTTTAAAAGTCAAGTTTAATTAGCAGTCCCATTTTTTTTAATTTTTGATTTTCTATTTTTTTGGATTTTTTTCAAAGATAACGCCTACTGAGCTTTCCAATTTCCTTTTTGATTAATTTGAATCCAAAAACAGAGGGATGAATTTAAAAAAGACAATGCACGGTCAAACACAATGATGCATGCAGAGATAGAAAATGTGTACCTTCCTCCATCACTCTACATGCAATATTATCCGTGCATAAAATTAAATACTGAAAGTAAACTAACTATATGATGCACGTGGAAATCGACCTTAGACGAGTAGCTTCTATTGATCGTGAAGAACAATAGTTAGCTAATCGAATCGAGTTCGGAGTCCGATCCTAGGAGTCACTCGGTGCCCGCCACAACGGGTCCTGCCAGCGCTGTATGTGACTCCTCATGTCACGTGGTCTCAAATTAAATTAAACTAACTTTTTCATTTATTTTTTAGCCAAGGTTCAATTACGTTCTATAGGAACAAATAAGCAATTAGGTGTTGGACCTTAGAATATTACATCACAATCAATCAAAATTCCTACCTCTAGGGGCTAAATCCGCGGGAATCAAATAGCAAGTTATGCCGATGAAATCAAAAACACGGAAAACAACGGTGAAGTCCCTCAAGTGCACCGACACTTGTGAAACAGACCTCGAGAAAAGTCCAAGTCCACAAGTCCAAAGTTCTAAATTATTACAACAATGTTTAAAATGTTTTCTCAAATAAAATAATTGCTTTCTTCTCATCCATGCTCTTCCTCTTGTGCAGGTCCTCCAAAAAGTATCCAAGGACACTCCAAGCGGTTCCTCGCACAAAAAAAGGAAAGGTCAGAAAACCATTATAATATAAAGATACATATAGCACAAAATTTAAAAATGATTACAAAGCCGTGCTCCCCGACAACGGTGCCATTCTGATGAGCCAAAATTCCGACGCGGTTAAGATGGGAAAAATACGACAATGTCGTTGTTCCCAACCACTCGAATTGGTCAATCGAGAAAAACTTTGTTTTTAAACCACTTAAAAGATAATCAAACAATCAATGTAAATGTAAGCGGTTTCGCTTTATATTTACCTGGTATAGGGACCTGGGACGAACACAAGGAGCATGATTTAAGAACTATGTAGTCAATTTTCGAAATTAAATTTTTAGTGGTTATTATTATTTATTTATTTATTTATTTATTTTTCAAAACAAGCACAAAGGAATAAAAATGCACACATCGCTCTTTCTGTATTTTTTAAAATATTAAAAAATGCTAAAAAAATTTATAAAGAAAATGTTTTTGTGATTTATATATTTTAAAATATTTTTGGTAATTTTTTTAAATTTTTATGATGTTTTTGTGATTTTATAATAATCAAACAGTGAAAAATTTAGAAAATAGTGCACGATCAAGAGTATTTTGTAGCATAAAATTATTTAAGTACCCAATACTCCTGGAAATTATTTTTATACTAAAGAACAAAGAAATATCTACAATCAGAGACTGAAATCAGATTTTTTATTTTTCTAGAATTTTCTACAATTTTTTAAGTTTTTTCACTATTCATACTTTTTTGAAGTTTTATAAATGATAAATGCTAAAAAATTGGATAGAAATTAAACGACAACAAAACACACCTACACTATATATTTTTTGGAATTTTTAAGCGAATTTTTGAATTTGTATGAAATTTCTAATTTCAGACAGGTAGAAGGACACAATTTTTGTTTTTATAAATAATAAATATCAATAAAATACGATGAAAAATTTTCACGTTGTAGAAGAACATAGGAGAACACACACATTTTTTTGAAAATTTTTAGACCATGAAAACATTTATTCCATCAAAAAGAGCATGCAAATTTAATGTCTGCAATACATGGACTAAAATGTAATTATTCAATGTTTCTGCAATTAAAAGATAATAAAAATGAAATACATAGAGAATATTGTAATTTACCCACTAAAGACGTGCTGGATGTTGGCGGGGACTATTTTGCAGTTTTAGAAAATCCTAGGGCATAGATGCAATTTACCGAATAATTTATTCACTCTAGGATTCCTTCATTTGTTCTCCTTCTCAAACCAATAAGGGGCGCTGCTCCCTTCTCTACGTGAAGGCGGTGGGTGGTCGGCTCCTCTGGCGGAGGTCGGTGCATGGATGTAGGGGGTGCGGATGGCCACTGCCTCTCGCGGCTGAAGAGCGGAGGGCCAGTGAAGTTCGCGGCCTGGCGGAGGAGGGGCTTGTGGCCTGGTGGAGGGGCGGTTGTGGTGGCACAGGGGCGCAAGCAGCCACTGCCTCGGTGGTGCTGGCCGGAGAGAGCGGTGGTGGCACGGGCGGGCCACCATCGGTGTAGGCTGGAGGCGTGACAAGAGGGTCGCCGCAGATCTGAGCGCGGGCAGTGGTCACTTGACCTGCCGTTTATTATTTTATTATTTTATATATTTTATTTTATATGTAAACAACATAAATAATAAAAAGAAAAGTTTTTTTAAATTTTTAAACACCAACGGTCGACAACATAAATAATAATTTTTTATTTTTATTTTCTTTTATTTTTTATTTTTCCTGAAAAATGAATATTAGAAAAAATATGTGTTTTTATTTTTTATTTATTTATAAACAAAATAAGAGACATGAATGGGGATCCGGCTGAGAATGAGGAAAGGATCCGAAGATCCGACCACCATATGTGGTCGGATGTGAAAGGTTGTGATAGATAGAATGGAAACATACGTGGATCGAGAAAATGAGATGAAAATCGGTATCAGATGATAAGTGTGATATGGATTTTTTTTATGATTTTTAGGATCTAAATTCTAATAAAATCAGAGCAAAAATTATACCTATGATTTATGTAAGAAAAATGATAAGAAAGAAAATGGATCTCACCTCGGAATCGAAAATGCCGTGATGGCCTCGACGAAGGCCGATGCGTTGTCACCGGACGGTTCGGAGGCTGGACACCCTTCTTCAACAAGGTAGCTCTCGAAGATCGGGCTCCTCTCCCCCAATGATCGATCAAAGAATGAAAGAAGGAAGAGAAGCCCATTAAAAAGATATGAAAATAAAAAGGAAGGAATGTACAAAAGAAGAAGATTTTTATTATGTAATTAATAAAATAACTAAATAAATAAAACAATTAATTAATTTAAAATGAATTTCGAATTTAATTAAAATAAATAAATTAAATAATTTCCGAAAACTAATTAGCCACCTTAATAGTGGCTATTAAAGGTATGAAATCAAATCATATATACATGGTAGGTTATTAAATCAAATAAATCAAATAATTAAATACAAATTTTGTAATTAATTGATTAATTAATGCTAGATATTTTATTTTTTGGTGATTTTTATATAAGGCAATTAGTTGTATACAACTGTTATGTACATATAATATGATATATACATGTACAAACACAGAAGTGATTTTTATATCTTTTTTTAATTTTTTATTTATGTTTTAAAATTTTATTTTTAATGAAAATAATATTTATAAATATGTACACTATATATATAAATTCAAATATGAATAAATATGTAAAATATATAATGGTGAAACTACACAAAACACCCTAGAAAATCGACTTTTTAACCGTAACTCCAAAAATTATGAAACCACAGTCATTTGAAAGATAATTTAATTTATAGTATATTACAAGTGAGTTTGGTTCACTTTGATTTCACATGGAGCTGAATTGGTATTTCAATTATCACTTTGCGGCTTTTTCTGAGTGTGATTGTTTGTAATATGTACATTATTTTGCTTTGCAATTATTTTTATTAATTACAATGCATTTTTATTTACAACTTTTGTTTACAAAAATAATTGATTTGATGTCAATTTATGCACAAATAAAATAGTACAAGTTTTATACAAATATATACAGGGAATCTATGTGCAAATTATTTTTTGATTTTTGAATTGAAGATCCTATCTCCCCTACTTCATTCCTGGTCGATCATGTCAAGTCTTGACCTTCTCTCGAGGTTCGAGTCAGTCTGTATTTATTGTGTAAACACATCCTTCATTTTTATTTTATTTTTCTTTTCTTCTTTATTTTTTATTTAAGTACAAAAAGTGTTAAAAATGCATATTTTACAATTGCATGCAGGATGATAATTTTATGAAATTAGTGGGTATTTACAAGTGTTTGACTATGGAAATGAAGCTAAAATAAAAGAATAAAGGCGATGAATCGTGGATTCATCAATCCTTACCGGGAAATGGATTTAAAAGATAACAGCCTCTAAGTTCCACAAGATTCCTATTCATGTCTCCTCAACAGTCAGTTCAGAACAAGTCTACGTACACAAATTCTTATGACTATGAATCTTTTCTTGTATGGTGTAAGTAAATATATCTCCTCATCTCAAAAGTAGCAAAGAAACAACCTCTCTCAACAAGGTAACTATAATCCCCCAGTCCAGCAACTCTTTCCTCGAGGAGCGGGGATATTCCCTTCTAAGTTCAAGTACAACCAGCTCAAGAAGAGGGGACGGGGAAGAGAATGGACAGTAACCAGTGACCAGTGTCGCCAAGTCATCCGCTGCAAGCTCACAAACAATTGCCTTTGAAGCTCTTATTTTTTTCACTTGTATATACACTTTGGCAATCATTTTAATTTTCAATCAGGAATGTCCACTTTTAGAGATTCTGCATTTTTTATCTTTTTTTAAAATATATACAATGTGCAGCATGCACATAAGGAGTTTTTTTCTCTTGAGCCAGTAGACTATCCCTCTTTTGAATCATTATTGCAACTCCACAACATCCTGTCTTTAGACCTCAACATCGGTAATGAATCCATGATTAATTACCTTTATTCTTTTATTTTAGCTTCATTTCCTTAGTCAAAAACCTGCAAATACCCACTAATTTCACGAAATTACCTTTCTGAATGCATTTGTTAAATATGCATTTTTAACACTTTTTGTACTTACATAAAAGAATAAATAAGAAAAGGAAAAAGAAATAAAAATAAAGGATGTATTTATTCAATAAATGAAAATTGACCCGAACCCCGAGAGAAGGTCAAGACTTGACTTGATCGACCAGGAATAAAGGAGGGGAGATAGGATCTTCAATTCAAAAATCCAAAAATATTATTAAATATTTTTCCCTATATGATTGTATAAAACCTGTAATATTTATTTGTACAAATAATCACATTCAGAAAAAGCTGCAAAATGATAATTGAAATACTAATTCCTGCTCCATACGAACTCAAATTGAGCCAAACTCACTTCCATTATACTCTAAATTAAATTATCTTTCAAATGGCCGTGATTTCATAATTTTTGAAGTTACAGTTAAAAAGTCGGTTTTCTGGGTTTTTTTGCAGTTCCAAACCAGGTTGAGATGCACTTCCCTCCCTAGAGGAGGAGGAGAGGTTTCGCCTAGATGTGCTGCCCTCGTATGCTACCCCAAGCCAAAAGATTCTACCCCCTCACTACCTCCTCCATGAAGAGCTACGTGTAGAGTGCTTGTCCAAGGTAAGCCACGATATGAAAGAATCACGTGTGTGTTGTTAAGTATTCTATTTAGATTTATAAAAATGACATGTGAACATAGTCTTATGAACTCAAAGAATTAAGTCACTAGGACATGAAAAGTCTTAACTCTAGTTCTTATAAGGTTCCTATGAAATTAAGTGGATTAAGGTCCAACTAAGCTCCATTCTTCAAATTTATTCCAGACTTAGTTTAAATGTCAAAATTATCCTGAAAAATGCATATGCAAATGCAAGAAATATGTACACTGCAAAGAAAAGAAAGTAAAATCTTTTTGTGAAATTTTTAATTTTTGAACTTTTTATGAATTTTTGAAAAAAATGATGCACATGCAAAAAGAGTTTTTAATGCAAAAGTTAGCAATATATATATAAGTATAATTTTTTAATAAGGGTTAGGGATGAGATACACATATTTAAACAGGTGTGAGTCAATTATTTACAAGAATTATGTGAAAGCATTTAGAACTTGAGTAATTTATACAGGTTTATATACAACTGTATTTTTTTTTATTTATATAATTTTTTGTGTGATGCATATATTCCTCAAACTTATTTGAAAATAATTCTACAAATAATTTTAACAGGAATTTCCCCAAAATAGATAGAATATATACTATTATTCTCCAGAATACTTCTTTGATGAGATTACCAGGTTTCTTTTTCTCCCTTGACTATACTATATAGTACGAGCTTCAATTTAATCCTGAGGCCTTATATTACACCAAAAACTATACAAGATAAGTATTTCCTTCCTTTTTCATTCCCCTGTAAATAGGGATTGAAGGGCTTGACAGAGGCCCAAGAGAGATGTGACATCCCCCTCAAAGCGGCGGTAGCGACAAGAATGGAATATTCCAAACTATAGTCCAAAATAATTTTTCAAATAATTTTACAATCATTTAGACACATTTAAAAATAATTTTTTTCAAACTTTTTTCTAACAATATATATAGATTTTCAAAATAAATTTTCAATCATTTTTCAAAATATTTGCAAATAGTTTTTACAAAATAAATTTATTTCACACAAAGAAAAATTTTTGCAAGCCACAATATTTTTACAAAGGTTAAAAATATTTTTCAAATGTTTTTCAAATAGTTTTCGAAATATTTTTCAAACAGATTTTCAAACTACTTTCAAAATAATTTCAAAATATTTTAACCTGACTTATTAATCAGTATATATAAGAAAGAATTTTGAGGAAATTTCTGCATCATTTTATTAGTTTTTTTACCAGTATTTATACAGTATTTTATCCATATTAAAAATACGAAAGTTCGAGTTATGGCTAAAGTATATATACAATATATTCGACAACCCTATACTTAGCTCGAACTACGTCCTCATAGTGATCAAAGAGCGACAAAGAAAGACATAACTCGTGCTAAGTATAGAAAAGTGAAAAGAATACTATACTACAATGACGAATAAGAGAATAAGATCAATAGAAGTCGGTGATCCCCCTATACTTAGGATCAAGTAATCCTAAGTATAGAAGACTGTACATAAGGGGAAAACAAAGGGTAAGAATGTACATAGTCTACCTCCCCTATACTTAGGGTAAAATATCCCTAAGTATTGGCAGCAAAAAAGAGGTAAAAAGAATCAAAAAAATAATCACAATTCTGACACCCTCTATACTTAGGGTAAAGTACATCCTAAGTATAGCATAATCAGGTGATGAAGATGGGGTGTTAGACAAAAGAATGTGCGATATGGACATCTGGATCTATACAACTGTCAACAATTTTGAGGTGCCTCTCAACAAGCGCTAGAGTTTACGCCCCTAGCTGGGCGGAAAGGCTAGGATAACACAATATCGAGGCTCAGGACGGTATCTGTGAGGCTAATACCGTACTATCATCGCAATTTCAGTGGGAGAACAACAACGAACTCAACTCTGTAGATGATAACACCCAAGTAAACAATCAGGCGGGTGTCTGCTACCGGGTAAAGATATGGGAAGATGAAATCGGGCTCCGGTAGCACAAAAGAAATCATCGGCTCAAGATCTGAATGGAGTGAGTGGATGGCGACGAAGAAGTCGAACGTGGAGAAGGAAGGATCTGTCAGGGAATTCTCCACGCCAATCACTGTCTCAAATAAATAAGGAAGATCAAGATCATGATACTCATTAAAAAGGCTGATATCTGATGCATGTAATGTAGAAAAATTAGTAAAATCATCGAATACCTCAAAGATTGGGTCATCCTCGTGAGGGTCATTGAGGAGAGAAAAATCAAAGTCATGATCAGAAATATCAAAAGTCTCGGTCTTGTGATCCGACAGATAGGATACATTCTCAGTAAATGAAACCGAGCATACAGGGTCTGTGGCATCCTCCCGTAGATAACCCTCGGGGAGTAATGCCGAATCATCAGGTAACTAGGGATCTATGTTGCAAATATTAGGTCCTCCAAAAATGTATCGACCTCATCAAATGGGAGGACACACAACTCAAAGATGGTACTTTCTAGATCTATTAAATCAAAAATCAGTCCCTCATCAAGCTGTCTATGCTGAGATATATCCAAGTGTATATCTGAATCTGAGAAAATCTTCTGAAGGAGGAATACCGAATCAACTGGGCATGGACACTAAAATGACTCAACGGATGGCTGAGATGTGGGTTCCTACTCTATTTCTTGGGAAACTAGCACATCTAGAATCCAAGAATCTTCGATGTGAAAGTGCCGGACTGGCTCAAAATGTAGAGGTAAAATCAATGGGAACTCGACCAATGTCTGGCTATGGGAACTCACAGTGGTGGTCAACACGTCCATCATATGAAATGTATTAGCATCCATATCCTTTGATTGGTGTGTGTTGTCTAAATTGACATGATGTGTCACACACTCAACTAGTGTCATATCTCCCTCGTGTGTTGTCCTGAATAAATCATCTTGCGAATATGGAATGACTGAATGTGTTTCCAACATGGTCTCAAATAAATCCATGTTGGTACTGTGGTGTGAACCACCACACGAGGTAATGACATATGCAATTTGCTCTGTGGTCATCCCCCTCATGGTGATCTGGATAAGGTCAAACATCGAAAATCCATGATATGGAAATCAACTCAAAAGATCAAGTAACCTCAACCACGAATCTCTCACTAGCTCCTGGGGGTCAACTGAAAAATCACGAATACAAGACCGCATCATCTCTGCTCTATGATGGGGGTAAAATCTCTGCAAAAACAATTATCGTAAATCTCCCCACGTAGCAATCTTACTCCCCAACTCTCTATGCCATCTCAAAGCTCTAGTTTGAAATGAGAAAGGGAAGGTCATCAGCATCAGTTCCTCAGAAGTGATATCTATATATTTGCATAAAACTTATACTATTTTATTGTATATAAATTGACATCAAATCAATTTTTTTTAAACAAAAGTTGCAAATAAAAATGTGTTGTAAATAATAGAAATAATTGCAAAACAAAATAATGTACATATTATAAATAATCACACTCAGAAAAAATCATAAAATGATAATTAAAATACCAATTCCGACACCATACGAACTCAAATTGAACCAACCTCACTTCCATTATACTCTAAATTAAATTATCATTCAAATGGCTCTGATTTCATAATTTTTGTAGTTACAGTTAAAGAGTCGATTTTCTAGGGTCTTTTGTGCAGTTTTACCATTTACATATTTGTATATTTAATTCATATTTTTTATATATAATGTACATAATTGTAAATATTATTTTCATTAAAAATAAAAATACAAATAATAGAATTAAAAATTTATTATTTAAAAATTATTTCCTTATTTGTACATGTGTATATTGTATTATATGTACATAATATTTGTATACAACTAATTTCCTTATATAAAAGTATCGAAACATATCTAGAAATAATTAATTAATTTAATTTAGTTATGAAATTTATATTTATATTTAATTATTTAATTCATTATTTGATCTAAAAACCTTGTATATAAGATATGATTCCATACCTTTAATAGCCACCATTAAGGTGGCTAATTAATTTCTATAAATTAATTATTTTATTAAATTTATTTAATTCTGAATTTGTAGTAATTACTTAATTAATTAAGTAATTAAATTCTTTTATCAATTCCATCACTAAACACCTTCCTTAGGTGTATACAACTTCCTTTTTTATTTTTCATCTCTTTTTATTGGTTCCTTCATCCCTTATTCATGTTGGATCAATCTTTGGTGGAGAGGAGCCCGATCTCCGAGAGATATCTTGTTGAGGAAGGGTGCTCAGCCTCCGAGCTGTTCGGAGATGACGCGTCAGTTTTCATCGAGGCCATTGTGGCGTATCCGATCCCGGGGTGAGATCCATTTTCTTTTCCCATCATTTCTCTTAGATAAATCGTATATCTAATTTTTGTTTCACAATTGATATTTATATCCTAAAAATCCAAAAAATACACCACACATAATTTACTTCCGACACCGATTTTTCATCTCATCTCGCGATCTCTCCATTTCACGCTCTATCTCACGCAACCACGCACCTCCGACCACGCACGGTGGTCGGAGATTCGGATCCTCTCCTCTTTTTCCGTAGGATCCCCATTCACATATCCTTTTTTGTCTATAAAATAAATAAATAAATAAAATATAAAAAATTGCATACTTGTTTTTTTCTATCTAAACTTTTTTTGCAGGACTTCGACGCCCACCGCTGCCAAAGCATCGATCCCGGCCTCCGCGTCGCTCAGCAGCCCCCTCCACACTCAGCCGTCACCCTCCAGACCAGGCCCCTCTACTGTGTCGCTCGACAGCCCCCGCTTATGCCCAGCCGACACCCGACCTCTGCCTCTATCGCGTCGTTCGGCAATGCTTCCTCGCCATCGTGGCAACACCACCCGTGGCCCGACACCACGCCCCCTCCGGCTGTCGCAAGGCGGTGTGCTGGACCAAGATGACCAACCTCTGCCTTCGCGCCATCTCTCTAGCATATGCCACTCGAGCATCCAGCCCCGGTGTCTCCAGCGACACGCGGAGTCACACTAGCTGAACTCCCCACGACACAACCATGTCCACGCTCTAGGCTCCGGCCCGCACGACCTTCCTGTAGGCGACAATCGTCCATCTCCTTTTGGTTGAAAAGAAACAAAGGATGAACCCTAGGTTGATATTTTGAAATAATTTTTTTGGAAAAATTACAAAGTTGCCCTTGGAAGTTTTCATATTTGTAAAAGTGCCCTCACCGCAGAAATATCTTTGGGTAAATTCAATTTTTCACCTTCGAGTTTATTACTATTATATCCTTTGCAGAAACTTTTGAATAATTTTAATCCAGTCCTTCATGTCTAGAACTTGAAATGTGCATGTTTGGTTGACTGAAATAAATGTTTTTATTATTCTAAAAATTCTCAAAATAATTATGTATGTTCCTGCTGTAGTGTTTTTCATTATAAAGTTTTTTCATTGCATTTTATTTATAGTTCATATTTTTTAAAAAATAAAAAACAATATCTTTTTGTCTGTCCGAAATTAAGAAAATCATAAAAAGTCGAAACTTTTCATAAAAATTCAAAAAAATACAGTTGGTGTGTTTTATTATCTTTTAATTTCTATCCAATTTTTGTGCGCAGATCATTTATAAAACTTCAAAAGTGAAAAACTAAAAATCTTAAAAAAAATTGTAGAAGTTTTTAGGAAAAATCCAAAAAAATCTGATTTCAGCCTCTGTTTGTAGATAATTATTGGTACTTTAGCTTAAAAATAAGTTCCAAGAGTATTGGGTACTTGAGTAATTTTAAGTTGCAAAATAATCTTGGCTGTACACTGTTTCCTCTATTTACCATTGTTTGATTTTTATAAAATCAGAAAAAAACAGAAAAATTTGAAAAAATATCAAACATATATCAAACATGTAAAAAAATAAAAACATTTCCCATAAATTTCTAAGTTTTTTTGGATATTCTGAAAAATTTAAAAAGAGTGTGGTGTACGTGTTTATTCCTTATACTTTATTTAAAAAAAGATTAAAAATTAAAAAACCACAAAAAATTATCTTGGAAATTTGACTACATAGTTTTTAAATCGTGCTCCTTGTATTCGACCCAGATTGCTATACAAGGTAAATTTAATAATGAAACCGCTTACATTTGATTGTTTGATATTTCTCTTAAGTGGTTAAAAGCAAATTTTTTCTCGTTGACCGAATCGATTGGTTGAGAACAATGACCTGTTAATTAATCCATCTTAACCTTATTGAAATCTGTGTCACTAGAATGGCGCCGTTGCTGAGGAGCACGACTTTGTATTTTTTTCAGTTTTATTCTACCTGTTTCTTTATATTATAAATATTTTCTTACCTCCTCTTGTTTGCTTTTTGTACGAGAGACCGCTTGGAGAACAACTTGGAGTTTCTTTTTGGAGGACCCATGATGAACCGCGAAAACCGAGCGACTAAGGTGAGAAGGTATCAATGGTCGTTGCGACCTCAACCTCTTGGATCGGAGTCAATCAAGAAAACCAAGATCACCAAATATGAAATCAAACAATCAGGTCGAAAATAGCGGTGACACTATTTTATTTAACCTGGTATAGCTACCAGGATCAAACACAAGGAGCATGGATTGGGAAATCCTACGAAGTAGTTGGGATTCAAAAATAAGAATTTTTTGGTGGATTTTTAAGTTTTTAAATTTTTTTGGAATTTTTAATTATTAAGAAAATGAATAAAGGAAATAAAAAAGGCACAATCCAACAATTATTCAACACACCAAACTAAGTCAGAAAATTAAAATAAAAATATTTTTGGCTTTTCAAATATTTAGGTGTTTTTGATATTTTTCTCAGATTTTTATGATTTTTAATGGATTTTAAAAAATGCAATAATGAAAAAAATCAAGGGTACTGTGCGCAACCAGAATCTAAAGGCAATTTAAAAATATCTAAAGAGCCTATAAAATTCCAACAACAATTTTATGAGAAACTAGGAACAGAATACTAGCTACAGAAACTGAAATTGCATTTTTTTATTTTTATGAATTTTTAATGATTTTTCTATGTTTTAGTGTTTTTCTATTTTTAGAGTTATAAGTCCAAAGGTGATCAAAATTGGACTGAAGCAAAAACACGACAAAACAAACTCAGTGATTTTTTTGGATTTTAGAGGATTTTTAATATTTTTAGTTGATTTTTCAAATTAGACAGAGGAAAAATTAGAGGTTTTTGAATTTTTTTAAAATAGAAAATGAAAACAAAAATGTCCCAAAAATACAAGGAAATTTTTAAACAATGGCAGGAGCCACGTTTCCAAATTTCGTTAAGTTTGGATGAGATTTGATATTTTATTTAAGCAATCAAAGAGACACAACACACAAGGACCTAAGTGCAAAGAAAGTAAGTTCTACAGGCCAAACAATAACACATAGAAAAGGTATGGGGCCAAATATGCAAAAATCCCAGATCGCACGAGGGCGACACATGAATTAAACAAATAGGGGCATAAATGTAATTCCTATTTATATTAGTTTAAACAGTAACAACCATGAAGTTCATGAGAAAATATGCAAATATACCAGAAAGCACGTGACAGACCACATATAACACACAGAGGGACTATTTTGCAAATATGAGAAACACGAGGTCATGAATGCATAATGTCCAATCTCAAAATAACTTCTAAAAATATTTACAGGACTAATCAGAAATGAGAAAAGTATGAAGGGCCTAAGAGTAAATTACCCTTTATTACAGATCCAACGGCCAAGGGGGGTTCACTTAAGATCGGAGCTGCTGGAGCGTCCTCTGAAGCTGCTGGAATGGGGAAAATGAAGTTGATGATGATCTGCAGTTGTTGTTGTGCTCCGATGAGGCTGGGAGCTCCTGAAAGGCTCCGGTGACGTGAGGGACCTAGAGCGCATGTGCTTCAGTGTCAGAACTCCAGATGAGGTCCATTGTCTTCTGAACCTGTACAAGACAACCACTGTGATGAGGGCAAATTTCCTCGACCCGTTGGTGTGCGGAATGGGCGAAGGGGTGAGGCGGAGTGGGCTCTCCGGTGAGGCAATGGCGGAGGAGAGCATGAACCCTATTCCTGGGTGAAATAGGGGGGATAAAGTGGCGGAGAAGATGGAGCGAGGTCTCGTGAAGGTGAAGGGATTGTCGGTCGAACGAATGGGTGGTCGGAGTACGGTGAACGATCCGATAAAAGCTTGCTGGTCGAAATTTAAAACTTGAAATCTACGGATAACTAGAGGCTATCAAGGGTACCTGCTGGCTGCTGGCATCTGTGCTGAAGGTCACGGTTCTTCGGGGGTCGTCGCCTTGATGGATCGACGGTCTAGAGGCTCGGGCTTGCCGACGGCAGAGCACAGCGAAGAGGTCATCGGATTTGAGGCTTCCGGCACTCAAAACCTCGCTGGGACTCTCTCTCGCGTCAGTTGTCACTCAGACGAAAAGGAGGAGGTCCTTGGGGACAAGGGGGATGCCAAAGATCGGAAGAAATTGCGGCTCCTCAAGAATATAGACATTGTAGGTTCCGAGAAGATAGGAGCTTGAGCGCGCGGATCGAGGAATGGTTCCCTAGGGGAATCAGTGGGCGAGGGTTGCGGATCATTCCTCGATAGTCGGAGCGTCGAATCGAGCGGAATGGTGAACGGATCAAATCGGGGAAATCTTGAGAAAACGGGCGCAAACCGGATCCGCGAAGCAAACCGGTCCAGGGGGGTAGTTGACCGGTGTCAACGTTCCCCTATGGACCAATCGGAATATTCAAAGTCAAAATTATTTAGAAATTAAATATAAAATCGAAAACGATTTTATTTTAAAATATTTACAAAATAAAAAAATGTTTATTATTTTTCAAACTATTTTTTGTGATATTTATTTATTTTTTTTTAAAAATAAATTGTGTAATATACATTATATTATATTATATTATATACATGTATAAAGTACTTATTTTTCTGTTTTGATTTTTATTTTGTTTATTTTTATAAAAATACCCCAATTTTATATTTTATATACTTACAACATATAATTTGGAGTATAAAATAATTTTTATTGATTATTTACAAGGGTGAAATAAATAGGTATATGTTACATATGCACATGGTATATGTATAAGGTAGAGAGAGAAATTATTTTGTTTTTTATTTTTATTTTTTTGTTTTTTATTTATTTTTTAGAAATATATACAAAATAATAAAAACACACTTTTATTTTATTTTTGTGATAATAAAATATATACAAGTGATAAGGAATACACACATGGATGAATGGCCCTATCTCTCTCTACTTGTTTTATTTTGCGGTCAATCCACTGCTTGGCCCTCCCTTGGGTTTGGGTCACTCAATATTTATTCTAAATATCTCCTTCTTTTTCTTTATTTTTTATTATTTTATTTATGCATAAATGCATGATAATTATTGAATATTAACAAATGCATGTTTTTTTAGTAACTTATTGTATATACAATTATACACATGGTGTTCTGCCAAAATATCTAGCTAAAATAAAAGAATAAAGAGTGATGAATGGGGATTCATCACCCCCATACTTTACTTTTGCTAGTCCCTTAGCAAACACTTATTTGAAAAAGAAGTGAAAAAGAGAGAGAAAAAAGAAAAAGAAGGGGAATAAGGTTGATTATTAAACTTTCCTTCATTAAATTGAAATATGGAGCTCAGTCAGACCTTTGGATTATTAATTTGTCGAAACCTTATTTGGACTTAAGCTTAAAACTCAACAGCCTTTAAGTTACACCAATCTATGGTCAAGACTCCTCAACAATCCAGATCAGAACAAGTCTACATACACAGACTCTAATGACCATGAATCTTTCCTTGCACTGTGTAAGTGAGATGTAGCTCCCCACCTCAGAAATGACAAAGCGACAACCCCTCTTAACAAGGTAACTCTAATGCCTCAGTCTAGCAACTCTTTCCTCGAGGAGCGGGGTATTCCCTTCTAAGTTCAAGTACGATCGGCTCAAGAAGAGGGCGAAGAAGAGAATGGACCATGACCAGTGTAGCCATGTATCCTTGGGAGCCCAACCAGTGTAGCTGCATCTCCCGCTGCAAGTTTCATGAGATGGTCATGTGTAACATAAGCTTTGCTTTATTGGACTATATACACTCCGGTGGGTATTTTATTTTCAATCAGACCCACCACTTTTTTGGAGTTTTTCTTTCTTTGCACATTTTTTTTCTTTTTCTTTTTTTTTGATGTGCATAAGTACAACATATCTACATGGTGCATCATATATACATAACGAGTTTTTCCTCTTGAGACAGTAGACTATCCCTCTTTTTAAGCTTTATTGCAACCCACAACTCATGTCTTTAGACTTCATCACCACCAGACCAAGTTGAGACACACTTCCTTCACTATAAGAAGAAGAGAGGTTCCGCCTAAAAGTACTACCCTCATATGCTACCCCAAGCCAAAGGAAACTGCCTCCTCTCGACCTCATCCATGGAGAGCTACGTGTAAGGTGTTTGTGCAAAATTTACAAATATGCAATTTTTACAAAATTTTTGAAAATGTGCAAAATTTTTGAAAATATTTGAAAACGTGGATGTATGCATGAATGTAGAAGTTTTGCAAAATATTTACATACATTTACACAAGGTTTTTGCAAACTTTTTGTTTTTCAAACATTTTACAAAAACTTTATACTATATACATAATTTTGATATAAAAAATATGTACAAGCTATTTACACAAACCATTTTTACAAACATTTGTACAAAAATGATTTTTATAAATAGCTACGTATGTGCAATAAAGAATTTTATGTACAAGGAAAAATTTTAAATTTTTATGGTTTTTGGATGAAAGAATTTTTAGCCATTTTTATTTATTAACACACTCATACAAAGTACGAGTTTTGGCTAAAGTATATATGAAATATATACGACACCCCCTATACTTAGCTCGAACGATGTCCTCAGAGTGAATCAAGAGCGATGAAGAAGACATAACTCATGCTTAGTATAGGGAAGTGAAAAGGAATGGTATACTACAATGATGAATCAAATAATAGAATGAAGAGAACTCGGTGTTTCCCGCTATACTTAGGATCAAGTAATCCTAAGTATAGCAAGCTGTACATGAAGGGAAATCAGAGTGGGAGGATGCACATGGTCTATCTCCCCTATACTTAGGGTGAAATCTCCCTAAGTATTGGCAGCAGAACAGAGTTAGAAAAAGACAAAGAAGACAAATATATACAAGATGGAAGGGCATCACTCCCCCTATACTTAAGGTGAAGGATCCTTAAGTATAGGCAACGATAGGAGTAATGAAATAGAACGAAAGGAATAACTCGGTGTTTACACCCCCTATACTTTGGATGAGGTATATCCTAAGTATAGCAAAGATAATCCTAAATGAGACCTGGGGTGAAAACAAAGATGGAAGAAAGAACGATCAAATCAAGACGAAACACATATATACAAAGTGGACAATGTTGAGGTGCCTCTCAACAAGCGCTAGATTTTACGCCCCTAGCCGGGCGCAAAGGCTAGGACAAAGCAGTGTCAAGGTTCAGGACGACATCTGTAAGGCGAATACCGTACTGTCGTCGCAGTCTTGGTGTGAGAACAACGACGAGGTCAACAGTGTAAACAATGCCACCCAAATAAGAAATCAGGCGGGTGTCTGCTATCGGGTAAAGATATGAGAGAATGAAATTGGTCTCTGGTAGCACAAAAGAATTCATCGGCTCACGATCAGAATAGAATGGAAGGGTTAAGCCGAAGAGATCAAACGTGGAGAAAGAAGGATCAATCATGGAATCCTCCACGTCAATCATCGTCTCAAGAAGGTGTGGAAAGTCATGATCAGGAGACTCAGTAGTAAGACTGATATCCGATGCAGAAGGTGAAGAAATGTCAGAAACATCATTGAATATATCAAAGATCAGCTCATCCTCGCGAGGGGCGTCGAGGTGAGACAACTCAGACTCAGAAAGATCAGAAGACTCGGTTTCGTGATCCGACATACCGGATACACTCTCAGAAAGTTAAACCGAGTACACGTCGTATGGGACATCCTCCCGCAGATAACCCTCGGGGAGTAATGCTAGATCATCGGTGAGAAATGGAGGATCAGAATCTGAATGGGAATCTGCACCGCTGGCAAGTACGCACTCCTCGCACCAAAATATCTCATCAGCTGAAGTCTGCCTCTGATCAATCTGGAAATAGGAAAAGTTATTGGTCAACAAAGCAGAAGCAGTCGAAGTGTATGAAACTGATCCTCCAGTTACGACAGTGCTGGCTGTCATCTGCTCCTCATGGAATGGGTCTAGCTCATCATTTTGGAGGAGAGAAGGCACAAATATGGGACTATCTATATCTGTCATCCCAAAGTGGTATCCCGTATCGAGCTATGGTTGTTGGGCTGAGTCATGATATTTGTCCTAGTCGG
Source organism: Ottelia alismoides (assembly GCA_037367405.1). Taxonomy (NCBI): domain Eukaryota; kingdom Viridiplantae; phylum Streptophyta; class Magnoliopsida; order Alismatales; family Hydrocharitaceae; genus Ottelia; species Ottelia alismoides. The sequence goes on along the minus strand of JAZKJV010001853.1, from coordinate 316,402 downwards.
AGAAGTATCTCTGCAAGGTAGAAGCTGAGTCGTCTGGGAATGGAAACTGAAATGTCTGGTCTGATGACTGTAGTAGTGTGGGCTCCTCCATTTCTTGTAATATCAGAATATATGATATCCAAGACTCGTCTACTGAAAAATATGGGACCATCTCGACCTCTAGCTGGAAGACCAACGGGAACTCGAGCAGTCTCTAGGTCAGAACCTCCACTGTGGCAGTAATGTCATCCATCATCTGTGCTACATCAGAATCCATGTCCTCGGTCTGGTGTGTAGAAGCTGTATCCTCATGAAGTGCAACACACCCCACCGGTACTGCATCAGCCTCGTGTGGTGTCCCGACTAGTATATCTTGTGAAGATGGACTCTGTGAAAGTGCTCTCAAGAGGGCATCAAGTAAATCAATGTCGGAATTGTGGTGTGAACCACCATGCGAGGTCAATACCAGTGCAATCTGATCGACGGTCATTCCCCTCATGGAGATATTAATAAGGTCAGTCGGTGAAAGTCCGTGATCCAGAAATCTCCTCAAGAGGTCAAGAAACCTCATCCATGCATCATGTACTAGTTCCTGGGGGTCTACTGAAAAAAGCTGTGATCAAAGACCGCATCATATCTGCTCTAAGTTGGGGATATTATCTCTGTAAAAACTCTAAGCGTAGCTTTCCCCACGTAGCGAATCTCCTTCCCAATCGTCTGTGCCATTTCATGGCTCTGCCCTGAAGTGTAAATGGGAAGGCCTTCAACATCAGCTCCTCTGAAGTAATATTCTAATATGTCTGGTTCAGGCAGAAGTCCTCAAACTCAGATAGATGAAGATATGGCTCCTCGTGCACCTCTCCTGCAAATTTCGGTAGTCTGTGAATGAACTCCAAGTCTAGAGTGAAGGGACTGAGTGTAGAAGCTGACTGAGCCTCCTGGCATGTATGATTATCCATCATCATGTCGTCGGAGGTATCTGAAACTCACATCTACTCTCGATGGTTGGGTACGGAGTGCACTCTCATCCCAACAATGAAGTTGTCTGGGTCTCGTATCTGCTCAGTCTGATCTCCACGGACGTCTAGCACAGCATGCCCAGAAGAATGGTGGGAAAGGGAGGGAGAGAACGGAAGGTCGGTCGGAGATCTGACCTCCCTCGAAGGTGGACTGGAATGATGGGTGTCAGATGAGAAAGCTGCAGGAGTCGGCAAGAAAGGATGGAGATCCGTCATTTAGGGATAGAGAAGAAGAGGAAAACCTGAAGGGAGGGTGGGAGGGAAAAAGATAGATGATTAGAAAGATAGATAAAGGAGAAGAAGGCAGATGAGAACTGAAAAAGCAAACAAGATCGGTCAAGCAAACCTAGATCCAGCTACGCACGCAGAGCAGATGACCGTGAAGGTTCGGTCAATTATCTTGTATGTTTTTATTAGGTGATTAAATAGTCTTTCAGAGCGATTAAGAGAGCTAATAGGAATCCAATACTCCCAAAAGACTGTCCCGTATAAAAGGCCGGTAGTCTGCTCGGAAATCAGATGTGGCTCTAGCCTAGTGTGCGGGTCACTCTCTCTCCTCATCCAAACCAAGCAATGAAAGGATTGCTCTCGCAATACAATTTTTTTGGTGAAGTGATTTTCAGGTCTAGTTTGCTTAAACAATCCCAATTTTATGGTTTTTATTTTTTTAAGTATTTTTCAAATCAGACAACGCCTAACGAATTTTTCGGTTCTCCTGGTTATTTCAAGTCCAAAAAATGGGAGAGAAGGTTAAAAGACCGATGCGCGATCAAACACAATGATGTATGCAGAGTAAGAAATGCGCACCTGACTCCATCTCTCTACATGCAGGGTGATCCGCCCATAAAAGTAAAGACATAAATTAAACTACCTATATGATGCACAAGGAAAACAACCTTAAACGAACTAGTTCTACACGAGAAGCACGGTAGTCGGGTAATCAAGCTAAGTCTGGAGTCTGATCTTGGGAGCCACACGGTGTCCACCACAACAGATCATGCACGCGCTGTATGTGGCTCCTCATGGCGCGTGGACTCGAGCCTAATTAATCCAACTTTTTTTGTGATTTAATTAATTAGGTCCAATTATCGAACTATAGGCACATGTAGATAATTAGGGTTGGGCCTTAATTAATTACGTCACAACTAGAGAAAATCCTAAGGCTAAGGCTAAATCCTCGAAAATCAGATAAGTAGTATAAAATACAATGAAAACTGAAAACTGGCAAAAACAATGGTGAGGTCCCCCGAGCACTCCGGTACTCGGCGAAATAGACCCCGATAAACACCAAGAGTTTCTGAGAGTCTGAGTCTGTCCTTGTATTATTACAATAATATAATGCCGGAAATAAAATCTAAGCTAAACCTAAACTAAACTCCCCACACTCTCGCTCTCCTACGACTCTATGTAGAAAAGAGCCGCCTCTGAATCCAGCGGGTGCGTCGGCTTCCCGAAGAAAGCTGCCCTCGATCGTCGGGTCCCTCGCAAGAAGATCAAATAGAAATGTGTCAGTCCACAGATTATTATAAAAACGTGACAAAAAATGGAATAAAAATGAATGCTAGAAAATGCAAGTAAAAACAAAAAGCTGAAAAAGAAAACCGACTACTAAGCTGTGCTCCCTGGCAACGGTGTCATTCTGATGACCCGTGAAAACTGAGCAACTAAGGTGAGAAGGTATCAATGGTCATTGCGAACCTCAACCTCTCGGATCAGAGTCAATCAAGAAAACCAAGACCACCAAATTGTGAAATCAAACAATCAGGTAGAAAACAACGGTCTCGCTATTTTATTTAACCTGTTATAGCTACCAGGGTCGAACACAAGGAGCACGGATTGGGAAATCTTAGAAGTAGTCGGGATTCAAAAATAAGATTTTTTTGGTGGATTTTTAAGTTTTTATTTTTTTTGAAATTTTTAATTATTAAGAAAATGAATAAAGGAAATAAAAAAAGGCAAAAAACCAACAATTATTGAACACACCAAACCAAGTCAGAAAATTAAAATAAAAATATTTTTAGGTTTTGAAAATATTCAGGTGTTTTTGATATTTTTCTCAGATTTTTATGATTAGTAATGGATTTTATAAAAATGAAATAAGGTGAAAAATCAAGGTTACTGTGCAGCTAGAATCTAAAGGCTATTTAAAAATATCTAAAGAGCCTATAAAATTCCAACAACAATTTTATGAGAAACTAGGAATAAAATACTAGCTACATAAACTAAAATTGCATTTGTTTGATTTTTTATGAATTTTTAATGATTTTTTTAAGTTTTTTAGTGTTTTTCCATTTTTAGAGTTTTTATAAGTCCAAAGGTGATGAAAATTGGACTGAAGCAAAAACACGACCAAAACAAAACTCAGTGATTTTTTTGGATTTTTTAGAGGCTTTTTAATAATTTTAGTTGATTTTTCAAAATTAGACCAAAGGCAAAATCAGAGATCTTTTGAATTTTTAAAAATAGAAAATGAAAACAAAAATGTTCTAAAAATTCATGGAAATTTTTACACAGTGGTAGGAGCCATGTGTCCAACGTGAAGTTTGGATGAGATTTGATATTTTATTCAAGCAATCAAAGAGACACATCACACAAGGATCTAAGTGCAAAGAAAGTAAGTTCTAGGGGCCAAACAATAACACACAGAAAAGGTATGGGACCAAATATGCAAAAATCCCAGATCGCACGAGGGCAGCACGTGAATTAAACAAACAGGGGCATAAATGTAATTCCCATTTATATCAGTTCAAACAGTATTAACCATGAAGTTCAGGAGAAAATGTTCAAATATGCCAGAAAGCATGTGACAGACCATGTGTAACTGATGAGCCAAGAAAATCTCAATCAATCCAGGATAAAAATAATCACTCAAAGGGTCGTTGCGACCCGGATCGAGAGATAAATCAACTCAACAAGAAAATATGGATCAGACCACCAAAACAGAATAAAAATCAAACAAGATCAATAGTGGCCCTGGCTATTAGATTAGCCTGGTATAGCGACCATGGTCGGACTCAGGGAGCACGTGATGGCCTTGTGGCCTACGAAGTAGTCTAAAATAGAATAAACAAAAAGAAAGTGATTTTTTTGGTGGATTTTTAATCTTTTATAATTTTTGGATTTTTAAATAATAAAAGAAATAAGAAAAGCTAGCAAACAAGCGACTACAACAATTATTTAATCACTCAAAAATCACCCAAAAATTCAAACAAAAATGTTTCTATGTTTTTTTATAATTTTCTAGGTTTTTTGGTTAATTTTGGTGTTTTTCTGATTTTTAGGGAATTTTATAAAATCAAACAAAGCCGAAAAACAAAGGTACTGTCCAGTCAGAATTGGAGAGCCAAATTAAAATACAAAATGGCCTATCAAGGTCTGAAGAAATTTTCCTTGTAAAATAGAAAGTACAAAGAAAAATTAGGCACTGGAATTATTAATTTTTTATTTTTCTTTTAATTATTAGAATTTTTATAAGGTTTTCAAGGTTTTTCAAGTTTTATATTTTCTATATGTCCAAAAATGACCAAAATTGGTCAGAAAAATCAAACACAGCAAAACAAACAATATCTATTTTTTTGTAATTTTAAAGGTGTTTTAATATTTTTTGTGATTCTTAGAACTGGATAGTAAGAAAAATGCTTGTTTTTGATTTTTAAAAATAATGAAAATGCTCAGAAATGTCTCCAAAAATTAGAGAAAATTTTACATCATGGCAGGAGCCATATATCCAATTTTCATCGAATTTGGAGTCGTTTTGCTATTTTATTAAAAATAAGAACAAAGGCAGAGTGCACAGGGACCTTGTTGCAAGAAAAATGTAGTCCTGGGGCCAACTGATAACACGACAGAGAAGAATAGGTCCAAATGTGTAAAAACCCAATAAAACACGCCGACACACGTGACCCCAGGTTGGAAGGACTAAAATGTCATTCTTATTTTAAAAGATTCAAACATTAACACTCCAAAACTGTAGGGTATAAAATGTAAAATCACCACTAAAGCACGTGTCGAAGCACGTGAACACTTCAGGAAGGGACTAATTTTCAAATATCCAAAACTAGAGGGACCTCAATGTAATATTTAAACAAATTAAAGAACGTGACAAAATATTTACAGGACTAAAGAGTAACACCTAAAAAGTTAAGGGCCTACAGGAAATTTGCCCTTTATTTATTATCAATGGCTGAGGTGGCGCCACGTATCTGATCTAACGGCTGAGAATAATGGCTCCTCAACAAAGGAACGCAGGTCGGATCGAACGGTTGAAAAGAGGCCACGTGGTGTATCCAACGACTGCAAACGGCCTGCTCCTCAACGAAGGACTTCTGCGACGATCTGACAGTGGGGGATTTTCCATGTGAGGATCATATGACTGAAGAGTGTGGTGGCTAATCCTTGCTGAATCGACGGCCACGATCAAACCTCCAAAGATCTGACGGTATCTGCTGCTCCTCGAGTGGACAGATCTGATCTAATCTGGAGCGTCGAGGAATATCGGATGTCTGGGAAGGCTCCTGGAAGAACAGTCGGCCGGCGAACTTCACCGGCCCGATACACGCAAGATGGACCTCCCCTGCTGCTCCTGAAATGCAGAAGAGCTCTACCGTGAAACCCTGCAGCGGATGATGGTCTCCGATGAGGCTGACGACCACCAGAACGACCCCGCGACGGTAGTGGCTTGGAGCTCTTGTGCCCTGAAGTTCCGACCTCCAGACGAGGTCGATTTGACCTGGTACCTGCACAGGAAGAAAGAGGGGTCGAGGGCAAACTGCCTCGACCTGTCAGCGTGCGTAAAAGGTGAAAGATGCGGTAAGGCGATGGTCCTCCAGCGAGCGGCGGAGGAGGAGGACCGCGAACCTTGCTCCGGGGCAAGTCAAGGTTGGGTGGCTGAATGAAAGAAGGTGCGGAGAAGGGTCGTGAAGGTGGTGGCGTGTTCGGATGGGCAGATGGGTGAACGGAGATGGCGAATTCGGTCGGCGAAGGTGGCGGAGCGAATTGGGGGAAAACCTAATTAAGCCAAACTATGAGCTAACAGAGTTACCTGGCGGAGGAGATCGACTATGCTGGAGCTCGGAGAGCTCCGGGGGTCATTGCCTGCAAGGGAGCGTCGGTTCCCGAGGCTTGGGGCGCTCGCGGCGGCGCACGGCGGCGAAAGCGGTCGGATCAGAGGCTCCCGGCTGCCCGAGCCTCACTGCTACTCCGTCTCATTCCGCTGTCACTCAGGCGAGGTGGAGGAGGTCACAAGCGTTGAGGGGGAGGACCAAAGATGCGGAACAAGGCTGCCGGAGGCGATGCTTTATACTCCTAGGTGTCCGAGAAGACAAGGATCGAGCGAGCAAATCGGAGCTCGGACCCCTCATACCCACCCCGGGCGTGGATCATGGATCTGCAAGGAAGAGGTGTGACCCGGGGTTTGGGGTTTGAGGTGTCGGAACGAGTATGGAGTATATGAGGAAGTCGGGTCGGGCACTCAGATCCGAGGCTCAGTGGTCCGGGGGGAAGTTGATCGGGGGTCAACGTCCCCCGTGGACCAATCAGAGCAGGCCATGACAGAAAGATTTAAAATTCGAAATAAAATAATAAATGGCTGAATTATTATAAAACTCAAAACATGAAAAATGTTTATTTTATTTTTTTCTATTTTTTGTGATTTTTAATTATTTTTTGAGATAAAAGTAAGGTATTTACAATATAGTGCTATACATAGGTATATATACAATATTGATTTTTAGTTTTTGATTTTTAATAATTATTTTTGTATTTTATTCCATTTGATATTTTATTTGTTTATAGCATAAAATTAGGTATAAAAAGGTATTTTTATTTTATTTTTATTATTTATTTACAAGGGTAAAATAAATACCTATATACCATTTATATACATGGTATATATACAATGTTCTTTTTGGTTTTTTAATTTTGTTCTTTTTATTTAATTTTTGTTTTTATGGTTTTTATTTTATTTATTTACATCATGAAGTAAGGAGTATATACAATTTTATGGGATTTTATTTTATTTATTTACAAGGTAAAATAAATATATTGAGTGGATGTATGTGCATGGTGAATATGTACAAGGAATGTTAATTTTTTTTTGCTTTTTAATTTTTCTATTTTTATTTTAGTTTTGTACCAAATATTTACAAATATATACAAGCCCATTTTATTTTATTTTTAGAGGAAAATATTTTTATTATATTACAGGTATATTTACACATGAGCTCCCTTATCTCTCTCTACTTGGGCTTTTATGCGGTCAGGCCCATGCTGAGCCCTCCCTTGGGATTAGGTCGCTCAATATTTATTCTAAATATCTCCCTCTTTTTATTTTTCTCTTTATTCTTTTATTTATGCACAAAAAATGCTAATTATTGATTTTTACACAATGCATGCAATTTGGTAATTATTTGTATTTACAAGAAGTTACAGGTATTTGCAAAGGTTTTTGTAGCTAAAATATAAGAATAAAGAGTGATGAATGGGTATTCATCACCCCCTATACTTAACTTTGCTAGTCCCTTAGCAAACACTTATTTGAAAAAGAAGTGAAAAAGAAAGAAAAAGAAAAAGAGGAGAATGTACATGGATCAAGGTTGAATATTAAACTTGCCTTCATTAAATTGAATTATGGAGCTCGATCAGATCTTTGGATTATTAATGTGTCGGAACCTTATTTGGACTTAAGTTTAAAACTCAACAGCCTCTAAGTTTTACCAATCTATGGACAAGACTCCTCAATAAACCAGATCAGAACAAGTCTACATACACAAACTCTAATGACCATGAATCTTTCCATGCGGTGTAAGTGATATGTAGCTCCCCACCTCAGAAGTAACAAAGAAACAACCTCCCCCAACCTGGTAACTCTAATGCCTCGGTCTAGAAACTCTTTCCTCGAGAAGCGGGGTATTCCCTTCTAAGTTCAAGTGCAACCGGCTCAAGAAGAGGGGGAAGAGGGGAATGGACCATGGACAATGTAGCCATGTATCCTTGGGAGCTCTAACCAGTGTAGCTGAGTCTCCCGCTGCAAGATTCATGAGATGTACATGGATACCATAAGATTTGCTTTATTTGACTATATACACTCCGGTGGGATTATTAAATTTTCAATTCGACCCACCACTTTTTTGGAGTTCTTTTCTTTTTGCACTTTTTTTTTGTGTGCAACTGTACAACATATCTACATGGTGCAGCATATATACAAGGAGTTTTTCCTCTTGAGCCAGTAGAATATCCCTCTTTTGAAGCTTTATTGCAACCCACGACTACTGTCTTTAGACTTCATCACCACTAGACCAAGTTGAGACGCACTTCCTTCACTAGAAGAAGAAGAGAGGTTTCGCCTAGAAGTACTACCCTCATATGCTACCCCAAGCCAAAGGAAACTGCATCCTCACCACCTCATCCGTGGAGAGCTATGTGTAAAGTGCTGGTGCAAGTCAAGCCATTGTCTCTAAGGGTCATGCGTATGTTGTTAAGTGCTCTACTTAGGCTCATCAAGATGACATATGCTCATAGCCTAGTGGACTCAAAGAATTAAGTCCCAATGGACCTGAAAAGCCTTAACCCTAAGCCCTATAAGGTTCCTCTTAGAATTAGGTTGATTAAGATCTTAATCAAGCTCCATTTCCCAATTTAATTCCAGGCTAGTTTAAATGTCAACTATGATCCAGGAAAAACTATACAAGTATTTACAAAGATGCTATTTACAAATGTGACTTTACAAATATGCAAAATTTTTGAAAAATGTTTTGAAACCATGAATGTATGCATGAATGCAAGTTTTGCAAAATATTTACAAACATTTACAAAAGGTTTTTGCAAACTTTTTGATTTTCAAAACATTTTGGAAAAATTTTGTACTATATACATAATTTTGATATACACATATTTACAAATCCTTTACACAAATCATTTTACAATCATTTGTACAAAAATAATTTGTATTAATAAATAGGTATGTGCAGAATGAATTTTATATACAAGGGAGAAAAATTTTAGATTTTATGGGTTTTTAGCCATTTTTATTTAGTCACACACTCACATAAAGTACGAGTTATGGCTAAAGTATATATGAAATATATACACACCCCCTATACTTAGCTCGAACGATGTCCTCAAAGTGATCAAGAGCGATGAAGAAGATATAACTCGTGATTAGTATAGGGAAGTGAAAAGGTAGGCTATATACAGAGATGAATGAAAGAATAGAAATCACGGGAATCTCGGCTGTTGCCCCTATACTTAGGATCAAATAATCCTAAGTATAACAGGCTGTACACAAAGGGAAAACCGAGTGGAGGATGTACAGGTCCTACCCCCCCTATACTTAGGGTGAAATATCCCTAAGTATAGGTAGCAAAACATGGGTAGCAAGACACGAAGAAAACAAATATATACAAGAAGGAGGGACATCACTCCCCCTATACTTAAGGTGAAGAACCTTAAGTATAGGCAACAACAGGAGTGATGAAACAGAATGATATGAACAACTCGGTGTTTCCACCCCCCTATACTTAGGATGAGGTGTATCCTAAGTATAGCAAAGATAATCCTAAGCAAGACCTGGGGTGAAAAAAAACACGGAAGACAGAAAGATCAAACTAAGACAAAACATGTATATACAAAAAGGGTACAATGTTGATGTGCCTCTCAACAAGCGCTAGATTTTACGCCCCTAGCTGGGTGCAAAGTCTAGGACAAAGCGGTGTCAAGGTTCAGGACGGCATCTGTAAGTCGAATGCCGTACTGTCGTCGCAGTCTTGGTATGAGAACAACAACAAACTGCAAAGTGTAAACAAAGACACCCAGGTATGCAATCAAACGGGTGTCTGCTACCGGCCATGGATATGGAAGTAAGTGATCGGGATCCGGTAGCACAAAAGAAATCATCGGCTCGGGATCAGATTGGAGTGGAAGTGTGGAGCCGAAGAAGTCAAACGTGGAGAATGATGGATCAGTCATGGAATCCTCCACGTCAATCAGTGTCTCAAAGAAGTGTGGATAATCAAGATCAGGAGACTCTCTAAGAAGATTGATATCCGATGAATGAAATAGAAGTAAGTCGGGCAGATCATCGAATATCTCCAGACTAGGCTCATCCTCGCGAGGGTCATCGAGGTGAGAAGACTCAAAATCAGGAGGATCTAAAGACTCGATTTCGTGCTCCGCCAGATCGGAAACACTCTCAGAAGGTAAAACCGAGTATACATCGTGTGCGGCATCCTCCCGCAGATAACCCTCGGGGAGAGATGCAAGATCAGAAGTGAGAAATAGAGGATCAGGATCTAGAAGGGCATCTGCGCTGCTGTCAAGTATCCACTCGGTGCACCAGGCTGCATCGTCATCTGAAATCTAGCTCTCGGCAATCTAGAAGTAGGAGAAGGTACTGGTCAACACTGCGGAGGCTGGAAGTGTGTCTGCGGCTGATCCTCGCTCTGCGGCACTGCTAGCTGCTAACTGGTCCTCAACAAGGGTGTCTGTGTCGTCGAAGTGGAGGACAAAATGCTCGAATACGGGACTATCTGTGTATGTACTCTCAAAGTGGTGTCCCATATCGAACTGTGGCTGCTGGGCTGAGTCCTGGTAACCGTCGAACTCCGAGAAGTGTCTCTACAGAAAAGAGGCTGACTCCTCCAGGACTGGAAACTGAGGTGGCTGAATTGATGGCTGTAATAGCGGAGGCTCCTCCTGTTCCTGGAATATCAGAAGATCTGATATCCAAGACCCATCGACTGAAAACTCTGGGGCTGACTCGAACTCTAGCTGGAAGACCAACGGGAACTCGAGTAAACTCTGGGTCCGAACCTCTGCTATCGCAGTCATCTCCTCTGTACTCTGTGGTGCTGGAGCATCCAAGTCCTCGGGCTGGTGTGTAGAAGATGTATCCTCTTGTAAAGTGACACACCGCACTGGTACCGTAATGTCCTCATGTGTTGTCCCGACTATGGCATCTCGTGAAGATGATCGCTGTGAAAGTAAGCTCGAGATGGTATCCAGTAGGTGAATGTCGGAACTGCGGAGTGAACCGCCACATGTGATAATCACCGGTGCTATCTGCTCTGCGGTCATCCCCCTCATGGAGATCTTTATCAAGTCTGTCAGTGGAAGTCTGTGATCTGGAAATCTCCTCAAAAGGTCAAGAAACCTCGGCCATGCCTCCTGCAATGGCTCCTGGGGGTCAACTAAAAATCCGGTGATCAAAGACCGCATCAAATCTGCTCTACTCGGGGGAAAGTATCTCTGTAAAAACTCTCGGCGTAGCTCTCCCCACGTATCGAATGTCCTTCCCAATCGTCGGTGCCATCTCATGGCTCTCTCGTGAAGTGTAAATGGGAAGGTCCTCCTCATCAGCTCCTCTGCAGTGATATCTGAATATCTCTGTGCTCTGCAAAACTCCTCGAATGCGGACATGTGAAGATAAGGCTCCTCGTGCGCCTCTCCTGAAAATGTCGGCAGTCGCTGAATGTAATCCAAATCTAAACTGAATGGATGTAGTATAGAAGCTGACTGAGCTCCCTGTGCTATCTGTTCCTCCATCAATCTAGAATAGGATCTATCTGATGATCTCCACTGCTCTCTCTGATCACGAACGGAGTGCACGCTCAACTCAGCAATGGCCTCGTCCGGGTTTCGCATCTGCTATGTCTGGTATCCTCGGACGTCAAGCGCAGCATGCGTAGAGTAATGAATGGGATGGGAGGGAGGGAGCGGGAGGTTGGTCGGAGATCCGACCTCCCTAGAAGGTAGACTGGACTGATGGTCAGATGGTGAAGAAAAAGCCGCAAGAGTCGGCTCGAGGTGAGAGGGATCCATCATCCAGGGGTGAAGGAGAAGAAGAAGACTAAAGGGAGGATGTGTGGTAGACAGAAGAAGAGAAGAAGAAGTGGGAAAGCAGAAGGGATCTGGAAATCACACAAGATGAAAAAGCAAACCCCCGATTCACCTACGCACACGAGCTGAAGACCGAAAGGGATCGGTCACTTATCTTGTCAATTTTATTTTAGGTGATCATTCAGTCTATCAGAGCCATTACGTGAGCTAAATAGGAATCCAAATATTTCTCAACCGACTGTCCCGTACAAAAGAGCTGGTAATCAGTCGAGAAAAATTCAGATGTGTCTTATCCTAAGGTGCGGGTCACTCTCTCGCTCATCCAAACCAAACAAGGAGGGGGTTACTCTCCCCAAGACAAATTTTTCAGTGTGGTGTCTTTTAGGTCAAGTGTGATTAGCAATCCCAAAATTTATTGTTTTTCTTTTTAGGTATTTTTCAAATAAAAACAAACGCCTAACGAATTTTTCGGTTCTCCTGGTTATTAAGTCCAAAACAGAGGGGAGAAGACGAAAAAGCCGATGCGCGATGAAATCAATGATGCATGCAGAGTAAGAAATGCGTACCTAACTCCAGCAGTCTACATGCAAGATGATCCGCGCAGAATTGAAAGATAGAAAGTAAACTAGCTAAATGGTGCAGGAGAAAAAACGAGTCCCTAAACAGTAGTGCTACTCGAAAGAACCACTAGCTTACCACCAGCCTCCAATCCAGAGAGTCCGGTCTAGACCCACCCTCCTCTTCTCGACAAGTCGAGTTTAGGAGTAGCGCTTGACAGGGTGGGCTCGCAGCGCGTAGGCTCGAAGGTAGTGAATCAACTATTTTATTATCTTTTTATTTTTTTGGTCCAATTACCGATCTATAGGTGTAGACAGATATATTAGGGTATTTGGATCCTAAGTGTTACGTCACAGTCAAGCAGAAAATACTACGGCTAGGGGGTCGAAAATCCGTGAGAAACCAGAAAAGGCAGTAAAGAAACTCAAATCGCATAAAAAGCCGCGAAAAACCGAGGGGTCCCTCGAGCACACCGGTGCTCGGCGAAACAGACCCCGAAAGTCTAAGTCTCTGTCTGTCCCTGTATTATTACAATAGTTCAAATAATGCTGAAATTAAGTCTAATCTAAACTAATCTAAACTCGCGGCTATTTCGCGGCTCCCGCACTCCTGCTCGCTCCTCGCGTCCTCCTGTGGCTCTGTAGAGAAGAGAACCGCCTCCGACTCCCGCGGTTGCTTCGGCTTCCGAAGAAAGCCGCCTCGGTCCTGGGGCTCTCGCAAGAAAACAAACAGAGTGTCACAAACAATATTATTATATAAACAAGTCAGATATATATACAAAAATCTATACAAAAAGCCGCGAAAAGAAAACCACGGAAAAAAAATCAACTACGACTACTAAGCCGTGCTCCCCGGCAACGACGCCATTCTGATGAGCCGAGAAAATCTCAATCAATCTGGGATCAAATAATCACTCAAAGGGTCGTTGCGACCTGGATCGAGAGATAAATCAACTCAACAAGAAAATATGGATCAGACCACCAAAACAGAATAAAAATCAAACAAGATCAATAGTGGCCCTGGCTATTAGATTAGGCTGGTATAGCGACCAGGGTCGGACTCAGGGAGCACGTGATGGCCTTGCGGCCAACGAAGTAGTCTAAAATAAGAATAAACTAAAAGAAAGTGATTTTTGGTGGCTTTTTTAATCTTTGATAATTTTTTTGGATTTTTAAATAATAAAAGAAATAAGAAAAGCTAGCAAACAAGCGACTACAACAATTTTTTAATCACTCAAAAATCACCCAAAAATTCAAACAAAAATGATTCTATGTTTTTTTATAATTTTCTGTGTTTTTTAGTTAATTTTTGGTGTTTTTCTGATTTTTAGGGAATTTTATAAAAATCAAACAAGGTTGAAAAATAAAGGTACTGTCCAGTCAGACTTGGAGAGCTAAATTAAAATACAAAGTGGCCTATCAAGGTCTGAAGGTAATTTTCCTGTAAAATAGAAAGTACAAGGAAAAATTAGGCACTGGAATTATTAATTTTTGATTTTTCTTTTAATTATTAGAATTTTTATAAGGTTTTCAAGGTTTTTCAATTTTTATATTTTCTATGTGTCCAAAAATGACCAAAATTGGTTAGAAAATCAAACACAACAAAACAAACAATATCTAATTTTTTTTTTGTAATTTTTGAAGGTGTTTTAATATTTTTTTGTGATTCTTAGAATTGGACAGTAAGAAAAATGTTTTTTTTGAATTTTTAAAAATAATGAAAATGCTCAGAAATGTCTCAAGAAATTAGAGAAAATTTTACATCATGGCAGGAGCCATGTTTCCAATTTTCATCGAATTTGGTCGTTTTGCTATTTTATTAAAAATAAGAACAAAGGCACAGTGCACAGGGACCTTGTTGCAAGAAAAATGTAGTCCTGGGGCCAACTGATAACACGACAGAGAAGATTAGGATCAAATATGCAAAAAGCCCAATAAAACACGCGCGACACACGTGACCCAGGTTTGGAAGGACTAAAATGTCATTCTTATTTTAAAAGATTCAAACATTAACACTCCAAAACCATAGGGTATAAAATGTAAAATCACCACCAAAGCACGTGTAAAAGCACGTGAACACTTCAGGTAGGGACTAATTTGCAAATACCCAAAACTAGAGGGTCCTCAATGCAATTTTTACACAAATTAAAGAACGTGACAAAATATTTACAGGACTAAAGAGTAACACCTAAAAAGTTAAGGGCCTACAGGAAATTTACCCTTTATTTATTATCGACGGCTGAGGTGGCGCCACGTATCTGATCTAACGGCTGAGAATAATGGCACCTCAACAAAGGAACGTGGGCCGGATCGAACGGTTGAGAAGAGGCCACGTGGTGTATCCAACGGCTGCAAACGGCCTGCTCCTCAATGAAGGACTTCTGCGACTATATGACGGTGGGAGCTTTGCCACTTGGAGGATCAGACGACTGAAGAGTGCGGTGGCTAACCCTTGCTGAATCGACAGCCACGATCAAACCTCCAAAGATCTGACGGTGTCTGCTGCTCCTCGAGTGGACGGATCTGATCTATTCTGGAGCGCCGAGGAATATCGGACGTTTGGGAAGGCTCCTGGAAGAACAGTCGGCCGACGAACTTCACCGGCCCGATACACGCAAGATGGACCTCCCCTGCTGCTCCTGAAATGCGGAAGAGCTCCACCGTGAAACCCTGCAGCGGATGATGGTCTCCGATGAGGCTAACGACCACCAGAACGACCCTGCGACAGCGGTGTCCTGGAGCTCCTGTGCCCTGAAGTTCCGACCTCCAGACGAGGTCGATTTGACCTGGTACCTGCACAGGAAGAAAGAGGGGTCGAGGCAAACTGCCTCGACCCCTCAACGTGCGTGAAAGGTGAAAGATGCGACGGGCGATGGTCCTCCGGCGAGCGGCGGAGGAGGAGGACCGCGGACCTTTCTCCGGGACGAGTCAAGGTTGGGTGGCTGAATGAAGAAGGTGCGGAGAAGGCTCGTGAAGGTGGTGGCGTGTTCGGATGGGCAGATGGGTGAACGGAGATGGCGAATTCGGTCGGGGAAGGTGGCGGAGCGAATTGGGGGAAAACCTAAATTAAGCCAAACAACGAGCTAACAGAGTTACCTGGCGGAGGAGATCGACTATGCTGGAGCTCGGGGAGATCCGGGGGTCATTGCCTGTAAGGGAGCGTCGGTTCCTGAGGCTTGGCGCGCTCGCGGCGGCGCACGGCGGCGAAAGCTGCCGGATCAGAGGCTCCCGGCTGCCCGAGCCTCACTGCTACTCCGTCTCGTTCCGCTGTCACTCAGGCGAGGTGGAGGAGGTCACAGGCGTCGAGGGGGAGGACCAAAGATGCGGAACAAGGCTGCCGGAGGCGATGCTTTATATTCCTACGAGTCCGACAAGACAAGGATCGGGCGAGCAAATCGGAGCTCAGACCCCTCATACCCACCCCGGGCGTGGATCATGGATCTGCAAGGAAGTGGTGTGACCCGGGGTTTGGGGTTTTAGGTGTCGGATCGAGTGTGGAGTAAATGGGGAAGTCGAGTCGGGCACTCAGATCCGGGGCTCAGTGGTCCAGGGGGGAAGTTGACCGGGGGGTCAACGTCCCCCGTGGACCAATCAGAGCAGGCCATGACAGAAATATTTAAAAATTCGAAATAAAATAATAAATGGCCGAAATATTAAAAACTCAAAACATGAAAAATGTTTATTTTATTTTTTTTTCTATTTTTTGTGATTTTTAATTATTTTTTGAGATAAAAATAAGGTATTTACAATATAGTGCTATACATAGGTATATATACAATATTGATTTTTAGTTTTTTATTTTTAATTAATTATTTTTGTATATTTTTATTCCCATTTTATATTTCATTTATTTATAGCATAAAATTAGGAATGAAAAGGTATTTTTATTTTATTTTTATTATTTATTTACAAGGGTAAAATAAATAAGTATATACATTTATATACATGGTATATATACAATGTTCTTTTTGGTTTTTAATTTTGTTCTTTTTATTTAATTTTTGTTTTTATGGTTTTTATTTTATTTATTTACACCATGAAGTAAGGAGTATATACAATTTTTATGTTGTTTTATTTTATTTATTTACAAGGTAAAATAAATATATGAGTGGGTGTATGTGCATGGTGAATATGTACAAGAAATGTTAATTTTTATTTTTTTTTTAATTTTTCTTTTTTAATTTTAATTTTGTATTTACAAATATTTACAAATATATACAAGCCCATTTTATTTTATTTTTAGAGGAAAATATTTTTATTATATTTACAGGTATATTTACACATGAGCTCCCTTATCTCTATCTACTTTGGCTTTTATGCGGTCAGGCCCATGCTGAGCCCTCCCTTGGGATTAGGTCGCTCAATATTTATTCTAAATATCTCCCTCTTTTTCTTTTGTCTCTTTCTTCCTTTATTTATGCACAAAAACATGCTAATTATTGTTTTTTACACAATGCATGCAATTTGGTAATTATTTGTATTTAAATGAAGATACAGGTATTTGCAAAGGTTTTTGTAGCTAAAATATAAGAATAAAGAGTGATGAATGGGTATTCATCAGTAACACACAGAGGGACTATTTTGAAAATAGGAGAAATACGAGGTCCTGAATGAAAAATGTCCAATCTCAATATAACTTCTAAAAAAATTTACAGAAATAATCGAAAATGTGAAAAGTGCAAAGGGCCTAAGAGTAAATTACCCTTTATTACAGATCCAACAGCTAAGGGGAGCTTCACTTAAGATCGGATGGCTGTCATTGGGCGATACCCCTTCGGCAATGGACAACTAGCATAGGATCCTCAGATAGATCCAATGGTCGAGATCTCCCTAGAGATAAAGGGCCACGATCAGAACTAGCGTTGGGGCTCGATCCAACGACGGAGGCGTCTTTAGAAAGAACTGTGAAGAACTCACCTCCGGCGCGCTTCACCCGATCGATACAAGCTACTGGAATGTCCTCTGAAGTTGTTGGAATGGGGAAAATGAAGTCGATGACGATCCACAGATTTTGTTGTGCTCCGATGCGGCCGGGAGCTCCTAGAAGGCTCCGGCGACGTGAGGAACCTGGAGCGCATATGCTTCAATGTCAGAACCTCAAGATGAGGTCCATTGTCTTCTAAACCTTCACAGGATAACGACTGGGTCAAGGGCAAATTGCCCCGACCCGTTAGCAGGCAGAATGGGCGAAGGGGTGAGGCGGAGCGGGGCTCTCCGGTGAGGCGACGGTGGAGAAGAGCGTGAACCCTATTCCTGGGTGAACTAGGGGGGATGGAGGGGTGGAGAAGATGGAGCAAGATCTCATGAATGTGAAGGGATGGTCGGTCGAACGAATGGGTGGTCGGAGTACGGTGAACGATCCGATGAAAGCTTGCTGGCCGAAATCTAAAACTTGGTTTCTAAGGAAAACTAGAGGCTATCGAGGGTACCTGATGGCTGCTGGCATCTCTGTTGAAGGCCACGGTCCTTCGGGGTCGTCGCCTCGATGGATCGATGGTCCAGAGGCTCGGGCTCGCCGATGTCAGAGCACGGTGAGGAGCTCGTCGGATCTGAGGCTTCTGACACTCAAAACCTCGTTGCGACTCTCTCTCGTGTCAGCTGTAACTCAGACGAAGAGGAGGAGGTCCTTGGAGACGAGAGGGATGGACAAAGATCGGAAGAAATTGCGGCTACTCAAGAATATATACATTGTAGGGTCCGAGAAGATAGGAGCTTGAGCACGCGCATCGAGGAATGGATCCCTAAGGGAATCGGTGGGCGAGGGTCGCAGATCATTCCTCGATAGTCAGAGCGTCGAATCGAGCGAAATGGTGAATGGATCAAATCGGGGAAATTTTGAGAAAACGGGCGCAAACCGGATCCGCGAAGTAGACCAGTCCAGGGGGGGCTGTTGACCGAGGTCGATGTTCCCCCGTGGACCAATCAGAATATGCAGAGTCAAAATTATTTAGAAATTTAATATAAAATCAAAAACGATTTTGTTTTAAAATATTTACAAAATAAAAAATGTTTATTATTTTTAAAACTATTATTTTTCTGATTTTTATTTATTATTTTAGAAAATAAATTATGTTATATACATTATATTATATTATATTATATTATATACATGTTTAAAGTACTTATTTTTTATTTTGATTTTTATTTTGTTTATTTTGTAAGAATACCCCAATTTTATATTTTATTTATTTACAATATACAATTTAGAGTATAAAATAATTTTTATTTTATTTTTATTGATTATTTACAAGGGTGAAATAAATAGGTATATGTTACATATGTACATGGTATATGTACAAGGTAGAGAGAGAAATTATTTTGTTTTTTATTTTTAATTTTATTTTTATGATTTTTATTTTATTTTTAGAAATATATAAAAAATAATAGAAACACACTTTTATTTTATTTTTGTGAAAATAAAATATATACAAGTAATAAGGAATACACACATGGATGAATGGCCCTATCTCTCTCTACTTGTTTTATTTTGCGGTCAGGCCACTGCTTGGCCCTCTCTTGGGTTCGGGTCACTCAATATTTATTCCAAATATCTCCATCTTTTTATTTATTTCTTTATTCTTTTATTTTTGCACAAATGCATGCTAATGATTGAATATTAACAAATGCATGCTTTTTAGTATCTTATTGTATTTACAATTATACAAATGGTGTTTTGCCAAAATATAGAGCTAAAATAAAAGAATAAAGTATGATGAATGGAGATTCATCACACACACAAGAGGAAGAGAAGGGACGAGAAGAAGACATTTATTTTATTATAGAGAACAATTATTTGTGTTGTAATAATTTAGACCTAGACTCATGTGGACTTGGACATTTCTCGGGGTCTGTTTCGCCAAGTGTCGATGCACTTGGGGGACCTCACTGCTATTTTTTTATGTTTTTGATCTCATCGCTATAACTTTCTATTTGATTCTCATAGTTTTGGCCCCTAGACTTAGGATTTTTTGTTGATTGTGACGTAAATAGCTAAGGCCCACCACTTAATTGCTTCTCTGTTCCCATAGAACGTAATTGGACCTTACTAAAAATAAATTGAAAAGGTTAGTATAATTGAATTTGAGACCACGCATTGTGAGGAGTCATATACATCACTAACAGGACCCGTTGTGGGGGGCACCGAATGACTTCCAAGATCGGACTCGGAGTTGATTCGATTAGCTAACTATTGTTCTTCATGATCAATAGAAGCTGCTCATCTAAGACTGATTTCCTCGTGCATCATATAGTTTTTTTAATTTCTGTATTTAATTTATACACAGATCATATTGCATGTAAAGTGCTGGAGCAAGGTATGCATTTCTATCCCTACATCCATCATTGTGTTTGACCGCACATCGGCTTTTTTAACTTCCCCCCTATTTTTTGACTCAAATTAATCAAAGAGGAAATCGAAAAGCTCGTTACGTGTTATTTTTGAAAAAAATCCAAAAAAAGTGAAAAAATTGGGACTACTAATTGAACTTGACCTCTAAAATTAAATGTAACCGATTCCTCATTGTATTGGGAAAGCAATCCCCTCATTATTTTCGCTTTTAGTTGCTCGCATACACACTAAGGAGCAGTGCCCAAATCCCATTAAGACTCCTAAGTGTTTGTACAACTTATGTCTGATCATTAAACTCAAAAATTAAAAAGATATAGACCGAACTCTCACGGTTAGATTTGTGTTGAGTTGGTGAACTGAGGGTTTGCTTTGTGCTTTAATGTCGTTGTTGTGAGTTGGTTACATTATCTTCTTTCTATCATTAGCAGTCACTTTCTATCCCACCCGCCCTCCCTTCTTTCATCATCGTCATGATGGGCCACATTCCATTTCAGCCGGATTTTACAGCTTCTTCATTTCATGCCCATCATTCCTGCCCCCTCTCTTGGGAGGCAGAACTCCGACCGATTTCCCATCTTCTCCCAACCCACTTTCCCATTCAGGACAAGATGTGAGTGACGCCTACGAGGCCAGATCGACCAAATACGAGATACGGTGATCACCTTGCTGAGATGAGAGTCAATTCCATAGGCGATCAAATGGGGGAAGTTGCGAGTTTTCGAAGACTTTATTTAAGACCATCTTGGATACACTTTCAAACATTCCATATACACGAGATGATTTATTCGAAGCAACACATGAGGGAGATATGACACCAGTTGTGTGTGTGGCTCCTCATGACAATTCAGATAGCATAAACCAATCAGAGGATATGGATGCTACTACTTTTCATATGATGGATGTGTTGACTACCACTGTGAGTTCCCGGAGCTGGACATTGGTTGAAGACCCATTGATTTTGTAGTCAGATTTTGAGACAGTCCTGCACTTCAACGTCGAAGATTCTTGGATTCAAGATCTCCTAGCATCCCAAGAAATAGAGGAGGATCCAACATTTCAACTGTCCTATGAGTCATTTCAGTGTCCATGTCCAGTAGATTCAGGGTCTATTCTTTAGAAGATCTTCTTAGATTCAGATATACATTTGGATACATCTCAGAATAGAGAGCTTGACGAGGGATCGATTTTGATTTGATAGATCTAGATAGTCCCGTATTTGAGCCTTCTGTCCTCCCAGTTGATGAGGTCGATAAATTTTTGGAGGACATGATATTTGGAAGCATAGATCCCCAGTTCCCTGATGATTCGTCATTACTACCCTAGGGTTATCTGCGAGAGGATGCCACGTACCTTATGTACTCGGTTTCACTTTCTGAGAGTGTATCCGATCTGGCGGATCACGAAACCAAGTTTTCTGATATTTCTGATCATGAGTTTGAGGTTTCTCTCCTCGAAGACCCTCGCGAGGATGACCCGATCTTTGAGGTATTCGATGATTTCGCTGATTTGTCTACATTACATGCATTGGGTATCAGCCTTTTTAGTAAGTCTTCTGATCATGATCTTCCTTGTCTATTCGAGACGGTGATTGATGTGGAGGATTCCCTGATAGATCCTTCCTTCTCAATGTTCGATTTCTTCGGCTCCACCCTTTCACTCCTTTCAGACCATGAGTCGATGATTTCTTTTATGCTACCAGAGCTCGACTTCATCTTCTCATGTCTTTACCCGGTAGCAGACACCCGCCTGATTGTTTACTTGGGATCATCATCTATACCGTTGGGATCGTTGTTGTCCTCCCACCGAGGCTGCAACGACATTACGGTATTTGCCTCACAGATACCATCCTGAACCTGAACCTTGATACATCGTTATGCTAGCCTTTGCGCCCAACTAGGGGCGTAAACTCTAGCGCCTGTTGAGAGGCACCTCAACATTGTTCACAATTGTATAGATCTAGTTGTCCATAACATACATTTTTTCAGTCTTACACCCCATTTCCATTTCGTGATTATTCCATACTTAGGGTGTACTTTACCCTAAGTATAGGGGGTGTCAGACTTTTGATTATTCTTTTCACTCTTTTACCTCTATTTTGCTGCCTATACTTAGGGATATTTTACCTTAACTATAGGGGAGGTAGACTCCGTACATTCTAATCCTCGGTTTTCCCCTTGTGTACAATGTTCTATACTTGATCTTAAGTATAGGGGGATTACTGATTTCTATTATTATATTCTTTTATCCGTCATTGTAGTATAATATTTTTTCACTTTTCTATACTTAGCACGAGTTATGTCTTTCTTTGCAGCTCTTTGATCACTATGAGGACATAGTTCGAGCTAAGTATAGGGGGTGTCGTATATATTGTATATATACTTTAGCCATAACTCGTACTTTCGTATTTTTAACATGGCTAAGATATTACATAAGTACTTGTAAAAAAACTAATAAAAAATACAGATATTTCCTCAAAACTCTTTTTGTATATATACTGACTAATAACTCAGGTTAAAATATTTTGAAAAATATTTTGAAAGTAGTTTGAAAGTCTATTTTAAAAATCTTTTAAAAACTATTTGAAAAATGTTTGAAAAATATTTTCACCTTTGTAAAAATACTTTGGCTTGGAAAATATTTCTTTATGTGAAATAAAACAGATTTTATAAAACTATTTGCAAATGTTTTGAAAATGGTTGAAAAACTATTTTGAATATATATATATATATATATTCTTTGAAAAATGTTTACAAAATTGTTTTCAAATGTTTGTAAATGATTGTAAAATTATTTTAAAAATTATTTTGGATTATAGTTTTCAAAATTATTTGTAAAATTATTTTCAAATAAGTTTGACGAATATGTGCATCACAAAAAATGATGAATAATACAAAATAATAATAATAATAATAATAAATTAAAAAATCCAACTGTATGTATAGACCTATATAAATTACTCAAGTTGTAAATCATTTTCTTCTGATTCATGTACTGATTCACTCCTGTGTAAATATGTGTATTTCATCCGTAACCCTTATTAACTGAATGTGTATATACTTGTATATATTACTAACTATTTGCATTAAAAAACCTTTTGGATGTGCATCATTTTTCAAAAGTCCATAAAAATTTCAAAATTTGAAAATTATTTCACGAAAAGATTTAGTTTTCTTTTCTTTGCATATTTTCTTGCATTGGCATGTGCATTTTTCACTATAGTCTTGACATTTAAACTAGGTCTGGAATAAATTTGAAGAATGGAGCTTAGTTGGACCTTAATCGACTTAATTTCAAAGGAACCTCATAAGAATTGGAGTTAAGACTTTTTAGGTACTAGTGACTTAATTCTTTGAGTCCATAAGACTATGTTCACATGTCATCTTGATAAGTCTAAGTAGAATATTTAACAACACACGCATGATTCTTTCAGACCATGGCTTACCTTGGACAAGCACTCTACACGTAGCTCTTCATGGAGGAGGTAGTAAGGGGCAGAATCTTTTGGCTTGGGGTAGCATACGAGGGTAGTACATCTAGGCGGAACCTCTCGTCCTCCTCCATGGAGGGAAGTGCGTCTCAACCTGGTTTGGTGATGTTGTGGTCTAAAGATAGGATGCTGTAGGGTTACAATAATGCTTCAAAAGAGGGATAGTCTACAGGCTCAAGAGGAAAAACTCCTTATGTACATGCTGCACCTTGTATATATTTTCAAAAAAAATACAGAATCTCTAAAAAGTGGAAAAGCCTCTTTGAAAAGTAAAATGCCTGACGGAATGTATATACAAGTCGAAAAAAAGAAAAAAAAGAATAAGAGCTTCAAAGACAAAAGTTTGTGAGCTTGCAACAGATGACTTGGCTACACTGGTCTTGCATCCAAATATAGGTAGCTACACTGGTTACCGTCCATTCTCTTCTCCATCCCCTCTTCTTGAGCTGGTTGTACTTTAACTTAGAAGGGAATATCCCCGCTCCTCGAGGAAAGAGGTACTAGACCGGGGGATTAGAGTTACCTTGTTGAGAGAGGTTATTTCTTTGCTACTTTTGAGATGAAGAGCTATATTTCACTTACACCATACAAGTAAGAATCCATAGTCCTAAGAATTTGTGTATGTAGACATGTTCTGATCTGACTATTGAGGAGACCTGAATAGGAGTCTTGTGGAACTTAGATGCTGTTAGGTATTAAATCCATTTCCCATTAAGGTTCCGACACACTAATAATCCAAAGGTCCAATAGAGCACCATATTACAAGTTTATGAAGATAATCTTAGAAGTCATCATTGTTCTAACTTCTTTCCTTTTTCTTTTCTTTATTTTTGTTTTCACTCATTTTTCAAATACGTGTTTGCTAAAGGACCAACAAAGGTAAAGTATAGGGGAATGATGAATACATGATTCGTCACCTTTATTCTTTTATTTTGGCTTCATTTCCGTAGTCAAATACTAGAAAATACCCACCAATTCCATAAAATTACCATTTGTATGCATTTGTTAAATATGCATTTTTAACACTTTCTCTACTTAAGTAAAAGAATAAAGAACAAAACAAAAAGAAATGAAAAAAGAAGGATGTATTTATGGAATAAATATAGACTGATAAGAACCCTGAGAGAAGGTCCAGACTTGACCTTCTCGACCAGGAATAAAGTAAGAGAGATAGGGTCTTCAATTCAAAAATCTAAAAATATTTGTAAATATTTTCCCTATATATTTGTATAAAACATGTAATATTTTATATGTATATAAATTGACCTCAAATTAATTATTTTTGTATACAAAAGTTGTAAATAAAAATGTATTGTAAATAATAAAAATAATTGCAAAGTAAAATAATGTACATGATACAAATAATCACATTCAGAAAAAGCCGTAAAATGATAAATGGAATAATAATTCTTACTCCATACAAATTCAAATTGAACCAAACTCACTTCATTTATACTCTAAATTAATTTATCTTTCAAATGGCTGTGATTTCATAATTTTTGGAGTTACGGTTAAGAAGTCAGTTTTTAGGGTGTTTTTTGTAGTTTTACCGCTTACATATTCGTTTATTTAATTCATATTTTTTATGTATAATATACATAGTTGTAAATATTATTTTCATTAAAAATAAAATAAAAAATCTAAATAATAAAATTATAAAAATATTATTTAAAATGTATTTGTACATGTGTAAATTGTATTATATATACGTAATATTTGTATACAACTAATTCCCTTATATAAAGATCATAAAAAAAATATCTAACTTTAATTAATTTAATTTAATTATGAAATTTTTATTTAGATTTAATTATTTAATTTAAAAACCTACATTATATATAAGATATGATTTCATACCTTTAATAGACACCATTAAGGTGGCTAATTAATTTCTATGAATTAATTATTTTATTTAATTTATTTAATTTATTTAATTCATAATTTAGTAATTAATTAATTTATTACTTTATTTATTTAATTCTTTTATTAATTCCACCACTAATTCCTTTCTTAAGTGTATATACCTTCCTTTTTAATTTTCTTCTCTTTTTATTGGCTCCTTCCTCCCTCATTCATGTTGGATCAATCTTTGGTGGAGAGGAGCCTGATCTCCGAGAGCTATCTTGTTTAAGAAGGGTGCCTAGCCTTCGAGCCGTCCGGTGACAGCGCATCAACTTTCGTCGAGGCCATTACGGCGTATCCGATCTCGAGATGAGATCCATTTTCTTTTCCCGTCATTTCTCTTAGATAAATCGTAGATCTAATTTTTATTTCACAATTGATATTTAGATCGTAAAAATCTAAAGAAAAAATCCACCACACATAATCTGTGTCCGACATCGATTTTTCATCTCATCTCACGATCTCTCCATTTCAGACTCTATCTCACGCAACCATGCACCTCCGATTACGCACGGTGGTCGGAGATTTGGATCCTCTCCTCTCTTTATGTAGGATCCCCATTTACGTGTCCTACTTTGTCTATAAATAAAATAAATAAATAAAATATAAAAAAACTTCATAGTTGTTTTTTCTCTCCTAATATTTATCTTGTAGGAAAATTTAAAAAAAAATTTAAAAAAAAATTTAAAAAAAATAAAATTTTTTATTCTCTATTCACAGATCTGTTTCTAAAATAAATAAATAATTAAATAATTTTTATCTACTTTTAAATACATAATAAAATATAAAAAATAAAAAATATCAATCAACAGTAGGTCGGTGTCTGCTTCGATGTCCACCATCGCAGAACCATCGACGTCGACCTCCTCGTCGCTCGGTGGCCCCCTCCATGCTCCGCCGTCACCCTCTAGACCAACCCCTCTATGGAATCGCTCGGCTCCCCCCTCCGACGCCTAGCCGGCTCCCGACCTCCACCTCTGTCGCATCGCTTGACAGTGCTTCCTCGCCATCATGGTAACACCACCCGTGGCCCGACACTGCGCCCCCTCCACGCTATCGCGAAGGGGTGCGCCAGACCACGACAACCCCCCGTGCGTCCGCGCCAACTCTCCAACACGCGACACTTGAGCCTCCAGCCCTGGTGCCTCCAGCGACGTGTAGAGCCGCACCAACCGACCTCCCTACGGCACAGCCATGCCCACGCTCCAGACTCCGGCCCATGCGACCTTCCAGCGGGCAGCGACCACCCATCCCTTTTTGGTTAAAAGGAAATGAAGGATGAACCCTAGGTTGAGATTTTGAAATAATGTTTTTTTGGAAAAATTGCAAAGTTGCCTTTGGAAGTTTTCATATTTGCAAAAAACATCCCCGCCTCAAAAATATGTTTGGGTAAATTCCACTTTTCACCTTCGAGTTTATTACATGTTTTATCCTCTACATAAACTTTTGAACAATTGCAATCCAGTGCTTCATGTCTAGAACTTGAAATTTGCATGTTTGGTTGATTGAAATAAATGTTTTTATTTTTCTAAAAAATCTCAAAAAAATTGTGTATGTTCTTGCTGTAGTTTTCTCATTGTAAAAATTTTTTATTGCATTTTATTGATATTTAATATTTTAAAAAATAAAAAATAGCATCTTTTTGTCTGTTCGAAATTAAGAAAATCATAAAAGTCAAAAATTTACTTAAAAATTCCATAGGTGTGTTTTATTGTCTTTTAATTTCTGTCCAATTTCCATGCATAGATCATTTAAAAAAACTCCAAAAGTGAAAAACTAATAATCTTAAAAAAATGTAGAAAATTCTAGAAAAATCCAAAAAAATCTGATTTTAGTCTCTGCAGATAATTATTGGTACTTTAGCTTAAAAATAAGTTCCAAGAGTGTTGGGCATTTAAGTAATTTTAAGTTGCAAAATACTCTTGGCTGTGCACTGTTTCCTCTATTTATGACTGGTTGATTTTTATAAAATCACAAACAAAATCATAAAAATTTGAAAAAAATACCAAAAACATTTTAAAACTTATAAAATAAAAAACATTTTTCCGTAATTTTCTATGTTTTTTTTTGATATTCTGAAAAATTAAAAAATAGTGTGGTGCATGTGTTTTATTCCTTGTGCTTTATTTGAAAATAAAAAAAAGATTGAAAATTCAAAAACCACAAATAAAATTATCTTGGAAATTTGACTACATAGTTTTTAAATCGTGCTCCTTGTGTTCGACCTTGGTCATTATACCAGGTAAATTTAATAGCAAAACCACTTACATTTGATTGTTTGATATTTCTCTTAAGTGGTTAAAAACAAAATTTTTCTCATTGACCGAATCGATTGGTTGAGAACAATGACCTGTTAATTTAATCCATCTTAACCTTATCGAAATCTGTGTCATCAGAATGGCGTCGTTGCCAGGAAGCACGAATTTGTAGTCATTTTTCAGTTTTATTCTACTTGTCTCTTTATATTATGATTGTTTTCTGACATCCTCTTGTTTGCTTTTTGTACAAGGGACTGCTTGGAGGATGACTTGGAGTTTCTTTTTGGAGGACCCATACAGTAGGAAGAGCAAGGATGAGAAGAAGGTATTTATTTTATTATAGAGAACAATTATTTGTATTGTAATAATTAAGACCTAGTCTCTTGTGGACTTGGACATTTCTCGGGGTCTGTTTTGCCAAGTGTCGGTGCACTTAGGGGACCTCACTACTGTTATTTTTTGTGTTTTTGATTTCACCGCTATAACTCTCTATTTGATTCTCACAGTTTTGGCCCCTAGTCTTAGGATTTTTTATTGATTGTGACGCTTAGCTAAAGTCCAACATCTAATTGCTTATCTGTTCCCATATAATGTAATTGGACCTTACTAAAAATAAATTGAAAAAGTTCGTTTAATTGAATTTGAGACCACGCATCGTGAGGAGTCACATATAGCGCTAGCAGGACTCGTTGTGGCGGGCACTGAGTGACTCCCAAGATCGGACTCCAGAATCGATTCGGTTAGCTAAATATTGTTCTTCACGATCAATAGAAGCTGCTTGTTTAAGGCCGATTTCCTCGTGCATCATATAGTTAGTTTACTTTCTGTATTTAATTTATATGCGGATTATATTGCATGTAGAGTGCTGGAGCAAGGTATGCATTTCTATCCCTGCATGCATCATTGTGTTTGACCACGCATCGGCTTTTTTGACTTCCTCCTCCTGTTTTTGGACTCAAATTAATCAAAGAGGAAATCAGAAAGCTTGTTAGGCGTTATTTTTGAAAAATCCAAAAAAATGAAAATAAAAAAGTTAAAAATTGGGGCTACTAATTGAACTTGATCTCTAAAATTAAATGTATTTGATTCCTCATTGTATTGAGAGAGAAATCCCTCATTGTTTGCGCTTTTAATTTCTCACGCATACACTAAGGAGTAGTGCCCAAATCCCATTAAGCGCCCTAAGTGTTTGTACAACTTTTGTATGATCACTAAATGCTAAAATTGAAAATATAAAGACCAAGCTCTTACAGTCAGATTTGTGTTGAGTTGGTGAACTAATGGTTTGCTTTGTGTTTGAATGTCTTTGTTGTCAGTTGGTTACGTTATCTTCTTTCTATCATTAGCCTCATTTTCTATCCAACCTACCCTCCCCTCTTTCATCATCGGCATGATGGGCCACACTCCATTTCAGTCGGATTTCACGGCTTCTTCATTTTATGCCCATCATTCCCGCCCACTCTCTTGGGAGGTGGGAACTCCAACCGATTTTCCATCTTCTCTCTACCCACATTCCCATACAGGACATGCTATGAGTGACTCCCGAGGAAACCATGTTGACCAAATACGAGATACGGGTGATCACCTCGCTGAGATGAGAGTGCATTCCATAGGCAATCAAACGGGGCAGTTGCGAGTTTTAGAAGATTTTATCCTGGGATGATGGATGAGTACACAGATCAGGAAGCATAATCTGCTTCTACATTGAGTCCCTTCATTCTAGATTTAGAGTTCATTAATCTACTGTTGAAGTTTTCAGGAGGAGTGCATGAGGAGCTATATATTCATATATATGAGTTTGAGGATCTTTGTGGACCATGAGCATACCTAGATATCACTTCTGAGGAACTGATGCTGATGACCTTCCCTTTCTCACTTTAGACTAGAGCTTTGAGATGGCACAGAGAGTAGGGGAGAAAGATTGCTACGTGGGAGGATTTACGATCTTTTTTTTGCAGAGATTTTACCCCCATCGTAGAGCAGAGTTGATGCGGTCTTGCATTCGAGATTTTTCAGTAGACCCCCAGGAATCATTGAGAGATTCGTGGTTGAGGTTACTTGATCTTTTGAGGCGATTTCCAGATCATGGATTTTCGATGACTAACCTTGTCCACATCTCCATAAGGGGGATGACCGTAGAGCAGATTGCATATGTCATTACCTTGTGTGGTGGTTCATACAACAATCCTGACCTCGATTTATTTGAGACCATCTTGGATACACTTTCAGACATTCCATATACACGAGATGATTTATTTGAAGCAACACATGAGGGAGATATGACATCATTTGTGTGTGTGGCCCTTCATGACGATTCAGACAACATACACCAATAAGGGGATATGGATGCTACTACTTTTCATATGATGGATGTGTTGAATGCTACTATGAGTTCCCGGAGCTGGACATTGGTTGTAGACCTATTGATTTTACAGTCAGATTTTGAGCCAGTACTGCACTTTCATGTCGAAGATTCTTAGATTCTAGATCTCCTAGCATCCGAAGAAATAGAGGAGTATCCCGCATTTCAGTCGTCCTTTAAGTCATTTTAGTGTCCATGTCCAGTAGATTCAATGTCTATTCTTCAGAAGATCTTCTCAGATTCAGATACACATTTGGATACATCTCAGAATAGAGAGATTGATGAGGGACCAATTTTTTATTTGACAGATCTAGATAGTCCCATATTTGAGCCTTGTGTCCACCCAATTGATGAGGTTGATATATTTTTGGAGGACCTTATATTTGGTAGCATAGATCCCCAGTTCCCTGATGATTCGGCATTACTCCCTGAGGGTTATCTGCAGGAGGATGCTACGTACCCTGTGCACTCGCTTTCACTTTCTAATAGTGTATATGATCTGGCAGATCACAAAATCGAGTCTTCTAATAATTCTGATTCTGATTTTGATGTTTCTCTCCTCGATGACTCTTACGAGGATGACCCGATCTTTGAGGTATTCAATGATTTCACTGATTTCTCTACATTACATGCATCGGGTATCGACTAATTTAGTGAGTCTCCTGATCTTGAGCTTCCTTATCTGTTTTAGACGGTGATTGACGTGGAGGATTCCCTGATAGATCATTCCTTCTCCACAATCGATTTCTTCGGCTCCACACTTTCACTCCATTCAGACCATGAGCTGATGATTTCTTTTGTGCTACCGGAGCCTGATTTCATCTTCTCATATCTTTACCCGGTAGCAGGCACCCGCCTGATTGTTTACTTAGGTGTCATCATCTATAATGTTGAGATCATTATTGATCTCCCATCGAGATTGCGACGATAGTATGGTATTCGCCTCACAGCTACCGTCCTAAACCTTGATACATCATTATCCTAGCCTTTGCGCCCAGCTAGGGACGTAAACTTTAGCGCTTGTTAAGAGTCATCTCAACATTGTTCACAATTGTATAGATCCATTTGTCGATATCATACATTTTTTTTATTTTACACCCCATTTCCATATCGTGATTATTCCATACTTAGGGTGTACTTTACCCTAAGTATGGGGGGTGTCAGACTTTTGATTATTCTTTTCATTCTTTTTACCTCTGTTTTACCGCCTATACTTAGGGAAAATTTGTCACACCCCGTCCTCCCGAGGACCTTAGGTTAGCCGTCAAACACGTCATTCACGTACTTAATCAACTTAGAGTTAATCCATTGTTACGAAACCCTGAGGAAATTTTTTTCGCTTTTTAAAACATGACATTCACAGGATTTAATTTTGGCTATGCAAGCAACCACAAGAAAACTAAAAGCGGAAGTAGTAGTACACCAGAACTGAACAAAAATGATATTCATTCATTTTCATTTCATTCATATAACATGCTGAAGTTCCACAACATTCAAAATACATGTAAATATCCCAAAGATCAGGCTACAAAAGAGAACACAACTAACAACTGTCTAATGAACTCCAAAAGGATATACCTGCTCGGAAAGTGTAACACCCAAAGAAACAACAGCAGCCCAAAACCACGTCGGCTACTCGGTCGCTGGGCCCTTGCCTGCGACAAGTAGAAAAAAGGGACAAACAAGTATCTGTCACAAAGTTGTCAAGTACAAATTCTACATAGTTCTACTAAGAAAAGTAGTAAGAACAGACTAGAACAGTTAGAAAACCGTAAGGTAACAGTAGTGTACAAAAGAAGCTAGCAAGTAAAAGTGGGTTAATTGATTCTTTTACATTATTTACTTGCCTTCTGAAGTCTATCAAGAATACACTCGCTCACTACCACACCGTGTCTCCCTCGATCAATGGAACTAACCCAACTACAACTCAAGCCTAGAAGTAAGTCTGTGGTCTTGGTCCGGTTAGGACCTCGACATCCGGATAGGACTTCAAAGTCCAGGTTGAACCTCACACTATGACTCTGAGGTATGATGTACGCCTCAGGGTTGGGGTGCCTCCGTAGGCATGCGGTGGTGTCTTGTATCCTAACTAAGTTCCCAACACTCCTTCTAGCTTGTTCTCTGAGCTTTCATTGATCCTTGGTCGACACGTGTGATAGCTCGCTCACGAAGGTGTATAAGAGGAACCGTACTGACAACTCTCTCAACACCCAACCCTCGTTAGCCTCTACTAACGGAACTGTCGTCACTAGTCTCCTAGCGGAGAAGTCACTCATCTCTTACCCCATCACGAGGTCACATCCTGGCAGAAAGGTAAGTGAAATCCTTAGTGTCTACTAACCATTACCCCATCACCAGGACACCAGCCTGGCGGAAAGGTAATTAAATCCTTAATGTCCACAGATGGAATTTATAACTTAACTGGCCAATTGGTGAACTGTCACATATCAACCGATCACTACCCCATCACCAAGACACCAGCCTGGCGGAAAGGTAATAAACTCAGCGGTGAGGAAACCCCCGAAGGGATTCGTCTGCTCTCGCCAATCCCAGTGGAAGTGTGGTCCAAGGGAAAGGTAGTGGTAGTACAACTACTACGCCACTAGAGGCAGGAAAGAGAAGAGGTAAGCCTGCCGGACCCGACTTCCTCTCTCGTTGCTCAACTCCCGAAGGAGAAAAGCTAAGTAAAAACCAGACGAGCTCGTAACTAACTGCAGAGAACCCCCAACCTAGGTTTTCAAAGAAAAGCCAACGGGTCAGCGGAATGGTCTAGACAACTCGTGGATCCCAACGAAGCGTAAAAACCGAGCCGGCTCGAAGAAAACACGTAAAAAGACTGGGATCCTAGACCCATGCTCTCAGTGTCCGCTACCCAAGCCTGAGCGACCTCATCTCCTGCTCAGGTGAGGGTCACCGCGCCCTCGCACAGTCGGAGCATCAATCTCCATGACTGATTATATGTGACATCACCATTTCTGTTATTTTCATGTTTCCCCTAAGTGTCTAAGATTTCTTTGATTTATTTCCCATTTACAAGCTGTCAGTTCCAGACTCGAACTTGTTCTATAAGAACCTTAACTGATCCTAGGTAAGGGATACTGACCTGTTCGATAGTCTCTCTCTAAATTCTTACTGAAGAAACCTCTATCTTATGATCTTGGCTATCTTCACGAAAAAAGTCTTTCTTTCCTATGCCCCATAAGATTCACAATTACCTACAAGGATCGGGCTACTCTTAGAGGAAGACTTGCTTCATGGCAAGTTCATAAAGTTTTGTTTTCCTGTATGGTACTACATATATATATATGTATCCTTAAGATCATCTCCAAATCTCTAAATTTCATAATAGATGATTCAAGCCCACCTTTATATGTAACAATTATCCTAAGGCTTGCTCTAACATGGTTACTAATCGAGGTTTACCCTATCCAATTTTTATCACCCCAAAACATTGACATTGTGTGTGTATACTTCATAATAATCCAAGGCATCTAGTCCTTTTTAAGTTCACACCCAAATTCATGACTTTAAAGATACCATTTAGGTGTTTATTTTACTTTAAGGTCTATCATTTAAAGAGGTCTTTAGAGGGTATCACATGCTCCAATCATGCATCTATTCCACACATAGACCTATGTGTACAGCAAGTATATGTCTGCAACCTTAAGGCAATTTATCTTCTCTTAATCCTTCTCCTTAATGGGATTAAATCATTATTTATTTCCCCAATTCAATACAGGGAAATAAATGAGCACTTGGGGTTTTTAAAACTTATTAAAGGATGCCTAAAAGTTTGATTAAACATGCACTCCACAATGGAATTTGGTCACAGTTTTGTTCATGGACAGCAACCAAATTAGTCTCAAAATCTTCATCAAAACCAATCCAACTACATTGATTTCATGTGTATTACATTCCCTAAATATCTATAGTCAAATCCACCAAAGGATGTCTAAGGATATTGTCAAAATCATGTATGTTCTTAGTCCTAAGGCAACCATCTCCAATCTGAACATTCAGTGGAGATATCATATAGGTAGTCAATAACTCCTCAAAAACTCCTCATTTTTCTAAAACAAACCCATGGATTGATGGTTGATATGAAAGAGTATATACCAACAAGTATTTACACTTAAGGAAACATGAAGAAACTCCTCAAATGCATCTTAAAACACTAACTTAAAGTTCATGGACAGATCTGGACACATTCAGTTACATGCATATGTCAACATCCAAAACATTTCTAATCACCTAAAATTTCAAATTTAAAACCAAGAATCATAAACCAATTTATTGGGGTCATAATCAGTAAGTAAATATACTCAATGGAATTTAAAGAAGACTCCCAAATCATGCAAGTTATTTGCCAACATTTACAACAACAAATCTGAAAATTTCAGTATGACCGTCCATGTATAGCCTCTTTAAGATGTTATAATCACATGCAATTTCGTATTTAACCCCATGGATTTAAGTCTACCTTAATGGAGTATTAATCACCATATGATTCTACCTAAGATAACCCAAGAAAGATCCCAAAATACATGTCTAACTTGGATTAAAAGGAAGACACACAGATTCTGGAAACTCGACAGAACTGTCATATGAACAGAAGTCAGTTCTCCCCCAAAACCACCACTAAAACCTAAACTAAAGGCATGGATTTCATGGGTTTTATAACCCCCATTCATACAGCAACCAAAACCACGAAAATGGTTCTTAAGATCATCCCAAAAATCATGCATAACACGAATACAAAGAAGATCACAGATTCTGAAAACTCGACAGAACTGCCATATGAACAGCAGTCAGTTCTCCCCCAAAACCACCACTAAAACCTAAACTAAAGGCATGGCTCTAAAACCAAATTGATGGAGGATATAACAGCAATCAAATGCCCATAAAATAGCTCGAGAATGTCCCCCAAACCAGGCCAAAAACTCGGATTTATTAAGTATGAACAGATCTGGAAATTCCACAAATTTCGTCCACAAGAAGCCACAAAATCCCATTTTATCACCACCAAAATCCAAAACAAATGCTCAACCAAAGATCTGGGTTTTTAGGTGGTTTAAATCCACTTAATGGCAGCAAGAGAGGGGTATATTTGTACCTTTAAACAATGCTCCAGAACTGCTCAAGAACAACTCAAGAACAACAGCAACTCCAGTCTTCTATCACCAATTTTGTTGGAAAACGTGAATGAGTTGTTTATTCCATAGCCCTAGGCTCTCTTATATAGGGGAGTAGCCTATGGGTAAATTACATAGAGAGGATAACAAGAGAAATAAAATAGCAAAGAGGTACAATAACTCAACGTGCGTCAACACCCCCCCTCAAGATGGAGCATAGATGTCAATCATGCTCAGCTTGGAAGCACACTTCTGAAATGGGCCACGTAATAATGCCTTGGTAAAAATGTCTGCCGTCTGGTTCTCTGAAGTAACGTGGGATGTGGTAATAAATCCTTTCTGGATCATATCACGTATGAAGTGACAATCCACTTCAATATGCTTGGTCCGCTCATGAAATGCAGGATTATTAGCAATGAACAAAGCAGCCTGATTATCACACTCCAAGTTCATAGGAAGTGGTATATCTAAGCATAGATCTGTCAGCACTGCTTTCACCCACATCATCTCTGTAGTAGCCTGGGCCATAGCCCTATATTCGGATTCAGCACTGGATCTAGCTACCACAGTTTGCTTCTTGCTCCTCCATGAGACTAGGGCATCTCCGACATAGACAGCGTACCCTGAGGTGGACTTTCTATCCTTAGGACATCCTGCATAGTCTGCATCTGCGCATGCATAGACAGAAATCCCCTTTCCTTTCTTAAACAGCATACCTTTACCTGGAGAAGATTTGAGGTATCTAAGTATCATGTGTATTGCATCCATATGCACCTGGCGTGGCTGCTCCATGAACTGGCTCACACGGCTCACTGCAAATAATATATCTGGCCTAGTGATGGTAACATATAGCAGTTTCCCTACCAGTTCTCTGTATCTTCTCTTGTCAACCTCCTCTGTGTCATCATCATACATCTTCATGCTAGGGTCCATAGGTGTCGTAGCAGGTCGACACCCTAGCATACCTGTCTCACTTAGTAGATCTGTGACATACTTCCTCTGTGACATGACTAGTCCATACGGATTTCTAGCAAACTCCAGCCCCAGAAAATATCTAAGGACTCCCAGGTCCTTGATGACAAACTCGGTTCCTAGCCTTTCCTTTGCCTGCTTAATGCCCTGGTCATCATCACCTGTAATCAAGATATCGTCAACATAAACCATGATTACAACAGTACCTCTTGCCGTTTTCTGTACAAACAAGGAATGATCAGCATTTGAACGTTTGTATCCTTGTTTCTCAAAGAGGTCTGACAGCTTCTGGAACCACGCTCTGGGGCTCTGCTTAAGGCCATAGATAGCCTTATGTAATCGGCAAACCTTGGAACACTCCCCCTCAACAGCAAAACCTGGTGGCTGTTGCATGTAGACCTCCTCCTGCAAATCGCCATACAGAAAGGCATTCTTCACATCCAGTTGATATAGGGGCCAGTCTTTAGTGACTGCAACAGATAAGAGGATCCGTAGAGTGGAATGACGAGCCACCGGGGAGAACGTGTCAAGGTAATCTACCCCATATGTCTGTGTGAATCCCCTTGCAACTAGGCGTGCCTTGTACCTGTCAATGGAGCCATCTGCATTATGTTTCACTGTAAACACCCACTTGCAACTCACCGGGTTGACATCTGGAGGTATAGTAACCAAGCTCCATGTTCCTCTGGACTGAAGTGCCGCCATCTCTTCCTCCATTGCTAGCCTCCATCGAGAATCCTGCAAGGCTTCATGGTGATTCCTTGGAATATCTGTAGCTGAAAGTGCCAACGCAAACGTCTTGAAAGGTCCAGATAGCCTCTCAAACGACACCACTGCTGAAACTGGATACTGGACACAGCTTCTCTTTGACTTGCGTAGAGCGATTGGAACATTTAGGTCCTCTGTGGTATCAGCATGCTCCTGTGATACATCCTGCTGAGTAATGTCGTCAGATTCATCAACATTAATATTTTCATTACATACCATAGGCGAGCTAGTTGACTGGTCAGGACCATGAGCTTGATTCGGCCTTCGGGTGTAATGAAATGGTAATGGAGGTACTATTGATGGCATTGGTGGTGGTGGTGATGGCGGTGGTGGTGATGGTGATGATGGTGGTGATGGTGGTGGTTGAGATGTTGGTGGTGCCATGAACACAGTATCAGGGGATATAGATTGTGGCTGCATGTTCCCAGATTCTGAGAAGTACATGATGGATTCAAAGAATGTAACATCTGCGCTGATCACATACCGCCGACGCAGAGGGTCAAAACACTTGTACCCCTTTTGAGTTCTGGAGTACCCCACAAAGACACACTTGACAACCCTAGGAGAGAGCTTGTCAGAACCGGGCGACAACTGATGGACAAATGCAACTGACCCAAACACACGAGGGGTAAGAGTGAACAGATCCTTGTTAGGATAAACAAGTGAGAAGGGGATCTGTTCATTCAAGACGGACGAGGGCATACGGTTTATAAGATAACATGCAGTAAGGACTGCATCACCCCAGTAGGAATACGGAACATGACTCTGAATGAGAAGAGACCTTGTGACATCAAGAAGGTGACGGTGTTTTCTTTCTGCAACCCCATTCTGTTGGGACGTATGGGCACAGGATGTTTGGTGAACAATTCCCTTAGAAGAGTAGTAGTTGGCTAGATTATTGGTGCACAATTCTAAGGCATTGTCACTTCTCAAAAATTTGACAGTTGTGGAGAAGACATTCTGAATCTCATTTAGAAATTGAATAATAATATTTCCAGCTTCAGACTTATTTTTCATTAAAAATACCCATGATGCTCTAGAGAAATCATCCACAAAAACAATATAATACCTGTGTCCCTGAAGATCGGGAACACGACTTGGACCCCAGACATCAACATGAAACAACTCAAATTTGGAGTTACTACTCCGACCTTGACCACTGGGAAACGATGACCTGTGATGTTTTCCCAACTGACACGCCTCACACTGGATAGGTGTGTGAGAAAGACTATAAGGTAAGACACGACACAACTTCTGAAGCGGGAGGTGACCAAGACGCAGATGCCACAGGAGAGGAGATACTTGTCCAGCGGGAGAAGAGGTGATTCCAGCAAATGGGGTCTGGTTCAGACGATAAAGGCCTCCTTGCTCATAGCCATGACCAATCACGTTGCCCGTACGGATGTCCTGAAAAATCAAAGAAGATGAATCAAAAATAGCTCGACATTGGAGATCCTTCGTAATCTGGCTGATTGACAATAGATTCATAGAAAAATGCGGTGCATGTAAAACATTCTTGAGCTGCATAGATGATGTCAATCTAATCTCCCCCTGACCCATGATGGGGGAATGAGTGCCATTGGCAATCACTACTGTTCGTCCTGGAGGAATCTGAGTATATCCTGAAAGTAGGCTCTGGTCGCCACATAGATGATGTGTAGCGCCTGAGTCCATGATCCATGGCAATGTATCCGATCTACTACTATGTAGTGCAAGTGTACTACCTGGCATACTCGTAGGGGCAGACGCAGAAGCAGAAGCAGCAACATCCGTATGACTCTCTGTCGTCGGTGCTGGGCCAGATGGTGGGATAATGCCCCTAAGGCGGGCAACCAGATCATCAAAACGCTGATCCAGAGAAGCAGGAGAAGGAGGCTCTATCTGCTCAGCGGCTCGTGCAGATGCAGGAAATCCATGCTTTGAATAGCATGTGTCTTCAGTATGGCCGACTCTGTGACAATATGAGCATGTTGGCCTAGTGCGGCCACCCCTTCCACGGGGAGTACGTCCACGGCCCTGGTAATGAGTGCCACGGCCCCTGTTGGCTGCCATGGCTGAGGGATTCTGGCTAGTGGCTGCAGAAGGTACAGTGATCCTACTCAACCTATGAAAGGCCTCCTCCATGGGAGGAATAGTTGAGTCCGCCAGAATCTGTGAACGAGCAGCCTCATACTCTGGGTCGAGTGCTGCGAGAAACACACCCACCATCGTTGCGTTTCTATATGTCTTTTGCTGCTCTGGCGTGGCGGTAAGCGGCATGAAGCTATGAAGCTTCTCAAACATTCCTCTCAAAGATGTGTAGAGAGAATGTAACGGGCGACCATTCTGCTTTATTGTGAATATATCATGTTGTAGTTGCAGAATTTTTGTCTCATTCTTCGCCTGAGAATATGTTGATGCCAGAATATCCCACATGTCTTTGGCTGTGGGTTGATGTAGAATATCATTGGCAATTTCAATAGCCAATGTGCCAGACAGCCACACCTTGGCATATGCGTCATCTGCCTCCCATGAGGCATGAACTCCAGTCTTCTCTGCAGGCTCGGGCTCTGTGAGAATATGCTTCTTGCCCGTGGACTTCATCATACTCATGAACTGCATTGCCCACAGTTCATAGTTCGTGCCATCCATCTTGACAATGGGCGCTGGACCACGAAATGCGCCCATAGATGGGATGTCAGCCTTGCTTTCTGACATACTGGAAACGAAAGACTGGAGCGACTGAGAGAAAATAATCTTCGTCTACAATGACATAGACGGGATTAGTTGCGTGTGTAGACTTCAGGCAACTAACCCCATGTAGAACCGGCTGTGTGCCCTAGGGTTTTGGGACTTAGGGCACGTAGGCACGTGCAAAGAGCACGCGCGCACGCACCTGGAGGATCACGCGTGCACTTGAACACGCAACTGGAGGATCACGCCACAGTCGCACAGGAGCAGTGCGCACACGAGGCGATGCCCGC
Organism: Ottelia alismoides; assembly: GCA_037367405.1. Taxonomy (NCBI): domain Eukaryota; kingdom Viridiplantae; phylum Streptophyta; class Magnoliopsida; order Alismatales; family Hydrocharitaceae; genus Ottelia; species Ottelia alismoides. The sequence goes on along the minus strand of JAZKJV010001853.1, from coordinate 276,822 downwards.
AGGCGCAAGAGGCGATCAGAGAAGATCGCCGATCGACGGCGATGTGCGCACAGCGCCGGCGATGCGTGAGATATGCGCACAGCCGATGCGCGCACATGCGCGAGCAGCGATCGGAGAGGAGGCGGCGCCGATTCGAGAGAGAGGGAGGAGGAGGCGGCGCCGATTCGAGAGAGAGAGAGAGGCCGGCGGGTGGGGTGTTAGGTTTAGGGTTTCGAGAACTCCGGTCTAGGACCGTCGCTCTGATACCATGTTGGAAAACGTGAATGAGTTGTTTATTCCATAGCCCTAGGCTCTCTTATATAGGGGAGTAGCCTATGGGTAAATTACATAGAGAGGATAACAAGAGAAATAAAATAGCAAAGAGGTACAATAACTCAACGTGCGTCAACAAATTTCAATCCAAGCTTGGCCTTGGATTCAACATGTACCTGGTGGAGAAGAAGCTCCTTCCTCCCAGCTTTAATTTGAACCCAAGAAACTCGAATTTGGTGGAGATTTGGGTGGGTATCAAGGAGAGGAGGTGGAGAAGAAAGAGTGGTCGGTTAGGGCTTTTTGGAGTGGGGAAGATGGAGAATACTAAGTGGGGTTACAGGGGTTGCCTAAGGGAAGTTATTCCCTTGTGAAAAAAATTGCAACATAGCCCCACCCACTCCTCTTAATTGCAACCAAGGCCCACCCATAAATGGAAATCCACAAATGACTACCAAACCTTAGTCTCTAATCTTACTTAGCCACTATTAATATCTCAAATTTAGCATATGCTCACTAATGGTTCATCATCTTGGGTTTACTTAGTCATTAGAATTTAAGGATGTTACAAAATTTACCCTACGTATAGGGGAGGTAGACTCCATACATTCTAATCCTCGATTTTCCCCTTGTGTATAGTGTTCTATACTTAGGATTACTTGATCTTAAGTATTGGGGGATCGTCAACTTCTATTCATTATATTCTTTTATTCGTCGTTGTAGTGTAGTATTTTTTTTCACTTTTCTATACTTAGCATGGGTTAGGTCTTTCTTTGTAGCTCTTTGATCACTATGAGGACATAGTTCGAGCTAAGTATAGGGGGTCTCGTATATATTATATATATACTTTAGCCATATCTCGTACTTTCGTATTTTTAATATGGCTAAAATACTGTATAAGTACTTGTAAAAAAACTAATAAAAAGATACATATATTTCCACAAAATTCTTTTTGCATATATACTGACTAATAAGTCAGGTTAAAATATTTTGAAAAATATTTTGAATGTAGTTTGAAAATCTATTTGAATTCTTATGAAAACTATTTGAAAAATGTTTGAAAAATATTTTCAACCTTTGTAAAAATATTTTGGCTTGTAAAATATTTCTTTGTGTGAAATAAAATGGATTTTGTAAAAAAATTTGCAAATGTTTGAAAATGGTTGAAAAATTATATTGAAAATATATATATTATTTAAAAAATGTTTGCAAAATTGTTTTCAAATGTTTGTACTTGATTGTAAAATTGTTTGAAAAATTGTTTTGGACTATAGTTTTCAAAATTATTTGTAAAATTATTTTCAAATAAGTTTGAGGAATATGTGCATCACAAAAAATGATGAATAATACGAAATAATAATAATATATAAATCCAACTGTATGTATATAGCTGTATAAATTACTCAAGTTGTAAATCCTTTTCTTCTGATTCATGTATTGATTCACTTCTGTGTAAATATGTGTATTTCATCCCTAACCCTTATTTAAAAAATGTGTATATACTTGTATATATTACTTTGCATTAAAAAAACTTTTTGCATGTGCATCATTTTTCAAAAATCCATGAAAATTTCAAAATTTGAAAATGGTTTGATGAAAAGATTTGCTTTCTTTTCTTTGCATATTTTCTAGCAATGGCATGCACATTTTTCAGGATAGTCTTGACATTTAAACTAAGTCTGAAATAAATTTGAAGAATGGAGCTTAGTTGGACCTTAATCCACTTAATTTCAGAGGAACCTTATAAGAATTGGAGTTAAGACTTTTTAGGTCTTAGTGACTTAATTCTTTGAGTCCATAAGACTATGTTCACATGTCATCTTGATAAGTCTAAGTAGAATATTTAACAACACACACATGATTCTTTCAGACCATGGCTTACCTTGGACAAACACTCAACACATAGCTCTTCATGGAGGAGGTAGTGAGGGGGCAGAATCTTTTGGCTTGGGATAGCATACGAGGGTAGTACATCTAGGCGGAACCTCTCGTCCTCCTCTATGGAGGGAAGTGCGTCTCAACCTAGTTTGGTGATGTTGAGGTCTAAAGACAGGATGCTGAGGGGTTGCAATAATGCTTCAAAAGAGGGATAGCCTACTGGCTCAAGAGGAAAAATTCCTTATGTACATGATGCACCTTTTATTTATTTTCAAAAAAATGCAGAATCTCTAAAAGTGGATAGGCCTGATTGAAAAGTAAAATACTTGACGGAGTGTATATACAAGTGAAAAAGAAGAAAAAAAGAATAAGAACTTAAAAGACAAATGTTTGTGAGCTTGTAGTGGATGACTTGGATACACTTGTCTTGCATCCAAGGATAGGTAGCTACACTGGTCACCGTCCATTATCTTCTCCATCCCCTCTTTTTGAGCTGGTTGTACTTTAACATAGAAGGGAATATCCCCGCTCCTCGAGGAAAGAGTTACTAGACCGAGGGATTAGAGTTACCTTGTTGAGAGAGGTTGTTTCTTTGATACTTTTGAGATGAGGAGCTATATTTCACTTACACCGTACAAGTAAGAATTTACAATCCTAAGAATTTGTGTATGTAGAATTTGTATAAAACTTGTACAATTTTTTTGTACAAAAATTGACCTCAAATGAATTATTTTAGTAATCTAAAGTTGTAAATAAAAATGTGTTGTAAATAATAAAAATAATTGCGAAGAAAAATAATGTACATATTACAAATAATCACACTCAGAAAAAGCCGTAAAACGATAATTAAAATACCAATTTTGGATCCATACGAACTCAAATTGAACCAAATTTTATACTCTAAATTAAATTATTTTTCAAATGGCTGTGATTTCATAAATTTTGGAGTTACGGTTAAAAAGTCGGTTTTCTGGGGTGTTTTGTGTAGTTTTACCACTTACATATTTGTATGTTTAATTCATATTTTTTTATACATAATATACATATTTGTAAACATTATTTTCATTAAAAAAATAAAAAATATAAATAATAAAATTAAAGTGTCATTATTTAAAAATTATTTCCTTATTTGTACATGTGTATATTGTATTATATGTACATAATATTTGTATACAACTAATTTATTTATATAAAAATCACAAAAAATAAATATATAACATTAATTAATTAAATTACGAAAATTGTATTTAGATTTAATTATTTAATTCAGTATTTGATTTGAAAACCTACCTTGTATATAAGATTTGATTCCATACCTTTACTAGCCACCACTAAGGTGGCCAATTAATTTTCTATAAAGTAATTATTTAATTTATTTAATTCCGAATTTCGTAATTAATTAATTAAATTAAATTGTTTTTATTAATTCCACTACTAAACACCTTCTTTAAGTGTATGTTCCTTCATTTTTATTTTTCTTCTCTTTTTATTGGCTCCTTCCTCCCTCATTCATGCTAAATCAATCTTTGGTGGAGAGGGGCCCGATCTCTGAGAGCTATCTTGTTGAAGAAGGGTATCCAGCCTCCGAGCCATCCGGTGTAAACACGTCGGCTTTCATCGAGGCCACTACGACGTATCCGATCTCGTGGTGAGATCCATTTTCTTTTCCCATCATTTCTCTTTGATAAATCATAGATCTAATTTTTGTTTCTGAATTGATCTTTAGATCTTAAAAATCCAAAAAAATCCACCATGCATAATCCACGTCCGACACCGATTTTTCATCTAATATCGCAATCTCTCCATTTCACGTTCTATCTCACGCAACTGTGCACCTCAAACAAGGCACAGTGGTTGGAGAATTCTCCTCTCTTTCTGTAGGATCCTCGTTCACATATCCTATTTTATCTATAATTAAAATAAATAAATAAAATATAAAAAATGCATAGTTTTTTCTCTCTAACATCTGTTTTGCATGAAAATTTTAAAAAATAATATAAAAAATTTTATTCTTTGTTCAACGACTTGTTTCTAAAAAAATAAATAATAAATATTTTTATCTACTTATGTTTACATAACAAAAAATAAAAAAATAAACAAATATCAATCAACGACAGGTTGACATCTGCTTTGACGCCCACAACCGCCAAAGCATCGACACCAGCCTCCGCGTCGCTCGACGACCCCCTCCATGCTCCGTTGTCATCCTTCATACAAGCAGCCCCCTCTACAGCTTCGCTCGGCAGCCCCCTCTGACACCCAGTCGATGCCTGACCTCCACTTCTGTCGCGTCGCTCAGCGATGCTTCCTCGCCACCATGGCAACACCACCCGTGGCCCGACACTGCTTTCCCTACACGTTGTCACGAGGCCTCGTGTCAAACTACGACATCCCCCCTCTGCCTCTGTGCCACCTCTCCAACACGTAACACCCGAGCCTCCAGCCCCATCGCCTCCAACGATGCGTGGAGCAGCACCAGTCGACCTCCCCGAGGCGTAGCTACGCTCGCGCTCCAGGCTCCGGCCCGTACAACCTTCCAGTGGGCGACTGATGAAGCCACATTTCATCATCTTTATTCTATCATTTTGGCATCAAAAGCCCTAGCAAATGCGTGTAAATAGCATTAAATCCTGCATCTTAGCATTCACGCATGTTCATGTAAACAATGTATAAAATACTGTAAATAAAGACAAAATTATAGAATAAATAAAAGAAAAGAAAAAGAATAAAATATTGTAAATATTTTATGACCCAAAACCCCAAGACTTAGACATTTTGATAAATAGGTCGACAAGGAATAAAGTAGGTAGAGATAAGGGTCGAAATACAATAGAAATACCTTCTATTCAATTCATTCTTTATTCATTTTAGGGCCTATTTTTGGTTACACTCTTTATACCTCAAATAAAGAAACTTTGTACATGAAAGTTGTAGATAATTTAATAAAGAAAAATACAAAATTGATTTCACTGAAAAATAATGTACAGATAAAAAGTTATGGTCTGAATAAGATTCCAAAACTCCAACTTCCCAGACCTATATCTTGCAAAAAAAACTCAAAATGTACAAAACTCACCTTTAATTGTATATAGCGTAAAATAATCTATTTAATTGAGGTGGTTTTGTATTTTTCGGAGTTACGGTTTGAAAGTTGAGTTTTGGACCCCTCATTGTATACTTATACAGATTAAATTATTCAATTTATTATTTATTCATTATTTTTATATTTTTATATTTTTATAATTTTGAAAATATTATTTTTAATAAGTGTGTACATTAAAATCAGAATAAAAACTCAAAAGAAATCCTAAATAAAATACTTGTAATAGAATACATAGGTATACTACCTATACCTATACCTATATAATACATACTTTTATTTTATTAAGTATGCAAAACACATCAGAGAAATAAAATAAAAATATTTATAAGTGTATAAAAGTATTCTATAATTTTAGAAAATAATAAACAAAATTAGAAATTAAAATCACAAAATAAAAATAAAAGAATACAATACATAGGTATATGTACCTATATAGGACTAAAAAGGTAACTTGTAAAAATATACCTCATAAAAAATAATAAAAATCAGAATAAAATACCACATAAAATAATAAATATTTTTTATTAAATAACCTAAAATTAATTACATCATTTATTATTTTTAATAAAATTTACAAGGTGTTTATTTTAGTTTTTGTCTTTTTGCGGATGACGTGGCCCAATCAAGCCACGCCATCCGTTGACCGGGGGTCAACTCCATGACCCCAGGCCACAGACCGTCAGGTATGTGTCTTCCCCCTTTTTCTCGATTTTCTCTAAGCCAACGCTTTCACCAAACGACATGGCATCCTTCTGCAAACTTCTTCCCTGTCAATCCAGCATACTCGCCCAAGTGTTTTTTCGACCTTCGGGTCGTTGCATCTCCCGATACGCCTCGATTTATGAGCCATCTCCACCATGACCAATCCCGTCACCTTCCATTGCTTTTTGAACTGCCTTTGGTTAGGGCCAAGACCTCCGAGCTGTCACTGTTGGATCCCCGGTGACAGCGGGTTGATCCCCGACCTCGTAAAGGTGTGATTCAGGCGCTCCTTGGCGCGTTCCACTATCTCCGGCGGCTGCGCCACCGTGAGGTCTATCTCTGGCCTCTCCGGCCATCGAGGTCACGTTTTTAGTATATTTTCTTGTCCATTAGCTAGCCTTTAGTTTTAGCTTTTGGTCTATGCGTTTAGTTTATTGTTCGAGCGTTTAATCAGTGTAGTTTCCATCGTTGAACACCTCGCCGGAGCTCAAGAGCTCCGGAAACCACCTAAAGGATATGGAACTATCCTCAAGCACATCACGGAAGCGTGATCGTCGTATCGGATACGACGAAGAACGACTAGTCACACTAGTTGTTCGGTGTAGCGGAATTTAAAATTTATTCGATGAAACCACATGATCCGAGAACCATTCTCAGATAGTTTCATCTATAACCACAACAAGTATAATGCAATACCTCTTGAAGCGTGGTTGATCAAGTCTCTATAGGAATAGACCTCCTGTCTCATGTCCGATCGTAGGCGAGACCGCATGCGAGCGTGGGGATGAACCACGTTGTCCTCATAATCCAAGAAGATGATCCAAGCATGGTTGCTCCTGATCTCGTCGTACGAGATCGAATGTCTCCTTCGTGAGTGCAGCACTCCAAGAAGACGGAGAACCGAAGAACGTCGAAGCAGCGGCGCGGTGGAGAAGGCGACGGCGATTCTCTCCTCTAGGGTTTGGTGGTCGGCCACCAATTAGAGGGAGAGAGGGTAGACGTGTACGAAGAAAGAGAGAGAGAGAGAGCTCCAATATTCATCTAAATAGAGAGCATGGTATGCCTCTCTATTTATAGGGTTTTGGGATCCATGGATCTCAATCCATGTGACATATAAAATCAATGGATGAGATTGATTTATGTCAATCCATTGGTCAAGATTGTTGTTGGTAAAACCAACAAATTTGGATTAAAATATATTTGATAAAATCAAATACAAATTAGTCCTAAATCAAACCCAATAAATAAGGAGAGAATGTGCATGGAGATTTCATCTCCATGCACCTTCCATGTGGACGGCCACACATTCCTATTAGGAATGGTGTGCTGCCCACTTATTTCCATGGGGAGAGCAATCTCATGATAATTCATGAGATTGCATATCTCCATTGAAATCTCTCTTTATTTATTTGTTGGGTTTTATTCTTCAAAAATAATTCATAATTATATTTGAGAATATTGCAATCTTACCATGGAAAAATTGTGAATCATATTCACAACCCAAAACAACATATAATTTACATTGTCAATTAATTACACAATGTGTATCCAATACACGTAATAATTAATCAACACATATAAATTATAATTAGCTCTCTCTAATACATTATAAATCACATTTATAATTATATTATGAATAATTGGATATTTCTATCCACATTATTCTTATCCATAATAATTAAATCACATTAAATTACATTGGATAATTTCTTCACACATCAATATGATTAAATCACATTTAATCATCATTTCTTTATTGCTTAGATCTTATGGAATTATTCTCGAACCATTCAAGAATAATGCAATCTCTCCGCCAGATACTTGGAGATAAGGACAGGGTGATTGTATTGTTCCACGTATAGTGACATGGATATTGAGATCATATCTCAAATCCAGATCGCGGGCCTCCCATATATGCTTGATTAAATCAAGACCTTAAATCTAATCTTCTCATTGTATCTGAATCACATTCAGATCAATGTCCAACACTTGGACCAAGATCAGATCACTTCTCTGCTGAGAGGAGTCACTAAAATCCAGACCCATTTCATCACTCCCTAGGAATGGAAGCGTCATGTTTAATAAAATGTTATGATCAAATCACCCTCAGTATTCCCAATACCTGTACATCCCTGCATACTGGAAGACTCAGAATAAACCCGAAGTATTGGATCAACTTTATACTGTCTACTTCATGGTTTTATCAGTAAGTTTCTCATTCGATCATTGGGAGTTGGTATCGATCATACACTTTCCAAAAGCGTATATCATACCTAGGTCTTGATCATATACTTTCCAAAAGTACATATCAAACCTACAAATTCAGTCAAGCTTCCAAAGGGAATTTGATTCTTCCCAATATCTCATGAGTGAGCTCATGCCTTCCGGTTCAGTAACTGAACTTGTATGATCCCTTTGAGAGATCGTATTACTCATATGCCCTTATATGCACACCAGCGCGCCGGTGTATAGACCTTGATTCGGTCATCAACCTATTGGTCTGCCAAATGTACATACTTAGACATATAGCAACACATCTGTCTCCGATCAGTGGATGTGTGCCTATATCATGACAGCATACAATATAGGACTTTGGTTATCTCGATCTCGTTAAGTCAACTCTTTTGACCTAACTAATCTGACACCTCCGAATCTCTATTCCTATGCATAGAACACTGCATCAAGAGGTCGGTCATATATCAGCCTTCAGAGATAAGGATTGCCATCTCCTACTCAGGCTGGAGATCATCTCTTAATAATCATTCGACGGTGCTTGATGAGTCCTCAATCTAACCCTTTAGATATTCATCCAAGCACCAGCCTCTATGATTCAATAGTTGAATCAACAGCTGTATGGTTATCAAGATGGCCATGGTACATAACCCTAATTGTACTAAGGGACCTATTATGCAAATTAATTTTTCTTCATTTCAGATCATGGAATGATATTTGCAATAACATTTATTGCATAATGGCTCACCGTGGGCTCGCATTTCCAACAATCTCCACTAGCCCAAAGAGCCATTAATGGGCTAATCATTTAAACCCGCACTCATGTGACAATCATAGGCTATTTAGAAAATAGCTAGGTAAGTTGATCAATCACTCTGTTCCTGCGAGACTACGCCAAGTCCTTTTACGACACTTGCATATCCCCAGTAACAGTGCTCGCATCTAATGCGAGTGTTGCATCTTATGCAATCAATACTCAATCTTGTTAAAAACTATAGTGTCTTGACACTACGGCTTAACAATTATGATAACCAGTATTTCCATAATCCTTATCATAATACCCTTATTCCTGGAGATCACTATCTCTTAAGGTATCTACAGTTAAAACCTTTAGATCTCTATCTATAAAGTCTTAAGTTTTTGAAGATAGGACTTTGAGACCACTATCTCAAAATTTTGTCATCTATGAAGATTTTGCATTTATTGCAACCAAGTGTTTTATTTCCATAGTAGGATTAGTACAGTTTCTACTCCCACTGCATGGCAGTCATCTGGCTTTTGTACACCCATCTAGCACACACCCCGACTTCTCAGAATTGATGCCCAAGGGCAAGTAGTTCTAGCATTCACTTTCTCAAACTCTTTGAGGTGCTATCCCTTTAATAAGTCAGTACCGTATCTTAAGGGATGGAAGCCTTTCTTGGAATTTCTAAGAATAGAATATGTCCAAGGTGTACTACAAATGTGACAGTCCCATTATCCTCTTCTCTTTGCTTCTGAACAACTTCAGAACTAAGATCTAAGAGGTATCCTTGAGATCATATCTCAGTTATGGAACAACCAGATAATAAAACACTTATTATTATCCTTATATCATTTTAAATGATTAGGATATCATCTACATTTAGCACGATGAACACAAAGGCACTCCCACTAAGCTTCACATGGCTCATCAAGATTCTATCTGAAATCATAACAATTATAATTCCATTAAATCTTATGGTCCAACTTCAAGAAGCTTATTTGAGTCCATAGATGGATTCCTTAGCTTGCACACCTCGATTTCCTCAACCATGAAGCCCTGGGGCTACTTCATGTGAATATCCTCAAAGAGGTATTCGCAGAGGAATGCAATATTGACTTACATCTTGAAGATGCAATAGTCAAGTTGTGTAGCTAAGGTTAGCAATATTCTGATGGTTTTAAGCATGGTCACCGAAGAGCAAGTATCATCGCAAGCAATGTCTTCTCTTCCAGTGTGTAACTCGTGGCTACGAACCGTGCTTTGAAGGTCTCTACCTTCTCATCTGGTTCCCTTTCTCTTGAAGATCCATTTACACCTTTACAGGCCTTACCCATATAGGTGGATCTCGAGGGTCCATATACAACACTTGTATATGAAGTCTACATTAGACTTTTATTGCTAACATCCATCTATCCATGCTATGATCTTCAGAAGCTTCATCACATGAAGTTCGATCATTGTCAGATTTCTCTGACACATGGAATCCATCCTCAAACTCATTTGAAGAGGTATTAGTGTTTCATCTTTAATTGTCCTTTTAGTTTCCAGTTTCAGGAGCCTCATTATCTTCTCAAGATTAAATGAGTTCCTACACTTCATTTTCATCTTGATTCTCAAGAGTCTCAACCTCTAAGAATCACATTCTCAGAGATGAGATATTTCAAGAATCTCAAGGTCATAAAGTAGGTATCCAATACCATCCTTTATTTTCCTAATGAAGCAGCACTCTCAAGTGCTCAATTCCAGCTTACTTGCATGGAATTATATGTAGTCTCTACTACATATATACCTGAATACTAAGAGGAATTTATGCTAAAAATTCATCATTGATCAAATCATGTCACACATGATCCAATTGTATCTCCCTATAACTCTACTGAGTCAAGGTATGTTAGGAGGATTGAGATAGAAATGATATTCATATCTCCATAAGGTATTCTTTGAATTTATCTAGCAGGTACTTGCTACCTAGATTAGATCAAATTCATTTTATCTTCCTTCAAACTTTGGTTCTAAACCAAAAATAATGAAATCTTTGAACATTTCAAAGGTTCTTAGGTAAAGAGAAGAAATCTCATATCATACATAATCATCAATAGATATCACATATCCACAATGTTTACTATGATATAGATGATCCACATACATCAATATGTATGAGATCCTGAATACCTTGGCATCTTACACCATTCCCAAAGAAGGGTGTATTGGACATTTTTTCTTCGAACACAAATATTCATAAGTATGCAAGTTTTGAAATTTTAGACATACTAAAGTTTCATCTCTTACTAGTCTATTGATCAAATCAATAGACAAATGTCCAAGGCTTGATGCTAGATCATTGTCAAATGATCTTCATCCTCCTATAGATCTTAAGGTTTAATTAGAAATGTTAATGAACCATTCATTAATTTTCTAATTTAGTGGAGTCCACTAGATTATTAGATTACTATCTAAAATATATCCATCATAACTCTTTATGATAGTTCTATCTCAGAATTCATGTTTATTTCCAACATTTAGAAACAAACAATGAGTGTATTCTTATATCTAGGTCATAGAGACATTCTCTACGACTAAGGGCTCTCCCACTGAAATTAACAAGTCTATTAATCCAACAGAGATTGTTGCAACAATTGCATCAATATCCATGTGGATAACTATAAACCTTAAAATCAAATTTTCCAGTCTTCTAAAACATATGCAACCCATTGCAAGTGTTGTCAGAAGATTGAGATACAATTATTAGACTCTATCTTATCAAATAAGAAAGTCAATTTCAATAATTTATGTAGATTATTTTGATGCTCTATCCGAATCCTTCTCTAAGGATTCTAGACAGACTTGATAATCATACTATCAACACATCAACTTATTGCAGTTTTGGCATTCATCCAACTCTTTGGATGTCATATGGAAGTCACAGAAGTCCAGTCAACTCTTTGACTTTCCTTCTTTCTTGGGTCCAACCCATGCTTCCACTGTGCTCCCTTTATCTATAAACAACCATTGCTTAAGACTAAGGATCTCTTATGTTAAATTCAAAAAGAATTCAATGTAAGAGCATTTCAACATTTATACATGCTTCATTCAATTCATACAATATGAATATTTCGAAGCTTCATGAATGACTAGAGTATAGATAGTAGAATGATGACACTCATCATCTACATCCATCTAAACTCTTAAAACTATTGGTTCAGGTAGGTATCCAAACATTTTGAATACATCATCTCTTATAGAGCTACCATTCTGCATGATGCAGAGAACCATGTCACTCATGATTAAATGTCAAGCCAGAATATCTTCATTGATTTTATAAGGATTATTTGACAATTGCGATCATCATCAACATGTTACTTCCAAGTACATCCGATGAGATCAAGACTATAGAGACATACAAACCCTTGGATTGTAGTCTTATTATCTATTTAATTGTCATTCCTCATTATTGTGAGGAAACATGCACATTGCAAGCACATACATTATGTGTTCAATTGCAAGTACAATATCTGGATCATGAGTCCAATCCAAGATATTTCACTGGTTATTATTGAGTAGATCATTGAGTGGTTTTTAATGAAGGATTATATGAAATAAGAAATTTGCATAAATATATAAATATATATTTTACTTTGATTTAGGATTTTATATCAAAGTTGTCTTGCCTTGTCAACATTGAAAGTTCATTCCCTTAATCACTTTCAATGTAAGAGATATACTTACCATTATATCTCAACAAGATATGGGATCTCCTTCCTTATCTTTGTTACATCCCAATAATATGAGAATCTGCAACTCAGATAAAAAGAAGCGGGAACACATTCCGCTTTGCAAGTCCCAACTTGCATTTCCCAATTCGGTCTTTAACACCCGGGCCCACAACTCCTAAGGTGATGTTGACCCGTCGTTAATTGAACCAACTGTCAACAGGAATAGTACTCGCTATACGCAATCCAATATCGCCCCAATAATATGAGGATTCGATATTGTGGTCACTACGTATACGACCTTACTCTTTCGAGAAGCAAAGAGCCCGATCTAGATGCGCTTGCATACAGGAGATGTCACTTCAGACAAACGTCTCCTACATACAATCCCTGGCGACGGAACCCTTTGCCTTGACGGGAGACCATGGATGTCACTTATGTGATCCTCCATATCATATTCAAATTCTAATAATCACTATGAATCATATTCATTATGATTAATTCCTCCAAGGGAAATAACATCTCTATTCATAATAGAGTGTTTCAATTTTAATTGGATTCCAATCAATCTAATCATATTAAATTAATGATCCAATTAATATCCAACAAACATTTTTTATTGTTACTTGAATTATGGTATTATCTCAAATACGTATTATTTTGAATTTTAATAATTCGAAATACATCATGATTTCTTAAGCATTATACTAACCCTACCCGCTGTCATGGCCAGTACCGACGAGAGTGGACGGACCACATACGTTGCAACCCGCAACCCCAATGCTCTCCGACTAGGACACCATATCCACCTCGGGGAAAGGATAATGCAAAATAAATCACTTTGTACTTGAGATGATCATCGGTTCTTCAACCTAAATTATACCATATAATAATAGTCAAAACAATTTTTGATTAACATTATAATGAGATTTGCCAAACAAATCCCAAGTCCTATTCAAGCAACATGTTTGTTGGAATGTTGATCATGTAGATCATGTAACCAATTAGTGATCGAGATCACATCTAATCAATTATTGGTTAAGGCAATTTCATTTAAGGGAATAATTATCATCAAATATTTCACAAATATTTATGCATTTTTATTCTAGGAAATTAAACAATTTAATTTCACTAATTTATTAAATGACAGTCACTATACAAGCATCAAGTTTGATGATTGTGTTTCCAATTAAGATTTAGATCAAATCTAATCAATTAATTGGTTGACGCCATGTCAATTATGTAAATAATCAACTTCCAATATTTCACAAATATTTTTCATGATTATTTCACGAAATTAACAATTAATTTCACTAATTGACAATCTCTTGGTTCTAGATTAGGACTGTAGTTTCAGTAGTGACCCCTACTCACTAAAATTAACATATCTCAATCAATTTAAATCCAATTAGTCAAACTCAATTTTGAAATATTGCTAACTTGATTTAGGACAGAATCCAAGTGATGTTTCATGCATTTCGAGGAGGATCTAAATAGTAATTAACTCTTTATTCATGTTAAGATCTACTGTTCCCGCAACAGTGCATACATGTTCATTAAAACAACCATATCTAGAGCATACGAAATCCGATTTACGTAAACTCAAATCCTATGATTTCCTTATTTAATGGAGAACAAAATATAAATATTAAATTCGGTGTTTAAACAATTTAAACAGTGCCGAATTTATTTACTAAACAGATCTGCGAAATCAAATGCGATAAAAACTTTCGCGACCTTAACGAACCCAAGTCGTCCTCGGTTTTTCGAATCGTATTCGAAACCATCGACCTAAGGCTCTGATACCACTTAAAGGATATGGAATTATCCTCAAGCGCATCACGGAAGCGTGATCGTCGTATCGGATACGACGAAGAACGACTAGTCACACTAGTTGTTCGGTGCAGCGGAATTTAAAAAATTTATTCGATGAAACCACATGATCCGAGAATCATTCTCAGATCGTTTCATCTATAACCACAACAAGTATAATGCAATACCTCTTGAAGGTGGTTGATCAAGTCTCTAAAGGAAGAGACCTCCTGTCTCAAGTCCGATCGTCGGCGAGACCGCTTGCGAGCGTGGGGATGAACCACGTTGTCCTCGCAATCCAAGAATATGATCCAAGCATGGTTGCTCCTGATCTCGTCGTACGAGATCGAATGTCTCCTTCGTGAGTGCAGCACTCAAAGAAGACGGGGAACCGAAGAACGTCGAAGCGGCGGTGCGGTGGCGAAGGCGACGACGATTCTCTCCTCTAGGGTTTGGTGGTCGGCCACCAATTAGAGAGGGAGAGAGGGTAGACGTGTACCAAGAAAGAGAGAGAGAGAGCGAGCTCCAATATTCATCTAAATAGAGAGCATGGTATGCCTCTCTATTTATAGGGTTTTGGGATCCATGGATCTCAAATCCATGTGACATATAAAATCAATGGATGAGATTGATTTATGTCAATCCAATGGTCAAGATTGTTGTTGGTAAAACCAACAAATTTGGATTAAAATATATTTAACAAAATCAAATACAAATTAGTCCTAAATCAAACCCAATAAATAAGGAGAGAATGTGCATGGAGATTTCATCTCCATGCACCTTCCATGTGGACGGCCACACATTCCTATTAGGAATGGTGTGCTGCCCACTTATTTCCATGGGGAGAGCAATCTCATGATAATTCATGAGATTGCATATCTCCATGGAAATCTCTCTTTATTTATTTGTTGGGTTTTAGTCTTCAAAAATAATTCACAATTATATTTGAGAATAATGCAATCTTACCATGGAAAAATTGTGAATCATATTCACAACCCAAAACAACATATAATTTACATTGTCAATTAATTACACAATGTGTATCCAATACACGTAATAATTAATCAACACATATAAATTATAATTAGCTCTCTCTAATACATTATAAATCACATTTATAATATATTGTGAATAATTGGATATTTCTATCCACATTATTTTTATCCATAATAAATAAATCACATTAAATTTCATTGGATAATTTCTTCACACATCAATATGATTAAATCACATTTAATCATCATTTCTTCATTGCTTAGATCTTATGGAATTATTCTCGAACCATTCAAGAATAATGCAATCTCTCCGCAGATACTTGGAGATAAGGACAGGGGCGATTGTATTGTTCCACGTATAGTGACATGGATATTGAGATCATATCTCAAATCCAGATCGCGGGCCTCCCATAGATGCTTGATTAAATCAAGACCTTAAATCTAATCTTCTCATTGTATCTGAATCACATTCAGATCAATGTTCAACACTTGGACTAAGATCAGATCACTTCTCTACTGAGAGGAGTCACTAAAATCCAGACCCGTTTCATCACTCCCTAGGAATGGAAGCGTCATGGTTATACAATCGTTTATGATCAAATCATCCTCAGGTATTCCCAATACCTGTACATCCTGCACACTGGAAGACTCAGAATAAACCCGAAGTATTGGATCAACTTTATACTGTCTACTTCATGGTTTTATCAGTAAGTTTCTCATTCGATCATTGGGAGTTGGTATTGATCATACACTTTCCAAAAGCGTATATCATACCTAGGTCTTGATCATATACTTTCCAAAAGTACATATCAAACCTACAAATTCAGTCAAGCTTCCAAAGCGAGACGACCATGCGTATGGAATTTGATTCTTCCCAATATCTCATGAGTGAGCTCATGCCTTCCGGTTCAGTAACTGAACCTGTATGATCCCTTTGAGAGATCGTATTACTCATATGCCCTTATATGCACACCAGCGCGTCGGTGTATAGACCTTGATTAGGTCATCAACCTATTGGTCTGCCAAATGTACATACTTAGACATATAGCAACACATCTGTCTCCGGTCAGAGATGTGTGCCTATATCATGACAGCATACGATATAGGACTTTGGTTATCTCGATCTCGTTAAGTCAACTCTTTTGACCTAACTAATCTGACACCTCCGAATCTCTATTCCTATGCATAGGACCTGCATCAAGAGGTCGGTCTTA
This sequence comes from Ottelia alismoides, assembly GCA_037367405.1. Taxonomy (NCBI): domain Eukaryota; kingdom Viridiplantae; phylum Streptophyta; class Magnoliopsida; order Alismatales; family Hydrocharitaceae; genus Ottelia; species Ottelia alismoides. The sequence goes on along the minus strand of JAZKJV010001853.1, from coordinate 260,182 downwards.
TATCAGCCTTCAGAGATAAGGATTTCCATCTCCTACTCAGGCTGGAGATCATCTCTTAATAATCATTCGACGGTGCTTGATGAGTCCTCAATCTAACCCTTTAGATATTCATCCAAGCACCAGCCTCTATGATTCAATAGTTGAATCAACAGTTGTATGGTTATCAAGATGGCCATGGTACATAACCCTAATTGTACTAAGGGACCTATTATGCAAATTAATTTTTCTTCATTTCAGATCAGGGAATGATATTTGCAATAACATTTATTGCATAATGGCTCGCCGTGGGCTCGCATTTCCAACACCACCATCACCATCCCACGCCGTCTTTTCTCGCCAATAAAAGCCTCCTCCTGCTTGCGCGATATCTGCCGCCTATTGTGTTTCATTTGCAGGTCGAGAAGGAGGCATCCGAGTCTCGATTTGGCCGGGGAAGAATCTCCCAGGTTCGCCGGAGCACGAGCTAGCGCTTGAGGCCATCCGTTGGTCTCTGGTTCCATTTGTGGCACCTGGAGACTCCCTGGAGGTGCAGGAGCACACATCGCCCATCAGTAGGGCTCGAGGTGACCAGAGGAAGGAGTGGGCTCGATTCCAAACTCGCCATCGGCGAGTTCATCTACAATTCGTCCTCCAACACCTAGCGTCGTCCGATCGTGTCTGTTCGTCCAACCACTCCTTTGACCGTCGGATCTGGAGCACCTCAGCCGTGGATTCCACACCGATCTTCTAATCTGAGCCGCTCGCGTCGAACCGTCATCGGGTTCCTCAGTGCTGACACGTGGCTTAAGTGGACAAAGGAGCTCCGTTCGATCGCGAGCAGAAGCGGACCGTCAGGATCGTGACACGTGGCATATCTTAACCATCAGCCGTCCGATCGATCCAGCTAGGTTATTTTGCGTTCAACCCCTCGCGGTATTTTTGTATTTAATAAATAACTCGCAAAACTTTATCTGCAGTTAAAAATACTTGTAATATTTACGTTTCACCCCATGTCGTTTTAGGATTTTACATTCAGGTCCTCACCAGGCACGCGCGCACGCATGTGGGCCTGGTAGATTTTGCTACAAAGCCCCTGCAGATTTTGTGATTGCTATTCGACCCATTAAATTAAATATATAGTGTATATTTTTTGTGTGGAAATTGCGCAAAGGCCCTCAGACTTTTAAATATTTGCACATATACCCCTGCTAGGCTGATTATTTTTGCTTGCTCTATTTATTTCACGCATCATATTAATTCTAAAAATTACCAAAAAATTCATATAGGCTCTTGTTAACTTACACTTCTACGCCATATTTTTGCATTTTATTTTTATTGCATTTTTACATTTATTAAAAATCAAAAACATGTATTTTCAGTACTGTCTAGCTTAGAAAATACCAAAAAAATATTAAAATACTTTTAAAAATTCCAAAAAAAATTATCTAATGTCTATTTTATTGTCTTTTAGTGTCAATCCAAAAATCACTAAAATTTCAAAGTAAAAACCTTAAAAATTAGAAAACCTCTAAAAACATCATAAAAATCTAAAAAAATTTCTAGAAAAATCCTAAAAATATAAACTCAGTTGTTATGTCTTCCTTATTTTATTGTCTACATTTTGAAATTAATTTGAGGAATTTTGGGCACTGTTTAGTATTTTTAATTCCCATTTTAATTTCGGCCAGAACCTTGCTTCATTGTTTTCTTGTATTTCAACTTTTAAAAATACCAAAAACATTTAGAAAAATCCCCAAAAATCACAAAAACATCTTAAAAATATAAAAAGACCGAAAAGATTTTATTTCCTGATTTTTGAGCATTTTTACCTATTTGTATAAATATATTATCCTCTCTTTCCCTATAGTGTATATATATTCCTATATTGAAAAAAGAAAATAAAAAAATATAAAATATAAAAAGAAAATACAAAATCAGTAAAAAGAAAAACAAAAAAACAAAAATTAAAAACTAAAAATAAAAAATAAAAAACTAAAAAACCCACAAAAAATTGGCATCGCATAGTGTAGACATACATCACATTCATACACATACACTTGTTGATTTATCCTGCCTTGCACCCTGTGTTCGAACTCTCTACGTACTTGCTTCTATACAACATTTATGTGGAGTTAAAAATAAATTTTAACTTCACATTTGCCTGTCATTTCTTGATATCTATAGTGTGGGTTAATAGTTGATTAATTAGGGATTTTTAGCGGTCACCGCAGCGACCTCTGTGTTCCCGCCTTGTGTGGATCACATGACCGTTAGAAATTCCTAGTTATCAAATGGCACTGTTGCCGGGGAGCAACAACGCATAGTTTGGCTTTTTGCTTGTGTTTGTGATTGATTGTCTACTTTTGCGGCTTTTATCGTTTTCCGTATTTTTGATATTTCTTGTTTGAATTGTCTAACCCCTCTCTTGTTTGACTTCTTGCGAGGAACGCGGATCGAGGGAGGAGCTCTTTTCCAGGAGCACCTGCGCACCCACGTGAGGCGACTTGATTTAGCACGAAGGTGGGCTAGGAGAGGATTTTGAAGACAGTTCTAGTCTATTTATATCATTGTATTTATTTGTGTAATTTTTGTGAGAGAGAGAGACTCTTTATTGTAATAATATAGGTACAAAGGACTTTGGACTTTCGGGCCCAATTTCCAAGTGTTTGTACACGTGGGGGCTCACCGCGGATTTTTACGATTTTCACTGCCTTTTTCATTTTGTTTTCCGGTTTTGTTTTCCTTACTTTGTGTGATTGAACCCCTAGTTTTAGGATTGCTTGCGATAGACTAAGGCCAAACTCCTAATATATCTGCCTGTACCTATAGACGCATTTGGACTTAGTCAAATTTAAACAGTCGCATCATCATCTTCGAGCCTACGTGCCGCGAGCCCACCCCATCAAGCACTACTCCTGAACTCGATTTGTCGAGAAGAGGAGGGGTGAGTCTAGACCGGACTTTTTGGATTGAGGATCGGTGACCGACATGTGGTTCTTCACGATAATAGCAATTTCTGAAACTTAGGGCGATTTCATCGACTTGCATTTGCATATAGTTAGGTTTCAATTCTGCTGAGCATCCTTGCATATAGAGTGCTGGAGGCAAGGTGAGCATTTACGCTTTAGCATTCATCATTGTTTGCCGCTTGCATTGCTTTTTTCGACTCTCCTTCTGATTTTGCCAACCTAGGGGCTTAAAGCAATTGAATCCCCATTAGGATCGTGCATTTTTATTAAAAATCTAAAAAAGTGATAATCAATTAAATTGGGATTGTTAATATTACTTGACCATAAAAACCACCAAAAGAAAATTTTGTATTGGGGCGAGTAATCCCCTCATTGTCTTCGCTTTTACTTGCTCGCGCACACACTAAGGATTAGTGCCCAAATCCCATTGAGCCCCTAAGTGTTTGTGCAACTTCTTGACTTCTCACCTAACTCTAAAATAGACAAGATTAAAAGACTGAATTTTCGGTCTCTACCGAGTTAAGTAGGTGAATTGAGGGTGTGTTATGTGTGAGTTTGCTTGTTATTGCTTGTGTACATTCTAGATCATCTCTGCGCATTTGCGCCTTCTTCACCACTCTCTTGACTTGACCATCGTGCTCTCCCAATCGTTTCCTTTTATTTTTCGAGATGGATCCCTGGAGCGATTTTTATCCGGATTTTGTGGATTCCTCGTACCCTCCAGCGGGTCGCCTCACTTTTACCAGGAGGATCCCCTCCTACTTTTTCTGATTTTTGTACATACCCGCCTCAGCCATAGTATCACAGCTCGAATTTCTACCCACCTCCACTTCCACCTATATATTATCCACCTCCACATTCACATCCACCCAAGTCTGACCTGTTGGAGTCACCCCCCTTGATCTTTATGAGTGATATATTGAACCGAAAGATAGAGCATCTTGATTTAATGAATGATGATATGGCTATCTCGAGGAGAAAAGAGATTGACGCTCCATTTGTCGAGGATACATATTTACTTGTCGGAGATCATGGGAGCTTACAATCGCCCAAAATACAAAAAAATGAGAAAATTTTAAAAACACAAAAAGAGTTCGGGAGACACTTGGATGATTCATATTGTGAGGAGAGAGGCCATCTGCCAGATCATTTACCCACACAACCTTTCACACACTGTCCCACCTTTGACCCCGAGGATGCCGCTGTACAGAATGCTCTTGGCATACCTCATGTATATGTTGATTCCGACTTCCTCCCTTGTATGGAGGAAGTCCAAAAATTCAAAAAAATGCTATCTGAACCCGAAGTGGTGGCTACTATTCATGAGATCATCCGTGCCCCACTTCAATAGGCCATGACCGATTTATCTACCCCTCTTCCCAAGAAGAGAAAGCGGAGGAGCAGATCTGAGCGTCACATTCCGACCATGGCCACTGCCTACGCCATCACACACCGTCCCCTTCCCAGAAAGAAGAACACATCTACACCATTCATCACTTGCACTATCTCTGACTATACTTGTGATCGCACTCTCCTAGACGGTGGTGCATCTATTAGCATATTTACCCTTCTCGCTGGTACAGTCTCTTCACTTAGGGCCTCTAAAGAAAACCAAGATGATCGTTCAGTTTGCTGATGGATTTATCAAGAGGCCGAAGGGTATCCTTGAAAACGCCGACATTTCTATTCAGGGCACGAGCTACCATGTTGATTTTGTCGTGTTGCCCATGGAGACCTCCACAGGGGAGCCATCTCCAATCATCCTGGGATGACCATTCATCGCCTCTGCGAGGGTCGTTATTGACTATGAATCAGGAGAGGTTCGCTTCCGTCCTGTTGACGAGAGCGAAGTGTTGATTACCACACCTACAGTTGACCAGAGACCTGCACCTGATACACCTTCACTGATTCTAGCTGACTCCGAGGCATGTGACCCATCTGATGCTACTAGAGATGTTTGCTTAGCGAAACCTGATGAGACCCGACGAATCCCCTGAAAGGGGAGGAAATCAGAAAGCATAGACCTCACAGTTCCTCCTCCTGGTGTGTGGCGATGTGTTGATGAAATCCAAAATATTTACGTGATTGATCCATTTGAGCAGAGGGCAGACACCAAGACTAGACAGGACGGACCTATTTTGACTACTTCCACCGATAAGTCCGTTCCTGGTCCTTCAAAAGTGATGATGATTGAGGTCGGTTATGATGCGAATCTTCAAAATTTTTGGCCTCATGATGAAAAAGATGATCCGGGTGAGACTCTTGAGGACGATCTGAGTTCGTATACTTCCACTGATGATTTCGTTCCTTTTGATTTTGACCTGGATGATCCCTCGCAGGACGACTCCGATTACACTTCTTTCGAGGATGATGAGTTCGTCCCATTTCACTTTGACATCGACGAGACTTCCAAGGCCAGACCTGACCACACTTCTTCCACTCATCCGTCTGCGCCTTTATACCATAGGACAACCAAGGGCGAACCTAGCCAAACTACTTCCATTGATCAGTTCGTGCCTTTTCGATTTGATTCCACTGAGGGCCTTCACCCTGTCGACCCTGATCGGCTTCCGTCCACTGTGGACCCCGATGTCGACTTACACCACACTAGATCTATCCCTCAGCGGTCTCACAAGAAGGTTAGCTTTCTACCTTCTTGATCCTCTATACATCCACCCCTGTTGTACATTCCCTTGTTTACCTCTGTTTCTCTCTCGTATTGCTAGCTCACCCATTCTCGTGTTTGCCTTGATTAGGACGTACTTTGTCCTAAGTATAGGGGGGTGGACGAGTTGAGTGTTCATTCGTCGTTCCGTTTTACCACTCATGTTGTTGCCTATACTTAGGGCTTCTTTTACCCTAAGTACAGGGGAGTAATTCACACATTCTTCTCTATCTTATTCCATCTGTTGATATATTTTCATCTTTTCTTCTTTTCTTCTTTTCCTCTTCTATCTTCTGTATCTACCGAAAAGGTGTCGCCCCTTGTAGACAGTTTTCCATACTTAGGATGTACTTTGTCCTAAGTATGGGGGGGGGGGGGGGGTTGCGCACCCCGTGCGATTCTATTCTTTTCTTTTCTATTCTTTTCGATCCTCTCCATTGTCTCCTCTTCTTATCTATACTTAGGGATATCTTAACCTAAGTATAGGGGGAGACAATCTGAGTACGATCTGTTCATTCCCACCCTTGACCCTCCCTGCTTTGTGTACAGTCTGCTATACTTAGGATTATTTGATCCTAAGTATAGGGGGATGGTCCACTTCTCATCGTTTATTCATCTCTTATTCATTTCTTCTTTAGACTTTTCTATACTTAGTACGAGTTATGTCTCCTCTTTTCTCTCCGATCTATGAGGACGTATCTCAATCTAAGTATAGGGGAGTCGTATATACTACGTATATACTTTAGCCATAACTCGTACTTTCGTATTTTCTTAAAAAATATGGCTAATAATTCGTTAAAATCCTTTAATAAAAATTGTGATTATTCCTCAAATTCTTCATGTATATACTGATTAATAAATCGGGTGAAAATATTTTTTGCAAAATGTTTGAAAAATAGTTTGAAAATCTTTATGAAAAATCTTTTGAAAACTATTTGAAAATGTTTTGTTACATGTTTTCAACCTTTGTAAAAACAGTTTTGATTGTAAAGTTTATTTTCTTTGTGTGAAATAAAATGTTTGAAAAATGATTTGCAAACGGTTTGAAAAATAGTTGCAAAAATATTTGAAAAAATCTATCTATACTGTTTGAAAAACCTTTGCAAAATGATTTTCAAATGCGTGTACATGTTTGCAAAATGTTTGTAAAAATTATTTTGGACTATAGTTTTCAAAAGTTGTTTGAAAAACATGTGTCAAATAAGTTCGAGGAACATATACATCGCACCAAAATCCACTATATATATCTATAAAATTGATCACTTACCCTTGTAAATTCTTAAAAATCCACTTCTTGTAAATACAAGAAAGCACTCCCGTATAAATATTTGTACCTAGTTTTTAGCCAAAACTTTTTGTTTTCAAAAATCCCAAAAACATTTGCAAAATTTAAAATCCAAAAACATTTGAAAAATCTTTTTGAAAAATCTAAAAAATGCATATGCATCATCATCATCTTTTAAAAAATCCAAAAAAAGTTCAAAATCTGTGAAAATTGCATCACAAAAATATTTTCTGCATTCTGCATATCATTTGCATAGCATTCACATTTTGGGATTGAGTTTGACAGTTGAACGAGTCTAAGTAAAATCCGAAGATTGGAGCTTGGTTGGACCTTAAACCTACTTAATTAACAGGAACCTTATAGGAACTGGGATTGAGGTACTTCAGGTCTAGTTGACTTAATTCTTTGAGGATCACGAGACTTGGTTCAATGGATTCTAGACTGCCTAAGTAGAGTATTTCGGAGCACATGCACGACTCTTGTTGATAATGACCTAACTTGGACACTTGCACCTTTCACATGGCTCAACTCAGTTGGAGTGGTGAGGGGGTTGGATTTGCCGGTATGAGACGCACACATGTGGAAACACTTGTCCTCGTCTAGGGAAGGAAGTGCACCCCAACCCATCCAGTAATGATGAGTTTCGAGGATAGGAGATCGTGGGTTGAAATAAAGCTTCAAAAGAGGGATAGTCTACTGGCTCAAGAGGAAAAACTCCTTATGTAAATGCTGATGTATATAGTATTCAAAAAAAATGCAAAAGCAAAAACGCCAAAAAAGTGGACAGGCCTGTACAAAAATAAAAATGCATGTCGGAGTGTACATATGTTGTAAAGTCAAATAAGCAAGCTTGAGTCTCAAAGTCAAATCATGTGAGCCTGCAGCTGGATGACTTGACTACACTGGTCTTGCATCCTAGGATAGGTAGCTACACTGGCTACCGTCCATTCTTCTCTTCACCCCCTCCTCTTGAGCAGGTTGCCACTTGAACTTAGAAGGGAATACCCTGCTCCTTGAGGGATGAGTCGTTGGATTGGGGAATCATTGGATTGTCATATTGGAGAAGTCAGTATCTTTGTCATTTCAGTTGGGGAGAGCCACCATCACTTACACTGTACGAGTCAGATTCATAGTCGTAAGAGTTTGCGTATGAGTTGAAGTATTTCTGACCTGGCTATTGAGGAGACTTTAACAGAGTTTTGGGATTCTCAGGGACTGTTGGATTTCAAATCCGGTTCTCACTAAGGTTCCGCCCGCACTAAAATTCTAAAGGTCCTACTTAAGCTCCAAACTTTTGATAATCAAATTCAATACACTTTCTTCCTTTTCTTTTCTTTCTTTTTCTTTCTATACTTATTGCATAAGTGTTTGCTAGGGACTAGCAAAGGTAAAGTATAGGGGGATGATGAAGCCACATTTCATCATCTTTATTCTATCATTTTGGCATCAAAAACCCTAGCAAATGCATGTAAATAGCATTAAATCCCGCATCTTAGCATTCATGCATGTGCATGTAAACAGTGTATAAAATACTGTAAATAAAGCCAAAACTATAGAATAAATAAAAGAAAAGAAAAAGAATAAAATATTGTAAATATTTTATGATAAAAAACCCCGATACCTAGACATCTTGATGAATAGGTCGACAAGGAATAAAGTAGGGGGAGATAAGGGTCGAAATACAATAGAAATACCTTCTTTTCAATTCATTCTTTATTCATTTTGTGACCTATTTTTGATTCCACTCTTTACATCTCAAATAAAGAAACTTTCTACATGAAAGTTGTAGATAATTCAATAAAGAAAATACAAAATTGATTTCACTGAAAAATAATGTACAGATAAATAGTTATGGTCTGAATAAGATTCCAAAACTCCAACTTCCCAGACCTGTATCTTGTAAATAAAAACTCGAATGTACCAAACTCATCTTTAATTGTATATAGCGTAAAATAATCTATTTAATGGAGGTGGTTTGTATTTTTCGGAGTTACAGTTTGAAAGTTGAGTTTTTGACCCTCATTGTATACTTGTACAGATTAAAATATTAAATTTATTATTTATTCATTATTTTTGTATTTTTATATTTTTATAATTTTGTAAATATTATTTATAATAAGTGGTGTACATTAAAATAAGAATAAAAACTCAAAATAAATCCAAAATAAAATACTTATAATATAATACATAGGTATACTACCTATACTTATACCTATATAATACATACTTTTATTTTATTAAGTATACAAAACACATCAGAAAAATAAAATAAAAATATTTCTAAATGTATAAAAGTATTCTATAATTTTAGAAAATAATAAACAAAATTCAATAAAGTAAAATCACAAAAATAAAAGAATACAATACATAGGTATATGTACCTATATAGGACTAAAAAGGTAACTTGTAAAATATACCTCATAAAAATTATTAAAAATCAGAATAAAAATCCACATAAAATAATAATTATTTTTTTATTAAATAACCTAAAATTAATTACATCATTTATTATTTTTAATAAAATTTACAAGGTGTTTATTTTAGTTTTTGTCTTTTCGCGGATGACGTTGCCCAATCAGGCCATGTTATCCGTTGATCGGGGGTCACTCCATGACCCCAGGCCACAGCCCGTCAGGTATGTGTCTGCCCCCTTTTTCTCGATTTTCTCCAAGCCGAGGCTTTCACCAAACGACATGGCATCCTTCTGCAAACTTCTTCCCTGTCAATCCAGCATACTCGCCCAAGTGTTTTTTCGACCTTCGGGTCATTGCATCTCCCGATACACCTCGATTTACGAGCCATCTCCACCATGTTTCAAAACCAAGCCCGTCACCTTCCATTGCTTTTTGAACCGCCTTTGGCTAGGGCCAAGACCTCCGAGCTGTCGCTGTTGGATCCCCGGTGACAGCGGGTTGATCCCCGACCCCATAGAGGTGTGATTCAGGCGCTCCTTGGCGCGTTCCACTATCTCCGGCGGCTGCGCTGCCGTGAGGTCTATCTCTGGCCTCTCTGGCCATCGAGGTCACGTTTTCAGTCCATTTTCTTGTCCATTAGCTAGCCTTTAGTTTTAGCTTTTAGTCTATGCGTTTAGTTGATTGTTCGAGCGTTTAATCAGTGTAGTTTCCATCGTCGAACACCTCGCCGGAGCTCAAGATCTCCAGCAACCACCATCACCATCCCACGCCATCTTTTCTCGCCAATAAAAGCCTCCTCCTGCTTACGCGATATATGCCGCCTATTGTGTTTCATTTGCAGGTCGAGAAGGAGGCATCTGAGCCTCGATTTGGCCGGGGAAGAACCTCCTAGGTTTGCCAGAGCACCAGCAAGCGCCTGAGGCCATCCGTTGGTCTCTGGTTCCGTTTGTGGCACCTGGAGACTCCCTGGAGGTGCAGGAGCATGCAACGCCCATCAGTAGGGCTCGAGATGACCGGAGGAAGGAGTGGGCTCGATTCCAAACTCGCCATCGGCGAGTTCATCTGTAGTTCGTCCTCCAGCACCTAGCGTCGTCCGATCGTGTCTGTTCATCCAGCCCCTCCTTTGACCGTCGGATCTGGAGCACCTCAGCCGTGGATTCCACGTCGATCTTCTAATCTGAGCCGCTCGCGTCGAACCATCATCGGGTTCATCGGTGCTGACACGTGGCTTAAGTGGACAAAGGAGCGCCGTTCGATCGCGAGCAGAAGCGGACCGTCAGGATCGCGACACGTGGCATATCTTAACCATCAGCCGTCCGATCGATCCAGCAAGGGTATTTTGTGTTCAACCCCTCGCGCATTTTTGTATTTAATAAATAACTCGCAAACATTTATCTGCAGTTAAAAATACTTGTAATATTTACGTTTTACCCCATGTCGTTTTAGTATTTTAGATTCCGGTCCTCACCAGGCACGCACGCACGCATGTGGGCCTGGTAGATTTTGCTACAAAGCCTCTGCAGATTTTGTGATTGTTATTCGGTCCATTAAATTAAATATATAGTGTATATTTTTGTATGGAAATTGCGCAAAGGCCCTCAGACTTTTAATATTTGCACATATACCCCATCTAGGCTGATTATTTTTGATTGCTTGCTCTACTTATTTCGCGCATCATATTAATTCCAAAAATTACCAAAAAAAAAAAATTCATATTGGCTCCTGTTAACTTGCACTTCCACGCCATATTTTTGCATTTTATTTTTATTGCATTTTTACATTTATTAAAAATCAAAAACCTGTATTTTCAGTACTGTCTAGCTTAGAAATGCCAAAAAATATTAAAACACTTATAAAAATTCCAAAAAAATTACCGATTGTCTATTTTATTGTCTTTTAGTGTTAATCCAAAAATCACTAAAAATTTCAAAGTAAAAACCTTAAAAATTAGAAAACCTCTAAAAACTTCATAAAAATCTAAAAAATTCTAGAAAAATCCTAAAAATATAAACTCAGTTTCTGTGTCTGCCTTATTTTATTATCTACATTTTGAAATTAATTTGAGGAATTTTGGGTACTGTTTAGTATTTTTAATTCCCATTTTAATTTCGGCCACAACCTTGCTTCACTGTTTTCTTTTAATTTAACTTTTAAAAATACCAAAAAAATTTAGAAAAATCCCCAAAAATCACAAAAACATCTTAAAGATATAAAAAGACCAAAAAGATTTTATTTCCTAATTTTTGAGCATTTTTACCTATTTGTATAAATACATTATCCTCTCTTTCCCTATAATGTATATATATTCCCATATTGAAAAAGAAAATAAAAAATATAAAATATAAAAAGAAAATACAAAATCAGTAAAAAAGAAAAACAAAAAACAAAATTAAAAATTAAAAATAAATAAAAAATATAAAACTAAGAACCCACAAAAACATTGGCATTTCATAGTGTAGACATACATCACATTCACACACATACACTTGTTGATCTATCCTGCCTTGCTCCCTGTGTTCGAACTCTCTACGTACTTGCTTCTATACATCATTTATGTAGGGTTAAAAATAAATTTTAACTTCACATTTGTCTGTCATTTCTTGATATCTATAGTGTGGGTTAGTTGTTGATTAATTAGGGATTTTTAGCGGTCACCGCAACGACCTCTGTGTTCCCGCCTTGTGTGGATCACAAAACCATTAGAAATTCCTAGTTATCAGCGGCGACTGCCCATCCCCTTTTGGAAAAGTTACACAGTTGCCAATGGATATTTTCATATTTGCAAAAGCGCCCCTACCTCAGAAATATCTTTGGGTAAATTCCACTTTTCACCTTCGAGTTTATTATTATTATTTTTTCCTCTGCGGAAACTTTTGAATAACTGCAATCCATTCCTTCATGTCTAGAACTTGAAATTTGCATGTTTGGTTGAATGAAATAAATGTTTTTATTATTTTAAAAATTCTCAAAAAAATTGTGTATGTTCTTGTTGTAGTTTTTCATTGTATAAAATTTTCATTGCATTTTATTGATATTTAATATTTTAAAAAATAAAAAAACAACATCTTTTTGTCTGCTCAAAATTAAGAAAATAAAAAAAGTCGAAACTTTGCATAAAAAATCCAAAAAATACTGTATGTGTGTTTTATTGTCTTTTAATTTCATTCCATTTTTCGTGCATAGATCATTTATAAAGCTTCAAAAAAGTGTGAAAAATAAAAAAATCTTTAAAAATTATTAGAAAATTCTGGAAAAATCGAAAAAAAATCTGATTTCACTCTTTATTTATAGATAATTATTGGTACTTTAGCTTAAAAATACGTTCCAGGAGTATTGGGCACCTAAAGTAATTTTAAATTACAAAATACTCTTGGCTGTGCATTATTTTCTCTATTTACCACTGTTTGATTTTTTATAAAATCACAAAAAAACAAAAAATTTTGCAAAATTTACTAAAAACATTTTAAACTTGTAAAACACAAAAACATTATTTGCATAATTTTCTGAGTTTTTTGGATATTCTGAAAAATTCCAGAAGAGTGTGGTGCGCGTGTTTTATTCATTGTGCTTTATTTGAAAATAAAAAAAGATTAAAAATTCATAAAACCACCAAAAAACATCTTGGAAATTTGACTACATAGTTTTTAAATCATACTCCTTGTGTTCGACCCTGGTCTCTATAACAAGTAAATTTAACCTCTTACATTTGACTGTTTGATATTTCTCTTAAGGGGGTATTGATGACATGGATTTCGATAAGGTTAAGATGGATTAAATTAATAGGTTGTTGCTCTCAACCAATCGATTCGGTCAATGAGAAAAATTTTGTTTTTAACCACATCATTTTAGGACATCAATTCTTGGTCACAACCAAGACGGTGTCCGACCATGATAGTGGGAAGGTGTACTTTCACGTCGAGAGCAAGAGTATACAAATAGAGACAATTGACGAGACCAGAGCGCTAGACTCAATTTACTCAGAGCCTTTTAGTGATGTAGAGAACACGACAGAGGTAGAGTGAGACGTCCACCAAGAGTGCGACTTTGTGATTACTGATGATGAAGTTGTTTGGTCCGACCCATTTCATGAGCCCGTCTCTCACCTTCATATGCTACAGATCCGTAGTTTTCAGTAGAGGAGATTTCGGAGAGCACACTCTTGGCCAAGGACATGTTTGAGTTTGACAATTGCGTTCATGATATCTAGGCAGAATATATATCATGTGATTCTAATTCAGATCCCTTGGATTCAGACATAGACCCGGCAAAGTTTGATGATTTCTTACCTTGTCTGATTTCCGCAGAGCCAGTAGCTAGGGTGGAGACCGTGCCAACATCGAGTACAGATACACTAGCAGGGCAGTCTTCCCCAGTGTTAAATGATCAGCAAGAGTTCTCTCATTCAGATCTGGTTGCATTTACTCAGACCTTTCAGAGGCCAGATTTGCCAGCTCCCAGTTGTCTGAAATTGAAGCCTTTGCCATAGTCGTTGAAGTATAGATTCCCTGTGGGAGAGCATGAGATCCTAGTCATTATCTCAACAGATTTGACTGAAGAGTAAGAATCTCACTTGATGGAGGCTCTTGAAAGGAACCGCAAGGCAATAGGATGGAGCGTAGCTGATCTCCCGGGGATAAATCCGATTTTGTGCTCCCACCATATCTATCTCAAAGAGGATGCCAAGACATGACGTGAGTTGCAGCAATGACTGAACTCGAATCTTCGAGAGGTAGACATGAAGGAAATATTGAAATGGTGGAGCGCTGATTTTATCTACCCCATCTCCGACTCCAAGTGGGTTAGTCCATTACATGTGGTGTATAAGAAGACGGGCATCACTACAGTTGTGAGTGAGTCTGGAGAGGAGATAGCTACCCGGGTACCCACTTCTTGGAGGGTCTATGTGGACTACGGATGATTGAATCAGGCCACCAAGAAGGATCATTTCCTGCTGCCTTTTATTGATCATATTATAGAGAGGCTAGCTGGGAAGAGTCACTACTGCTTTCTCGATGGGTACTCTGTGATGAATCTGCGATTCATCATCTCAATATCTTGATCTTAGCAAAATTCTCGAGTAAATTCTGAAATAAATGTCCATAAAATCAATAAATTAACAAAATGAATCTTGTAAATAAAATGCAATAATTATTGTATATTATATTTTATAAAATAAATTACCCACAAAAAACCGCAAAATAAAGGAGTTTTTCTGTTGTAAATAGTCCAAAACTTCATGTATTTTTAATAATTTCATTTCAACTCCTTTTTGGCTAATTCTTTATCTAACTTGTCCATAAAAATGTATATAAAAATAAAAAATACAAAATAAATTTCACCTCAAATAAATGCTCCTAGATCCCAAAGAGAAAATGCCGCAAAGTCCAACTTCCCGGCCAAATTTCCGCTCTGTACGAACTCTAAATTCACCAAACTCACTTTTAAAGTTCAAGTTAGAAAATTATCTATCCAACGGAAGTGGTTTTATTAAAATCAGATCTCATTTGCAAAAGTTGGGTTTTGAGACCAAGATGTATATTGTATATTATGTATATATTCATTCTTTCTTCATTTTTATTTATCTTTCTCAATTACTTAAAAATCCAATTGTGTTATATTTTGATTATAGTATTTTATTGTATTTTTACTTTGTAAATATCTACTATTAAAAAGATAAAAAATATAAATTAGAAAAGCAAACAAAAAATGTACATTTTGTTTGTCGTCTTTTGTAAATTCTCCACTCCTCTTTATTTTTATCGTATTTTAGTAGCCTACTTTATTTATTATTTATTTATTTCATATTATCTACAATAACTTCTCTTCTACCACCAACCTCTATTCAACCCCACCATTTTTTAAACCTTCCATTCAACTCCATTAATAATACAAACTCTTATTCAACTCCACCACTTTAATAACTTCTCATATCTTCTCTTTATATGCATCCCATCCTCCTAATTTTGCACTTGATCCATCTTTATGTGAGGAGAGCCTAGTTCCCAGAGTTGAATCAGTGATAGCGACGCAACCGCGGTCGAGCGACGACAGCCCTCTCTCCGGCGAGATCCGTTGGATTTGGGCCAACATCGCAGCCGCACCTACGTGCTGCTCGAGCTCATTGCTTGCCGGTGATTCAAGTGAAGACCGTGCTATCGTGAGCATACCATAGGCGCCTGCGACCATAGTAGGTAAATTTCTCTTTTCGTTTGACATCATTTTTTATTTTCCGCATTTTTTATCACCTCACATCACCACCCACCCTCCTCCATTTGTCTTAATTTATCACATCACCACCACCACATCACTTTCCTTATAGCATTTGCATTTCCTGATTAACAAAAATAATAATAATATTTAAAATAAAAATCTTATCACAGTAAAAAAGCACAAAAAATCAAAAAACAAAAAAAATACAGCAGGCTGGCCGCTTGCTCCAAGTGGATCCACCACCACCGACCGCGACCGGCTGCGCCTCCACGGACGTCCTCCTTGCAGCAGCTCGCACGCCGCTGTCCCCCTTCGTCCACCACACGGCCACCTCATGCCACCAGCGCCTCCGCCACCCGCCCGCGCAAGCGAAGCGCCCCTCCGAGGCGCGCGACCCCTGCCGCCCGAGTGGCACCGCCGCCCGACCCGCGCTCTCCCACCTCTGTGTGCCTCCTGCGAAGAAGAAGAAGAAGAAGGTCAAGAGTTTTTTTTGTAAAAATATAATTTTTTATATTTTAAGTTTCTGTTATTGCAAAAAGGTCCTTGTTTAAAGTTGACTGCTTATTTTGTTTACGGAATTTGCACGAATACCCCTAAGTTAATGTTTTAATTTGGACTTCAATCTTGCATCATTTTATTCAAGAAACGTGTCTTGATGTTGAGCAACTAGTTCTCTACCACGTGGATATTTATTTATATTTGTATGGTCTTTGGATAATTAATTAAAAATGTTTAACTGAATAATTGCATATTTTACCCATTCTGTGCTCTTAAATACATATCTGACACATAGTTGCTCTAAAAATTCCACAAAAATTAGATGTGATGCCTTTAAATGTTATTGGATTTCTTTCCAAATTTCATCCAAAATAGAGTTGTCTTGTGCTTGAAATAAATTGTGGAGTGATTTTCGTATTTGATTTTTATTAAATCCACATACATCATTTTTGCGAAATTTCAAGTCTCTTGGATTCCATATGAAAATAGTTAGATGAGATAATTCGCTCTCTGCCTAATTTGATATTCTGCATTTATTAGGAATTAATTACTCAGCCACTCTTTTTTCACTAAAAAATCCATAAAAAAATTTCATATTTTGTCAAAAAAACTCCAAAAATATTGCAGTAGCTTCCTTGCATCATGTTTTCATTCCATTAAATTTTTCTTGATTTTTGCTTACTATTTGTGTGAAAAATTACGAAAAAACCATAAAAGTGTGCATTTTTAGTTATTGCGTTCTAGTTCATAAAAATACAAGAAATTGTGTGTTGCATTCATCATTGGATTAAGTTTATTGGAATAATATAATTTGGCTAAATCGGATTAATTTTGTATTGAAATTAATTTGGCTAGGTTGTGTGCTTTCTTAGTAACTTAATCCACCTGCATTTGCATTCTCATTTCTTTTTGCATAAAAAGTATAAAAAATAACCACATGGAAATCTAGACCTAAATTTTCAAATTAACCATAAGTTGTTCCTTTGCCTCCCTGTGTTCGACCCCGGACTTGCCTGGGATATAAATTAAAGTCGAGACACTCTTCATGGAGATCCTTTCTCGGTTCTGCCTGATTCGCTAAGTACACGTACTACGACGTGCCCAAATTAAATATAGTATTTAGCGACTCGCCATTCTGGATACAATCAGGTGGCCATAACGCCCGGAGACCAGGATAAAATGACATTCACTTGTCATTTTGGGACCTATGCTTTCAGATGGATGCCCTTTGTTTTGTGTAACGCCCCAGCGACATTCCAAAGGTGCATGTTTTCCATCTTATCGGTTCCAAAGGTGCATGTTTTCCAAAGGTGCATGGTGGGTGACTGTTTAGAGGTCTTCATGGATGACTTTTCAATCTACGATGATGGGTTTGATGCTTGTCTTGATTGCCTAGACCGTGTTCTTCAATGATGCATAGAGGTCCATCTTGTTGTATCTTGGGAGAAGAGTCACTTCATGGTAACTCAGGAGACGGTGCTTGATCATATCATCTCCAACAAGGGCATGGAGGTTGTTCCGGCCAAGGTGGATATCATCAGTAAACTCAATCCACCATCCAACTTGCGGAAGTTACGGTCTTTTCTAAGGCATGTTGATTTCTACCGATGTTTCATTCACGACATCAATAATATTGCCCGACCGTTGACTGATCTGCTGACAAAAGACATCGAGTTCATTGTAGATGGTAAGTGTCTTGCATCATTTGAGACTCCCAAGAGCTTAGTTGTTGAGGCTCATGTCCTTCAGCCACCTGATTGGTCTCTCCCATTCGAGATAATGATGGATGCCTCCAATTTTGTCGTAGGAGCTATGTTGGGACAGAGGAGGGATGGAGTGTCATTTGCCATTCACTACGCTATTCTTACATCGGATGCCACACAACGGAATTATACTGTTACAGAGAAAGAAATGCTAGCTATAGTCTTTGCCTTGGAAAAATTCAAATCGTATATTCTTGGATCCAAAGTGACTATCTTTACTGATCATACCACCATCAGATACCTTATGGCTAAGAAGGATGCAAAAGCTCGATTGACTATATGGATCCTTCTACTTCAGGAGTTTGATATTGAGATTAAGGATAAACCTGGAGTCAAAAATGTGGTGGTGTATCATCTCTCCCTTCTGGAAAATCTTGAGGAATCCGAGAAGATTGATCCTATTTCAGAGACCTTCCCAAATGAGGCATTCCTTACTATCGCCTCTCTCCCATGGTACGCTGATATTGTGAACTATCTTGTTGCCAAAAATGTTCCACAAGGTTGACCCAGACATCGACTTGAGACTTTCCTGGCGAATGCCATGTTCTACCATAGGGAGGATCCCATCCTTTATCATGAAGGATGGTATATCGCCTGGCATCGGTACATTCCTCAAAAGGAGCACCACAACGTCCTCACATATTGCCACAAACTTGATGCAGGAGGACATCATTATGGGAGGACAACAACATAAAAATTTCTCCAATCCGGCCTATGGTGGCCTACTCTCTTCAAGGATTTTGATGAATTCGTGAAGAGGTATACTGGCCGTTAGAGGATGGGCACTTGTGGACAACGTGATATGATGCCGATGCAGCCCATTCACTTCTGTGAGGTTTTGATACATGAAGAATTGATTTCATGGGCCAATTCCCTAAGAGTCAGAGATTTGAGTACATTCTGTTAGCTGTTGACTACGTGAGTCATTGGGTTGAGGCCATACCTGTCCAAACTATAGATGCTAAGACAGTTTGCAGATTTTTTTAGGAAGAATATCATTTCATGGTTCGAGGGTTCTAGAGTATTGATATCTGACGGAGGGTCTCACTTTATCAACGACAAGGTAAAGGCCCTTGCTAACGAATTCAGCATCGACTATCGAGTTGCCACTCCTTATCATCCTCAGACCAATGGCCTTGCTGAAGTATCGAACAGTGAGATCAAGACGATATTACAGAAGGTAGTCCGTCCATACCGAAAGGATTGGTTACAGCTTTTGGACTGGATCTTGTGGGCATATCGGACTTCCTTCAAGACTCCTTTGGTTACATCTCCCTTTCGCCTCGTTTATGGCAAGCCCTACCATTTACCTGTTGAGATTAAGCACAAGTCACTATGGGCTTTCACTAATATATTATTGGATCCAGAGAGTATAGGAGATCAAATGAAGGCATAATTGGCAGCCCTGGAGGAGCTTAGAGATACCGCATTCACGAACAACCTACAATATAAGGAGCAAGTAAAGATATGGAATGATTCTCACATCAACCATACACAGTTTGAGCCAGATCAGAGAGTATGGTTGTTTGATGCCAGGCTTCGACTATTTCCATGGAAATTGCAGAGTAAGTGCAAAGGACCATACCCGGTCCGAAAGGTGCATGACAATGGTAGTATCGACATATCTGAGATGTCATCTGAGTCCACCTTTCGTATTAACGATCAACACCTCAAACCATATCTAGATCATGAGCCACGGATCACCCCTATTCATTTTCCATGATATGTGATCTTTAACTCACATCATTTGCATCTCATGCCTTATTATCACTGTCTTCCGCCTTGTATAGATCCAGATGTCCATATCACATCATTCTTTAGTCTAATACCCCATCTGCATCTAGTGATTATGTTATACTTAGGGTGTACTTTACCCTAAGTATGGGGAGGTGTCAAACTTTTGATTATTCTTTTGATTCTTTTTATTTTTACCTCTATTTTTCTTCCTATACTTAGGGATATTTTACCACGAGTATAGGGGAGGTAAACCATGTACATTCTCTCACCCTCAGTTTCCCTTTTTGTGTATAGCCTGCTATACTCAGGATCATTTGATCCTAAGTATCGTGGGAACCACCGAGCCGTCTTCATTGTACCCTTTTATTCGTCTTTGTAGTATAGCAATTCTTTTCATTTCCCTATACTAAGCACAAGTTATGTCTTCTTCATTTCTCGTTGATCACTCTGAGGACATCATTCGAGCTAAGTATAGGGGGGTGTCGTATATATTACATATATACTTTAGCCAGAGCTTGTACTTTGTATGAGCGTGTCTTTGAATAAAATGGCTAAAATACATAACCTAAAAATCACCAAAAATTTAAAAATTTTTTGTACATAAAATTCTTTCTTGCACATACATACCTATTTATAAAAATTATTTGTGTACAAATGTTTGTAAAAATGTTTTGCTTGTAAAACATTCGTAAATAATTTTGTATCGAAATTATATATATAGTACAAAATTTTCGTAAAATGTTTGGAAATAGAAGTTTGCAAAAACTCCTGTGTAAATGTTTGTAAATAGGTTGCAAAACTTCTGCATTCATGCATGCATGCAAACATTTTCAAAAATATTTTGCACATTTTCAAAAACTTTGCATAAAAAGATTTTTGTAAATACTTGTATATTTTTCTGAATCATAGTTGACATTTAAACTAGTCTGGAATAAAATTGGAAAATGGAGCTTGGTTAAGACCTTAATCCACCTAATTCTAAGAGGAACCTTATAGGATTTGGGGTTAAGACTTTTCAGGTCCATTGGTGATTTAATTCTCTGAGTCCACTAGTCTATGTTCACATGTCATCTTGATAAATCTAAGTAGAACACTTAACAACACACACATGACTCTCACAAACAATGGCTTTACTTGCACCAACACCTTACACATAGCTCTCTACGGATGAGGTGGTGAGGAGGCAGTTTCCTTTGGCTTGGGGTAGCATACGAGGGTAGTATTTCTAGGCAGAACCTCTCATCTTCATTTAATTAAGGAAATGCGCCTCAACTTGATCTGGCATGTTGAGGTCTAAAGACAGGAGTTGTGGGTTGCAATAATGCTTCAAAAGAGGGATAGTCTACTGGCTCTAGAGGAAAAACTCTTTATGAATATATGAGAGTGTATTACTGGGATGGGCAATTTCTTCGCTTCTTTAAGTAGGAAGAGCTAACCCATTCACACACAGTGCAAATTGACTTCACAACGAATTGTTTGCTAAATGGATGGGTGGATCTAAGCTGGTTATTTAGGTGAACCTGAATAGGGATTCGTGGAGCTTGAGGGATGTTGAGACTTAAATCCTAATTCTAATAAGGTCCCGACAAACTATTAATCCAAAGGCCTATTCCATGTTCTTGATTTTAGGTGAAATGAGATTCGATTCAAAGAAACAAGCATGTTCTAAGTTATTTTATTTTCCTTTTTCTTTTTACTTGCACTTATTTATAGAATAAGTGTTTGTTAAGGGACTAGCGAAGGTAAAGTATAGGGGAATGATGAATCTATGATTCATCACATTTATTATTTCATTTTGTCTAAAATTATTGGTAAAATACATGTAAATATTCACTAACTCTCACTAATTAACATTCTAACCACATTTCTTAATATCATATATTTAACACTTATTTTATCCAAAACAAAATAATAAAGTGAAAAATAAAAATAAAAAAAAGAAGGATGTAGATATGAAATATATACAAATCGATCCTAACCTCGAGACTAGGTCAATATTGACCCGATCGACCAAATAAATAAGTAGGAGAGATAATGATCCTAATATATAAAAATGTTAGAACACCAAGACCACAATTGTACATTTACATAATTTTCATATTGTAAATATTTAACCTATTTTATTTATTATCGGGATCACTTCAAATTAAAACTGATTCTTCATGAATTTTTTTTACAATAATATATATTAATTTATAAAAAACAAAAAAATCTATTTATTACATAAATAAATAATTACGATGAACCCATAAAAGCCGTAAATACTAACTTCGAAAGTTCATAACTATTTACAGAAAACTCCAAATTGACCAAACTCACTTTTAAAATTTATTTTATAACTAATACTATTTATTAAAAATATCAAAAAAATATTCGAATAAAATGGGTGAGTTTTGACATTTGGACCCCTTTGTATATATGTACAATATAAATAATCTTACTTATTTTTTAAATAATCATTCTTAACTCCAATTAACTTGATTCTTTTCTAATGTGATTCTAAAAATTAGTAGAAAATATAAAAATATTATTTATTAAAAATGCCGATAAATCTCAAATCCACAAAGAAATGACCTAAACTTCTGGACCTTATAACTCGGCCATATGGACTATGATTTAGCATACTCACTTGAAAGTTCGCTTTACAGAATTATCTGTCAAATGAAACTGACTTCTCTAAAATCGGAATTAATATGCAAAAAGTGAGTTTTGGGACCCTATTGGTGTAAATGGTAAAATGTATCTTTATTTTATTTAATATATGCCATTTTTTATATTTTTATAATTTATTAATATTTTATTATTAAGTTTAAATAAAAAATCTAATTCATTAATTAATACTCATTTAATTATTTATTTAGATTATTGATTTATTTAACTCTTTATTTATTCAATTTAATTACTTATTATTGAATTTAATTATTAATATTTTATCATTTTACTTAATTAATGATTTAATTTATTTTATTATTTTCGTTTAGTTTGTTTTCTCTCTCCTTTCGAGTTTTCCTCTTGCACCTTTCTTCCCCAACGCGCTTGTCGCCTCCTCCTCCTTCCTTATCTTCTCCTCCGCCCTCCCTCCACCGGTCAGCCATTAGGTCGGTATCATAACAACTAACGATGATGCCACCACCGCCAGGTGACGCCACCACTTTGCTTGATTCCCAAGCCTCGTCACCTATTTATAGACCTGGACCCCATAGCCAGGAGCTTCATCTGCCATTTCATCTTTGTCCTCCGTGAGCTCTAAGAGAGAGTAGTGACAACACATCTTCTTCGTCGAACGAGAGAGAGTGGAGGAAGGCGAGATCAGCCACCGACTTCAAGCTCCTCTATTGTGCCTAGATTTTTTGGTCGCTGCATGTCGAGGCCATACCACTCGGAGTGTCGAGCTCCAGGTTCCACTGGTGCACCTCCTACATCGCATCTCCAGGTTCATTAGTATCTGGAGTTGTGTGAAATCCAAGGGTAATCGAGAAATATTGATCGCGATCCCCTTCACCGCCTCAAGCTTCAACACATGGAGTTCTCTAACCATTTATAGAAGCTCACTTCCACTTCTGATCGATTATTGCTTGAACTATTTCCTCATCGTTGAAGCCTCCATATCGAAGCATCACCTTCCTCGCCTACCCTACCACTGCATCCAGATATAGCATCATCGGTTGGAGACTCGAGAATACTGCACCTTCGATCCGATCATTTGAAGATTTAGATTTGGGGAAGAATCGACTTGTAGTACAAATTGAATTAGCATCATCGATCGACTCAAATCAGACGAACTTAGCATTCTTGCATTGACACGTAGTGACATAAGGACGAAACCTCCACCAATTGTCATATTCAAATGTGATTGAATGGACCTCATCGTATCACTTGCCGCTACACTATCATCCACCGCCCACCTCTTTA
The DNA here is from genome assembly GCA_037367405.1 of Ottelia alismoides. NCBI lineage: Eukaryota > Viridiplantae > Streptophyta > Magnoliopsida > Alismatales > Hydrocharitaceae > Ottelia > Ottelia alismoides. Next base: position 236,750 of record JAZKJV010001853.1, on the reverse strand, counting down.
AGAATTAAGTGGTGCACTTGCTTCGCATGTGCACGCTCAATATTTTTGGGCAATTTACGTCTACATCCCCAGTATTTCAGATATTCATGAACAATTCCTGACCGGTTAGTGATGAGGGGCCTGAGCGACTAAGGTAAAAAGGTAACATGAGTCGTTGCGACCTCAACCACTCGGGCAACTAAATCAATCAAGAAAACGAAGACCACCAAGGAGAAAAATCAGCAAATCAAGCAAACAAATAGCGGTCTTGCTATTTTATTTTACCTGGTATAGCTACCAAGGTCGAACATAAGGAGTACGGTATGCCTAAGCTACGAAATAGTCAGAAATCCAAGAAGCAAATATTTTTGGTGGATTTTATTTTTTTTATTTTTTAGAATTTTAATATGAGGAAAAGTAGTAAAACACTCACAAATTCACAAACCAACCATTATTTAAAGCCTAAAAAATGCTCAGAAAATTGAATTAAAAATATTTTTGGGTATTTCAAATATTCAGATGTTTTTGTTAATTTTCTTGAATTTTTATGATTTTTAGCTGATTTTCTGAAAATGAAACAAAGTCAAAAATTCTAAACAGTGTACAACTGAGATCTAAAGGGAAGCTAAAAAATTCTTAAAATGCATGTATAATCCCAACAGCTATTTTATGTAAAACTATAGACTACAAGCGAACTACATGATTATAAAACATATTTTTTTGATTTTTCTAAATTTTTAACGATTTTTATAAGATTTTTCGTGTTTTTCAATTTTTATGGGTTTTATAAATGCAAATGTGACAAAAATTGGATACAATCAAAAAACAATCAAAATCAACACACAACATTTTTTTGGAATATTTAAAGGGTTTTTAACATTTTTAGTTGATTTTTGAAACAAACAGTGGCATTTTTTAAGGTTTTTGAATTTTCAAAAACAATAAATGCAAACAAAATAAACCCAAAAATTTACAGAAATTCCTACACCATGGCAGGAGCCATGTGTCAAAATTTCATAAATTTTGGACAAAGTTTGCTATTTATTCCAACTAACCTAACGCACACAGCACACTAGACTAACTTGCAAGAAAAACATGTTACAGGGGCCAAATAATAACAAGCGTAGAAACTATAGGGGCCCTACTGTAATTTTCACATACATTTCAACACATGTCCAATATCAGCATATATAGGGGTATGGATGCAAATATTAAAACTAAAACATCGAAGCATAACATCAATGAAGTCTAGGGTGGTACATGCAAATATCCCAAAAATACACGTGACAATGCATGTGCAACCACAACGGAAGGACTAAAACGTAAATATGAAAAACTACTGGGGCACAGATGCAAAATGGTCTACTGTGTACTTTTTGTTATACAGATTAAACGACAAATAAAGTAAAGGTAGGAGTAGAGGAGCAAATTACCCAGGCGGGTCGTGCGGGTCACGTGGGGTGACAGATGGCGTGCTCTAACTGGATGGCAACGTGCGGCTCTGGCACTGACAACATGCACATCCAACGACCTGACGATGAAGCGAACGTAGGGCGTACGGGGCCCGTTAGATGTCAGATCTAACGGCCTGACAAGGCCATGCTCTGGACGGTTGCGGTCAAATCTGGGGCGAAGGTTGGATCCAACGGCAGAGGAAGGTACTGGATGAACTCTGTCTGGGAGAAGTTCACCGGAGCACCGGTGGAAATCTGGCACTCTGATGGACGATCAGCCGATGGCAACAGGATCGGGTGGCTCCTCCGCGTCGGGTGGATGAGTCAGATGAGCTGGCCGACGGTCGGATCTCTGGGAATGGCTATGTGACTTGGGCAAGCTCCGACGAGATGGAGCGAATGCGGTCTGGGGCGAGTCCATGTGTGCTTTGACCTGCGGGGTAAAGCTCTGGCTTGGAGGAGTGCTCGGGCCATGGTTATTTGACCTAAAAATACGGGAAGCGGCGACGAATGGGGGTAGAGGTTCCGGCGGCATGACAGAAGGAACCTCTGTCCTAATCTTTGTTATCCAAGCCAATCCTAGGTAGATCAGGCTGTGGGGGAAGGGTAACTGCGAGAGAATGAGTCGATCTGAACGATTAAGGGTGGCTGATGAAGCTCCGACCACTGGATCGGAGCTGGCGAAGCGGCGGATGGAGGATTTTAGATAAATAGAACTAGGATCGAAGTCAAGGTTACCTGAGGTTCCTAATGAGATCTTGAGCTCCAGAGGGTGAAGTTGAGCTGGGTCGTCGCCTCGACCATGCTGCGGAAGGCGGGGAGGCTCAACGCGGCGGAAGTCCGGCCACGTAGGGTGAGCGTCGGCTGCAGCTACCTTCTCCGACTACCAAAGGCTTCGGCCGAAAGTTGTCGCCAAGGGGAAGAAGTCTAGGGTAGAAGGAGAGTGTGTGGCGCGAAATGAGGGTCTGGGGAGAAGGATGAAGACTTTATATGCATTCCCAGGTGGCGAAGAAGAATTGGAGCTCGCACGCGAACCGAGGAAGATCCGTCTTTCCCTAGGGATCCGTGAGGGTCGTAGATCCAAGGGGAAGGAGCAGGCGAAGGAATCGGGCCAAGGGAGGCCAAGATCCGATTGAGAAAATTATGAGAAGATGGGACACAAATCGAATCCGGGCGAAAACTAGTCCAGGAGGGGGAGTTGACCGGGGTCAACATCCCTCCTAGACCAATCAGAAAATTCAAAGGTCAAAATTACTTGGAAAATAAATTAAAAATCGAAAACGATTTTATTTTAAAATATGTTTAACTTGAAAAATGTCCCTTATTTTCCAAACTATTTTTTTGTGATTTTTATTTATTTTTATGAAAAATAAATTAAGGTATATACATTATATTACATTATATACATGTATAAAATACTTATTTATTTTTATTTTTATTTTAATATTCTTATTTTTGTACAAATACCCCAAATTTATATTTTATTATTTACAACATAAAATTTAGAGTATAAAATATTTTTGTTTTATTTTTATGAGTTATTTACAAATGTAAAATAATTATGGATATGATACATATATACATGTGATATGTACAAGATTGTAGAGAGAGAAATTATTTTATTTTTATTTATTTATTTATTTTATAATTTTTGTTTATTTTTGGAAATATATACAAGGTAATATAAATAATTTTTATTTTGATTTTTGTGAAAATAAAATATATATAGAGGGAGGGAATATGTACAAGGTGGAGTAGCCCTATCTCTCTCTACTTATTTTATTCGGCGATCACGCCCATATTGGACCCTCTCTTGTAATTAGGTCACTTGATATTTATTCTAAATATTCCCCTCGTTTTCTTTTATTCTTTATTCTTTTACTTTTGCACAAATACATGCTAATTATTAATAGTTACAAATGCATGTTTATTGGTAACTTATTGTATTTACAACTATGTACATGATGTTTTGCCAAGATTTTTAGCTAAAATAAAAGAATAAGGAGTGATGAATGGGGATTCATCACCCTCCTATACTTTACTTTTGCTAGTCTCTTAGTAAACACTTATTTGAAAAAGAAGTGAAAAGAAAAAGAAAAAGAAGGGAAATCAAGATTGAATATTAAACTTGCCTTCATTAAATTGAAGTATGGAGCTCAGTTAGGCCTTTGGATTATTAATTTGTCAAAACCTCATTTGGATTTAAGTTTAAAACTCAACAGCCTCTAAGTTCCACCACTCTATGGTCAAGACTCCTCAATAATCCAGATTAGAACAAGTCTACATACACAAACTCTAATGACCATGAATCTTTCCTTGTACTATGTAAGTGATATGTAGCTCCCCACCTCAGAAATGACAAAGTGACACCCCCCTAAGAAGGTAACTCTAATGCCCTAGTCTGGCAGCTCTTTCCTCGAGGAGCGGGGTATTCCCTTCTAAGTTCAAGTTCAACCGGCTCAAGAAGAGGAGGAAGAAGAGAATGGACCATGACCAGTGTAGCCATGTATCCTTGGGATCCCAACCAGTGGCTGCAAGCATCATGAGATGAGAGTGTGTAACATAAGCTTTGTTTTATTTGACTATTTATACTCCAGTGCGTATTCTATTTTCAATCAGACCCGTCACTTTTTTGGAGTTTTTTCTTTATTTGCACATTTTTTTTCGATGTGCATATGTACAACCTATCTACATGGTGCAACATATATACATAAAGAGTTTTTCCTCTTGAGCCAGTAGACTATCCATCTTTTGAAGCTTTATTGCAACCCACAACTCCTGAGACTTCAACACCATCAGACCAAGTTGAGATGCACTTCCTTCACTATAAGAAGAAGAGAGGTTCTGCCTAGAAGCACTACCCTCATATGCTACCCCGAGCCAAAGGAAACTGCCTCCTCACTACCTCATCCATGGAGAGATATATGTAAGGTGTTGGTGCAAGTAAAGCCATTGTCTCTGAGAGTCATGTGTGCGTTGTTAAGTGTTCTACTTAGGCTCATCAAGATGACATACGATCATAGCCTAGTGGACTCAAAGAATTAAGTTCCAAATGGACCTGAAGAGTCTTAACCCTAAGCCGTATAAGGTTCCTCTTAGAATTAGGTGGATTAAGATCTTAGCCAAGCTCCATTTTTCAATTTAATTCCAGGCCAGTTTAAATATCAATCATGATTCAGAGAAAATGTACAAGTATATACAAATTTGTTTTTGCAAGTTTTGAAAATATGCAAAATTTTTGAAAAATATTTGAATGACTGAATGCATGGAGTTTTGCAAAATATTTACAAACATTTACACAAGGGTTTTTGCAAAGTTTTGTTTTTCAAACATTTTACAAAAATTTTGTACTATATACATAATTTTGATATCAAAATATTTACAAACTATTTACATAAAATCATTTTTACAAACATTTGTACAAAAATAATTTTTATAATAGCTATGTATGTGCAATAAAGAATTTTTATGTACAAGTAAAAATTTTAAATTTTTATGGTTTTTGGATAAAAGAATTTTAGCCATTTTACTTATTAACACACTCACACTAAGTACGAGTTATGGCTAAAGTATATATGAAATATATACGACAACCCTTATACTTAGCTCGAACGATGTCCTCAGAGTGAATCAAGAGCAATGAAGAAGACATAACTCGTGCTTAGTATAGGGAAGTGAAAAGGAATAGTATACTACAATGACAAATCAAAGAATAGAATGAAGAGAACTCGGTGTTTCCCCATATACTTAGGATCAAGTAATCCTAAGTATAGTAAGTTGTACATAAGGGAAATTCGAGTGGAAGAATGTACAAGTTCTACCTCCCATATACTTAGGGTAAAATATCCCTAAGTATAGGCAACAAAACAGATGTAGAAAGAATCCAAAAGAATACTCAAGAATCCAACACCCCCTATACTTTGGGTAAAGTACACCCTAAGTATACCATAATCATAGGACGAAGATGGGGTGTGGGACTAAAGAATGGAGTGATATGGACATCTGGATCTATACGAGGCAGAAGACCGTGATAATCAGGCATGAGATGCACTAGCAGTGAGTCAAAGACCACATCTCACACAAAATGAATAGGGGCAACGTCAACAACCAGCGGCTCATGATCTAGATAAAGTTTGAGTCGCTGCATGTTAACACGAAAGCTAGACTCAGATGACATTTCAGATATGTAAATACTCCCATTATCATGTACCTTTCGGACCAGGTATGGTCCCTTCTACTTGCTCTGTCACTTCCCTGGAAATAATCTAAGCGTAGCATCAAACAATGATACTCTCTGATCTATCTCAAACTGCTTGTGTCTAATATGAGAATCATGCCAATCCTTAACTCGCTCCTTATAATGTAGGCTCCTTGAAAAGGCCTCATCTCTAAGCTCCTCCAGGGCGGCCAATTCTGCCCTCCTCTGGTCTCCTACACTCACTAGATCCAAAAGTATCTCTGTAACACCCCAAAGTGACTTATGTCTAAGCTCAACAGGTAAATGGCAGGGCTTGCCATAAACAAGGTGAAAGGGAGATGTACCCAAAGGAGTCTTGAAGGACGTCCGATATGCCCACAAGACAGAGTCCAGAAGTTATGACCAATCCTTTCGGTTAGGGTGAACGACCTTCTGCAATATAGTCTTGATCTCCCTATTCAACACTTCAGCAAGACCATTGGTCTGAGGGCGATATGGAGTGGCTACTCGATGGTCAATGCTGAACTCGCTAGCAAGAGCCTTTACCTTGTCGTTGACGAAATGAGACCCCCCGTCAGATATCAACACTCGAGATACCCCGAACCGTGAAATGATGTTCTTCCTCAAACATTTGCATACAGTTCTTGCATCTGCGGTTCGGGCGGGGATGGCCCCAACCCAACGGCTCACATAATCAACGACCAACAGAATGTACTAGAATCCCTGACTCTTAGGGAATGGACCTATGAAATCTATGCCCCATGCATCAAAAACCTTATAGAAGTGAATGGGCTGCATCGGCATCATATCACGTTGTCCACAAGTGCCCATCCTCTGACAGTCAGTGCACCTCTTCACGAATTCTTCAGAATCCTTGAAGAGAGTAGGCCACCATAGGCTGGATTGGAGCCCTTTCTGTGTCGTTCTCCTCCCAGAGTGATGTCCTCCTGCCTCCATCTTGTGGTAGTAGGTGAGGACGCTATGGTGCTCCTCTTGAGGAATGCACCGTAGCCAGACACTATACCCTCCTTCATGGTAAAGGATGGGATCCTCCCAATGGTAAGACTTGGCTTTCGCTAGGAAAGTCTCAAGTATCTGCCTAGGCCAACCTTGTGGAACTTTCTTGGCAACAAGATAGTTCACAATGTCAACATACCACAGGAGCGAGGCGATAGCAAGGATCACCTCTTCTAGGAAGGTCTCACATATAGGATCAATCTGCTCAGAATCCTCAAGATGCTCTAATTGGGAGAGATGATCCGCCACCACATTCTTGACTCTAGGCTTATCCTTAATCTCAATATCAAACTCCTGGAGTAGAAGGATCCATCTAGTCAATCTCGCTTTGGCATCCTTCTTTGCCATGAGGTACCTGATGGCGGAGTGATATGTAAAAATGGTCACTCTAGATCCAATGATGTACGATATAAACTTATCTAGGGCAAAGACGACGGCTAGCATCTCCTTCTCAGTGATGGTGTAGTTCCGCTGTGTGGCATCCAATGTACAACTAGCGTTGTGAATGGCAAATGGTACTCCATCTCGCCTCTATCTCAGCGCGGCCCCTATGGCAAAATCGGAGGCATCCATCATGATCTCGAATGGGAGAGACCAATCAGGCGGTTAGAGGATAGGAGCCTCAATGACTAGACTCTTGAGAGTCTCAAATGACACAAGACACTTATCATCAACTATGAACACGATGTCTTTGGTCAGCAAATCAGTCAACGGCTGGGCAATCCTGCTGAAATCATGAATGAATCGTTAGTAAAAACTGACGTGCCCCATAAAAGACCGCAACTGTCACAGATTGGATGGTGGATTGAGTTTTCTAATGATATCCACCTTGGCTGGATCAACCTCCATGCCCCTGTTGGAGATGATATGACCAAGCACCGTCCCCTGAGTCACCATGAAGTGACTCTTCTCCCAAGATAACACAAGGTTGACCTCAATGCATCATTGAAGGACGCGGTCTAGACACTCAAGACAAGCATCGAACCCATCACTGTAGACTGAAAAGTCATCCATGAAGACCTCCAAGCACTCACCCACCATGTCCGAAAATATGGACAACATGCACCTCTGGAATGTTGCCGGAGCATTGCATAGACTAAAGGGCATGTGTCTGAAAGCATATGTCCCAAAGGGCGGGTGAATGTGGTCTTGTCCTAGTCCTTTGGCGCAATGGCCAACTGGTTGTATCCGAAGTACCCATCAAGAAAGCACTAATGACGCTTCCCATCTAGCCTCTCTATAATCTGATCAGTAAAAGGAAGCGGGAAATGATCCTTCTTGATGGCCTGATTCAATTGTCTGTAGTCCACACAGACCCTCCAAGAAGTGGGTACCCGGGTAGCGATCTCCCCTCCAGACTCACTCACAACAATAGCGATGCCCGTCTTCTTGGGCACAACATGTAATGGACTAACCCACTTGGAGTCGGAGATGGAGTAGATAAAATCGGTGCTCCATAATTTCAAAATTTCCTTCATGATAACCTCTCAAAGATTCAGGTTCAGCCGCCGCTGGAACTCACGCAACGGCTTGGCGTCCTCTTCGAGATAGATATGGTGGGAGCACAGGGCCGGACTTATCCCGTGGAGATCGTCTATGCTCCATCATATCGTCTTGTGGTTCTTTTCAATAACCTCCATCAAACGAGATTCTTGCTCCCCAGTCAAATCTGTTGAGATAATGACTGAGTGCATCTCATGCCCTCCCACAAGGAACTTATACTTAAACGACTGCGGCAAGGTCTTACGTTCTGGACAAGTGGCAGTTGGCGGATCTGGTCTCTGAAATGTCTGAGTGAATGCAACCAAATACGTGAGGGAGAACTCTTGTTGAACCTGAAGATCTGGTGAAAATTGCTCCGCTGGTGTCTCTGTACTCTGAATCGGCTCAGTCTCCACCCTAGTTGCTGGCCCTGTGGAAATCAGACACAGAATCATATCATTGAACTCTAACCAATCAATGTCTGACTCCGAGGGATCTAAATCTGAATCAATCAACAAATCAACTGCCTCGCTATCGGGAACTTGGTCTGTTGTCTTAAAAGTGTCCTTGACGAGCCGCCTGATAGACTAAGGTAAAGGTATCACTAAGATCGTTGTGACCTCAGTCACTCGGGGCTCAGAGCTCAATCAAGAAACAAAATCAGACCACCAATCGAGAAGACAAAAATCAATGAAAAGCAAAATAGAGGTCTTGCTATGTGATTAACCTCGTATAGCACCCAGGGTCGGTCTCGAGGAGCACGAGTTGGCCTTACGGCCTACGAAGTAGTCAGCAATAAAAGAAAACAAGAACAAATATTTTTGGTTGTTTTTAAATATTTTTATATTTTTTTGGATTTTTAATAATGGAGGAAAATGATAAAAAGACGAAAGCAAGCACAATCAACAGATTATTTATACACTCTAAAAATCTCCAGAAATTCAAACAAAAATATTTTTATATTTTTTAGGTTTTTTACTATTTTTTAAATTTTTGAGATTTTTCTGATTTTTATAGAATTTTCTAAAAATCAAAGAAGGCATCAACACTGAGGTACTGTCCAGCCAGGCTTCAAAGGCCCATGAAAAATATTAAATGGGTCTTTCACAGCCTGGAGGTAATTTTTAAGAAAAATATAAACAACAAAGAAAATTCAGCAAAATAATTTGTATTTTTTTGTTTTTCTATAATTTTTTAGAATTTTTATAATATTTTAATGGTTTTTCAATTTTTAAGGTTTTTATGTGTCCAAAAATAGCCAAAATGCATAAAATATAAAACACAACAAAATTAACAAAACTTATTTTTTTTAGAATTTTTGAAAAAGTTTTTATATTTTTTTATGATTTTCTAATCTGAATAAACACAAAAACAATGATTTAGAATTTTTAAAAATAGAAAAATGCCTCCAAAATATACCCAAAAATTAGGGAAATTTTTACACAGTGGTAGGAGCCACGTATCCAAATTTCATGTAATTTAGGTTAGATTTGATATTTTATTTAAATCAACAAGAGGTTCAAAGTGCATAGGGAACTATCCATAATAAAAACATGTCCGAGGGCCAAACAATAACAATCAAAGAAAGTACAGGGCCCAAAGTACAAAAAGTCCAAAAAAAATCACCCACGGCACACGTGCTTCAGGCACGGAGGGATATGTGTCATTCTTATTTTAAAACATGCAATCCATAACACACAGAAATCACAAGATAGAAAATGCAATTTAACCAAAACCTCACGTGTCGATGCACGTGGACCACATATAGGAGGACTAAAGTGGAAATAAGCGAAACATTCAGGTCCAAAGTGAAATTTTTCCAAAATAAAAACAATTGATTCTAATATTTACAGGACTAATTAATAAAAGCAGAAGAAAGTAGGGCCTAAGGGTAAATTTCCCTCTATTAACTTGGACGGTTGAGGGGGTGCCACGTGGCTGATCTAACGGTGCTAGAGCAAGGGCGCCCCTTCGCTGAATCGGACGGTCTTGATCAACCCTCGGCTATCTGACGGTGGCTGGGTCCCTTTAAATGAGTGGTTGTGATCGAATCTGGGATGTCGGGGATGATCGAACGTCAGAGGAGGATCCTGGAAGAACACAGCTTCGGCGAACTTCGCCGGAGCACCACGGGCGCACTGGACCTCCGCTGCTGCTGCTGGGATGTGGAAGAGAATGGCCCAGGTCCTCCACAGCTACTGAGCTTCTCCGATGACGTCGGGAAGCTCCGAGGAGCTCTGGCGATGCAGGGGGAGTTGGAGCTCTGTGCCTAGATGTCCAGACCCTCAGATGGGTCTCCTTAGCCGTGCAAAATAGCACGAGACGACTCCTGGGTCAAGGGAAAATTGCCTCGACCCGGTTAGAGGCGAAATGGCTGGCTGACGCGTCGAGATGGGCGACCTCCGGCGAGGCGACGACGAGGGAGGTTGAGTTCTTGATTCCGGGTCGAATCAAGGTGGGTGAATGGGCGAAGAACGCGAAGAGATGTCTCGTGAAGATGTTGGTCGAGTCGATCGATGAAATGGTTGAGCGGCGTGGTCGGAATCGATGAGGGATGGCGGCGAAGCGAATTGGGGGAAATCGAAAATCAACGAAAGATAGGAAGAATAGGTATACCTGATGATGGGAGTCGACTGTGGACGCGATGAGGAAGCTCTGGTCGTCGCCTCTAGGGTCGTCGACAACCCGAGGCTGGGGCGCAGCTCACGGCGGCGCACGGCGGTCAGATGACGCTGGATCAGTATTGGAGGTCTCCTCTCCTCTCTTCGACACAACTCTCGTACTGCTGTCACTCAGAGGAAGGGGATGGAGGTCCTGAGACGATGGAGTAGCGCCAAAGATGGAGTGAATTGACGGACGAAGTTGGAGCTTTATATAGCTAGGGGTCCGAGAAGAAGAAGGTCGGACGAGTTGTCGGAGCTCGGATCCCGAGGAAAAACCACCGGGTTTGGATCTCGGATATATCTACTATGATTAGGACCTGAGGTTTGATTATTTGGGGCTCGGATCTGGTTTAGAAAAATAAGCGAAGTCGGGTTGATGGCACAGATCTGAGTGGACAGGTCCAGGGGGGAGAGTTGACCGGGGGTCAACAATCCCCCGTGGACCAATCAGAGGCTGTCATTTATTAAAGATTTGATAATTCGATAAAAAATAATAAATGACTTATTTTCAAAAAACTTAAAACATAAAAGAAGTTTATTTATTTTCAAATTATTTTTTAGTTATTTTTATTTATTTTTTTGAAATAAAAATTATGTATTTACAATATAGTATTATTATATACAGGTATACACATGTATGAATTTTTTATTTTAATTTTTAATTGTTTTATTTTTATAAATTTATTCTAATTTTATATTTTATTTATTTATTAGATAAAATTTGGATTAAAAGGGTATTTTTATTCAGTTTTTATTATTTATTTACAAGTGTTAAATAAATAACTTTATATACATATATACATGGTATATATACAAGGTGGGTTTGGGTTTTTATTTTATTTCTTTTTATTATATATTTATTTTTATGATTTTTATTTTATTTATTTACATTATGGAATATGTACATATTTTTATGGGATTTTTATTATTTATTTATAAGGAGAAATAAATAGATATGTGTTTTTTATATACAAGGTCTATGTACAATGATGAATGAGTTTTATTTCTTTTTATTTCTCTTTTATTTTGATTTTATATTTACAAATATATACAAATAAATATAAACCCATTTTGAATAATAGGAAAATAATTTTTATTTATTTACAGGTATATGTACAAACACATGAGCTTCCCTATCTCTCTCTACTTGGGTTCTTTTGCGGTCAGGCCCATGCTGAGCCCTCCCTTGGGATTAGATCGCTCAAAATTTATTCTAAAATCTCCCTCTTTTTCTTTTACTTATTTATTCTTTTATTTATGCACAAAAACATGCTAAATATGCCTATTTACACACTGCATGATATTTGACAATTATTGTTATTTACATGAATATACATGTGTTTTGCATAGGTTTTGTAGCTAAAATAGAATAATAAAGAGTGATGAATGGGTATTCATCACCCCCCTATACTTAGCTTTGCTATTACCTTAGCAAACATTTATTTGAAAAAGAAGTGAGAAAGAAAAAGAGGAGAAAATGCATGGATCATTGTTGATTATTAAACTTGCCTTCATTAAATTGAAATATGGAGTCGGTCAGACCTTTGGATTATTAATTTGTCGGAACCTTATTTGGACTTAAGCTTAAAACTTAACAGTCTCTAAGTTCCACCAATCTATGCAAGACTCCTCAATAAACCAGATCAGAACAAGTATACATACACAAACTCTAATGACCATGAATCTTTCCTTGTATGGTGTAAGCGATATGTAGCTCCCCACCTCAGAAGTAACAAAGAAACAACCACCCTTAACCTGGTAACTGATGAATCCACATTTCATCATCTTTATTCTATCATTTTGGCACCAAAAACCCTAGCAAATGCCTGTAAATAGCATTAATTCCATCATCTTAGCATTCATGCATATGCATCTAAATAGTGTATAAAATACTGTAATTAAAGCCAAAATTATAGAATAAATAAAGAAAAGAAAAAGAATAAAATATTGTAAATATTTTATGACCCAAAACCCCCAAGACCTAGGCATCTTGATGAATAGGTCGACAAGGAATCAAGTAGGGGGAAATAAGGTCAGAAATACAGATAAAATACATATGCATTCTATTCATTCTTTATTCATTTTTGGACCTATTTTTGGTTCCACTTTTTATACACCAAATAAAGAAACTTTGTACATGAAAGTTGTAGATAATTAAATAAAGAAAAATACAAAATTGATTTCACAGAAAAATAATGTACAGATAAAAAGTTATGGTCTGAATAAAAATCCAGAATCCCAACTTCCCAGACCCGTATCTCACAACTGACAACTCCAAATGCAACATACTCACTTTAATTGTATATAGAATAAAATAATCTATTTAATGGCGGTGGTTTCACACCTGGTGGAGCTACGGTTTGAAAGTTGAGTTTTGGACCCCTATTGTCTACTTGTACATATTAAAATATTCAATTTATTATTTATTTATTATTTTTATAATTTTATATTTTTATAATGTTGTAAATATTACTTGTAATAACTATGTACATTAAAATTGGAATAAAAACCTAAATAAAACTTAAAATAAAATACATACATATTTGATACATAGGTATTATACCTGTATTTATATCTATATAAAATATACTTCTATTTTATTAATTATACAAATTATATCAGAAAAATAAAATAAAAATATATATGTGTATATAAAAGTATTCTACAATTTTATAAAATACATAATAAAAATAATAAAAATACAAAATACAAAATAAAAATAAAAGAATACAATATATAGAATAATATACCTATATAGGGATATAAAAGCAACTTGTAAAAATATACTTCATAAAATAAATTAAAAATCATAATAAAATACTACATAAAATTTTAAACATTTTTTATTCTTTAACCAAAAATTAATTCGGCCTTTTTCTATTTTTAAACGAATTAATAAAACTTTTTTTTAATCTTTTTCCTGGTTGGTCCACGTGGACCAACCAGGTGCGGTCTAGAGTTGACCTCGGTCAGCTCCCTGACCAAGGCCTGCCACTTCTGACGCCCTGATTTTCCCCCATTTTCAAGAAATTTTGGCGCCCGATCCTTCCATTTTCTCGCCTCGAATCCTTCTTGGAACTTCTTCCCTGATCATCCCTCTCCCACGACGCATCTTCAGATCACGCAAAATCCTCATGATGCGTGCGTGGATCTCGCTTGAAGGAGACGCCACCATCTTCTACTTAAACAACCCGCCACCTTCGAGCCCAAGTTTGAACACCTTCGGTCCACCCCTCGCGCCTACTCCAAGCTCCAGAGCTTCCTGGAGGTGACAGCTCCGCAGCGAAGCCATCAGCCAAGGCAGCCGAGGTCGGAGGCGCTTCCACTACCTCCCGCAAAGTCGTCGGTCGAGGTACCCTTCTTCCCTCTGGCCTCGGCCATTGAGGGCTCGCCCCGCTCTTTTATTAAGCTCATTTTATTCCTGTTAACCTTAGCTTCGAAAACCCCAAAAAGATTTGAAGTTTAATCGACCAAATCGCCAAATCAAGCACCTCGACCGGAGCGCACCTCCGGCCGTGCATCTCCATCTCGATCCGAGCATCCCCGAGTGCATCCAAGGGTCCAGGCAGTTTGCCCTGGACCCTTTGACCATTTTTGCAGGTCCAAGCCGCAGTGAAGACACCTGGAGGCGAGTTTTGAAGCTCGCCGGAGCTAACGAAGCTCTCCAGCTCCGCCAGCCACCAGCGAGCACCGCGGCCACCGCCGTGGCTTTTTGACGCCACCAGGAGATAGAGGAAGAGCAGAGGAGGCTCCAGCCCAATTTTGAACCCCAGAAGCCACCGGAGTCGGCCGGAGGAGCTCGAGGAACCTCGCCCAGTCGGAGCTCAGCCGTGTTCTTCCAGCCACCTTCGTCACCGTCCGATCAAGGGTGGAGTCCCAGATCGAGCAGCTACCGTTGGATCTCCACCAGCTTCGACCGTTGATCATCGCTGGAGATCTAATCGTCGCCGCTCATCCGCGAAGCGTCATCGGCCGTTCATCAAGCGCCACGTGTCTAAGTGGCTCCTTCATCGCCGTTGGATCGCGCGTCGAGGGTATTTTGCATCTACACCCTCGCACCTTTTGTATTTATTATTTAGCATTTAAACTTTCGTCTGTAGCGTAAAAACTTTGGGTTATTTGCACAAAGACCCCAAACTTTCAATATTTACATCCAGGTCCTTCGCCACGTCACCTCACGTGACCAGTACACGTGAGGTGTGGGCATTTTGCACTGGGACCCTCGGTCTTTGTTGTATTTTGTTTTAGTACCAAAACTGTGACATCATGTATTAAATTTTTGGATATTTTGCAAGTAAGCCCCCAGGGTTTTGGATTATTACATCTCAGTCCTCGCTAGGCGCGTGCAAGTCACGCGCCCTGGTGGGAAAATTGCTAGGACACCCAGGCGGGTTTTGTAATCGGATTTTGGTGCTATAAATTGAATATTCAGTTCAAAGTTTTGTGGAAATTTGCATGTATGCCCCTGGATGTTTGAGAAATTGCATAAATACCCCTGCCAGACCTGTTTAATGATTGGATGCTGGTTCTAATTATTTAACCTATCTTTTTAAGTCCAAAAATTCCACAAAAATAGGGTTTAGCTCCTGTCGACTTGTACTTTGACGCTATCACTTTAGTTTTTGATTTTATTGTATTTTAACATTTATTAAAAATCAAAAACATACTTTTTGTGCACTGTCTAGCTTAGAAAATTCCAAAAAATATTAAAAGGTCTTGAAAAATTCCAAAAAAAATTACCTAGTGTCTATTTTATCCTATTTTAGTGTCAGTACAAAAATCACTAAAAATCTCAAAAGAAAACCTTAAAAATTCGAAAAGATTCAAAAACTTCAAAAAAATCTAAAAAATCAAGGAAAACTCCAAAAAAAATACAAACTCAGCTCCTCTTTGTTGTATATTTCAGTAGCTTCATTTGAAAATTAGTGTGAAAAATTTTGAGTACTGGTTGCTATTTTGAAATCCCATTTTACTCACAGCCAGCACATTTTCCACTGTTTTCCCTCATTTCAGTATTAAAAAAATACCAAAAACATTTGAAAAACCACCAAAAATCACAAAAACAGTAAAAAATCCTAAAAATGCAAAAATATTTTATTTCTGAATTTTTGGATATTTTTGTGCATTTTTATAAATATTTTATCTTGTCTTGTATTACATTGTTTATAAATTCCAATATAAAAAAATATATAAAATATAAAATATAAAAATCAGAAAATTAAAAATCAAAATACAAAATTAAAAATTAAATAAAAATTAAAAAATAAAAATTAAAAACCCACAAAAAACATCTTTGCTTGCTTGCTTAGTGTAGACATCACACACATTCACTCACGCACATTTGTTTGAATTACCCTGCTTGCTCTCTGTGTTCGAACTCTCTGCATACTTTTCACTATACACCATTTGTGCAGAGTTAAAAATAAATTTAACTCCACATTTATTTCTATTTCCGTGATCTGTAGTGTGGGTTAATTGTTGATTAAATACGGGATTCACTTGTGAGTCGCCACAGCGACGGTTGTCTCCGCCTTGTGTGAGACACCAATTTAGACTCCATTGAATTTCGTGTTTATCAAATGGCGCCGTTGCCGGGGAGCAACAACGAGTAGTTTACATTTGTGTTTGCTAGTGATTGTTGTCTACCATAGCTTCAGATATCTCTCTTGCACTTTAGACACATATATTGATTAAGCTATTCTGACCATCCTTTCTTGTCTTCTTGCGAGGGGACCGCGGAGCGAGGGCGGATCGCCTAGGTGAACCGAAGCAACCTTGGGAAGCGGAGCCGGCCTTCTTAGGTCAAACCGGCAGGAGAGAGCAGGAGGAGTGAGAGAGAGTGCTTAGATTAGTTGCATTTTATTTTCGTGAGAGAGTGACTTTGATAATTTGTAATAATACAGGTACTTGGACTCCTGGACATTCGGGCCTAATTTTCCGGGTGTTTGTTCACTCGGGGGCTCACTGCGATTTTGTGTTTTTCGCGGTTTTCTCGCCTTCATTTCTGTTTGTTTCACGAGGATTTAGCCCCTAGACATAGGAATTTTTGTTGACTGTGACGAACTAAGAAGCTAAGGCCCAATCCCTAATATATTGCCTGCACCTATAGAACGTAATTGGACTTGGCTAAAATTCACTTGAAAAAGCTATTTGACTTGGACTAGAGGCCACGTGCCGTGAGCCCACCCTGTTAAGCAGTACTCCTGAACTCGATGTGTCGAGAAGAGGAGGGGTGAGCCTAGACCGGACTCCGGACTCTTTTCTTTGTCATAGCTACTTGTTCTTCACGTTAATAGAAGTTGCTCATCTTAGGACGATTTCCTCGTGCATGCATATAGGTAGTTTAAATTATTGTCTTTAAATTATGCGCGGATCACTTTGCATGTAGAGTGCTGGCGACAAGGTACGCATTTCTATCCCTGCATGCATCATAGATTTTGACCGCGCGTCGGCTTTTCCGCTTTCCTCCCCCAGTTTTATTGGACTTTTTAATAACAAGGAAATTGGAAAATTCGTTAGACGATGTTTGCTCAGAAAAATACATAAAAAGTGAAAACAAAAAAAAATTGGGACTGCTAATGCAAACTCGACCTTAAAACTCATCCCACCAAAAATTTTGTCTTGGGAGAGTAACCCCCTCCTTGTTTGATTTATCTGCTGCGAGAGAGTGACTCGACACTAGGATAGAGCCACATCTGAAATTTTGGTTGACTACTGGTCGTGGTTAGTCGTTCTCTAGTGAGGATCTCTCTGATAACCGGTAAAGCGGACTGTGATGTCCTTAACAGATTGAATTAGCGGAAACAACCGGGTTACGGTCCGCAATTCATACTGGCTGGGAAAGATCTGACGTGGATTGGGACAGTCGGCTAGGAAAGTAGGATACCTAACAGCTCGCTCTAACGCTCTGATAGATTGACTGATCACCTAATAAAAATTGACAAGATAACAAACCGAACTCTCACGGTCATCAGCTCAAGAGTTGTGTAGGTGAATTGGGGGTTTTGATTTATCATCCTGTTTGCATTCCAGATCTCATCCGCCTTTCTCTAGATCAAGATGATGGGACGGAGATCTCTTAGGCCGACCCTGTCGGCACCGCTATCCAGCACTCCTCCTCATTCATCTAGGAATACCTCGGAGAGTCCGCTCTCCGAGCCTGAGTTCACATCCACCCTGTTCCTCCTCGACCACCCTTCCCATTCTCCTTCTCTCAGTCCAATCGTTTCAGAGTATAGTGCATCACAGAGTTCAGCTCATTCGATAGCACCTCAGATGGCCTCTTTTGCTTTTTCAGAAAATCCAGACATGGCAGACAGAGGCGAGCATGAAGATGATCATGAGCACCCTCCGTTCCTATTTGATCAGGCAGCCATCAATAATTCCTTGTTAGCATCCCTGGAAACTATGCAGAGGCAGATTCGCAACCAGGGTACATTCATGGGTGATCTGATGAGAGAGATAGCACAGATGAGAGAGAACCGACCTGGGGGTGGTGGCGGAGGAGGAGGAGGACCAGATGCAGGAGGAGGCGATCTAGACGCTGAGCGACCACCACAAACCATCATGAGGGAATTGCACAACCCAGCTGCATCCCTTACTCACCGTTGGATCAGACTCCCACCCATTCACGGAGATTTCGAGCTTCGGCCCCACACAATCCAGCTTCTACCCAAGTTCCATGGGTTGCCGACCAAAGAGCCGCACCTCCACCTCCAGGAATTTGAGATGATTTGCAGTACCATCCATGATCTGTTGATGACCGAAGACATCATAAAGATGATCGCCTTCCCATTCTCTTTGGTTGACAGAGCCGCATACTGGCTCAAACATCTGGGGCGATTCGTCGACACATGGGCAGAGCTCCAGACCGCATACCTGAAGAAATACTACCCTCTCGGCCGGACCAACGCAGCTAGAGCCATGATCAGTAACTTCGTCATGATCCCGAATGAACTACTCCATGAAGCCTGGGATCGATTCAGAGAGCTCATAGACCGGTGTCCACATCATGACATTTCCAAGCCCAATCTCGTGTAGAGTTTCTTCTGTGGGCTGACACCGGAGCTGCAGGGGCTAGTGAACGCCTCTTGCGGTGGATCTTATTTCTCCAAGGGAGAAGACGACGTCTGGGCCATCTACGAAGGCATGGCAAAAAACTCTACTGTGATGACCCAGGGCCCGAGTCTACACACAGCAGAAGCACCCGCAAGGAGCGGGATCATTCCAGAGGATTGCCCGCATCGATGCCGGACCCAATACAGGGTCAGCGGCCGCATCCCAAGCTGAATCAGCCGCAGCCGACATGGGCATTATTAGTGAGAAGTTGGACCGCATGGAGATCCTCGAGAAGAAGCAGAATCAAGGTCTCGCTCAGATGGACCTTCTCACCAAAACTATGAGTGACCTGAAGACTCAAATTCTATGCATTCAGGAGGCACAACTCATTCCCAACAGCCTCCCAGGTCACGGGCTGAACCCAGCAGTAGCAATACCAACCAGACCTCTACCTCATACCGCCAGGTGAACCATATCCAGGCAGAGCCGGTTCCATTGCTACAGTACCATCCAGAGCAACCGCCGTCTCAGGAGACTCAGATGGTGGTTTATCAGCCGGAGCAGCCACTGGCAATTCTTCCTCCACCCTCCTTCGAGCAGGACCCATTGATGGAAGTCAATGGGATTTGGTATGACTGGTACCCGCAGCCCGGGATTCGTCGTGATCATCCCGGATTCCGTTGGGGCAACGGTGGCTCCTCGTCCCAACATCAGAATCCTGCCCAAGGACAGTAGAACAACCAACCACACCAGCAGCCCCAGTATGCCCATCAACAGCAATATCAGAATGGTCCTCGTCCCTCCTATCAGGGACAGCAGTGGAGGCAGCGACAGCAGCTTCAGCAATCGTATTCCCAGCCGACCCAGAACTATCCGTACCAGCAATATCAGCAGCAGCAGCCCCATTTCCAGCAGGGACAACCATCCGGTTCTCAGGGTCCCACTTTTGAGAACCCAGCTCTCGATGATCTTGCCCGCTTGCTCTCCGAACAGCGAGCATCTTTCAGGCAAGAAATGGATGAATTCCGGCAGGAAATGAGGGAGATTATAAAAGGGAAGGCCGCCATACCCGCTCAGATTGAACCCAACCCGAACAATCTGAAAAGAAAGTCTGAGCAGGTAGAGTTTACAGAGGATACCTCTCCTAGTGATTATTTCAGTGACATGTCTTATTCCTATCATGATGCTGATTTTGTCACTACTAGGAGCGGTAGGATGCCAGCCGGCGGCGCCTCTTCTGAGCGACAACTAGACGCAGGATCATGAGCGCCAGAGGAGCAGAGGAGCGGTGCTAAAGCCGCTCATGATGATGTTGACGATGGTGCTGATGCCACCCATGATGGAGTCCAGGACGACGGTGCTGATGCCGCCGTGATACCAGTTGCAGACGGTGGTGCTGATACCACCATTTTGGATGATGAACCAGAGCGCGGTGCTGATGCCGCGAAGACCGGGGGTAGTGCTGAGGCCACCACTTCTACTTTTGTTGAGCCTCCCTCTGTGATGTTACCACCTTTTGCATCCATGGACTGTGGTAACAACAAAAAGAACAAAAATATGAATAAAGGAAAGGTTTCTGTTCGAATTGCGGATCCATATGTGGTGAATGATGATTATTGTATGGATTCTCCTTCTTCAAAGGCACAGGGACCAAGTCCTAGACCTCCATCTGAGGAGGCCCCTACCATCCCCTTCCCTGAGGCGCTCCGCCGTGCGAAGGGGAATAAAAAAGAAAATCCTAAAAAAGATCAGCAGGTAGAGTTCGGCAACCAAATGATTGATAGATTTCACATTCAGCTGACTCTACGAGAAGCATTTGAGCATATCCCCTTCTTCAAAAAGAACTTGAAAGAGACAACTACTGTCCGAAGGAAGAAGAGGTACAAAGATCAAGTCCACATGCTCACTCATGACACTTGCTGCGCCATTCAGAACACATTGCCAGCCAAGCAACCCGATACAGGAGCTTCCTATGTCAGATGCGAGATCCAGGAGCAGCAGTTCGACCGTACTCTATTAGACAGCGGGTCTTCGATCAACCTCCTTCCGGCAGCCTTACTCAAGCGATTCGAGTTTGGCCCTCTTCTTCAAAGCAGAACAGTCCTTTAGTTTGCTGACAGGTCAATTAAGAGGCCGAAGGGGTTGTTGAAGGACGTGGTCGTTACCATTCAGGGCCTGAAATTCCCCGTGGACTTTGTTGTATTGGACATGGAGATCCCTGAGTCGGTAACGGATGCCCCCATCATACTTGGACGCCCATTCTTGGCCACTGCCAAGGCGGTATCCGACCATGACAGTGGGACGGTATGTTTTCGCGTAGAGGGCGAAAGCATACAAATAGATACGATCGACCAGACCAGAGACAAAGAGTTGGCATGCTCAGAGCAATCCAGCGAAGCCGAGCAGATGACAGAGGAGGAGGTAGACATCCACCAGGTTTGTGATTTCGAGATGACTGATGATGAATCCAACTGGAAAGATCCCGTAGCACCGACCCTCGCCTTGCCTACAGATTCACTATATCTCAATCTCATGGCAATCGAGAGCCGGGAGAGTGATGAATCTGTGATTCATCACTTCAAAAGTCAAAAATAGAGCCTTGTTCCCGAGAAAATAGAGGCATATTTCCCCTTATATTGCATAAATAGCATTCATGCATGTATTCATAACTCATGCAGTTTAGCAGCTCATTTGCATTTAAATAAGAAGCCAAAAATCCCTTGTAAAATACCCATGCACTAAAATAACCTCTTCTCTATAATATGTACTCCTTAGTTTATAATATAGGGAAAAAGGCCTAAAATCCCCCTTGTAAAATAGCCAATATAGCCTGAGAACCCCTGAACACTAGAATGCACATAAAGTCCTCATGCAAACTCCGAATTAGGTCTACTTACTTTTAGAAAACTATACATTAAAAGACCTTTAAAATGAGACTAATTTCATTGAATTTGGAGCTTGTATGAGAAAGTTGGGTTTTTGGGCCACTTTGTATACTACATATGTATATCTATGTATCCTTGTATTTATGTATAATATTTGACCTCATATCCGTCTTTGGTCAACATGAAACTTGTAGAGCTCATCGAGATCTACAACTTTCATGTTTTGAGTTTTTCCAAATTCGGTCCCCTCTTCTCTCTACACATGCATCTTATTCCAGCCACTCAGAGCAGGCCACGTGGCACCCTCTGGTTGCGCCACGCGGCCCGCCTCCCATCGCCTCATCCGCCTGCGTCCTCAGCCGTTGGATCTCGCTTCAGATCCAACGGCCCAGCCTTTTCCACGCACGCCCCTTGCCTGGACCATCCGATCATCTCCTGCATTGATCTACGCCGCTCGTTCGCGCTTTCACCAGAGCCCTCCACGTGGCAGCATCTACGCCGCTTGCTCAGACCCTTGATCTCTCAATCGCAGCCGCCTTCTCCCAGCGAATCGCGGCCCTCTGATCAACATCATCTCCTCATCCAGGTCATTCGCTCGCGCTTCGCTAGCAGCGTGCCACGTGTCTCCATCGTAGCCCATCATCTCTGCGCCCCAGATCTAATCCTACCCGACCAGCTCCCCCTTGATCCCCACCGTTGGATCACAAGATCCAACGGTGGAGACCTCGTCTCCTACCTCCGGGCGCCCCTCTCTCCCACGTCCCATGCCTTGCAGGAGGGGCGCCCCCTTTCTATTTCCGGTTGCACGTCAGCCTCCCTCTTCCACCGCTGACACCCCCACGACGTCACCCACTCGTCCCTCGCCCTCGCCGTATACCTCACGCTCCACCACTCCCACCAGAGTCGCCCCACGTCGACCACCAACCTCGCCTCGTCACCAGCCAACCCACCACCTTCACCTTATAAATACGTCACCACCGGTAACGTTCACCCCTATCCGCCACTCCAGAGAGCTTCCCTGAGCTCCGACCTACCAATTGGTGACAGCAATTCGTTGAATCGTTGAGCGAAGAAGGGGATTCGACTCCGGCGAGATCCACGGCTGCCACCGCCGTGCTGCAGCCTCCATCCGCGAGCTGCGCGAGCTCAGGCCACCTACCGACCTTCGAGCGACGACCTGGAGCTCAAACCTGAGCTCCATTTCCCAGGTAGATCCCTCCATCCATCGTCCGATCTTTCTATTATTTTTCTCTGATTTCTCCGACTTTATTCGCTGCCACCGGCCACCTTCTCGCTTCCAATCCACCTCGACGAGCTTCGCGTCGAAGCTCCCATCCTCGATGTCCCATCTACACACTCCGACGACGCCTCTCGCACTATTCCGACCAACAGCTCCGCCATTTGGCCGGAGCTCATCTCCAGCGCACCTCCTTCACACCGTAGGCCTCGCCGACCATCTACATCTCTCCACGAGCACTCGCACGCCTCGGCTATCTCTTCTAACCCCCTGTAGGTACTTGGCTTCTCACTGAACGGAAGCTCGCCGGAGACGCCATCGAGCTTCATCGACATAGACACCTGGGCACTCTCCGACGCTCCTGAGACCACCATCATCTATGCCTCCACGCCGCGAAGCTTCAGGGCTATCTCCGACAAATCGGAGAGCTTCAGCACCTCGAGGAAGGACGGGCGGAGGTACAGCCCGACCGCCGGAGCCCCGCCTTCTCCTCCGCAGGCGGCGGAGGATCGTCGGGGAGGATGAGCAACTGCCGTTCGATCACCCGATCGAACGGTCCTCACATGGCCACGCGTCTACATCGCCAACCTTTGGATCGATCTTGATCCAAAGGCCCGCAGCCCGCCACGTCGACGAAGACCGAGCCTCGGCCCCAAGCCTAGGCTCGGACAACCCGAGCCTACTCCGAGCCTTACTCCGGGCGATCCGAACCTGCTTCGAACCTCGCTCCGAGCCACCGCAGCCCTCCGAGCCTAGGCCGCCCACGTGAGGTGCACGTGCGGCCTGGGTAAATTGCACAGAAGCCCCTGGAGCTTTCCAAAATTGCAAAGAGGTCCATGTGAAGCAGACCCAACGTGAGGAGCACGTGCCCTGTGGAGAATTTGCACAAGAGTCCCCCACATTATAGGTAATTGCATTTTAGTCCCTGTCTGCATATTTATTCATTGTAATTTTAATTTACTGTATTGTATTTACACCCCTGTGTTTGCACGCATCCCTAGGTTGCATTTTACATCATTTTGAAATTCTAAAAATTGCATTTTGTTGGAAATTTTGTCCTCTGTCTATTGGTCCCCCATTTTTTGTAAGTTCATTTGAATTATTAATGAATTAATTGGTGAATTGTTGACATATTTTGCCCAGTGACACCTTTTGATTTATAGTTAATTCTTGTGCTTCCAAAATTCATCAAAAATTCACAGTAGCTTAAGGACGTCATTTTTAACATACCATAAAAATTTCATAGTATTTGCTCGCATATCGAGGCCTAAATAAATTGTTGAGTGATTTTCTTAGATTAATTTTAATTAATTCATTTCACAGTGAAATTAAGTTCTGTTAATTTTCCTAGGTCCCTTCTCATTAGAGCCACCTAGGATAATTTTAGTTCTTGGAAAAATTGTGGTTTGATATTTATTAAAAACTAAATACTGAAAATCACCCTGTCTGTTCATTTAATTCACAGTAAATTTATTTAGTTGTGTCGACAAAATTCCAAAAAAAAAATTAGTGTAGGTCATTTTCAACACCATTAATCATCTAGTCAATTTTCATAATTTTTGGACTTCATTTGATATCATAATTAAATTGAACCTTAAATTGGCCTGCATTGTCTCCATAAAGTCTGCATAGAAAATTGAAAAAGACCAAAAAATTACTCCTCGTAAATCAACACTCGGATCCTTGCTTAAATTCACCTAAGGAGACAGATGCCTCCATGAGATCGACCTTGGACTTCCACCAAGTAAAAAAAATATTGCCGCTTAAAAATTAACGTCACATTAATCTATAAGTGGTTTTTGATTAACCTCTCGTATCCGACTGCAACGAACGACTTTAACATAATTTGGACAATTAATTTGCTCGAATTAACTAAGGGTGCGGGACGCTCGTCAAAATGGCGTCGTTGCCGGGGAGGCACGGCTTAGGTTAATTTTTAGCAAATTTTTGAGTGTTTGATTTTCCTTCCCTGGGTAGTCTGACCCCCGGTTTTCTTGTAATTATTTTCTCCCATTTATTTTTGCATTATTTTATTTTTGTGTAACTCTCTGACCTCCAATTATTTTTACACACGCGAGATCCCAAACGGGCTCGAGCCACTCTAGGACTTGTTTGTGCTCGTAATCAATAGGACCACACAATACACTTAAAAGACACACCTAGACCGTAGTACTTAGTCAAAATTAAACTATTCTTCACGCTAATAGAACTGCCTGTCTAGGGGCGGCTTTTCATCGCTTGCATTTGCATGTAGAGTAAAGTTTTCAATTCTGTTTTGCATCCTGCATAAAAAAAAACGAAAGGATCACTGTAAGTATTCTCTACTCAGCATAGCATCATCGATTTTTCGTGCATCGGCTTTTCTCGATTTCCCCCTCTGATTTTCTCACTTAAATTAAACAGGAAATTGGGACTGTCCGATAGGCGTGCTTTGTGGTGGACTAATTAAAGTGATAACTTAACTTAAAATCGAGACTGCTAAACAGTATTGACCAAAAAAAAGAGAATAAAATTTGAAAATTGATTGCGGGAGATTAATCCCCGACGCTGTTTTCAGGCTGAGTGAGGGTACTTGAGTGTGTGTGAACACCTTAAGGCAGAGCCCAAATCCCCACCTTCCATATCACGAGCCAACTGATCTTAGCAAATATCACGAGTGGGATACTTTTAAGCTCATTGACAAGTACCAAGTAGCTTCCGCCTTCACGGGTAGATAGGGGTGAACCAGCGGTACTCTGCGACAAGGCCTAGCTTTGTCAGCCTCCGCCTGCTTGCAGGTAGATAGGGGCACGTCATTGAGTCCCCACTCCGGATAGGAGCGCAGAAAGGGAGGATCGGCGGTATCTTAGGCGACAGGATAAACATGGAAGACGCATCCGGCTCTAAGCCGACTTCCCTCTAGGTCGCGTAATCCTTGCTATTTTTGCTTGAATATCACACTTAAAAACTACAAGATAAATTGGACTCAACTTTGAGTCCTTCACTGTGTTGAGTGTGAACCCAGGGTCTTGGATTGTTCTTGTTGCTTGCTTCAGGTAGGAGTAAAATCCTATCTTCTTCCCTCTTCATCAAGATGAGTGATTGGGGAGATCTCGACGCGCTATTCACTGATCTCTCTATGAGTCCCCCAAGTAACTCGTCTTTCTCGGTCCGAGCGCACCTTGGACCACCCAGGACTCATGACCCTCTTGAGTCCTGGTTCCCTCATGCTCAGGGTGGTTACTCTCAAACCAACCCTTTTATCTCCTCCGAGATTACCGCGGAAGATCATCGCCTCGGTAATCCTTTCCTTGAGTTCTCCTCTGACATCGACCTTACTTTCCCCCCAGGACTGGAGGACGAGATGCCGCCAAAAGTACCACCAGATGAGGAACAAATAAAACAGATTCTTGCTCACCTCGCTGAAGCCGAACAGAAGAATGCAGATCTCACGGCGCGGATGGGACAGATCATAGTGGCAGAAGGAATCGACCGACCAATGGTTGATACCTATAACCCTGCGGAGAACGAGATTCAGAACTGGTTGGCACCTGCAGTTCCTGCCCAGGCATTTAAGCTGAAGCCCCATTTCCTTAGTCTGCTTCCGAAGTTCAACGGAAACCTTAATGAAGAACCATACACTTTCCTCCGTGACTTCGAGTTGGTGTGCAACAATCTTAGCCATCCCAATGTTGGCCAAGATTATATTCGGCTGAAGGCCACCCCTTTTGCCTTAGGTGATAAGGCAGCTCATTGGTTGAAAAACTTAGGGGTGGTATGCAATACCTGGATGCAGTTCAAGGACCTATTCTTGAAAAAATTCTACCCTCTCAGTAGGACAAACCAGATGAGAACCAAGATCGCCAGCTTCGCCCAAGGACCTAGTGAGCCTTTCCATGATGCTTGGGATAGGTTCAATGATTTAGTACAGAAATGCCCCTGCCACGGCATTTCAAAGGCGATCTTAGTCCAGACCTTGATCTGTGGTTTAACCCCAGAGATGCAGGGGTTAGTCAGTGCCGCCTGTGGAGGAAGCTATCTGAACAAAAACGAGCATGCTGTATGGAAGATCCTAGAGCAGATGGCGGAAACCGGCAGGTCACAGGCCACAAGGGCCTATCAGTTGTCTCCCTCAATCTTATCCAATGAGACAACTAGAAGGACTGTTGCAGATCTGACTGAGGACCTCATCCCCAGCATGGGGATGATAGCCGACAAGCTTACCATGGTCGAGCAGATCCACAAGAGAGTCGCGGAGATGGAGTCTCTTTCGAGCCTTCCCAAGAAAGTGGAGGAACTCTCTAAAAAGGTAGCTAAGATCAAGCTACCCGCCCCTTTTGCACCACCTGTACCTGTACATCGAGTCCATCTTGTACAGGAACAGGCACCGGGGTCTCAGAGCAGCTGGGATCAGACTTATACCCAGTCGAACCATCATGCACCCCCACCAGTGGAAACAGAATACGAGGAGCCTCCGCCTATATACGAGATTAACGGGCTTTGGTATAGCCGTGACCCGCTAGTCCGGCAAGTCGAGATGGGGAAGGATCAGGCACACCGCCCAACCCCAGTCTACCAAGAGACCAGGCCCGTCACAGTCCCGCGATACCAGTCCAGGCCAGAACAGGGGTACCAGCCGCAGCAGCGCACCTACCAGCAGGGGCCAGCACCGTCCCATCAGCAGCAGTATCGGCACGGCCAGCAGGGCCAGTACAGGACAGCATCCACTCAGCAGCCAGCCCAGCCCACCGAATTGGAGTCCCTGACCTTGGCGATCCAGACCCTGTCTGATAGGGTCCAACAAATGCAGAATGACTACCTAGACATGAGAACCGACATCAATCGGGTCTCTCGTGCCCAGTACCAACAAATGCCACCAAGGACCCCAATTCCCGCACAGGTTCAGGCCAACCCGAACAGCACACACCAGGGCCAGAACCGACCTAGAGATCAGGTATATTATTCAGATAATTACTTATCTGAACATGAGATCCTTTCGTAGGATAATGTCAATCATAAGTCCCTCAGGAGCGGAAGGACCGTGACCATACCTGATCGGGCACGGGCGCAGAAGGAAGGAGCCTCCGAGAATCTACCTGAGGAGAATTCGGAGGAAGAAGAGGAGGAGCATCACCACCACCATCGCCAGCAGAAGAAGAGGACATCTGAGTCCTCGAAGCAGCATTCCCGCATCCACGTAGAGTCAGACGACACCGATGAGCCCGCACCTCCATCTGAGGAGGATCGTCCAGAAGAAGCGGAAGAAGCGTCACCGGTTTCGCCTCAGCATTTTCTTTTTGGTCAGAGTCCAAGTCCGAGTCTGTATCAGAGTCAGAGTCATGTTAAGAACTCAGTTCCAGCATTTAATGAGAATATTTCAGTTCCAGAACCTGAGTTGGAGTCAATAATCCCTTTCCCCCGAGCTCTCAAGGGTGGAAAGAAGAAAATAAAAAAAAATCCAAAAATATGACCCTGAGATGGCCGACTTTTGCAATAAACACATCAAGGTCACAATCCCTTTTGACAAGTTCGTGGAAATGACCCCTGCATTCCAAAAATACCTTAAAGTGAGATGCACACCTACTAGGGTTAGCAGGAAGACCAAAAGCCGTGTTGAGAAACACATTTTATCAGTAGCCACGACTTGTGCAATAAAGAACTCGTTTCCTCGGAAACGAAGAGACATGGGTGCACACTATGTAGTGAGTCATGTTGATGACATTGCGTTTGCACGCACTCTCCTGGACAATGGTTCCTCGATCAACTTAATGCCCACAGCCCTCTATGAGCGGCTTAATCTCGGACCTCTTAGGAAATCTAGAGCTATTCTGTAGTTTGCTGACAAATCCACTAAGAGGTCCCAAGGAGAGTTAAGGAACATTGTGATCAAAGTCGAGGGGCAAGAATACATGGTGGACTTCACTGTCCTGGATATGGAAACCCCTCGTAATTGGAGAGATTCCCAGATCATTTTAGGTAGGCCCTTCCTCAGAACAGCGGGGGCCTTATTTGATTATAAGAATGGGAAGATTCAGTTCCAAACTCCCGGCGGAGATGAGGAACTTGAGATGAAGCAGACGAGATGGCAGAGACCGGACTCCGAATCCAGCACCGAGTACTCTTCTACCGGAACAGACTGTGAGCATGTAGATGTAGTTGGGCCATGGAGACAGAACCCAGCCAGCATCGATGTGTCCATCTCCTTTGAAGATGATCCAGTGCATGAGTCAGTCTGCGAGATCCTCAGGAATGAGTACAGCTCTGAACCTGCATCGCCCTACATCTTCGATGACGTAGAGGCCCAGTTGGGCCTGTCAGTCCTTACATCCTTAGGACAATCGGAAGATGAGGATGACGAGTCGGACGAGGCGTTTGCCGATTGTATGGAAACTTTTGACGATCCGACTCCAGAGCCGCGCTTTGTGGCAGCTATTACAGAACATGATCCAGCCACTTCCAACACCGAACCAGATCAGATTGAGCCAGACTTCTTAGACGATCACACTATTCCTGAGCTCAAACCTCTACCCACAACCCTGAAATATGCCTTCCTTGCGGGCCAAGATAAGAAATTTCCGGTCATTATCAGTTCGCAATTGACCGAGGAGCAGGAATCTCGCTTGCTAGAGATCCTGGAGAAGAATCGCAAGGTAATAGACTGGAGCATTTCCGATCTCCACGGGATAAATCCCGCTCTGTGTTCACACCATATTTACTTGGAGAACGAAGCCAAACCCTCTCGTGAATTCCAACGCCGGTTGAATCCAAATTTACGAGAGGTTGTGAAAAAAGAGATAGAAAAATGGTGCGACGCGGGTTTCATTTACCCAATCTCCGACTCTAAGTGGGTGGCCCTAATCCATGTTGTCCCGAAAAAGTCGGGAATTCAAACGACCACCAACGAGGACGGAGAGGAGATCGTGACGAGAGTACCCACGTCGTGGCGCGTCTGTGTGGATTACAGACGCTTGAATGCCGCGACGAAGAAGGATCATTTCCCCCTACCGTTCATTGATCAGATCCTAGAAAGATTAGCGGGGAAAGAATTCTTCTGCTTCCTTGATGGGTTCTCGGGCTACATTCAAGTAGCCATAGCTCCGGAGGACCAGGAAAAGACCACGTTTACATGCCCCTTTGGTACCTATGCTTTCAGGCGCATGCCTTTTGGGCTATGCAATGCTCCAGGTACTTTTCAAATGTGCATGATTGCTGTATTCGCCGAAATGGTCGGCGAATTCCTGGAAGTCTTCATGGAAGACTTCTCGGTCCACGGTAATTCTTTTGATTCCTGTCTTAGGAATCTGGACCGAGTCCTCAAAAGATGTTGTGAGGTCAATCTGGTGCTCTCCTGGGAGAAAAGTCACTTCATGGTGACGGAGGGCATAGTGTTGGGGCATGTCATCTCCAAGAGAGGAATGGAGGTTGACCCTGCCAAGGTGGACGTGATCAGACGACTCCAGCCACCAACCAACGTAAGGCAGTTGCGGTCGTTCCTCGGGCATGTCGGATTCTATCGAAGATTTATCAAGGATTTTTCCAAGATTGCCCGACCGCTAACTAAGCTTTTAGGCAAAGACACGAAGTTTATTGTAGATCACAAATGTCTTGAGGCCTTTAAGCTTTTACAAGGAATGATCATGGACGCACCCATTCTACAAGCACCAGATTGGTCTCTACCTTTTGAGATCATGACGGACGCCTCAGATTATGCTGTTGGGGCTGTATTGGGACAAAGAAGAGATGGCGTCCCATTTGCAATTTACTACGCAAGCAAAGTGCTTGATTCTGCTCAGCGTAACTATACAGTTACAGAAAAGGAGATGCTTGCAGTAGTGTTTGCCTTGGACAAATTCAGATCTCACTTAATCGGATCCAAGGTAACTGTGTTCACAGACCACACGGCACTACGATATTTGATGGAGAAGAAGGACGCGAAGGCGCGTCTTCTTCGTTGGATTTTACTTATCCAGGAGTTTGATTTGGACATCCGTGATAAACCTGGAAAGAAGAACGTAGTGGCCGATCATCTTTCTCGTCTCGAAGATCTTAATACTTCCGAGGTTTCCCCGATTCGAGACTCCTTCCCTGACGAGTCGATTTTTGTTATCGACTCACTCCCATGGTACGCCAATATCGTGAACTATCTTGTCTCCAAGAAAGTTCCCGAGGATTGGCCCAAGAACCAAATCGACCGACTAAATTCGGACGCTAGACACTACCATTGGGAGGATCCGATCCTTTTCTTTGAAGGACCGGATTGTGTCTGGAGACGTTGTATTCCTCAGGAGGAATACCAGAGTGTCCTTTCTTTATGCCATAGCTTAGAGGCAGGAGGACACCACTCCGGGAAGAGGACCGCATGGAAGGTACTTCAGTGTGGCTTTTACTGGCCGACTCTGTTTCGCGATGCCACCGCCTTCGCGAAGTCGTGCCCAGTTTTCCAGAGAATGGGAGGAACCGTTGGTTCCAAGGATGAGATGCCAATGCAGCCGGTCATCATTTGCGATGTCTTTGACGCCTGGGGCATCGATTTCATGGGCCCATTCCCTGCCAGCCACGGGTTCGAATATATCCTTCTGGCGGTAGACTATCTGTCCAGATGGGTGGAGGCTATCCCGATCCGAGCCGCAGACAGCAGGACTGTCTGTAAATTCATCAGAGAGAACATAATCTCTAGGTTCGGGATCCCCAAAATGATGATATCAGATGGGGGTAGCCATTTTGTGAATCGGGAGGTGAAGAAACTCCTGAAAGACTACGGCATCGAACACCGTGTCGCGAGTCCTTACCACCCACAAACCAATGGTATGGCTGAGGTGTCGAATAGGGAGGTGAAAACCATATTGCAAAAGCTTGTCCGCCCGGACAGGAAGGACTGGTCTCAGATCTTAGATCAAGTCCTCTGGGCGTATAGGACGGCTTACAAGACACCGTTAGGCACCTCCCCATTCTGAATGGTATTCGGAAAGCCGTGCCATTTGCCCGCAGAGTTAGTGCACAAATCAGAATGGGCAATAAAGAAGGTCAACTGGAACACACACCTGGTCAGAAACAGAGAGACATGGATCTGAATGAGCTTGTGGAAGTCAGAAACCGAGCATACGACAACAGTTTGGTGTACAAGGACAAGGTGAAGCGTTGACATGATAGATATATCAGACGAAAGACCTTTGTTCCTGGACAGAAGGTATGGTTGTTCAATGCTAGGCTGAAGATTTTCCAAGGCAAGTTAAAGTCTAAGTGGACGGGACCATTTGTCGTCCGTACGGTGCATGATAGTGGATGTGTCGAGATCTCAGATCTCGCAGATGACGCACCGACATTCCTAGTGAATGGGCAGCTGTTGAAGCACTTCGTCGAATCCAATGAACAGTTAGTCCATGTGGAGGAGATTGTATTCATGCGCGAGACAGATACAGCAGATACACCTCAAGCCGCGTATGAGACCTTGCAGCAATGAACTCCAGCCATCAAGCAGCATCTTGAAAGATTCACACCAACTCATCTGTGTATACCATCAGTCTTGTACATCCTATCCTTTACCCCCGCGATTCTAGTAAACACCTCCCCACATCATCGAACCATTATCTTGGACTATACTTAGGATGACCAGATCCTAAGTATAGGGGGGGAGGAGTCACCCGAGTCGATTCACTGTACATTCTCCAGATCACATTGGTCCTCATACTCATTTCCTACCGATACTTAGGCTGACCTGAGCCTAAATATAGGGGGGACCAATGCCCGCATTGATACTCACCCACATCTCATCTTTCCCTCGTCCGCCCCATTTCTGATCTTCTTCTACACTTAGGCTGCCAGAGCCTAAGTATAGGGGGGCGAGACGACTTCTATACTTTTTGTTACTTTTGGCTCTCCTACGCTTAGCACGAGCTATGTCTTTTTCCTCACTCTTCGTGCTCTGAGGACATAGCACACGCTAAGTATAGGGGGCGTGTATATATTACATATATACTTTACCCATAGCTCGTACTTTCGCGTATTTTTATATATATCTTACAATAATTACGGGTGGGTAAAAATCGAAAAATATATATATATATATAATAATTAAATAATAAAAAGAGGCTTCTTATTTACTCATGCATATTATATCTGCATCCAAGAAAAAGAAAAAGAGTCTTGCATTTTCATAGCATGACATCTCATCTCATCTGCATACTTTGCATATGCAAAGTGAAAATCTAGTGGGTTCTGGACCAAGTTATGAGTAGATATTGAGGATGGAAATGATTTGACCTTAATCCACCTAATTTCAGAGGAACCTTATA
Source organism: Ottelia alismoides (assembly GCA_037367405.1). Taxonomy (NCBI): domain Eukaryota; kingdom Viridiplantae; phylum Streptophyta; class Magnoliopsida; order Alismatales; family Hydrocharitaceae; genus Ottelia; species Ottelia alismoides. The sequence goes on along the minus strand of JAZKJV010001853.1, from coordinate 203,506 downwards.
GGAACTGGAGTTAAGATTTTTCAGGTCAGGTGACTTAAATCTTTAAGTCTGCAAGTCTATGTTCATATGTCATCTTGACAAGCCTGAGTAGAGCACTTAACAACACACACATGACTCTTAGAGACAATGGCTTGACGTGCACCAGCACTTTACACATGGCTCTCTACGGATGAGGTGATGAGGAGGCAGTTTCCTTTAGCTTGGGGTAGCATATGAGGGTAGTACTTCTAGGAGGAACCTCTCTTCTTCTTCTAGTGAAGGAAGTGCGTCTCAACTTGGACTAGTGGTGATGAAGGCCAACGACAGAAGCAGTGGGTTGCAATAAAGCTTCAAAAGAGGGATAGTCTACTGGCTCAAGAGGAAATTTCTTGTATCTATGCTGCACCATGTAAATATGTTGTACAGAGGCATTTTGAAAAAAAAAAGAGAAAAAATGCCAAAAAGAACTCCAAAAAAGTGGTGGGTCGGATTGAAAATTTAATAACCCCACTGGAGTGTACGTAGTCAAGAAAAGCAAAAGCTTATGGTCACCATGTTACATCTCATGAAGCTTGCAGCGGGAGACTTAGCTACACTGGTTGAGCTCCCAAAAGTCTATACTTCTTCCCCCTCTTCTTGAGCCGGTTGAACTTGAACTTAGAAGGGAATACCCCGCTTCTCGAGGAAAGAGTTGCTAGACCGAGGCATTAGAGTTACCAGGTTGGGGGAGGTTGTTTCTTTGTTACTTCTGAGGTGGGGAGTCATATATCACTTACACTGCATGAAAAGATTCATGGTCATTAGAGTTTGTGTATGTAGACTTGTTCTGATTAGGTGAGTTGAGGAGTCTTGAATAGAAGACTTGTGGAACTTGAAGTCTGTTAAGTATTAAACTCAGATCCCAATAAGGTTCCAACACATGATTAATCCAAAGGTCGAGTCAAGCTCTATTTTTAACTTTTGTTCATGACCTTGGTATGGAACCCAATCTCATTTCACTCTTGCATTTCATTTAGTTGCTCGGGGACGAGCAAGGTTTAAGTATAGGGGGTTGATGAATCTGTGATTCATCACTTCAAAAGTCAAAAATAGAGCCTTGTTCCCGAGAAAATAGAGGCATATTTCCCCTTATATTGCATAAATAGCATTCATGCATGTATTCATAACTCATGCAGTTTAGCAGCTCATTTGCATTTAAATAAGAAGCCAAAAATCCCCTGTAAAATACCTATGCACTAAAATAACCTCTTCTCTATAATATGTACTCCTTAGTTAATAATATAGGGAAAAAGGCCTAAAATCCCCCTTGTAAAATAGCCAATATAGCCTGAGAACCCCTGTACACTAGAATGCACATAAAGTCCTCATGCAAACTCCGAATTAGGTCTACTTACTTTTAGAATACTACACATTAAAAGACCTTTAAAATGAGACTAATTTCATTGAATTTGGAGCTTGTATGAGAAAGTTGGGTTTTTGGGCCACTTTGTATACTACATATGTATATCTATGTATCCTTGTATTTATGTATAATATTTGACCTCATCTCCGTCTTTGGTCAACATGAAACTTGTAGAGCTCATCGAGATCTACAACTTTCATGTTTTGAATTTTTCCAAATTCGGTCCCCTCTTCTCTCTACACATGCATCTTATTCCAGCCACTCACAGCATGCCACGTGGCGCCCTCTGGTTGCGCCACGCGGCCCGCCTCCCATCGCCTCATCCGCCTGCGTCCTCAGCCGTTGGATCTCGCTTCAGATCCAACGGCCCAGCCTTTTCCACGCACGCCCCTTGCCTGGACCATCCGATCATCTCCTGCATTGATCTACGCCGCTCGTTCGCGCTTTCACCAGAGCCCTCCACGTGGCAGCATCTACGCCGCTTGCTCAGACCCTTGATCTCTCAATCGCAGCCGCCCTTCTCCCAGCGAATCGCGGCCCTCTGATCAACATCATCTCCTCATCCAGGCCGTTCGCTCGCGCTTCGCTAGCAGCGCGCCACGTGGCTCCATCGCAGCCCATCATCTCTGCACCCCAATTCTAATCCTACCCGACCAGCTCCCCCTTGATCCCCACCGTTGGATCACAAGATCCAACGGTGGAGACCTCGTCTCCTACCTCCGGGCGCCCCTCTCTCCCACGTCCCTTGCCTTGCGGGAGGGGCGCCCCCTTTCTATTTCCGGCTGCACGTCAGCCTCCCTCTTCCACCGCTGACACCCCCACGACGTCACCCACTCGTCCCTCTCCCTCGCCGTATACCTCACGCTCCACCACTCCCACCAGAGTCGCCCCACGTCGACCACCAACCTCGCCTCGTCACCAGCCAACCCACCACCTTCACCTTATAAATACGTCACCATCGGTAACGTTCACCCCTATCCGCCACTCCAGAGAGCTTCCCTGAGCTCCGACCTACCAATTGGTGACAGCAATTCGTTGAATCGTTGAGCGAAGAAGGGGATTCGACTCCGGCGAGATCCATGGCTGCCACCGTCGTGCTGCAGCCTCCATCCGCGAGCTGCGCGAGCTCAGGCCACCTACCGACCTTCGAGCGACGACCTGGAGCTCAAACCTGAGCTCCATTTCCCAGGTAGATCCCTCCATCCATCGTCCGATCTTTCTATTATTTTTCTCCGATTTCTCCGACTTTATTCGCCGCCACCGGCCACCTTCTCGCTTCCAATCCACCTCGACGAGCTTCACGTCGAAGCTCCCATCCTCGCTGTCCCATCTACACACTCCGACGATGCCTCTCGCACTATTCCGACCAACAGCTCCGCCATTTGGCCGGAGCTCATCTCCAGCGCACCTCCTTCACACCGTAGGCCTCGCCGACCATCTACATCTCTCCACGAGCACTCGCACGCCTCGGCTATCTCTTCTAACCCCCTGCAGGTACTTGGCTTCTCACTGAACGGAAGCTCGCCGGAGACGCCATCGCGCTTCATCGACATAGACACCTGGGCACTCTCCGACGCTCCTGAGACCACCATCATCTCCGCCTCCACGCCGCGAAGCTTCAGGGCTGTCTCCGACAAATCGGAGAGCTTCAGCACCTCGAGGAAGGACGGGCGGAGGTACAGCCCGACCTCCGGAGCCCCGCCTTCTCCTCCGCAGGCGGCGGAGGATCGTCGGGGAGGACGAGCAGCTGCCGTTCGATCACCCGATCGAACGGTCCTCACATCGCCACGCGTCTACATCGCCAACCTTTGGATCGATCTTGATCCAAAGGCCCGCAGCCCGCAACGTCGACGAAGACCGAGCCTCGGCCCCAAGCCTAGGCTCGGACAACCCGAGCCTACTCCGAGCCTTACTCCGGGCGATCCGAACCTGCTCTGAACCTCGCTCCGAGCCACCGCAGCCCTCCGAGCCTAGGCCGCCCACGTGAGGAGCACGTGCGGCCTGGGTAAATTGCACAGAAGCCCCTGGAGCTTTCCAAAATTGCAAAGAGGTCCCTGTGAAGCAGACCCAACGTGAGGAGCACGTGCCCTGTGGAGAATTTGCACAAGAGTCCCCCACATTATAGGTAATTGCATTTTAGTCCCTGTCTGCATATTTGTTCATTGTAATTTTAATTTCCTGTATTGCATTTACACCCCTGTGTTTTCACGCATCCCTAGGTTGCATTTTACATCATTTTGAAATTCTAAAAATTGCATTTTGTTGGAAATTTTGTCCTCTGTCTATTGGTCCACGTGTCATTTTTTTGTAAGTTCATTTGAATTATTAATGAATTAATTGGTGAATTGTTGACATATTTTGCCCAGTGACACCTTTTGATTTATAGTTAATTCTTTGTGCTTCCAAAATTCATCAAAAATTCACAGTAGCTTAAGGTCATCATTTTTAACATACCATAAAAATTTCATAGCATTTGCTTGCATATCGAGGCCTAAATAAATTGTTAAGTGATTTTGTTAGATTAATTTTAATTAATTCATTTCACAGTGAAATTAAGTTCTGTTAATTTTCCTAGGTCCCTTCTCATTAGAGCCACCTAGGATAATTTTAGTTCTTGGAAAAATTGTGGTTTGATATTTATTAAAAATTAAATACTGAAAATCACCCTGTCTGTTTATTTAATTCACAGTAAATTTATTTAGTGTCGAAAAATTCCAAAAACATTAGTGTAGGTCATTTTCATCACCATTAATCATCTGGTCAATTTTCATAATTTTTGGACTTCATTTGATATCATAATTAAATTGAACCTTAAATTGGCCTGCATTGTCTCCATAAAGTCTGCATAGAAAATTGAAAAAGACTAAAAAATTACTCCTCGTAAATCAACACTCGGATCCTTGCTTAAATTCACCTAAGGAGACAGATGCCTCCCTGAGATCGACCTTGGACTTCCACCAAGTAAAAAAAATATTGCCGCTTAAAAATTAACGTCACATTAATCTATAAGTGGTTTTTGATTAACCTCTCGTATCCGACTGCAACGAACGACTTTAACATAATTTGGACAATTAATTTGCTCGAATTAACTAAGGGTGCGGGAGCGTTGTCAGAGAGCATATCCCTGGGTGAGGATACACATGAGGCTAACAGTGTTGTGACGAGTGGTGCTGATGATTTTCATTCTTGCTCATCTTCCTCTGATCCCTCGGATTCAGACATTGACTGGGATGATCTCAATGATTATTTACCTTGTCTGGTTCCTTCTGAGCCGACAACCATGATAGAGTGCGAACCAGTGCAGTTTAGAGATGATTCAGCAGGCCGCCCTTTGTCAGAGTCTCACGCAGAGCGAGAGTTCTCCCATGCAGACCTGGTCGCCTTCACACAGACATATCATAAGCCAGATCTGCCGCCTCCCAGTTGTCCAGAACTGAAGCCTCTGCCGCAGTCGTTGAAGTACAGATTTCTTGCGGGTGAGCCAGATATGCACCCAGTCATTATCTCAGCAGGTTTGATTGGAGAACAAGAATCTCGTCTGATGGAGGTTCTTGAAAGAAACCGCAAGGCGATAGGTTGGAGTATCGCTGATCTCCAGGGGATTAGTCCGACTCTGTGCTCTCACCACATTTATCTTGAGGATAACGCTAGGCCGTCGCGTGAGTTCCAACGACGGCTGAACCCGAATCTTCGAGACGTAGTCATGAAAGAAATTTTCAAGTGGTGGAGCGCCGATTTTATCTACCCCATCTCCAACTCCAAATGGGTTAGTCCACTACATGTGGTACCCAAGAAGACGGGTATCACTACAGTTGTCAACGAGTCTGGAGAGGAGATCGCGGCCAGAGTACCAACTTCTTGGAGGGTCTGTGTGGACTACAGACGATTGAATGAGGCCACCAAGAAGGATCACTTCCCGTTACCCTTCATTGATCAGATTATCGAGCGGCTGGCCGGGAAGAGTCATTATTGTTTTCTTGATGGGTACTCTGGATACAATCAGGTGGCCATTGCGCCCGAAGACCAGGAGAAAACGACATTCACCTGTCCGTTTGGGACGTATGCTTTCAGACGGATGCCCTTTGGTCTATGTAACGCTCCGGCGACATTCCAGAGGTGCATGTTGTCCATCTTCTCGAACATGGTGGGTGACTGTTTAGAGGTCTTCATGGATGACTTCTCGGTCTACGGCGACGGGTTCGATGCTTGTCTTGACTGCCTAGACCGTGTGCTTCAGCGCTGCATAGAGGTCAACCTTGTTTTATCTTGGGAGAAGAGCCACTTTATGGTGACTCAGGGGACGGTCCTTGGTCATATCGTCTCCAACAGGGGCATGGAGATCGATCCGTCTAAGGTGGATATCATCAGAAAACTCAATCCACCGTCTAACGTGCGTCAGTTGCGTTCTTTTCTGGGGCACGTCGGTTTCTACCGACGGTTCATTCAGGACTTCAGTCGTATTGCCCGACCGCTCACTGACTTGCTGACGAAAGACACCGAGTTTATTGTCAATGATAAGTGTCTAGAGTCGTTTGAGACTCTCAAAGAAATGGTTGTTTCAGCTCCTGTCCTTCAGCCACCCGACTGATCTCTCCCATTCGAGATCATGACGGATGCTTCAGATTTTGCCGTTGGGGCTGTGCTTGGACAGAGGAGGGATGGATTACCCTTTGCTATTCACTACGCCAGCCGGACCTTGGATGCCGCGCAGCGGAATTACACTGTGACTGAGAAAGAGATGCTGGCCGTAGTCTTTGCTCTTGATAAGTACCGATCATATATTCTCGGATCTAGAGTGACAATCTACACTGATCACACCGCCGTCCGGTACTTAATGGCTAAGAAGGATGCCAAAGCACGTCTTACCAGATGGATCCTTCTACTCCAGGAATTTGATATTGAGATTAAGGATAAGCCTGGAGTCAAGAATGTGGTGGTGGATCATCTCTCCAGATTGGAGAATCTTGAGGAATCTGAGCCCAGCGCACCTATCACTGAGACGTTTCCAGATGAGGCGATCTTGGCTGTCACCTCACTCCCGTGGTATGCTGACTTTGTAAACTATCTTGTTGCCAAGACAGTCCCTCAGGGTTGGCCCAGGCAGAAACTTGAGACCTTCCTAGCTAAGGCCAAGTTTTACCATTGGGAGGATCCCGTCCTTTATCATGAAGGAGGGGATAGTATTTGGAGGAGGTGCATTCCTCAAGAAGAGCAGCAGAGCGTCCTCACATACTGCCACAAGCTTGAGGCAGGAGGACATCATTCAGGAAAAAGGACAGCACAGAAGGTGCTTCAATCGGGCCTATGGTGGCCTACTCTCTTCAAGGATTCTGATGAGTTTGTGAAGAGATGTACTGACTGTCAGAAAATGGGAACCTGCGGACAGAGAGACATGATGCCCATGCAACCCATTCACTTCTGTGAGGTTTTTGATGCATGGGGGATTGATTTCATGGGCCCATTTCCTAAGAGTCAGGGATTCGAGCATATTTTGCTTGTTGTGGATTATGTCAGCCGATGGGTTGAGGCCATCCCCGCCCGAGCCGCAGATACGAAAACCGTGTGCAAATTCTTGAGGAAAAATATCATTTCACGGTTCGGGGTTCCTAGAGTCTTGATTTCAGACGGGGGGTCTCATTTTATCAATGATAAGGTTAGGGCCCTTGCAGACGACTTCGACATTGATCACCGGGTTGCCACTCCATATCACCCTAAGACTAATGGTCTTGCCGAAGTATCGAATCGGGAGATAAAGACTATCTTGCAGAAAGTTGTCCGCCCAGACCGAAAGGATTGGCCACAGCTTTTGGACTCGGTCTTGTGGGCTTATCGGACTTCTTTCAAGAATCCATTAGGAACATTTCCCTTTCGTCTCGTCTATGGCAAGCCGTGCCATCTGCCAGTGGAGATCAAGCACAAATCTTTTTGGGCAGTCACTGAGTTGCTATTAGATCCCGAGAGTATAGGAGAACAGAGAAGAGCAGAATTGGCAGCCCTGGAAGAACTGAGAGATACAGCCTTTTCCAACATCCTACAGTACAAAGAAAAAGTGAAGACATGGCACGATTCGCATATCAGCCATAAACAGTTTGAGCCAGATCAGAGAGTATGGTTGTTTGATTCCAGGCTGAAATTATTCCCAGGAAAGTTGCAGAGCAAGTGGAAAGGCCCGTACGTGGTCAGGAAGGTACATGACAATGGCAGCATCGACATATCCGAACCGTCATCTTCCTCTACCTTCCGCGTCAATGGTCAACGCCTGAAGTTATATCTAGATCATGACCCGCCGACCAGTGACGTTGCCCCCATTCTTTTGGTATAAGATGTGTCCTTTGACTCATATCATCTGCATCTCATACATGGTGATCACTTCTATCTTCCGCTGTACAGTTCATCTGTTCATATCACTCTCTCATGAGTTGATCTATTTTCTTCTTTTCTTCTTTTCCTTTTCTATCTTCTTCATCTATCAAAAAGGTGCCGCCTTTGTAGACAATCTTCCATACTTAGGACGTACTTTGTCCTAAGTATAGGGGGGTGTGCACCCCGAGTTGATTCTATTCTTTTCGATCCTCTCCATTGTCTCCTCTTCTTGTCTATACTTAGGGATATTTTACCCTAAGTATAGGGGGAGACAATCTGAGTATGATTTGTTCATTCCCACCCTTGACCCTCCCTGCGTTGTGTACAGTCTGCTCTACTTAGGATTATTTGATCCTAAGTATAGGGGGGACGGTCAACTTCTCATTCATTGATTCATTTATTCTGTATTTCTTCTTTAGACTTGACTATACTTAGTACGAGTTATGTCTTCTCTTTTCTCTCCGATCTATGAGGACATAGCTCAAGCTAAGTATATGGGGGTCGTATATACTACGTATATACTTTAGCCATAACTCGTACTTTCGTATTTTCTTAATAATATGGCTAATCATTCATCAAAATTCATTAAAAACCTCAATAAAAAGGTGTTTTGTTCCTCAAACTCTTTTTGTATATACTGATTAATAAATCAGGTGCTTTGAAAAATAGTTTGACAGTCTCTTTGAAAAACCTTTTGAAAACTATTTTGAAAAACATTTTGTACATGTTTTCAACCTTTGTAAAAATGTGTGGTTTGTAAAATTTCTTTTCTTTGTGTGAAATAAAATGTTTGAAAAATGATTTGCAAATGGTTTGAAAAATGGTTGCAAAAATATTTGAAAAACATATATATACTGTTTTGAAAGCCTTTGCAAAATGATTTTCAAATGTGTGCACATGTTTGTAAAATATTTGTAAAAACTATTTTGGACTATAGTTTTCAAAAATTGAGTGAAAAAGCTTGTGTCAAATAAGTTTGAGGAATACTTACATCACACCAAAATCCACTACATAATATGTACTTATAAAATTGACCACTTACCCTTGTAAATCCTTAAAATCCACTTCTTGTAAATATAAGAAGCCCTCCCGTGTACATAGTTTTCACCTAGTTTTCAGCCAAAACTTTTTGTTTTCAAAAATCCCAAAAACATTTGCAAAACTAAAATCCAAAAACGTCTGAAAAATCTTTTTGAAAAATACAAAAAAATGCATGCATCATCTTTTCAAAAATCCATAAAAAGTTCAAAATCTTTGAAAATTGCATCACAAAAATATTTTCTACATTCGCATTTTTCGGATTGAGTTTGATAGTTGAACAAGTCTAAGTAAAATCCGGAGATTGGAGCTTGATTGGACCTTAAAATCCACCTACTAACAGGAACCTTATAGGAACTGGGTTTGAGGTACTTCAGGTCTAGTTGACTTAATTCCTTGAGGATCATGAGACTTGGTTCAATGGATTCTTGACTGCCTAAGTAGAGTATTTCGGAGCACGCGCACGACTCTTGTTGATAATGACCTAACTTGGACACCTGCACCTTTCACATAGCTCTCCAGGGACGAGGTGGTGAGGAGGCAGTTTCCTTTAGCTTGGGGTAGCATATGAGGGTAGTACTTCTAGGCGGAACCTCTCTTCTTCTTCTAGTGAAGGAAGTGCACCTCAACTTGGTCTAGTGGTGATGAAGGCTAAAGACAGAAGCTGTGGGTTGCAATAAAGCTTCAAAAGAGGGATAGTCTACTGGCTCAAGAGGAAAATTTCTTGTATATATGCTGCACCATGTAGATATGTTGTACAGGTGCAATTAAAAAAAACTCCAAAAAAGTGGTGGTCGGATTGAAAATTTAATAACCCCACCGGAGTATATAAAGTCCAATAAAGCAAAAGCTTATGGTATCCATGTTACATCTCATGAAGCTTGCAGCGGGAGACTTGGCTACACTGGCTGAGCTTCCAAAAGTCTATACCTCTTCCCCCTCTTCTTGAGCCGGTTGCACTTGAACTTAGAAGGGAATACCCCGCTTCTCGAGGAAAGAGTTGCTAGACCGAGGCATTAGAGTTACCAGGTCGGGGGAGGTTGTTTCCTTGTCACTTTTGAGGTGGGGAGCTACATATCACTCACACTGTACGAGTCAGACTCATAGTCGTAAGAGTTTGCGTGTGAATTGAAGTATTTCTGACCTGGCTATGGAGGAGACTTGGACAGAGTTTTGGGATTCTCAAGGACTGTTGGATTTCAAATTTGGTTCTCATTAAGGTTCCGACCGCACTAAAATTCCAAAGGTCCGACTTAAGCTCCAAACTTTGATTTTGTGAAGACAAGTTTGATACTTAAACTTAATCCAAGTTCTTCTTTTTCTTTTCTTTCTTTTTCTTTTTGCACTTATTGCGTAAGTGTTTGCTAGGGACTAGCAAAGGTAAAGTATAGGGGGATGATGAATCCACATTTCATCATCTTTATTCTATCATTTTGGCACCAAAAACCCTAGCAAATGCCTGTAAATAGCATTAATTCCATCATCTTAGCATTCATGCATATGCATCTAAATAGTGTATAAAATACTGTAATTAAAGCCAAAATTATAGAATAAATAAAGAAAAGAAAAAGAATAAAATATTGTAAATATTTTATGACCCAAAACCCCCAAGACCTAGGCATCTTGATGAATAGGTCGACAAGGAATCAAGTAGGGGGAAATAAGGTCAGAAATACAGATAAAATACCTATGCATTCTATTCATTCTTTATTCATTTTTGGACCTATTTTTGGTTCCACTTTTTATACACCAAATAAAGAAACTTTGTACATGAAAGTTGTAGATAATTAAATAAAGAAAAATACAAAATTGATTTCACAGAAAAATAATGTACAGATAAAAAGTTATGGTTTGAATAAAAATCCAGAATCCCAACTTCCCAGACCCGTATCTCACAACTGACAACTCCAAATGCAGCATACTCACCTTTAATTGTATATAGAATAAAATAATCTATTTAATGGCGGTGGTTTCGCACCTGGTGGAGCTACGGTTTGAAAGTTGAGTTTTGGACCCCTATTGTCTACTTGTACATATTAAAATACTCAATTTATTATTTATTTATTATTTTTATAATTTTATATTTTTATAATGTTGTAAATATTACTTATAATAACTATGTACATTAAAATTGGAATAAAAACCTAAATAAAACTTAAAACAAAATACATACGTATTTGATACATAGGTATTATACCTGTATTTATATCTATATAAAATATACTTCTATTTTATTAATTATACAAATTATATCAGAAAAATAAAATAAAAATATATATGTGTATATAAAAATATTCTACAATTTTATAAAATACATAATAAAAATAATAAAAATAAAAATAGAAAATAAAAATAAAAGAATACAATATATAGAATAATATACCTATATAGGGATATAAAAGCAACTTGTAAAATATACTTCATAAAATAAATTAAAAATCATAATAAAATACTACATAAAATTTTAAACATTTTTTATTCTTTAACCAAAAATTAATTCGGCCTTTTTCTATTTTTAAACGAATTAATAAAACTTATTTTTTAATCTTTTTCTTGGTTGGTCCACGTGGACCAACCAGGTGCGGTCTAGAGTTGACCTCGGTCAGCTCCCTGACCAAGGCCTGCCACTTCTGACGCCTTGATTTTCCCTCATTTTCAAGAAATTTTGGCGCCCAATCCTTCCATTTTCTCGCCTCGAATCCTTCTTGGAACTTCTTCCCTGATCATCCCTCTCCCACGACGCATCTTCTGATCACGCAAAATCCTCATGATGCGCGCGTGGATCTCGCTTGAAGGAGACGCCACCATCTTCTACTTAAACAACCCGCCACCTTCGAGCCCAAGTTTGAACACCTTCGGTCCACCCCTCGCGCCTACTCCAAGCTCCAGAGCTTCCTGGAGGTGACAGCTCCGCAGCGAAGCCATCAGCCAAGGCAGCCGAGGTCGGAGGCGCTTCCACTACCTCCCGCAAAGTCGCCGGTCGAGGTACCCTTCTTCCCTCTGGCCCCGGCCATTGAGGGCTCGCCCCGCTCTTTTATTAAGCCCATTTTATTCCTGTTAACCTTAGCTTCGAAAACCCCAAAAAGATTTGAAGTTTAATCGACCAAATCGCCAAATCAAGCACCTCGACCGGAGCGCACCTCCGGCCGTGCATCTCCATCTCGATCCGAGCATCCCCGAGTGCATCCAAGGGTCCAGGCAGTTTGCCCTGGACCCTTTGACCATTTTTGCAGGTCCAAGCCGCAGTGAAGACACCTGGAGGCGAGTTTTGAAGCTCGCCGGAGGTAACGAAGCTCTCCAGCTCCGCCAGCCACCAGCGAGCACCGCGGCCACCGCCGTGGCTTTTTGACGCCACCAGGAGATAGAGGAAGACCAGAGGAGGCTCCAGCCCAATTTTGAACCCTAGAAGCCACCGGAGTCGGCCGGAGGAGCTCGAGGAACCTCGCCCAGTCGGAGCTCAGCCGTGTTCTTCCAGCCGCCTTCGCCACCGTCCGATCAAGGGTGGAGTCCCAGATCGAGCAGCTACCGTTGGATCTCCACCAGCTTCGACCGTTGATCATCGCTGGAGATCTGATCGTCGTCGCTCATCCGCGAAGCGTCATCGGCCGTTCATCAAGCGCCACGTGTCTAAGTGGCTCCTTCATCGCCGTTGGATCGCGCGTCGAGGGTATTTTGCATCTACACCCTCGCGCCTTTTGTATTTATTATTTAGCATTTAAACTTTCGTCTGTAGCGTAAAAACTTTGGGTTATTTGCACAAAGACCCCGAACTTTCAATATTTACATCCAGGTCCTTCGCCACGTCACCTCACGTGACCAGTACACGTGAGGTGTGGGCATTTTGCACTGGGACCCTCGGTCTTTGTTGTATTTTGTTTTAGTACCAAAACTGTGACATCATGTGTTAAATTTTTGGATATTTTGCAAGTAAGCCCCCAGGGTTTTGGATTATTACATCTCAGTCCTCGCTAGGCGCGTGCAAGTCACGCGCCCTGGTGGGAAAATTGCTAGGACACCCAGGTGGGTTTTGTAATCGGATTTTGGTGCTATAAATTGAATATTCAGTTCAAACTTTTGTGGAAATTCGCATGTATGCCCCTGGATGTTTGAGAAATTGCATAAATACCCCTGCCAGACCTGTTTAATGATTGGATGCTGGTTCTAATTATTTAACCTATCTTTTTAAGTCCAAAAATTCCACAAAATAGGGTTTAGCTCCTGTCGACTTGTACTTTGACGCTATCACTTTAGTTTTTGATTTTATTGTATTTTAACATTTATTAAAAATCAAAAACATACTTTTTGTGCACTGTCTAGCTTAGAAAATGCCAAAAAAATATTAAAAGGTCTTGAAAAATTCCAAAAAAATTTACCTAGTGTCTATTTTATCCTATTTCAATGTCAGTCCAAAAATCACTAAAAATCTCAAAAGAAAAACCTTAAAAATTCGAAAAGATTCAAAAACTTCAAAAAATCTAAAAAATCAAGGAAAACTCCAAAAAAAATACAAACTCAGCTCCTGTTTGTTGTATATTTCAGTAGCTTCATTTGAAAATTAGTGTGAAAAATTTTGAGTACTGGTTGCTATTTTGAAATCCCATTTTACTCACAGCCAGCACATTTTCCACTGTTTTCCCTCATTTCATTATTAAAAAAATACCAAAAACATTTGAAAAACCACCAAAAATCACAAAAACAGTAAAAAAATCCTAAAAATACAAAAATATTTTATTTCTGAATTTTTGGATATTTTTGTACATTTTTATAAATATTTTATCTTGTCTTGTATTACATTGTTTATAAATTCCAATATAAAAAATATATAAAATATAAAATATAAAAATCAGAAAATTAAAAATCAAAATACAAAATTAAAAATTAAATAAAAATTAAAAAATAAAAATTAAAAACCCACAAAAAACATCTTTGCTTGCTTGCTTAATGTTGACATCACACACATTCACTCACGCACATTTGTTTGAATTACCCTGCTTGCTCCCTGTGTTCGAACTCTCTGCATACTTGTCACTATACACCATTTGTGCAGAGTTAAAAATAAATTGAACTCCACATTTATTTCTATTTCCGTGATCTGTAGTGTGGGTTAATTGTTGATTAAATACGGGATTCACTTGTGAGTCGCCACAGCGACGGTTGTCTCCGCCTTGTGTGAGACACCAATTTAGACTCCATTGAATTTCGTGTTTATCAGTAACTCTAATGCCTCGGTCTAGCAACTTTTTCCTTGAGAAGCGGGGTATTCCCTTCTAAGTTCAAGTGCAACCGGCTCAAGAAGAGGGGGAAGAAGAGAATGGACCATGGCCAGTGTAGCCATGTATCCTTGGGAGCTCTAACCTGTGTAGCTGAGTCTCCCGCTGCAAGCTTCATGAGATGGAACATGTATACCATAAGCTTTTGCTTTATTTGACTATATACACTCTGGTGGGATTATTAAATTTTCAATCCGACCCTCCACTTTTTTGGAGTTCTTTTATTTTTTCACATTTTTTTCATGTGCATCTGTACAACATATCTACATGGTGCAACATATATACAAGGAGTTTTTCCTCTTGAGCCAGTAGATTATCCCTATTTTTAAACCTTTATTGCAACCCACGGCTTCTGTCTTTAGACTTCATAACCACCAGACCAAGTTGAGACGCACTTCCTTCACTAGAAGAAGAAGAAGAGAGGTTCCGCCTAGAAGTACTACCCTCATATGATACCCCATGCCAAAGGAAAATGCCTCCTCACCACCTCATCCGTGAGAGCTAGGTGCAAAGTGCTGGTGCAAGTAAAGCCATTGTTTCTGAGAGTCATGCGTGTGTTGTTAAGTGCTCTACTTAGGCTCATCAAGATGACATATGCTCATAGCCTAATGGACTCAAAGAATTAAGTCCCAATGGACCTGAAAAGTCTTAATCCTAAGCCCTCTAAGGTTCCTCTTATTGTTAGGTGGATTAAGGTCTTAAGCAAGCTCCATTTGTCAATTTAATTCCAGGCTAGTTTAGATGTCAACTACGATTTGGAAAAGCTTGTACAAGTATTTACAAGGATGCAATTTACAAATGTTTACAAATGTGCAAAATTTTTGAAAAATGTTTGAAAACATGGATGTATGCATGAAGGCGAAGTTTTGCAAAATATTTACAAAGATTTACACAAGGTTTTTGTAATCTTTTGATTTTCAAAACATTTTGGAAAAATTTTGTACTATATACATAATTTTGATAAGAAAATATTTACACACTATTTACACAAAAAGTTTTTACAAACATTTTTAGAAAAATAATTTTACCATAGCAATGTATGTGCAATAAAAGAATGTTTTTTACAAGGAAAAATTTTTAATTTTTATGGATTTTTGGGTTTTTAGCCATTTTTATTTATTAACATACTCACACAAAGTACAAGTTATGGCTAAAGTATATATGAAATATATACACACCCCCCTATACTTAGCTTGAACGATGTCCTCAGAGTGATCAAGAGCGATGAAGAAGACATAACTCGTGCTTAATATAGGGAAGTGAAAAGGAATGGCTATATACAAAGACGAATCAAAGAATAGAATGAAGAGAACTCGGTGTTTCCCCTTATCCTTAGGATCAAGTAATCCTAAGTATAACAAGCGGTACATGAAGGGAAATCCGAGTGAAGGATGTACAGGTTCTACCCCCCCCCTATATTTAGGGTGAAATATCCTTAAGTATAGGCAGCAAAACAGGGGTAGAAAGAATCAAGAGAATACCCGAGAGTCCTACACCCCCCTACACTTAGGGTAAAGTACACCCTAAGTATAGCAAAATCATAAGATGAGAGAAGGGATGTGGGACTAAAGAATAGAGTGATATGGACAACTGGATCTATACAGGTCGGAAGAACAGTGATAATCAGGCGTGTGATGCAATGGATGTGAGTCAAGAGACCACATCTCACGCAAAGTGAATAGGGGAAACATCAACGACCTGCGGCTCATGATCTAGATATGGCTTGAGTTGCTGGCCGTTTATTCGAAAGGTACTCTCAGAAGACAACTCAGATATGTCGATACTCCCATTGTCGTGTACCTTTATCACCAAATACGGTCCCTTCCATTTGCTCTGTAGCTTCCCTGGAAATAGACGAAGCCTAGCATCAAACAACCATACTCTTTGTCCTGGCTCAAACTTTGTGTGGATGATATGAGAGTCATGCCACTCCTTCACTCTCTCCTTATAATGTAGGCTGTTTGAAAAGGCGGTATCACGAAGCTCCTCCAGGGCGGCTAACTCTGCTCTCCTCTGATCTCCTACACTATCTGGATCCAAAAGTATATCTGTAACTGCCCAAAGTGACCTATGTCTCAGCTCAACAGGTAAATGGCACGGCTTGCCATAAACAAGGCGAAAGGGAGATGTACCCAAAGGAGTCTTGAAAGACGTCCGATATGCCCACAAGACCGAGTCCAAAAGCTGTGACCAATCCTTTCGGTCAGGGCGGACGACTTTCTGCAATATAGTCTTGATCTCCCTGTTCGACACTTCGGCAAGACCATTCGTCTGAGGGTGGTATGGAGTGGCAACTCGATGGTCTATGTCGAACTCGCTAGCAAGGGCCTTTACCGTGTCGTTGACGAAATGAGACCCCCCGTCAGATATCAACACTCTAGGTACCCCGAACCGTGAAATGATATTCTTCCTCAAAAATGTGCAAACATTCCTAGCATCTGCGGTTCGGGCGGGGATGGCCTCAACCCAACGACTCACATAGTCAACGGCCAACAGAATGTAATCAAATCCCTGACTCCTAGGGAATGGACCCATGAAATCGATGCCCCATGCGTCAAAAACCTCATAGAAGTTTATGGGTTGCATCGGCATCATACCACGCTGTCCACAAGTGCCCATCCTCTGATAGTCAGTACACCTCTTCACGAACTCATCAGAGTCCTTGAAGAGAGTAGGCCACCATAGGCCGGATTGGAGCACTTTCTGTGCCATTCTCCTCCCTGAGTGATGCCCACCTACCTCGAGCTTGTGGCAGTAAGTAAGGACGCTGTGGTGCTCCTCCTGAGGAATGCACCTACGCCAGATACTATCCCCTCCCTCGTGGTAAAGGACGGGATCCTCCCAATGGTAAAACTTAGCCTTCGCGAGGAAGGTCTCAAGTTTCTGCCTAGGCCAATCTTGTGGAACTTTCATGGCTACAAGATAGTTCACAATATCGGCATACCATGGGAGTGAGGTGATAGCAAGGATCGCCTCATCTAGGAAGGTCTCACAAATAGGGTCAATCTGCTCAGAATCCTCAAGATACTTCAATCGGGAGAGATGATCCGCCACCACATTCTTGACTCCAGGCTTATCCTTAATCTCTATGTCAAACTCCTGGAGTAGAAGGATCCATCTGGTCAATCTAGCTTTGGCATCCTTCTTTGCCATGAGTTGCCTGATGGCGGTATGATCAGTGTATATGGTCACTCTAGATCCAATGATGTAAGATCTGAACTTATCTAGGGCGAAAACTACGGCTAGCATCTCCTTCTCAGTGACAGTGTAGTTCCCTTGCGCGGCATCCAATGTACGGCTAGCATAGTGAATAGCAAATGGGACTCCATCCCTCCTCTATCCCAGCACGGCCCCCACGGCAAAATCAGAGGCGTCCGTCATGATCTCAAATGGGAGAGACCAATCAGGTGGCTGGAGAACAGGAGCCTCTATGACATAGCTCTTGAGAGTCTCAAATGACGATAGACACTTATCATCTACAAGGAACTCGGTGTCTTTCGTCAACAGATCAGTCAACGGTCGGGCAATCCTGTTGAAATCATGAATGAATCGTCGGTAGAAACCGACGTGCCCCAAAAAAGACCGTAACTGCCGCAAGTTGGACGGTGGATCGAGTTTTCTATTGACATCCACCTTGGCCGGATCAACCTCCATGCCCGTACTGGAGATGATGTGGCCAAGCACCGTCCCTTGAGTCACCATGAAGCGACTCTTCTCCCAAGACAACACTAGGTGAACCTCAATGCATCGCTGAAGGACTCGGTCTAAGCAGTCAAGACAGGAGTCGAATCCGTCGCCGTAGAGCCGAGAAATCATCCATGAAGACCTCCAAGCACTCCCCCACCATGTCCGAAAAGATAGACAGCATGCATCTCTGCAATGTCGCAGGGGCGTTGCATAGCCCAAATGGCATGAGTCTAAAGGCATATGTCCCAAAGGGACAGGTGAAGGTAGTCTTGTCCTGGTCCTCAAGCGTGATGGCCACCTGATTGTAGCCAGAGTACCCATCCAAAAAGCAGTAGCGGCTCTTCCCTGCCAGTCTCTCAATGATCTGATCTATAAAGGGCAGGGGAAATGATCCTTCTTGGTGTCCTGGTTGAGTCGTCTGTAATCTACGCAGACCCTCCACGAAGTGGGTACCCGGGTAGCGATCTCCTCTCCGGACTCCGTGATAACAGTAGTTATGCCCGTCTTCTTGGGCACCACATGCAACGGACTAACCAACTTGGGGTCGGAAATAGGGTAGATAAAATCGGCGTTCCACCACTTTGAGATCTCCTTCATGACAACCTCTCTCAGATTTGGGTTCAGCTGTCGCTAGAACTCACGTGACGGCTTTGCCTCATCCTCGAGATAGATGTGTGAGAGCACAAAGCCGGACTGATCCCCTAGAGATCTGCTACGCTCCATCCTATCGCCTTGCGGTTCTTTTTAAGAACCCCCATCAGACGAGATTCATGCTCTCCAGTCAAATCAGCGGAGATAATGACTGGGTACATCTCATGCTCGCCCGCAAGGAACCTATACTTCAGCGACACTGGTAGAGGCTTCAGCTCTGGACAATCGGTGCTGGCAAATCTGGCTTCTGAAGAATCCAGGTGTATGCGGCCAAATCTGCACGGGAGAAAGAGAACTCTCGCTCACAAACTGGATCTGGAGAAGGCTGCTCTGCTGGAGTGTCTCTGCTCTGCATGGAATCTAATTCCTCCCTAGCTGCAGGCTCAATGGAAGTCAAACATGTAATAAGATCATCAAACTCTGCCAAATCAACATCTGACTCCGAGGGATCTGTATCATACTCACAAACATCGGTCTCGCGGTCAAGAACCGGCTCTGCTGACTGTGAAGTATCCTGGACCAGGAATGCACTCTCCAAGATCTCCTCTACTGGCGTCTCTGCATCAGCAAACTCTGAAGGTGAGAGGATGGCATGTGCGACGGAATCTGCCCAAACTGCCTCGTCATATGTGATCACAAAATCGCAGTCCTGGTGGATGTCTCGCCCTGACTCTATCATCTGCTCTGAATCTGTGCTCGGCTCTGAGCATGCTGAATCTCTAACTCTAATGTCCTCGACCGTCTCTATTTGTACACTCTCGCCCTCGACGCAAAAGTATACCTTCCCGCTATCATGGTCGGTCACTGCCTTGGCTGTGGCCAAGAACGGGCGACCTAGAATGATGGGGGTATCGGTCACAGACTCAGGGATCTCCATGTCCAACACAACGAAGTCCACAGGGAATTACAGGCCCTGAATCGTGACGACAATGTCCTTCAGCAACCCCTTCGGCCTCTTGACAGATCGATCAGCAAACTGAAGGATTGTCCTGCTCTGTCGTAGAGTGCCCAACTCGAAGCGGTCGAGAAGGGCTGCCAGAAGTAGGTTGATCGAAGAACCGCTGTCTAATAGAGTGTGGTCGAACCTCTGCTCACGGATATGGCATCTGACATACGGGGCTCCTGAATCTAGTCTCTTGGCCGGCAGACGGTTCTGAATCGCGAAACACGTGGCCCGGGTAAGCACATGGATCTCAGACTGGTGGTTCCTCCTCTTCCTTTTAACTGTGGTCCTATCTCTGTGTGATCTCTGGAGTAGAGGGATGTGCTCCAAGGCCTCCTGGAGAGTCAGCTGGATGTGGAATCTGTCGATCATCTGCTGGCTGAACTCTACCTGATGGTTCTTTTTCTGATTTTCTTTTTTCTGCCCTTATCCAGATGGAGTGCTCTAGGGAAGGGGACTACCGGGTCCTTCTCAGATGAAGGACTAGGAGAGGGTCTCGGCTGCTCAAGCACGGCAGAATCCACACATACATCATCATGCACCACAAGTGGATCAGAATAAAATAAACCCTTTCCTTTATTGCCAGAATTGTCCTGAGATACAAGTATAAATGGAAAAACAACAGGACTAGCAGAAGTAGAAATGGTGGCCTCAGCACCACCCTCGGTATGTCGACTCGCGGCCTCAGCACCGCGCTCTGGCTCGGCAACTATGGTGGCGTCAGTACCACCTCCTCCATCTAGTGAAATGACGGCCTCAGTACCGTCATGTGGATGAACATCCATGGTGGCGTCAGCACCACCGTCATCATCTCTCGTGGCATCAGTACAGCGCTCCTTCTCGCCTGGCGTTCCTGAAGTAGTGTGAGAACGTCGCTCATACGAGGCGCCGCCTGCTGGCATCCTACCTCTCCTAAGTGTAAAAAAATCAGTATCAAACAGATATGCAGACATATCACCAAATGTATCACTAGGAGTGGCATACTCTGTGAAATCTACCTGCTTAGATTTCCTCTTCAGGTTGTTCAGGTGCGGCTCAATCTAGGCAGGGATGGTGGCCTTCCCTATCACGATCTCCCACACCTCCTGGCGGAACTCATCCATCAACCGTCTGAATGTAGCCTGTTGATTAGTCAAAAGGCCTATCACGATCTCCCACACCTCCTGGCGGAACTCATCCATCAACCGTCTGAATGTAGCCTGCTGATCAGTCAAAAGGCGGGCTATATCGTCCACGGCAGGGTTCTCATAGGATGGCCCATGAGAACCTGACGGGTGGCCTCACTGGTAGTGAGGCTGCTGCTGCTGGTACGGGTACTGCTGTGGCTGGTGAGAGGGGTACTGCTGATGCTGCTGCTGAGGCTGATCATGCCTCCCAGAATGTCCCTGTTGATAGGGACGAGGACCATACTGAGATGACTGTTGCTGCTGCTGGTACAGTGGGGGTTGCTGCTGGTGGTGATCTCGCTGATGGCCGTACCAGCCACCCTGACCTGAAGGCTGCTGCTGGGAGCTGGCACCTCCAGCCGACCAACGGAATCCGAGATGGTCTCGTTGGATACCGGGCTGGGGTCGGTCGTACCAAATCCGGTTGACATCCATCAACGGCTCGAGCTTGTAGGAGGGTGGCGGGAGTACCGCTAGAGGCTGATCCAGATGGTAGACCACCATCTGAGTGTCTGGGGATGGTGGTGACTGGTAGTACGATTGTGGCTGCTGGTACGGCTCCACCTGTACAAGGTGGACCTGTCTAGGCTGACTGGAGATGGAGCGTTGGGACGAGCTACCACTGCCACTCGGATCTCCTCATGACTGAAGACGGGGCTGAGAAGCCGTCTGTGCCTCTTAGAGACACATGATTTGTGTCTTCAAGTCACTCAGCGTCTGTGCCATCTGATCCATCTGTGATATGCTCTGGCACTGCTTCTTCTCTATGATCTCCATTCGGTCCAGCTTCTCGCTGATAATGCCCATGTCAGCGGCTATGGACTCGGCCTGTGCGGCTGCCACTGACGAAGTAGAAGGACCGGCGTCAACTCGTGCTATCCTCTGGTACTGCACGGTCTGTGGTTGGGGGCGTCCCTGAGTGTAAAGTCTGGTCTGGGACATCACTGTATAGTTCTCGGCCATCTCCTCGTAAATGGCCCAGACCTGATCATGATCCTTGACAAAGTTGGATCCGCCACAAGAAGCATTCACCAGGCCCTGCAGCTCTGGTGTCAACCCGCAAAAGAAGCTCTGAACAAGGTTCGGCTTCGAAATATCATGGTGCGGACATCTGTCAGTAAGCTCTCTAAACCTCTCCCATGCCTCGTGAAACTGCTCGTTGGGGAGCATGGTGAAGTTGCTGATCAGGGCCCTCGTTGTGTTCGTCCGCTCGAGTGGATAGTACTTGTTCAAGTACTCGGTGCAGAGCTGCTCCCAGGTGTACACAAACCTCCCTAAGTGCTTTAGCCAGTTGGCTGCTCTGTCTGCCAGGGAGAAAGGAAAAGCAATCATCTTAATGGTATCCTCATCCACCTAACTGTCGTGGACGGTGCTGCAGATCATCTCGAACTCCTGGAGATGAAGATGGGGCTCCTCAGTGGCGATCCCATGGAACCGAGGTAGAAGCTGAAGAGTGTTCGGGGGGAACTTGAAGTCCCCCACGATGGTTGGTAGTACAACCCAACGATGCGTCAAAGTCGATCCGGGGTTGTGCAACTCCCGCATCGGTCTCGGAGGCTCTGCTGTTGCGGCTGCTGCCGCATCACCGGGTATCCTCGGTCCGTCTCCTAGGCCGCGCTGCTCGCGGTCGGCTCTCATCTGCTCCATCTCTCTCCGCATCTCAATCATGAATGCACCTTGATCCCTCAGTTGTTGTTGTACTATCTCAAGGGAGGCTATCAGGGTGTTGTTGATCGTACCCTGGTCCAGGATAAATGTCTTCTCTCCTCGGGGGCCTCCGGTGCGGTCATCACTGCTGTCGGCCATGGTCTCTGCAAAGGCAAAAGACCCAAACTCAGGTGACGATAAATCATCAGTCTGTTGTCTCGCATCTGGCACTCATATCTCAGGAGTGGTAGAAGGGTGGTCAAGGGGGAACATGGTGGAGTCGAACTCGGGTTCGGAGAGCGGGTCTGGGCTCTCGTGAACCGACCTAGATGAATGGGTTGGAGTGCTGAAAAGCGGTGCAGCCAGAGACTGCCTAAGGGAACTCCTGCCCATCATCGTGATCTGACAAGTCGGGTGGATGGGATCTGGAATCAACTATGATGAGCAAACAAACCCCAGGTTCACCTACTCAACGTGAGCTGAAGACCGTAAGAGTTCGATCAATTATCTTGTCAGTTTTTATTAGGTGATCGAGTCAAGATAGCAGAGCGGTTATGTGACCTGTTGGGAATCCAATCCGCCGAAAAGACTGTCCCGTATAATAGGCTGGTAGTCTGATCGAGGCTCGGATATGGCTCTAGCCTAGTGTGCGGGTCACTCTCTCATGCATGCAAACCAGACAATGAGGGGGTTTCTCTCCCCAAGACAAATTTTTAAGTGGAGTGTCTTTCAGGGTCAAGTTGGATTAGCAATCCCAATTTTATGGTTTTGATTTTTTAAGTGTTTTTTCAACATCAAACAAAGCCTAACGAATTTTTCGGTTCTCCTGATTATTTTAAGTTCAAAACAGGGGGAGAAGACGAAAAAGCCGATGCGCGAGAATCAATGATGCATGCAGAGTAAGAAATGCGTACCTGACTCCAGCAGTCTACATGCAGGGTGATCCGCGCATAAAATAAATGACAGAATATAAACTACCTATATGATGCACGCGGAAAAACTGGCCCTAAACAAAGCAGTTCTACTCGTGAAGAACAGTAGCCGGGTACTTGAGCCTAGGTCCGGAGTCCTATCTTGGGAGCCACTCGGTGTCTGCCACAACAGATCCTGTATGCGTTGTATGTGACTCCTCAAGGAATGTGGACCGAAGCTCAAATAAGCCAACTTTTTCTTTGTGATTTAATTAATTAAGTCCAATTATCGATCTATAGACACAGGCACATAATTAGGGTTTGGCCTTAATTAATTACGTCACGGTCAAAGAAAACTCCTAAGCTAGGGCTAAAATCTGCATAAATCAAATGTGCAGTAAATAAACGGTCAAAACTCTAGAAAATCGTGAAAAAGCCGTGAAAAACCGGTGGGGTCGAGCACACCGGTGCTCGGCGAAACAAACCCCGAGAGTCTAAGTGTCTCTGTCTGTCCCTGTATTATTACAACTCAAATAGTCTGACTGGAAATAAATCTAAACTAATCTACGGCTAATCTACGTGGCTATTTCGCGGTTCCCGCACTCCTTCTCGTCTCCCCGCGCTCTCCTACGGCCCTGGGCAGAAGGGACCCGCCTCCGACTCTCACGGTTGCTTCGGCTTCCGATGAAGCTGCCTCGATCCTCGGGCCCTTGCAAGTAAACAAACAGAGTATCAAACTAGATTATTATATATAAATGAGTCAGATAAAATATATACAAAAAATATCTACAGAAAGCCGTGAAAAAGAAAAACCGCGGAAAAAGCAAAAATCGACTACTAAGACGTGCTCCCCGGCAACGACGCCATTCTGACGAGCCGCCCGATAGACTAAGGTAAAGGTATCACTAAGGTCGTTGTGACCTCAGTCACTCGGGACTCAGAGCTCAATCAAGAAACAAAATCAAACCACCAATCGAGAAGATAAAAATCAATGAAAAGCAAAATAGTGGTCTTGCTATGTGATTAACCTGGTATAGCACCCAGGGTCGGTCTCGAGGACCACGAGTTGGCCTTGCGACCTACGAAGTAGTCAGCAATAAAAGAAAATAAAAACAAATATTTGTGATGGTTTTTAAATATTTCTATATTTTTTTGGATTTTTAATAATGGAGGAAAATGATAAAAAGACGAAGCAAGCACAATCAACATATTATTATACACTCCAAAAAGCTCAATAAATTCAAATAAAAATATTTTTATATTTTTTTAAGTTTTTTACTATTTTTGATGAATTTTTGATATTTTTCTAATTTTTATAGAATTTTCTAAAAATCAAAGAAGGCAGAAACAGTGAGGTACTGTCAAGCCAGGCTTCAAAGGCCCATGAAAAATATCAAATGGGTCTTTCCCAGCCTGGAGGTAATTTTTATGAAAAATATAAACAACAAAGAAAATTCAACAAAAGAATTTATATTTTTTGGTTTTTCTATAATTTTCTAGAATTTTTATAAGATTTTAATGGTTTTTCAATTTTTAAGGTTTTTATGTGTCCAACAATAGCCAAAAATGCACAGAAAATAAAACACAACAAAATTAACAAAACCTAATTTTTTAGAATTTTTGAAAAAGTGTAGGACCCAAAGTGCAAAAAGTCCAAAAAAATCACGCACGGCACACGTGCTTCAGGCACGGAGGGGCATATGTGTCATTCTTATTTTAAAACATGCAATCCATAACACACAGAAATCACATGATAGAAAATGCAATTTAACCAAAACCTCACGTGTCGATGCACGTGGACCACATATAGGAGGACTAAAGTGCAAATAAGAGAAACATTCAGGTCTAAAGTGAAATTTTTCCATAATAAAAACAACTGATTCTAATATTATAGGACTAATTAATAAAAGCAGAAGAAAGAAGGGCCTAAGGGTAAATTGCCCTTTATTAACTCAGACGGTTGAGGGGTGCCACGTGGCTGATCTAACGGTGCTGGAGCAAGGGCACCCCTTCGCTGAATCGAACGGTCCTGATCAACCCTCGGCGATCTGATGGTGGTTGGGTCCCTTTAAATGAGTGGATGTGATCGAATCTGGGACGTTGGGGATGATCGAATGTCAGAGGAGGATCCTGGAAGAACACAGCTCCAGCGAACTTCGTCGGGGCACCACGGGCGCGTTGGACCTCCGCTGCTGCTGCGGGGATGTGGAATAGAATCGCCCAGGTCCTCCGCAGCTACTGAGCTCCTCCGATGACGCCGGGAAGCTCCGAGGAGCTCTGGCGACGCAGGGGGAGTTGGAGCTCTGTGCCTAGATGTCCAGACCCTCAGATGGGTCTCCTTAGCCCTGCAAAATAGCACGAGACAACTCCTGGGTCGAGGGCAAATTGCCTCAACCTGGTTAGAGGCGAAATGGGTGGCTGGCACGTCGAGATGGGCGACCTCTGGCGAGGCGACGGCGAGGGAGGTCGAGTTCTTGATTCCCGGTCAAATCAAGGTCGGTGAATGGGCGAAGAACGTGAAAAGAGGTCTCGTGAAGATGTTGGTCAGGTCGATCGATGAAATGGTTGAGCGGCGTGGTCGGAATCGATGAGGGATGGTGGCGGAGCGAATTGGAGGAAATCGAAAATCAACAAAAGATAGGAAGAATAGGGTATACATGATGACGGGAGTCGACTGTGGACGACCTGAGGAAACTCTGGTCGTCTCCTAGAGGGTCGTCGACAACCCGAGGCTCGGGTGCAGCTCACGGCGATGCACGGCGGTCAGATGGCGTCGGATCAGTGGTAGAGGGCTCCTCTCCTCTCTTCGACACCACCCTCGCACCGCTGTCACTCAAAGGAAGGGGATGGAGGTCCTGCGACGATGGAGTAGAGCTAAAGATGGAGTGAATTGGCGGCCTAAGTTGGAGCTTTATACAGCTAGGGGATCGAGAAGAAGAAGGTCGGGCGAGTTGTCGGAGCTCGGATCCCAAGGAAAAACCACCGGGCGTGGATCTCGGATATATCTACTATGATTAGGACCCGGGGTTTGATTATTTGGGGCTCGGATCTGGTTTAGAAAAATAAGCGAAGTCGGGTCGATGGCATAGATCCGAGTGGATCGGTCCAGGGGGAGAGTTGACCGGGGGTTAACAATCCCCCACGGACCAATCAGAGGCTACCATTTAATACAGATTTGATAATTCGATAAAAAATAATAAATGACTTATTTTCGAAAATCTTAAAACATAAAAAGTTTATTTATTTTCAAATTATTTTCTACTATTTTTTATTTATTTTTTTGAAATAAAAATTATGTATTTACAATATAGTATTATTATATACAGGTATATACATGTATGACTTTTTTTTATTTTTCATTGTATTATTTTTATACATTTATTCCAATTTTATATTTTATTTATTTATTAGATAAAATTTGGATTAGAAGGTTATTTTTATTTAATTTTTATTATTTATTTACAAGGGTTAAATAAATAACTTTATATACATATATACATGGTATATATACAAGGTAGGTTTGGGTTTTTATTTTATTTATTTTTATTTTATTTTTATTTTTATGATTTTTATTTTATTTATTTACATTATGGAATATGGAATATGTACATATTTTTATGGGATTTTTATTATTTATTTATAAGGAGAAATAAATAGATATGTGGTTTTTATACACAAGGTCTATGTACAATGATGAATGAGTTTTATTTCTTTTTATTTCTCTTTTATTTTGATTTTATACTTACAAATATATACAAATAAATATACACCCATTTTGAATAAGAGGAAAATAATTTTTATTTATTTACATGTATATGTACAAACACATGAGCTTCACTATCTCTCTCTACTTGGGTTCTTTTGCGGTCAGGCCCATGCTGAGCCCTCCCTTGGGATTAGGTCGCTCAATATTTATTCTAAATATCTCCCTCTTTTTCTTTTATTTATTTATTCTTTTATTTATGCACAAAAACATGCTAAATATGCCTATTTACACAATGCATGATATTTGACAATTATTGTTATTTACATGAATATACATGTGTTTTGCATAGGTTTTGTAGCTAAAATAGAAGAATAAAGAGTGATGAATAGGAATTCATCAGTCCTCTGCCAGGAATGCGCTCTCCAAGCTCTCCTCTACTGGGATCTGTGCATTAGTGGGGTCTGAATATAAGAGGATGGCTCGTGAAACGGGGTCTGTCCAAACTGCCTCATCATTTGTGATCACAAAATCACACTCCTGGTGGACGTCTCGCTCTGCCTCTGTCACCTGCTCTGAATCTGTGAGCGGCTCTGAGCAAGCTGAATCTCGCGCACTAGTCTCATCGATTGTCTTTATTTGTATACTCTCACCTTCGATGCAAAAGTATACCTTCTCGCTATCATGATCGGACACGGCCTTGGCTGTGGCCAAGAACGTGCTTCCTAAAATGATGGGGCTATCAGTCACAGACTCAGGAATCTCCATGTCCAACACTACGAAGTCCACGGGGAATTGTAGGCCCTGAATTGTGACGACCACATCCTTCAGTTTCCCCTTCGACCTCTTGACAGATCGATCAGCAAACTGAAGGACTGTCCTTCTCTGTCTGAGAGGTCCAAACTCGAAGCGGTCGAGTAAGGCTGCCGGAAGTAGGTTAATCGAAGAACCGCTGTCTAATATAGTCTGATCGAACCACTGCTCATGTATGTGACATCTGACATAGGGAGCTCCTGCATTTGGCCTCTTGGCCGGTAGACGGTTCTGGTTAGCGAAGCACAAGTGACCACATGGATCTCTGAGTGGTGGTTCCTCCTCTTTCTATGAATGCTGGTCCTCTCTCTCAGGTTCCTCTGGAAGAGGGGGATGTGCTCCAAGGCCTCCTGTAGAGTCGGTTGTATCTGGAATATGTCTATCATCTGTTGGCTGAACTCTAGCTGATGGGATTTTTTTGGATTTTCTTTTTTGGTCCCCTTAGCCAAACGGAGTGCTTGGGGAAAGGGGATGGCTGGGCCCTCCTCAAATGGAGGGCTAGGATCGGGTCATTGCTACTGTGACAAGATAGAATCCATGCAAACATCTCCTAGCAAAATAGATGGACTCACAAATGAAGAACCCTTTCCTTCATTTCTAGAATCGTCCTGAGATACAGAAATAGATGGATATGCAACATGAATAGAAATGGTGGCCTCAGTACCACCTGTGGCATCTGGACTCGCGACATCAGTACCGCGCTCTGGATTAGTGATGAGCCGAAAAGGACACCAAGACACGGGTGAAATAAAATAGATCAAGAGTCGTTGCGACCCGGATCTCAGAAGTTAATCGGTCAATCAAGAAAAATAAAGCAGACCACCAAAATCAGATGAAAGCAAATAAACACGATAGCGGTCCTGACTATTTTATTAACCTGGTATAGCGACCGGGGTCTAACACAAGGAGCACGGATTGGCCTTATTACCTACGAAGTAGTCAATCAGAAGAAAAGAGAAGGTATTTTTGGTGGTTTTTAAGGGTTTTTATATTTTTTTTTGGATTTTTAAGAATTAAGAAAATAATAAAAATAAGAAAACAACACACTTCAACAATTTATTTAATGCACTAAAAATCAACCAAAAATTCTGACAAAAATATTTTTATGTGTTCTATAATTTTTAGTGTTTTTGTTGAATTTTTGGGATTTTTCTGATATTTATTTAATTTTCTAAAAATCAAACAGTGACTGAAATTGTAGGTACTGTCCAGCCGAGCTAAAAGGACCTAGATAAAATATCTAGAAGCCCCAAATTAGCTGGGAGGTAATTTTCCTGTAAAGAGAATAAAAAAAGGAAAATTTAGGCACCTAGATTATTATTTTTAGATTTTTAATTTATTTATTAGAATTTTTATAATATTTTGAGTGTTTTTCAATTTTTAGGTGTTTTAAGCAATGAAAAATAGCCAAAATTGGCTAGAAAATCAAGCAAGCAAAGACTAACAGTAACTAATTTTTTGTGGTTTTTAGAGGAGTTTTAATATTTTTTGTGATTTTTAAAGTTAGACAGTTACGAAAATTGATGTTTTTGAATTTTTAAAAATATCAAATAAAAACAAAATTGTCCCCAAAAATTTCAGAAAATTTTACACTATGGCAGGAGCCATGTGTCCAATTTTCATTGGATTTGGAGTAGTTTTGCTATTTTATTCAAAAATAAAGAGGGGGCACTGTGCACAGGGACCTATGTGCAAATACCCGAAGATCTGGGGGGTCTGGTGCAAATAACCCAGGTAAACACGTGCGTCACACGCGCCTGAGGCACTCAGGGACCTAATTGTAAGGAAAATAAGTTTCGAGGGCTATTTGGTAACAGGTACTAAAAGCTCAGGGGCTTATCTGCAAATAACCAAAATATTAGCGCGCATGCACAATTACTTCTACGCACAGGGGT
Source organism: Ottelia alismoides (assembly GCA_037367405.1). Lineage (NCBI taxonomy): Eukaryota > Viridiplantae > Streptophyta > Magnoliopsida > Alismatales > Hydrocharitaceae > Ottelia > Ottelia alismoides. The sequence continues at coordinate 174,038 of JAZKJV010001853.1, read as the reverse complement.
ATAAATGCAATATTCCAAAAACTTTCATTCAACTCATAACATCCAGAACTACATGGGCATATAATGCAAATAACCCAAAAAGTCACGTGTCGATGCACGTGTCAGATCACACACAGGGGTATATCAACAAATAAAACCAAGCGCAAGGGTCTCTATGCAAATATCCCAAAAACCTCTGCGAGGGGGCCTAAGGGTAATTTACCCTTTATTACAGGACTAAATATGAAACAAAATAACAGAGGGGGCCTAAGGGTAATTTACCCTTTATTAATGGAGCGGCTGGATGGATGCCACGTGGAGCATCTGACGGTGGCGAACGACGAGCGCTCCACAGCTGAGCTCCTCGAGCGAATCCGACGGCGGGGGTTTCGCCACGTGGGGGATCGAACGGTGTAGGGCGCAGGTGGCTAACCCTCGTGCATCGGACGGCTGGGATCCATCCTCCACGGATCTGACGGTGGTTGCTGCTCCTGGAATGGACGGCCCAGATGGAAACTGGAGCGGGAGGATGATCGGACGGTCGGGGAGGATCGAGGAAGAACAGTTGGCCGGCGAGTTTCGCCGGCCCAAGGCGCACGCTCCCGACCTCCCCTGTTGCTCGTGAAGATCGGAGAAGCTCCGCGATGACGTTCCGCAGCGGCTGGTAGTCTCCGATGACCCAGCCGAGCTCTGGAGAGCTCTGGCGAGGTCGGCGGAGATGAAGCTCCTAGACCTGATGGTTCAAGCCCTCAGATGATCTTGGATGTACCTGCAAAAACAACCAGGAGACTCGCGGGTCGAGGGCAAACTGCCTCGACCCGGTTAGGCGGGGTGACGGTGATCGGAGGGTCGAGATGGGCGAGCTCCGGCGAAGGTGGGGATGGTGGAGCTCGAACCCCAGCTCCTGTGCGAGCTGGGTTGGATGGAGATATGGAGAAGGTGCGCGGAAGGAAGGCGATGGCTATGGCGAAGCCCGATGATCGAATGGTGGTCGGACGTGGACGGAATTGACGGCGAACGGCGGAGCAGCGATTTGGGGGAAATGGAAAATCAAAGAAAAAGCAAAGCCTACAGGGTACCTGGGTGGATGGTGAGACTGGGGTGGAGCTGGCGGTGCTCTGGGTCATCGCCTCGAGGAGCGTCTCCCTCCGAGGCTCTAGCTCCGGCTCTGGTGGCGGAGCAAGGCGGCGATGCTCGCCGGATCGATGGTTTCGCCCTCCCTCCTCGCTGCGACACCACAGGGGACGAGCTGTCACTCTCGCCTCTGCAATGGAGCTCACTGGAGGGTGGAACAAATGGCCAAAGATGGGAATGGAGGTGGCGGAGCAAGGCTTAAGTATGCTGGAGGGTCCGGGAAGAAGGGCGCGGGTAGGGCAATGGAGCGCTCGGATCTCGAGGCTAAAGATCGGGCGAGGTTCCCGGATCATTGGAGAGTGATTAGGACCCTGGGTTTAGGTGCGAAGTTGTCGGGTTCAGGCGCCAAAATAAGGGGAAGTCGGGTCGGGCGCATAATACCCGTGGGAGGTGGTCCTGGGGGGGGAGTTGACCGGGCGGTTAACATCCCTCCTGGACCAATGGGAGGCTGCCACCTGGATAAGAATTGAAAAATCAATTAAAAATAGTAAATGGCAGAATTATTAAAAAGTCAAAACATGAAATATTTTTGTTTTAATTTTTTCTATTTTTTAATGATTTTTAATTAATTTTTCAAAAAAAAAATAAGGTATTTACAATATATAGCTATACATTGGTATATGCACAAATATGTATTTTTAATTTTTGATTTTTAATTTGTTATTTTTGTGCATTTTTATTCCCATTTTGTATTTTATTTATTTATAGTATAATATTAGGAATAAAAGGGTATTTTTATTTTATTTTTACTATATATATACAGGGGTGAAATAAATATATATGTACATGTATATACATGGTATATTTACTATATATTTTTTGTGTTTTTAATTTTGTTCTTTTTATTTTGTTTTTGTTTTAATTGTTTTTATTTTATTTATTTACATCGTATCATATAGAATATTTACAAAAATTTTTTGGAAATTAATTTTATGTATTTATAGGGTAAAATAAATATAGGAGTGGCTATGTACATGATGAATATGCACAAGGTGAGGGTTTTTGTTTTGTTTTTAGCTCTCTCTTTTTATTTTGATTTTTATATTTATAAATATATACAAGTATTTACAGGCCCATTTTAGTCTCTTTTTGGAGGAAAATATTTTTATTATATTTACATAAATATTTACACACATGAGCTCCTATCTCCCTCTACTTTGGTTTTTATGCGGTCAGGCCCATGTTGAGCCCTCCCTTAGGTTAGGTTGCTCAATATTTATTCTAAATATTTCCTTCTTTTTCTTTTTACTCTTTATTCTTTTATTTTTGCACAAAAACATGCTAATTATTAAACTTTATACAATGCATGCTTTTGATAATTATTTGTATTTACATGAATATACATGCATTTGCAAAGGTTTTTGTAGCTAAAATATAAGAATAAAGAGTGATGAATGGGTATTCATCAATTAGCATCAAATCTGGTGGCATCAGCACTACCTCCTCCTGAATCTAATGAACTGATGGCCTCAGTACCGTCTGGATCAACATCCTTGGTGTCGTCAGTACCACCGTCATCATCATCATCACGAGCAGCATCAGCACTGCTCTCCTCCTCATCTGGCGCTCTTGAAGCTGCGAGTGGTCATCGCTCAGATGAGGCACCGTCGGCTGACATCCTACCGATCCTAAGTGTAACAAAGTCAGCATCAAAATGATATGCAGAAACATCACCAAGTGAATCACTTGGAGTGGTAACCTCTGTAAACTCTACCTGCTCAGATTTCCTCTTGAGGTTGTTTGGATTCGGCTCTATCTGTGCAGGAATGGCGGCCTTCCCTCTCACAATCTCTCTCATCTCCTGTCTGAACTCATCCATCTCCCGTCTGAAGGTGGCTTGCTGCTCGGATATGAGGTGAGATAGATCATACAAAGCGGGGTTCTCATAGGTGGGCCCATGAGAACCTGACGGGTGGCCTCTCTGAAATTGAGGTTGCTGCTGCTGATGAGAGTGAGAGGGGTACTGCTGCTGAGAATGAAACTGCTGAGGCTGATGGTGTTGCCTCCAAGACTGTCCCTGCTGATAGGGACGAGGACCATGTTGCTGGTACTACTGCTGGGGATGTGGCTACTGCTGTGGGAACTGGGGCTACTCTCGCTGCTGGTCGTACTGGCCACCCTGAACTGGAGGCTGCTGGTGGGAGCCGGTACCTCTGGTCGACCAACGGAATCTGGGATGGTCTCATCGGATCCCAGGCTGAGGTCGGTCATACCATATCCCGTTGACATCCATCAACGACTCCTGCTCATAAGTGGGTGGGGGGAAGGACTGCCAGGGGCTGATCTAGCCGGTAGACCACCATCTGAGTGTCCTGAGATGGTGGTGGGTGGTAGTACTGTTGCAGCTGTTGGTAAGACTCCGCCTGAACATGGTGAATCTGTCTGGGCTGGCGGAGTGCTAGGACGAGCTGTCGCTGCTGCTGGGATCTGCCCGTGACCTGAACGGGGCTAAGAAGCTGTCTGTCCCTCTTGGAGACACATGATCTAGATCTTTAGTTCACTCAGTGTTTGTGCCATCTGATCAATCTGTGACATGCCCTGGCACTGCTTCTTCTCTATCAACTCTATCCGGTCCAACTTTTTGCTAATAATCCCCATATCAGCGGTTGTCGACTCTGCTTGTGATGCGGTTGCTACAGATGTAGAAGGACTGGCCTCAACTCATGCTATCCTCTGATAGGACACGACTGGTGGGTGGGGCTTCCCCTGAGTGTACAATCAGGTATGGGTTGTCACCGTGTAGTTCTCGGCCATCTCCTAGTAGATGGCCCGGACTTGATCCTCATCCTTGTCGAAGTAGGGACCCCAACAGGATGCATTGACTAGCCCCTACAACTCCGGTGTAAGCCCGCAGAAGAAACTCTGGACAAGGTTGAGCTTGGATATATCATGGTGTGGACACTGGTCTGTGAGCTCCCTGAACCCATCCCTTGCCTCATGAAACTGCTCGTTGGGGGGCATGGAAAAGTTGCTGATCAAGACCCTGGCTGCATTGGTCCGACCGAGTGGATAGTACTTGTTCAAGTACTCGGTTCGGAACTGCTCCCACATAGTAACAAATCTCCCTAGGTGCTTCAGCCAGTTGGCTGCTCTGTCTACAAGGGAGGAAGGGAAGGCCATCATCCGAATAGTATCCTCATCCACATGGCGATCGTGGACAGTACTGTAGATTATCTTGAACTCCTGGAGATGGAGGTGTGGCTCCTCTGTGGCGAGCCCATGGAAACGGGGAAGAAGCTGAATCGTCTGAGGTGGGAACTTGAAGTCCCCCACAATAGATGGCAGCACTATCCATCTATAGGTGTGAGTCAAACCAGGGTTGTGCAACTCCCTCATCGGTCGTGTTGGTTGTGCTGGCTCCTCATGCACTCTGTCATCAGGAATATGTCCTCCTCCTCCTCCTCCAGCGGCTCTGCGCTGATCTCTGTCGGCTCTCAACTGCTCCATCTCACGGCGCATATCTACCATGAAAGCCCCCTGGTCTCTGATCTAACACTGCATGGTCTCCAGAGAGGCTAACAGGGTGGAGTTGATGGCACTCTAATCAAGTACATATGTCTGAGTCCCGCTGGGTCCAACAGTGCGCTCCTCGCTGTTGGCCATGGTCTCTGCAAAGGCAAAAGATCCAAAATCAGGTGCCGATAAATCATCTGTCTGTTGTGGTCTCTTCTCGGGCACCTCAGGACTGGTAGAAGGATGGTCGAAGGAGAACAGGGCGGAATCAAACTCGGGTTCGGGTCTCGGCTCTCACGAACCAACCTAAATAAGCGGGCTGGAGTGCTATAAAGCAGTGCAGCTAGAGGTTGCCTAAGGGACCTCCTGCCCCTCATCTTGATGTGGCGAGTGAATGCGTATGAGATCTGGAAACACACAAGATCAGAAAGCAAACCTCCGATTCACCTATTCTACGCGGAGCTGAAGACCGTAAAGGCTCGGTCGGTTATCTTGTCAATTTTATTAGGTGATCAGACAGTCTTTCATAGCGATTAAGCGAGATGGTAGGAATCCAATACTCCTAATAATCTGTCCCGTACAAAAGACCGGTAGTCTGTCAAGAAATCGGGTATGGCTCTAGCCTACTGTGCGGGTCACTCTCTCGCTCATCCAAACCATACAATGAGGTGATTACTCTCCTAAGATAAATTTTTCAGTGAAGTGTCTTTTAGGGTCAAGTGTGTTTATCAGTCCCAATTTTATACATTTTGTTTTTTAGGTATTTTTCAAGCAAACAACGCCTAACGAATTTTTCGGTTCTCCTGATTATTTTAAGTCCAAAAACTAGGGGAGAAGGCGAGAAAGCCGATGCGTGATCAAACACGATGGTGCATGCAAATTAAGAAATACGTACCTGACTCCAGCTCTCTACATGCAGGGTGATCAACGCATAAAATAAAGACTGAAAGTAAACTACCTATATGATGTAAGAAGAAATCAACCATAGATGAAGCAAGTTCTACACGATAAGCACAGTAGTCAGCTAATCAAACCAAGTCCTGAGTCTGATCTTGGGAACCCCTCGGTGTCCGCCACAATGGATCCTGTACACGTTGTATGTGGTTCCTCACAGCACGTGGACTCGAGCCCAATTAAACTGACTTTTTCTTTGTGAATTAATTAATTAAGTCCAATTATCGATCTATAGGAACAGGCAGCTAATTAGGGTTTGACCTTAATTAATTATGTCACAGTCACAATAACTTCCTAAGTCTAAGGGCTAAATCCTTCGAGAATCAGATAAGCAGTAAATAAGTAGATGAAAACCAAAAACCGACGAAAAACTGCGGTGAGGTCCCCCGAGCACACCGATGCTCAGCGAAACATACCCCGAAGCATTCACCAAGTCCAAGAGTCTTTGTCCTATGTTATTACAATAATAATGTGCAGGAATAAAATCTAAATATACAATTAAGCTACGGCTCCCCACACTCCTCCTCTGGCTCTCCTGCGGCTCGATGTAGAAACCAGCTGCCACCAAGTCCCGCGGGTGCCTCGGCTCTCTGAAGAAAGCTGCCCTCGATCGTCGGGCCCTCGCAAGAAAGTCAGAAACAGAAAATGTGTCAATCCAACAGTTATTATAGAATAAATGGACTGGAGTGGAAATAAATGCAGAAGAAAAATGTAAGTAAAAAATAAAAGCTGAAAAAGTAAGGGAAAAATTGACTACTAAGCCGTGCACCCCAGCAACAGCGCCATTCTGATGACGAGCCTGAGCGACTAAGGTAAAAAGTAGCACGGGTTGTTGCGACCTCAACCACTTTGGCGCCTAAATCAATCGAGAAAACGAAGACCACAAAGGAGAAAAATCAACAAATCAAGCAAACAAATAGTGGTCTCGCTATTTTATTTTACATGGTATAGCCACAAGGGTCGAACACAAGGAACACGGTATGCCTAAGCTACGAAGTAGCCAGAAATCCAAGAAGCAAATATTTTTGGTGGATTATGTTATTTTATTTTTCTTAGAATTTTTAATATGAGGAAAAGTAGAAAAACACTCACAAATTCACAAACCAACAATTATTTAAAGCCTTAAAAATGCTCAGAAAGATTAATTAAAAATATTTTTGGGTTTTTGAAATATTCATATGTTTTTGTTAATTTTCTTGATTTTTTTCTGATTTTTAATTTCTTTTCTAAAAATGAAACAAAGTCAAAAATGTTAAACATTGTATAGCTGAGATCTAAAGGCAAGTTAAAAATACTTAAAATGCCTGTAAAATCCCAACAGTGATTTTATATAAAACTATAGACTAAAAACTAACTACAGGTAAAAATTGGACACAAGCAAAATCCAATCAAAACCAACACACAACAATATTTTTGGAATTTTTAAAGGGTTTTTAATAGTTTTAGTGGATTTGTAAAAATGAACAATGGCAATTTTTAAGGTTTTTGAATTTTCAAAAATACTAAATGCGAATAAAATAAACCCAAAAATTTATAGAAATTCCCACACCATGGCACGAGCCATGTGTCGAAATTTCATAAATTTTGGACAAAGTTTTCTATTTATTCCAACTAACCTAAAGCACACAACACACATCGACTAACTTGCAAGAAAAACATGTTCTAGGGGACAAATAAAAATAAGCGCAGAAACTGTAGGAGCCCTACTGCAATTTTCGCACACATTTCATCACATGTCCAATATCAGGGCGCACAGGGGTATGGATACAAATATTAAAACTAAAACATCAAAGCATAACATCAATGAAGTCCAGGGTCGTACTTGCAAATATCACAAAAATACATGTGACGATGCACGTGCAACCGTAACGGAAGGATTAAAACGTAAATACGAAAAACTATAGGGGTACAGATGCAAAATGGTCCACTGTGTACTTTTTATATTATAGATTAAATGACAAATAAAGTAAAGGCATGGGTAGAGGAGCAAATTACCCAGGCGGGTCGTGCGGGTCACATTGGGTGACAGATGGCGCACTCTGACTGGATGGAAACGTGCGGCTTTGGCGCTGACAGCTGGCGCATCCAACGGCCTGACGACGAAGTGAACATGGGGCGTACGGGGGCCATTAAATGTCAGATCTAACGTTCTGACAAGCCCAGGCTCTGGACGTCTGCAATCAAATATGGAGCAAAGGCTGGATCCAACGGCAGAGGAAGGTACTGGACGAACTCCGCACGGGCAAAGTTCACCGAAGCACCGGTGGCAATCCGACACTCCGGTGGATGATCGGACGACGACAACAGGATCAGATGGCTCCTACGTGTTGGGTGGATGAGTCGGATGAGCTCGCCGACGGTCGGATCTTCGGGAAAGGCTATGTGACATGGGCGAGCTCCGGCGAGATGGAGCGAATGAGGTCTGGGGCGAGTCCATGTGTGCTTTGACCTGTGGGTAAAGCCATGTCTCATAGGAGTGCTCTGGCCAAGGTCATTTGACCTAAAAAGACGGGAAGCAGCGGCGAATGGGGGTGGAGGTTCCGACGGCATGACAGAAGGAACCTCTGTCCTAATATTGGCTATCCAAGCCAATCCTAGGTTGATCAGGCTACGGGGGAAGGGTGATGGCGATCTGAATGGCAAAGGGTGGTTGATGAAGCTTCAACACCGAGTCGGAGCTGGCGGAGCAGCGGATGGAGGATTTTATATAAATGGAACTAGGATTGAAGTGAAGGTTACTTGAGGTTCCTAACGAGATCCTGAGCTCCAGAGGGTGAAGTTGAGGTGGTTTGTCACCTCGACCACACTACCAAGTGAAGGTGGGGAGGCTCAACGCGACGGAAGTCCGGCCACATAGGGTGAGCATCGGTTGCAACTACCTTGTCCAACCACCAAAGGCTTCAGCCGAAAGCTGCCACCAAGGGGAAGAAGTCTAGGGTAGAAGGAGAGTGTGCGCCATGAGCTGAGGTTCTGGGAGAAGGATAAAGACTTTATATGCATTCCCAGGTGGCAAAGAAGAATCGGAGCTCGCACGCGAACCGAGAAAGATCCGTCCTTCCCTAGGGATCCGCGAGGATCGTGGATCCAAAGGGAAGGAGCGGGTGAAGGAATCAGGGCAAGGGAGGCCAAGATCCGATTGGAAAAATTACGAGAAGATGGGGCACAAACCGGATCGGGGCGAAAACTTGTCCGGGAGGGGGGAGTTGACCGAGGTCAACATCCCTCCTAGACCAATCAGAAAATTCAGAGGTCAAAATTATTTGGAAAATAAATTAAAAATAAAAAAATTAATTTAAAATATGTCAACATGAAAAATGTCTCTTATTTTCCAAACTATTTTTTTGTGGTTTTTATATATTTTTATGAAAAATAAAATAAGGTATATACATTATATTACATATATAAAATACTTATTTATTTTTCTTTTAATTTTTATTTTCTTATTTTTGTATAAATACCCTAATTTTATATTTTATTTATTTATAACATAAAATTTTGAGTATAAAAAAATTTTTATTTTATTTTTATGATTTATTTACAAATGTAAAATAATTATGGATATGATACATATATACATGTGATATGTACAAGATTGTAGAGAGATAAATTATTTTATTTTTATTTATTTATTTATTTTTCTAATTTTTGTTTTATTTATGGAAATATATATAAGGTAATATAAAAACATTTTTATTTGATTTTTGTGAAAATAAAAAATATATATAGGGAGGGAATATGTACAAGGTGGAGTGGCCCTATCTCTCTCTACTTATTTTATTTGGCGATCAGGCCCATATTGGGCCCTCTCTTGGAATTAGGTCACTCAGTATTTATTCTAAATATTTCTGTCTTTTTCTTTTATTCTTTATTCTTTTATATTTGCACAAATACATGCTAATTTTTAATATTTACAAATGCATGCTTATTGGTAACATATTGTATTTACAACCATGTGCATGATCTTTTGCCAAGATTTTTATCTAAAATAAAAGAATAAAGATTGATGAATGGGGATTCATCAGATAGCTACTCAGGTGATAAGTACATGTTTCTGGAGATTTATATGCAAGACCCTTAGATTTTGGATTAATCACAAGCATGTCCTTGTTGAGATGAGATCACATGGCTGATCACATATACTTTTTGCCATTTTTACGTGAACATCCCTCCAAGTTTTGCATATTTCTGCGTGAACCCTGCATTTCCATCTAATTACAAACATACCCCTATACAATATATTATATAATACATATAATATACATATTAAATATGTATAAAACAAAAAACAAAATATAAAAACAATGCAAAAATATCTAAAAATACCTTATACAAAGTTCTATATGGTATTAAATTCGCTTTCATAGATAAAATATTTTATATTTTTAATAAATCCTAAAAATACTAGAAAATATATAAACTCATAAAATCCACAACAAATATAAAAACACATAAAATAAAATTACCTACGGTATCTTTTATTATATTTTACATGTAAATCGAATAAAAATAAAAACAAAAATTGAATATAAAACTAATACAAAATACAAAATACATTAAAACTTCACAAATACATGACTAATTCTAGAAAAAATATATAAATATGTATAATAACTCGTTTTGAAGATAATTTCATCTAATTCTTGATAAAAATGAAATAAAAATATTTCCGAATTTTTACTTCTTTTAAAATATTAAATAAATCTCTATTTTCAATAAAAACATATTTTCAACTTTAAAAACTAAATAAAATTTATAAATATTTTCTAAAAAATATATAAAAATATAAAATACTTAAAACACATAAAAACTTTAAAATGTAAAATCTATGCATATATTTTTACGTATGTTTATTAAAACAATAAAAATAATATAAAATTCATAAAAAAATAAAAAAAAGTTCAGAAAATTCCTTAAAAATAAATAAAAAGTTAGGAAACCCATATTCCGTAGATATTCTATTATTTTATCTTAGTTTTCAACAATTTACCTCCATGAGTTCGACACTCCCATACTTAATGCTATAAACATTAGAGTTTAGGAGTATAAATAAAAATTAAAATTTCTGAATTTCAACCGATCAATACAATGATAGTGGTCTATTTTTAGATGACTTGATTGGTTCGATATTTGAAGCATGTGACCTTGCAGGTGACACTCTATGATAATTGTACACTACACCCCACTTTTTCTGCATATTTGCATGCGAACCCATTCTTTCTAGAATATTACATATACATCCAAAGTATACTATAATATACCTATTAGATACATATTAAGTAATATATGTAATATAAAAATATAACAAAAAATTGTAAAAAACATAGTATTATACTATGTACAATATATTCAGTATTTTGAAAAAAATAAAAATATTTTCTATTTTTAATAAACATTAAAACACCAAAAAATACAATAAACATAAAAAATACACAAAATAGAAAATTTCCTTTGAAAAAACTAAAAAAATTATATACAATATATATTACTATATTTTACACATTAAACCAAAAACAAAAAATTTAATATTAGAATCAACAAAAAATAAAAATACATAAAACTTCAAAAAATCATAACTAATTCAGTAAATATCACAAAAATACAAACAATACCTTGTTGAAATGGTATTTTTCTCTAATTTATAGTAAAAATTAAATAAAAATATTTTCTACATGGTTACTTTTAAAAAATAAATCCCTGATTTCAATAAAAAACTCATTTTCACTTAAAAAATATTTCAAAATCAATAAAAAACCTAAAAATCACTTAAAATATACAAAAGTAGGAAATAAAATTCAAAACATAATAATTACAAAAAACCAAATATAAAATATATCAAACACAATACTTATATTTCTTTACTTATACGTATATAAAATAACAAAAATAATATAAAATTCATAAAATTAAATAAAAATCCAGAAAAATCCCTAGAAATAAATAAAAATATGGAAACCCATTTATCTTATTCACTCTACCTTTTTACCTTAGTTTCCACAGTTTGCCTTCCTGAGTTCGACACTCCCATACTTGTCGACATACCTTTTAGTTTTAGAGTATAAATAAAATAAAATTCTTTTTCTGGTAAAATTTAACTTGATCGATACAACGATCATTGTTTGCTTTCTTTTTTTAGAACATTATATCACGAGTGTTTTTCACCTCCCCATATTGTTGGCACAAAGCCCGCTATCCCAAAATGAGGAGTAGGCAAGGAAGGGTGATGTGGGCAACGACCCAAAATAACATTCAATTTTCAGGTGATATGAGTATATATGTGGATTCATGAATCCTCCTTTTTAGAAGTATCCATTTGTATAGGTGTATGTTATATAAAACTCCTTATGATTAAGTCTATATATTCTTCATCGTGTATTCTATTTCTTCTACGTGCAAATGTGTGTGTGCACGCACACATTCTTATGTATGCATTTGTTTGTCGATTTTCTAATTACAATTTGTGTCTTACACGTTTGGAGAGCAATGCGTCAATGGTTTTGGATAAATCAACTATAATTCCGGAAGCATTGTAACTAATATTAATTATAATGAATATCTAATATCATTCCTTTATTCTAATTGAAAAATAGTAACCTTTATCTTTGCTCTTTTTATTAGGATAAAAATCTTTAAAACCATCATCAGAGAGTTTGACGTCACTACAACAAAAATGATTTATAGTCATGAATAATTTAATGGTTCATTATCCTATTTTCATTTGTTAAATTTATACAATATTATTCAATGCAAAATTACCGATTCTTGAAATTAGCAACAAAACATACAGTTCCTTCCTTATAAGGAAGTTCCTTATAAGGAAGTGGCTGCTAATGAAGCTTTGGAACAACCGCCACTAGTAGGATCTTTCTCACTTTGGAGACACCCTTGACTCAACCTAAATCAAGGTGTTGCAGCGACCGACATTTTCATATTATAGAAAAATGTTCATGAAAGCATTTGAGAGAATCAAGGATAAGGAAGGAGGAGAAATAGAATATCTTCTAATTCCATGTTTCACTAAAATGGACTATCTAAAGTAACTATGTCATATTTATTGCTATATTCCTACCAACAAATTCTGTAATAATGCTTATTATTTAACTTTTTAAAAAATCTAATTATTGCCCAATTAACATGATTAGCACATATTTTAGTGAAAAGTCACGGATGGTCATCTTTATATGACATTCATTGCAAATTACAAGAAGACAAGATAATTTTACAATAAATAATAATCATTGATAAGTTTAACATCAGAAGATATAAAAAAATATTCAATTATTCCTGGTCATAGGCCAACTTTGTCATTGTGCATTGATACTCATTCTTTATTGGGTCAATCTAGATTTAAGCTCAATTATTGGGTCTGTTTTATTCTTCATTGAAGCCAAGATCTTAACACAATGAATCCGATTGTTAGAGACTGTCAACATCTTTTTTATAGACTTAATCGACCAATTATATCAAAAGATAATAAAATTTCATATATTATCAAGATCATGTGTCTTATAATTGCTCGAGGATACTTGCGGATTACTTATATTAGTACCTTCTCTTATTGTGATGAACTGTCGATACCGGTCCTACACTTTTGTCTCTGTGCAGGCGAGGAGTCAGGAGAGACAATGACAAATACTAAATAAAAAATTGCAAACTTAGGATGTGTATACTATACACTCCAACCTGGAAGGGAAAAATCTAAACCCAAGCATGGTAAATACATCGGTTACCCTTCCATCCAAAACTCTATTTCTTCCATCCCATGACCCCCCCCCCCCCCCACACACACACACACACACCACCTCCTCTCTCAGGTGCAACAACAGCAACAAAAAACACGCCCTTTGGATCATGAGGTGCACCACAAGTGGGTGAAGCTGCCAGCATGATCTGATCTCTATAGATCTCGACTCAGATCATGCTGCAGTTTCACCTGCTAGCGGAAGCACAAGGAGAAGCACCTGAAACCCTAATTACCATTCCAGGTATTTCCATGTATTTATCCATAAACACAAATCTTTCTTTCAAGTACACTTCCTACATCTGTGTTCCTTGGCATTCCTTAATCAGCGTTAGTTGATTCTCTGATTATTTCGACAGAATTAGTGGGTTTTAATGCCTTTCCTTTGTCACTGCCTCCAGTCTCTTCAACTGGAAATTTTTCACAGATATATATTTAGATAATTACACATATATATGTCATCATATACTTATTAGTTTTCCCCTCAAAATGTAATATAAAATTACGGGAATCTAGAAGCTTGTATCCAATTCCTAGCCAACCAAACTATCTTTGGTCAACTTTTGGCATGGAAACTAGTTTCCATGATATACTAATAAATGCCAGATACCACCAAATATATAATTTGTTCGATAATTCTTACCAAAAGACTAAATGTTGAGATGGGCATCCCACAGCTACAATGCATTAGATTAGGGGGATATGACCAGAAAATATTGAAAAAAAAAGAGGATAAATATTTCCTTTTCTACTCACGATTTGTATTGACTTAAATCCACTGAAATCCTACAGTTTCTCCCACCAAGACGTGGAGGCTCAAATCTGCGGCAACTTTTGCAGTAGATTGTTATTAAAATCAAGAAGCTTATCAGGAACAGCAAAGGCATGTCGTGTTTATTTTAATTAAGTCTCCCTGCATGTGCCCATGTTTGTATGCGTGTCCACGCATCATTAGATGCGTTGCTTTGTTTAATCGGGGATTACTTAATTAGACATATGCTCCTCGGATATATTTATATATGCCCTGAAAGCTACTGTTGAGAATGACTTAAATCCTAACTCATTTAGAGGGATCCGTCTGTATGGGGGATGTCATATAATGCCCTAGAGTCATGACTTCCTACCTTATCATCCTTCGTATATACCATCGTCTGTTTATACAAGAGTACTGATCCATTATCGTTATCAAGAAATAGCTTTTAAGGTATGAAGTTCGTGCATATATAATGTGTTGTAGTTGTTTCGTGTTTATTTGTTTGTTTGTTGTTTGTTTCGTTATGTGCTATTTATTTCCTCAGAAACCGATCATTGTTTTAAATCCCATTTATAGCAGGGGTTGTAATACACGAGGAACGCCATATGAGGATCTGATGACCCTCCTAAAGGACTGAGAATAATGGGCTTGCATCTTGAGGTAAGGGATAGGTGATCGGACAGCTGTAGCCCCTACAGCAAAGTCTGCTGTAGCAGGGGCTATAGCACATGATCCTCTCTGTATTTCCTCTACGTGTAACAACTACTTAAATATAGGAAGCATGGGCTACATTGACATTTACATGTATAATTCTATCAAGGGAATTATAATGTATAGTGCATATTATAAAAGTTTTTTTACAATTATGCCCCTCTAGGATTCTACACTTACAGTTATGGTCCTATCGTTTTTGTGATGGCACTTGTGTCTCTACCTTCTTGAATCGTTAACAATTGTGTCCCTCTATTAGTTCGGTTGTCTATTTGAAATCATGGTTTCTTCCAACCAAGGTTGGTTTAAGAAATATTTTATGACATTTTTGCCCCTTCTTTCTTCACCTTCTTATTTCTTCATCACGTAGATACCATGATCAACCACGTACTTACCCTCCCTCAGTTCACACGCGGTGCCATCATCGTTTCCTTGGGGGATGTCAATCGTGGGGCATTGAAAGGGACGTCGAGCGGATACCTTGCAAAAGGAACTCATCCTTGTGGTTGAGATCGACGGTGACAAACAATGGTAGCCTCACAAGATCGGTTGGGATCAAGCTCAATAAGTGGTTCTTGGAGAGGTTGAGCATATCCTAGAGGGATTGAATCGGAGAAAGGTTTGGCAGGATAGGGCTGCTAGGTTTGTTTGAGGATAGATATGTTATCAATGTGAGCCTGTTTCGAACCATTCTACAATAAATGTTATTATAATATTTAACATATCAATAAAAGTTATTGGTTTGTTTTCACTCCCTGTCTGATATTAAATGATTGAATGCACTATAAGGTCCCTTCGAACAATTAAGGATTATGTACCATTGCCATCTTGATAATCATACATCTGTTGATTCAATTATTGAATCATAGAGGCTGGGACTTAATTGAATATCTAAAGGGTTAGGTTGAGGACTTATCAAACACCATCGAATGATTGTTAAGAGTTGATCTCCAACCTGATAAGGAGATGGCAATCCTTCTCTAAAAGGCTGATATCGGACCGACCTATTGATGCAGGTCCTCTGCATAGGAATGGAGATTCGGAGGTGCCAGATAAGTCAGGTCAAAGAGTTGACTCACTGAGATCGAGATAACCAAGACCTATGTCATATACCATCACAATATAGACAAGCATCCTCTGATCGGATACAGATGTGTTACTATATGTTTGAGTATGTACATTTGGTAGACCAATAGGTTGATGACCTAATCAAGGTCTATACACATGCGAGCTGGTGTGCATTAGGGTAATATGATCTCTCAAAGGGATCATACAATTTCACTTGTGAATCGGAAGACATGATCTCACTCATGAGGTATTCGAACTGATCAAATTCCATGTTTGTCCATCTTGCTTAGGAAGCATGACAAAAAATTGTAGCTATGATATATGCTTTTGGAAAGTATATGGTCGATACCAATTCCCAGTGACTGAATGAGTATCTTAATGATAAAACTGGACGTGAAGATCCAAAAGAGATCTAAAACTTCGGGTTTATTTTAGGTCTTCCAGTATGCAAGATGTAAAGGTATTAGGAATACCTGAAGGTGATGTAATCATAATTGATTGTATAACCATGGTGATTCCTGATGAATCCATGATTCATCGCCTTTATTCTTTCATTTTGGCTAAAATCCTTGGTAAATATATGTAAATACTCACTAATTCTCATTAATTAACATTTTGATCATATTTATTAATATTATTTATTTAGAACTTATTTTATCAAACTAAAATAATAAAGAAAAGAAGAAAAATAAAAGAAAAGAAGGATGTAGATATGTAATATGTACAGACTGATCCTAATCCAGAGACTAGGTCAGTACTGACGTGGTTGACAAAATAAATAAGTAGGGGGAGATAAGGATCCTAATTTATAAAAATGTTAAAAAATCAAGATCATAAATATACATTAACACATTTTTCACCTTGTACATATGTTCACCTATTTTAATTTTTTCCCCATTAAGAATATCTCAAAACAAAATATTTCCTTCGTGAAAGTATTTATAATGATATATAATAATTTATAAAAATATCATAAAAATTATATAATGGATATATAAATAATTATGATGAACATAAAAATCCACAAAAGCCAACTTCCAAGGTTAATAACTATTTATAAAAAACACCAAATAAACCAAACTTACTTTTAAACTTCCTTTTATAGCTAATACTATTTATTAAAAATATCAAAAAAATATTTGAAGAAAACTGTGAGTTTTGTCGTTTGGACCCCTTTGTATATATGTACTATAGGTATATATACCTTCTTTATTTTCTAATTAATTATTCGTAATCCCATTTTTTTCTAATGTGTTTATAAAAATCACTTAAAATATGTTTATAAAAATGTGTTTATAAAAATCCCATTTAACCTAATTCTTTTTTCTAATGTGTTTATAAAAATCACTTAAAATATAAAAATATAACTTAAAATAAATGCTAATAAATCCTAAATTACGAAGCCCTGACCCTAAACTTCCGGACCTCATAACTCGGTCATATGAATACCAAATTGAACGTACTCACTTTTAAAGTTCGTTTTATAGAATTATCTATCAAACGAAACTGATTTCACTAAAATCGGAGTTAATATGCAAAAAGTAGGTTTTGAGACCTTATTAATATAATTGTACAACGTATCTTAATCTTAGTGTATTAATTTCATTTCTTGTATCTTATTAATATTTTATTAATGGTTTATTATTAAATTAAAATAATTATTAAATTATATATTTAAAATTATTTATTTAATTAATTAGATATATAATTATATATTAATTTAATTAACTAATTTACTTAATTAGTTTTTTAATTAAGTATTTATTTATGCATTTATTTATTTACCTATTTATTTGTTTTATTTTATTTATCAATTAAATTTAATAATTATTTAACTTATTATCTTTCTTTTCCTCTTTCTTCTTTTCTCTCTCTTCCTTTCCCTTTCCTCCTCTATGGTTTCTCTCCACCCGATACCACACCCTTCTTCCTTCTACGCCTCACCTTTCCCTCTTCCCGTCAACCACCCCAATGGTAGGTTGTTGGGCCGTTGCCGAGCCACCCCGCTACCGTGCTCTGTCGGTGATGCCACCCTCCTCCGTTCGCCCGAAGACTCCTCCCTCTATTTAAGGACTCTCACCCCGTGGAGCTCCAACAGATCCGCCATTTGCTTCATTACTTCACCACCAAGTTCAAGCGAGAGAGAGAACTGTGACAGAGGTCTTATTTTCCCCATCGTCGAGCGAGGTTAAGGGTTGAAGAAGGGCATGATCTCTGTCGATGTGGAGCTCAACTCCACCGTGTGCATAGACCCCGGTCTCCATCGACCGTCCCAGGCAATGATCATCTCGAGCTGCTGCTCCAGATCCCCATGCAACTTCTAGCTAGTTTTATGGGTTAGATTTCATCTTTCTTCTTCAATTTTCTCTTATGATTCTCCTCCTCTGATTTACATCCTTAATCCCTCTATTTTCTCTTATTCTTGTGAACTCCAAATCCATTTCAATCATCGATTCCATCACCATCTCTACTTGATCCACTTCTCCGCTCTTCAATACAAACCTAATCACCTGAGATTCGTACAGAATCTAAGCATCGATCCTCTTCCTACGCTTCTGATTGAGTATTTTTACTTACTCCTCCATTTTTTGTTGTTTGGACCGAGGCATCGTAGCTTCGAGCCATGATTTCCTTGCAGGACTTAGTCACCTAGAGAATGAAGCATCAAGAACACCACTATAGTTTCTGATCGTGATCATCAAGCGCTTCTACAACCGAAACTGGTCATTATCAGCAACTTAGTGCATCGGTGAATTAATTGAAATGGAAGTCAACCTTGAGTCAATTATTGATATGCATGTGATAGATTCTGAACACAATCTAAGGATCAACAGTGCATAGCGAGACCTATAGCATTACGATACAAGTCACATCGATTCGATTCATCAGGATCAACAACTCATTGGAGCGCGATGACTGCTAGAAGATGATCGCACAAGTCCTTCACACAAGGGGGCCCGCAATAGTGAGCGAGTGGAGCTAGGCATTCCCAGTGGGTTTATAGGGATACATCACAGTCTAATTTCATCTGGTTGATGCCCAGTCGCATGTTAGACTCAGAGAGCCCCACGGACTCGATATGAGGCAGAGTAGTCATCTTATTCTCTGACATCGTCTACTCGGTAAGATCACATCGAAGGGCATGAAAGGGACCCTTTGACTTTCAGTGAGGGTGGACCGAGGGGAAGTGAGGTACCGATCATATTTTCTTTCCACGGCACCGATCGAGCATCCTACTGCACACTAGCAACAAGCTCTACCTCAAGACCATCGACGATCTAATCAAATCTGCCATCATCAAGCATCGTCTGCAATCGAGGCATATATGCCTTTAAGTCCCGAAGAGCAGTCATGATTCTCCACACGATCATATCATCTCAAAACATTCAAAGCTCGAGATCTCACCACCGTCGTGAATCGCATCAGATCTAGTCTAAGATCTCTTGTAGTTGTAGAGCACTTGGGGAAGAACTAGGACATCATAGGTCATCCGATCATCGAAGAAAACTTGATTAGCAATCGTCTGATTGCGTCAACTTCAATCGTCCCCTCATCCGAAGATCGATGATCCAGAGTCAACACCACCCCATCGCTTAAGCTCAAGAGCACGTACGTGCATTGCACATGGCGTACAAAATATTTTTGAGTGATTTGCAGAAAGTCCCCGATCCTTTTCTGTATTACGAACATGTCCAGGAGGAGAAGCTATTGAGTTTGTGATCACATGAGCAATCACGTGCTTCCCTGGTCTTTTGTGCGTACATCATGTGACTTCTGCATTATCAAGCGCTTTTACAACCGAAATCAATCATCATCGGAAATCCATAGCATCGGTAAACTAATTGAAATGGAGGTCGACCTTGAGTCTATTGTTGGTCTACAGGTGGTAGATTCTGAGCACAATCTAGGGATCAATAGTGCATAGAGAGACCTGGAGCATTATGATACGAGTCGTATTAGGAGCAAAGTCTCATCTAGAGCATGACGACTGCTAGAGATTGAGCATCCAATCGCATACAAGCAGCAAGCTCTACCTAGAGACCACCGACAGTCTGATTAGATCCGCCATCCTTGATCATTGTCTACAGTCAAATCATAGCCGCCTCTAAGTCTCGAAGAGCATCCATCATTGTCTACACTATCATATCAGCTCAAAACATTCGAAGCTCGATATCTCACTACCATTGTGAATCGCATCAAATCTGATCGAAGATCTCTTGTAGTTGTAGAGCATTTGGGTAAGAACTCGGACATCAGAGGCCACCTGATCATTGAAGAAAACTTGATTAGCAACCGTTCTATTACATCAACTGCATACGCCCACTTGTTCGAGGATCGACGGTCCAGAGTTACCACCGCCCCACCGCTTAAGCTCAAGAGCATGCACGTGTCTTGCACGTGACATACAAGATATTTCTAGGTGATTTGCAAAAACTCCCCAATTCTATTCTATATTGGTGAACCGGTCTAGGAAGTGACTTTGACTTTTGTCTTCATTTCTTCATCTTTTAACTGCTCTTCGAACCATTTATTAGTAACATGAGGTTTTGCTGCTCCTTTATGAACTAATTTTACTATATTGAGCTTGTGATCATGTGAGCAATCACCTGCTTCCCTGGTCTTTTGCGCTCACACCCTATGACTTCTACATATTACACACACGCCCTGATTTCCAGACAATCACAAAAACACTCTTACTACAATATACTATATAACATTAATGAATACATATTAAAACCAAATTTAAAAAATATAAAATAAAAAACACATATAAATACATAGTATTATGTTATATATAGTATAATAACATTTTTGAAACATAAAAAGATTATCATTTAAAAATACACAAAATTCATAAAACACATAAAAAATATAAAAATACATTAAAAATCCAAAAAATTTCTTACAATATATTTTACTATATGTTTTACATATTAAACCAAAAACAAAATAAAATTTGGGCACTAGAACAATTAAAAACCAAATATATAAAAAACTTCAAAAATAAACTTTCCAAAAAAATAAATAAAAATATTTTTTATTGTCTACTATTTTAAAATAAAAAATAATTCCCTGTTTTCAATAAAAATATTATTTTCAACTTTAAAAATGATTAAAAACTATAAAAATATTAAAAACCACTAAATTTTTTATAAAAATAGCAAAAATAAAATTAAAACCATAAAAATTACATAATAAAAATCAAATAAAAAATTTAAAATCATATACCTATATTTTTACTTATAGGTAAATAAAATCACAAAAATAATATAAAATTAATAAAATAATATATAATTCCAGAAAAATCTATATAAATAAATAAAAATCAGAAAAACCTTTTACCTTAATTTTTTCTAAAATTTTAAATTAGTTTTTCACAATTTTCCTCCTTAAGTTCGACACTCTCATACTTATCGCTATACCTTTACGTTTATGAGTATACATAACATAAAACATAAAGTTTTATGGTAAAATCCAACCTGTTACTACAACGACAGTTATCTATCTTTTTAGACAACCAGATCAGCTAATTTTTCACTTTCATACCATGGGAGCGATGAAACAGATATGGATTTTAGTGACTCCTCTCAGTAGTACATTTTACAATTTTCCAATGGCATGATTGCAATATTCACAAAATAATTATGAATTATTTGTGTGAATAAATTTGCACCAAATAGTTGTTGTAAAAATTAATTGGATATAAGTAGCCACCTTAGTGGAAAGAGATGGAAAGCCACCAAATCCCATTGGGAATAAAGTGGTCGTCCCCTCTCTTTAGGAAAGAGATTTATTTCTTTCAAATTATACCTCCATGCAAAATTGCCATGCAAAATTGATTAATTGAAATTAAATTGTATTGATAATTGAATATATATTTAATTTAAATAAATTAATTATTGTTGTGTTTTTGCAACAAAAATCATGAACATTGAAACAAACACAAATCAATCTAAACCATTGGATTTGTATTGTCCATAGATTGAGATCCATGGACTCCCAAAATACTATATAAGAAGAGGCATCCTTTCCCTTCTAGTGTTCTG
The DNA here is from genome assembly GCA_037367405.1 of Ottelia alismoides. NCBI lineage: Eukaryota > Viridiplantae > Streptophyta > Magnoliopsida > Alismatales > Hydrocharitaceae > Ottelia > Ottelia alismoides. Next base: position 152,200 of record JAZKJV010001853.1, on the reverse strand, counting down.
TTGTTGAACAACACATTTCTCTCTCTCTCTCTCTCTCTGTCTCTCATTCTCATATCACACACCAACTCTCTCTCTCTCTCTCTCTCTCTCTCTCTCCCTCCCTCTTGAGTGGATGGTCACTCTAACCTTAGAGACAAGGTTGCTTTTGTTGTCACATCATAGTTACACCATCGCCTCGACCATTCATGGATCTCCATCTCCTTCCGTGCGTCACGTTCATGAAGAAAACATTTGATCTCGTGATATGATATCAGGATATCTATTGCTTGGATCAACAACTCGGATTGCGAGAAGCACATGATTCGTTTATGTGCTCGCAAGCATCTCTACCGTCAGGTTGGACTTGAGACAGGAGGTATTTTTGCTTAGAGACTCAATTACAACCATGCTATAAGAGGCATTCTTTTACTTAATATGCGATTTAGATGAAATGATCCGTTAATGGTTCATGGATCATGTGGTTTTATCATCAAGTTTTTTTAAATTCCGATGCACCGAGCGACTAGTTCGACTAGTCACTCACGATCGCATACGATGCGATCTCCACGCTTTCATGATGTGCTTGACGATTTTTACATAATCATTAAAGTGATATCGGAGCTTTGGTTAGATCTTATATGAGATTCAAAACCCTATATGAACAAGGTTCACAATTTGGATGTTGCGACTCATTGTTTTTGCATTGGATGCAAGAATCGAATTGATTTTTCGATAAAATAAAATCCACTATTTATGCAATGTTTGGACATATTTTTTTGTTATTAAAATTCATTAGAATGTCTAAATATGTTCCGAACTAAAAGTGCATGAGAATTAATCGAAAAGTTCACGTCGCTAAAATTATTTTTGCATGTATTCGTGGATATATAAGAAAATTAATTTTACTTACTTTTATCCCGTCATGAAATATGAAATAAATAAATGGATTAAGTAGAGAATCAAACCAATAAATCGCATGATTTTGTTTCGTGCGAATCCGACTCTTTTTGCCTTAGATATTCTTTTCTAGTGGATATGGGTCGGATGATGATTGGATCATCAAAAATATTTACTTAATGTGTTTATTATTAAATGGAAATCATGGAAATTATGAATTTCCCTTGATTAATTATGATTTATAATTATTATAGAAGTAATTGATTAATCATCATTAGTCACTGATGGAATGATTCACGAAAATCCTAATCTTTATTTGTAAAACTTTGTTGCTTGAATAGGATTAAGGATTTGTTTGGTAAATCTCCTTATAATATTAATCAAAATGATTTTGATAAATATTATATGATATATTTTCAGTTGAAACACCGATTAACATCTCAAAATACAATATGATCAAATTATATTATCCTGACCCGAGGTGAATATGGTGTCTGGTGGGGAGTGTTGGGATTGCAGATTACTTCGTGAGCGATCTGTCCCACTCCTGTCGGTACTGGTCATGAAAATGGGTAAGGAAAGGATAATTTTGATGGGATAATGGGTATTTTTCTAATTATTAAAATTTGAAAAATACATATTTTGAGATTTTATCATCCTTCAAGTAACAATCAAGTTTCTTGGATGATTAAATTGGGTTGATAATTGATTTAATATGATTAAATGAATTACATCCAATTAAATTACTCTATTGTGAATAGAGTAATATTTTTTCCCTTGGAAGAACTAATTATATGATTATGATTCATAGTAATTAATTAGAATTTGAATATGATATGGAGGATCACATAAGTGACATCCATGGTCTCCCGCCAAGGTCAAGGGTTCTGTCGCCAGAGATTTTATGTAGGAGATGCATGTTGATGAATCCCCATTCATCACTCTTCGTTCCTTTATTTTAGCTAGAAACCTTGGTAAAATACCATGTAAATATTTGTAAATACAATAATTTATCAAAAGGCATGCATCATGTAAACAGCCATAATTAGCATGTTTTTGTACAAAAATAAAGGAATAAAGAAACACGGAAAAAGAGGGAAATATTTAGAATAAATATTGAGTAACCTAAACCCAAGGGAGGGCTCAGCATGGGCCTGACCGTAAAATAAAATAAGTAGAGAGAGATAGGGTAAGTCAACATGGTGTAAATATCCCTCTTTATGTAAATAATTTGTTTTCTAAAAATAAAAATATGTTTGTGGTTCCCATATTTTTTACATATTTATAAAAATAAAATAAAAATAAGAAAAATAAAAGAAAAATAAAAATAAATAAATTCTCTCTCATCAGTGTATATATGTACCATGTACATACAATAAAAAGATGTATTTATTTCACCTTTGTAATTACTTAATAAAAATCTTTTTATATTCCATATTTTAATATTTAAATAAATAAAATATAAAATTGGAACAAATGTACATAAATAAAATAATAAAAATAAATTTCAAAAAAACATAGGTATACATACCTGTATATAATAATAATATAATGTAAATACCTAATTTATTTTTCAAATAAATAAATAAAAATCACAAAAAAATACTTTAAAAATAAATAAACATTTTTCATGTTGAAAATATTTTCAAATAAAATCATTTTCTATTTTAAATTGAATTTACAAATATTTAATAAATGGAATAATCTGATTGGTCCACGGGGGAACGTTGACCCCCGGTCAACTGCCCCCCGGACCATTTTTGCCCGGATCCGCGCCCCGACCCGATCTTCTCCTATTTTGTCGGCATGATCCGACCTCCATCCATCCGAACCCCGGGCTCCGACTATCGACGATCCATCCGAGATCCACGCCCGGGGATCTTCCTAGGGATCCGTGCACCCAGAATCTCTCCCGACTCCAATCTTATCGGACCCTTCCCAGTATATAGTCTCAGCTCTACCGCACTTTTCACGTCATCTTTGGCCATCCCCCTCGCTACCAAGGAGCTCCTCATCCTCGCCTGAGTGACAGCATCATGAGGGAGAGTTGCAGGGAGGACGCGAGCGTCGGGAGCCACTGATCCGGCGACTTTCACCGCCGTGCTCCGCCGCAAGGAGAGCCCGAGACTCTGGACCGTCGATATATGGAGGCAGCGATCCCCGGAGGTCCCTGACTCCAGTACAGACAACCTCGACCATCAGGTAGCCCTTTTAGCTTCTATCTGCGCTTTAATTCAGATTCTTAGGTTTAGCACCGCCGGCCGTCGCTGGCCATTTCTCGATTATCCATCCGTTTATCCTTCCATCCGACCGTCGATTCCTTTTCACGAGACCTCGCTCCACCTTCTGCGCCCCTTCATTCCCCCTAGCTCGCCCCGGAACAGGACCCTTGCTTTCCTCCACCGTCGCTTCGCCGAAGAGCATCGCCCCGACTCGCCCACGCACCATCTTCGCACGTAACCGGGTCAAGGAATTTTGCCATCGACCCCTCTTTCTTTCTGTGCAGGAATGAAGGCGTAAAGACGTCATCTGGAGGTCTGAACAATAGAGCACAGGTGCTCTAGGAGCTTCTCGTCGTCGGAGCTCTCCAAACACTCTCATCCCCTTTTGAGCATGCCATCAGCTGCGGACGACGTCGACCATCATTTTTCCTCTTAGAGTAGCACCAGAGGAGGTCTTCAGCATGCGTATTGGGCTGGCAAACCTTTCCAGTACAGAGTTCTTCCAGGAGCCTCCGTCACCGTAGATCGAGCCCCCTAACGCCAGATAAGATCGTAGCCATCCGTTCGCGAGCACCGGCAGCCGTTGGATCGAGCCCAGGACTTCATCTGGGGCGTCGATCAAGCCGAAGGGGTATCCACAACTCTCATCCGCCCAATCACATGCGGACACCCCTCGTCCGTCAGATCTTAATAAGAGGGTAATTTGCACTTAGGCCCTCCTTAGTTTTTATATTTTAGTTTAGTCATGTGAATATTTTTGGTAGTTTTTTTATTTTGGAACATTTGCATCTGGGACCCTGTGTTTACTTTATTTGCATTTTAGTCCCTGTTTGAGTGAGACACGTGCACGACACGTGAATCCATGGGTTATTTGCACTTTCATCTCTGAACTTGCTGGTTGTTACTGTTTATATCTTTTTAAATAGGAATCACACTTATATCCTTCTGTGCCTGAATCATGTGCTGCGCGCGTGTTGTAGTGGGACTTTTGCAAAAAGGGCCCTTGGGCTTTTTAGGCTTGTTACTGTTTGGCCCCTGAACTAAGTTTTCTTGCACTTAGGTCCTTGTGTGCTGTGTGTCTTGCATTGGTTGAATAAAATATCAAATAAAATCCAAATCAAGTGAAATTTGGACATGTGGCTCCTGCCACTCTGTAAAAATTTCACTAATTTTTTGCTATTTTTAAAAATTCAAAAACCTTCATTTTTACTATTGTTTGAAATATAAAATAAACTAAAAAGATAAAAACTTTTCTAAAAATTCTAAGAAAAATAGGGATGGCTTGTTTTGTCGTTTTTAAGTTTCTGTCCAATTTTTGTGTCATTTGGATTTATAAAACCCCTAAAAATCACAAAAGCCTAAAAATATTATAAAAATTCTTAAAAATTAAAAAATTCAAACAAATTGCAAACTCTTTTTTTTGTAGCTTAGTTTTTATATATAGTTTTCATAAAAATTTCCTTCAGACTTTTATAGGCTAATTAGATATTTTTAATTAACCTTTCAAGTCTGGTTGCACATTGATTCTTTGTTTTCCCTTTTTAATTTTTATAAAATCAACTAAAATTAGAAAATTCTGAAAAATTCACCAAAAACACTTAAAAATATAAAAAACACAAAAATAATTTTAATTTTCCGAGCATTTTTTAGTGTTTAATAAATTGTTGAATTTGCTCTTTTTAGCTCTTTTCTTATGTTTCCTTTATAATCAAAAATACAAAAAAATTAAAAACACATAAAATCCACCAAAAATATATTTTCTTCCTTTTATCTTTTTGACTACTTCGTACGCCCATCTGGCCAATCCGTGCTCCTTGAGTTCGTCCCTGGTCGCTATACCAGGTTAAATAAATAGCGAAGACCGCTATCCGTGTTTTATCGATTTATCTTGATTTGGTGGTCTTATTTTTCTTGTTGACTGAGTCTCTGAGATCTGGTTCGCAACGACCCGTGTTTTTATACCTTCACCCGGGTCTCGGAATACGAATTCCTCAGTCATCACATGTCCGAAGTGACAGCACATGCACACAAGTGCATTTGGATCGGGCTTTTTGCTTCTCAAAAGAGTAAGTCCACGTGCGTAGTAACCCCAACATCGGTTCCTTATATTATTTGGATGATATTGGATTGTGCTTAGCTAGTGCTATTCTTGTTGATGGTTGGTTCAATTAACAACGGGTCAACATCACCTTGGTGTTAAAGATCGAATTGGGAATGCAAGTTGGACTCGCAAAGTAGAATGTGTTCCTGCTTGTTTTTTACCCAAGTTGCAGTTTCTCATATTATTAGGATGTAACTAAGGTAGAAAAGGAAATCCCAGAACTTTATAAAGATATATTGGTAAGCATATCTTCTGCTTTGAAAGTAATTAAGGGAATGAACTTTCAAAGTTGAAAATGTAAGACTCTAATTTGATTGAAAATCCTTAATAATTTTTTTTATTATTGGATATATAATTATTTATATATTCTAATATAGTGCATTCTTAATGTCAAACAATGAAGTCCATGAACCCACTCAGTAGGCTCCTAGAGGTCAACCAGTTGACTAAATCAAATTACTCAGATTGGATCCGTAATTTAGAGCTTGTTCTCTCTACAGAGCGCACCAGTAATGTGCTCACCGAGGATAAGCACACAAACCCTAAGACACATGAAGAAAAGAAGTTCAATGAAAAATATGATGATGATCATGTTTTGGCTAGGTGTTATATTCTGGGTTCATTGTCCAATGATCTTTAAAAGCAACATGTGGAGATGAACACTTGTCAGAAAATAATGCTAAATCTGAAAGAGATGTTCGGTGATGTAAATTGCACACAATGTTATAATATCATGAAAAATCTTATTCGCTGCAAGAAGCAGGAAGGGACTTCCGTCAGAGATCATGTGCTCAAAATGTTTGGGTACCTTTCTGAGCTGGAAACTCTCGGGGCTAACATGGACGCAGATATGAAGTCTAACTTCATTCTACTATCACTCCCTAAGTCTTTCAACAGCTTTGTGGTCACATTCCACATGAGCAAAGTGAATTAAACCAATGTTGGGCTATTAGCTGCATTTAAGTCTGCAGATGATGTAATGAAGAAAGATGGCCCCTCTAGTAGTGCAATGGTTGCACAAGTCAAAGGAAAGCACAGTCGGAAGCAAGGTTCTAAAAAGAGCCCGACCCAGAAGAGAAAGAAAAAGAGTCAAGGCGTTGGCTCATCTTCTAATGCTTCCACAGTGATAACATCAAAGAAAGATGATTTCTGTCATCATTGCAAATGGTCGGGGCCCTATAAGAGTAACTATCTAGATTACCTGAAGTCGATCAACAAAGGTAAATCCCCAACAGGTATGAAATCTACTTTCAACATTGAAACCAATTTTCTTGTTAGACGAGAAGGAAGTTGGATTGTAGATTCTGGTGCTTCTGTTCATGTATGCAATTTGTTGTATCTATTTCAGGAAACTAGAAATCTTGATGAAGGGGAGATAGTCATCTAGATGGGATCTGATGTAATTGTTGCAGTAGTCGCCGTCGAGACTTGCAGACTATCATTATCCAGTGGGAGAGTCATTTTACTTAAAGAATATATTTATGTACATGAAGTCAGAAGGAACCTTATATCTATGTCTAAGCTTGTTAGAAATGGACACTCGTTTCTTTTCTAAAATAAACTTGTCATAAATCCTTATGACAAATATATTGCATATAGTGTTTTGACTTCTGGTGGACTCTATGAATTGTGCATTGATGAAAATGTCATTTTGATGAAAATGTCAAGAATATTACTAACACTAATAAAAACCCTAAAATAACCAGGGAGGATGGAAATCTTTTGAATGTGATTTTATATCAAATGCTTGGTCATTTATCTGTTGATAGGATTAATAGATTGATAAAGAATGGACCCTTAGATTTTCTGCAAATTCAATCTTTGACTACCTGCAAATATTTTATTCGAGGTAAATTGACTAGGATGCATTTTCGTAATAAAGTTACACGATGCGAAGGTATTCTTAACCTAATACATAGTGACATGTATGGTCTCTTCAGTACTGCGAGCCAAAATGTAAATCTATATTATTTGACGTTTATTGATGACCATTCATGATACAGGTTTATCTTCCTACTACGTCATAAATCTGAAACCTTTGAAAAGTTCAAAGAGCTCAAGGCTTTGGTTGAGAACCAAACCAATAGGATGATTAAATGGATTTGATCTGACCGAGGTGGAGAGTACCTCTCAAATGAATTTAAGGAATACCTTAAAGAGAATGGAATTGTCTCCAATCTCACTCCTCTTGGAACACCCCAACTTAATGGTGTTGCTGAAAGATGCAACAGGACTATCATGGATATGGTTCGTTCAATGATGAGTAAAGCACACTTGTCTCTATGTTTCTGAGGATATGCAGTAGAGACTGCAATATTTATCCTGAATAAGATTCCTAGCAAGTATATACCTAAAACTCCTCATGAACTTTGGTATGGAACCAAACTTAGTGTTATATATTTAAGGATTTGAGGTTGATTGGTCCATGCAAAGAATGTGGATGCAGGTAAGCTAGAATCTCACACTCAAGAGTGTTACTTCATTGCGTATGTTAAAGATGGTATTGGATACCAACTTTATGACCCTAAGGCTCAAAAGATCTTCATTTCTAGAGATGTAAAATTTCCAGAGGATGACTTCGTGAAGAGTCAAGACAAAAATGATGTAAAGGAACTCATTGAGTCCCCTGAGGATATTGAGCTTCCTGAATCAGAAATTGAAGGAGTAAATGAAGATAAAACACCCGTACCTCTTCGAAAGAGTTCGAGGATGGTTGCACTACCCTAAAGGTACATATTACACATGTCAACTGAAACTAATAATGATCCTTCTTCATTTGATGAAGCACTCACGGATCAAGACATGGATAGATGGATGCTAGCAATGAAGTCTGAGATAGATTCCACGCACAAGAACGGTGTATGGACCTAGAGGATCCACCTAGAGGGGTAAAATCCATTGGGCGTAAATGGATCTTCAAGAGAAAAAGGAGACATGATGGGAAGGTAGAGACCTTCAAGGCATGGCTCGTAGCCAAGGGCTATACATAGAGAGATGGCATCGACTACGATGAGACATTCTCTCCTATGGCTATGCTTAAATCCATCAGGGCATTGCTAGCTATAGCTGCATATCTTGACTATGACATCAGGCAGATTGACGTCAAGATGGCTTTCCTTAATGGATATCTCCATGAGGATATCTCTATGGAGAATCTCTAGGGCTTTATAACCGAGGAAGGCAAAGTATGAAAGCTGAAGAAATTCATCTATGCGCTCAAAAGCTTCTCATAGCTGGAACATCAGATTTGATGAAACCATAAAGAGTTATAACTTTGTGCAGAATCCTGATGAACCATGTCTATACAAGAAGTTTAGTGTGAGCACCATTGTGTTTATCGTGCTTTAGATAGATTACATCCTTGTCATTGGGAATGATATAAAGATGATGACCAGTGTGAAGATTTGACTATCCCACACCTTCGAGATGAAAGATCTTGGAGAACTGTCTTATATCTTGGGTATGACGTTGTTCACAAACCAAGAAAAGATGATATTGGGATTGTCACAATATGGTTACATCAAGAAGATCTTGGAACGCTTCCATATGGAGAATTCTAAGAAAGACTTCATTACCTTAAGACATGGTATACACCTATCTAAAGGGATGGCTCCTCAAAGTGTTGAGGATAACAAAGCCATGGATGGATGCCCCTACACATAAGTTGTGGGAAGCCTAATGTACGTGATGTGCACAAGGTCAGATATCTGTCATGCGGTGGGAGTGGTAAGCCGATACCAATCCTGATATGGAGAGAAACACTAGAATGCAGTGGAGAATGTCTTTAAGTATGTAAGACAAACACAAGATTACATCTTGTATATGGAGATGGCGATCTCGAAGTCTTAGGATACATAGATTCTGACTTCTAATCTGATATTGATGATTGAAAGTCTACATCAGGGTTTGTGTTCCTGTTGAACGGTATTGCTGTGAGCTAGAGAAGCAAGAAGCAAGATACGATGGCTGATTCAACAACAGAAGTCGAATACATTGCTGCATCGGATGCTGCAAAGGAGGCTGTGTGGTTATGCAAGTTCATCCTTGAACTTGGCATAGTTTCCTCTAATACTCCCATCACATTACTATGCGATAACACGGCAGCCATTGCACAAGCGAAGGAATCCATATGGCATCAAAAGAGCAAGCACGTGGAAAGGAAATACCACACCATTCGGGAGATTCAAAAGCATGGTGACATCATCATCACCAAGTTGGCCTCTACCGACAATGTTGTCGATCTCCTTACCAAACCTTTGATACAAAAGGTTTTCGACCAGCATGTTATGAGCATGGGTTAAGGATTATACCTGAATGGTTTTGAGGGCTAGTGGGAGATTGTTAGCAATGTGAGCATGGGTTGAACCATTTCTACTATAAGTGTTATTATAATATTTAATATACCAATAAAAGTTATTTATTTATTTTTCACTCCATGTCTAAGATTAAATGATTTAATGCACTATAAGGTCCCTTCGTACAGCTAAGGGTTATGTAACATTGCCATCTTGATAATTATACAATTGTTGACTCAATTATTAAATCATAGAGTCTAAGGCTTGGATGAATATCTACGGGTTAGATTGAGGACTCATCAAGCACCGTCAAATGATTTTTAAGAGTTGGTCTCATCCTGAGAAGGAGATGGCAAGCCTTCTCTAAAAGGTTGATATCTGACCAACCTCTTGATGCGGGTCCTCTTCATTGGACTAGAGATTCAGAGGTGTCGGATAAGTTAGGTCAAATAGTTGACTTAACGAGATCGAGATAACCAAGACCTATGTCGTATACTATCACGATATAGGCATGCATCCTCTGATTAGAGACAGATGCGTTACTATATGTTTGAGTATGTACATTTGGTAGACCAATAGGTTGATGGCCTTATCAAGGTCTGTACACCGGCAAGCTGGTGTGCATATAAGGTAATATGGGTAATAGGATCTATCAAAGGGATAATACATGTTCAGTTGTGAACCGGAACACGTGAGCTCACTCATGAGGTATTGAGACTGATCAAATTACATGCATGGTCATCTTACTAAAGAAGCATGACAAGAATTTGTAGGTATGATATATGCTTTTGGAAAGTATATGATTGATACGAATTCCCAATAAATGATTGAAAATCTTAATGATAAAGCCCTGGCGATGATAGTTCAAAAGAAATCTAAAACTTCAGGTTTATTCTAGGCCTTCCAGTATACATGATGTATATGTATTAGGAATACCTGAGGGTAATGTAATCATAAACGATTATATAACCATGACACTTCCATACAGAGGAAGTGATGAAATAGGTATGGATTTTAGTGACTCCTCTTAGTAGAGAAGCAATCTAATCTCAATCCAAATGTTGGATACTGATTTGAATGAGAGTCAGATGCAATTAGGATATTAGACCTACGGATTTGATTTAATCAAACATGTGTGGGATATCCTTAATATCTAGACTTGAGATATGATCTCAACATCCAAGTCTCTATACATGGAACGTATAATCACTTTGTCCTTATCTCCAAGTATTCGCAGAGAAAGCTATTATTATTGAAAGAGTTCAAAAATAATTTCATTGTTAATATATCCAAGCATTGACAAATGGGCTATTAAATGTTATTTAATTATCATAGATAATATGGATAAGATTCATATTATTTGAATGAAATAGAATTGAGATCTTTGATAATTAAAATGGATAATGTGGATAGTACTATCCATATTATTCATATATATTATAAATGTGATTTATAATATACTAAAGAGAGACAATTGTAATTTACATTTGTTAATTAAGTGTTTATGTGAATTATATTCACACTGCACAATTAATTAAAAATGTAATTTGCTTTTTATTTTGAATTATGAATAAGATTCACAATTTTCCAATGGTATGATTGCAATACTCACAAAATAATTATGAATTATTTGTGTGAATAAATTTACAGCAAATAGTCGTTGCAACAATTATTTGGAGATAAATAGCCGCCTTAGGGGAAGGAGATGGAAGGCCACCAAATCCTATTGGAAATAAAGTGGTTGTCCCCCCTCTTTAAGAAAGAGATTTATTTCTTTCAAATTATATATCCATGTAAAATTGATTTAATTGAAATTAAATTGTATTGATGATTGAATATATATTTAATTTAATTTAGTTAATTGTTGTTGTGTTTTTTCAATAAAAATCATGGCACTGAAACAAACACAAATCAATCTAAATCATTGGATTTGTGTTGTCTATGGGTTGAGATCCATGGACTCCCAAATTACTATAAAAGAAGAGGTACCCTTGCCCTTCTAATGTGATGTTGTTGAACAACAAATTGCTCTCTCTCTCACTCTCATTCTCATATCACACACCAACTCTCTCTCCCTCTTGAGTGGATGTCCACTTTAACCTTAGAGAGAAGGTTGCTTTCATCGTCACATTGCCATTACACCATCGCCTCGAACGTTCATGGACTCTGTCTCTTTACGTGTGTCACGTTTGTGAAGAAGACATTTGATCTCATGAGACGACATCAGGAGATCTATTGCATGGATCAACAACTCGGATTGCGAGAAGCACATGATTCTTCTCCGTGCTCGCAAATATCTCTACCATTGGGTTGGACTTGAGATAGGAGGTCTCTTTTCCTAGAGATTCGATTACAACCATGCTACAACTGCTATTCCTTTACCTACTATGTGGTTTAGATGAACATGAATCATGTGGTTTCATCATGTGAACTTTTTTTAAAATTCCGCTACATAGGACAACTAGTTCGACCATTCGCTCACGATCACGCTTCCATGATGTGCTTGAGGATTTTTCCGTAATCCTTCAAGGTCAAGCTGGATGAGGTTTGTGAGATTGTGGAAGATCTAGGAGGACATTACACCATAGAGGGAGTTTGAAGAGAGGAGTCATTGGAGTTGTTGGAATAGGGTGGTGTAACACCTCTAAGTATAGAAAATATTAAATTTTAAGTTTCGGAAGTAAACAATGACTAAATGAGACAAAGACTACTCTATCTTGTACTACTCGTGAAGTCCTTTCCAACGAGTCCAAGAACATCAAAATCAGAATTTGTATGAGAAGTTACAAGTAAATATGAACCATTTACGACATTTTGATCCGCACATATAAGGGAGCACACTCTAAGTGGTCTGGATAACCGGATCACTTAGTCTCATCGTAGCATCGCTCCCTTCGTGGGAGCTCCACCATAGGAGATATTTTCAACATCTGATCGAAGATATGAGGGTGTTGTATCGAAGATCTCAGTGTAGGGAGTGACATGGTTGGCATGAATTCATGCTAAACTTCATAGAACAATAGTTTCAAGTGAGGGAGAATCGTGGAGGACGATCCAGAGTGTGCTTTTTTGACCCTCCTCTTACTGTCGGATTCAGAATATTTTTATACCGTTGGGTTACGAGGGTTACAAGCTATCCATTGCTAGTGTTTTCGTCGCATTTCGTCGTAGTTTTTGGCATGATGGGTAACTTATCACATCACATTTTTAAATTTTCTAGCATTAATTACTTATGATCCAAGCACCTGTTTGTAATGCCGGTGCTAGTAGGTTCACAATGGTATAGTTGGATCGTCGATCAGAGCTAGCTTGTGGGACATTGTCGGCGTGGTTCTGGTTACTGTCCTAGGTATGATCGATCATACATCTTTTTTATTGATCATGCCTGATCGATCATGTCCTTTAAGGATGATCAATCATTTTTGGCCCAAAATGATAGATCACAGCTGGTTTTATGATTGATTAATACTGATCTATCATTAAAGTTGGATGATTGATCTGTGGACCCATTTTAACTTTAAAATTGATGGATTTTAATCCTTAAAATGATATATACCTTATATATATATCAAAAAGTATAGAAGTGGGTCTAGTATCGCTTAAATTGAAAATAAATGTGTTAATGAATTTGGTGAGGTCCGATGAGGATAAGCTTTAACATCTTATGTACACCTTCAGATTTGAGTTTCGACTCTTTAGGTCACAGTTGAATTTTTCGTTGTAGTTCTGATTTCATGCCACTATGTCTGACTTTCAGTTGCATGGGGGTAGCTTGGAGTAGCACCACCAAGGAAGGGGCATGCGCCCGTAGGGACCTAGGTAGAAGCATTAGATTGGTCACAACTGGTCGTTGGTCGGGGGACATACTATTCGACACATCGGTGTGCTCCTTTGCTGGTGTACAATCTCAGTTTCAGATGTGTAGTGCCTAATAGTTATGGTTGGTTGCATGTGCTTCACTTCTTTCACTTAGGATTAACACCCATGTATTGGCCGGTGTAGACCGCATTAGTTGGTATTCTAAGTGGATGCATTAAGAGGGGAGTTCCGATAGTTGTGGTTTATCTAAAGGAGAAGGTTCAGGACGGTTTCAAAACTAGACTTCCGGTGATCGATTACAGACCATTGGTGAGGTTTGACACATGATAAAGTGTGGGGTTTGACTTGACACACGCTAAAGTGTGGGAATTGATTTAGCACACGGTAAAGTATGTGATTTCATGATTAAATCAAGGGAAGCTAGTGGATGTATTGGAAAATAGTTAGAATATTGTATTTAATTGCATGCCTACGGTGTACGAAAACACCCCGGCCCTAAAGATACAGGGCATTAGAGTCATAGTATGAAATTTCACGTGAACCAAGACCATCAACTATCCATGATGCTGGTATCACAACGATAAGGATCAAAGATCTAGGTTTTCTAGTCAGGTACAATGTGGTTTGATTTTTACACAGTTACATGCTTTTGTACACTTTCTACCTTCTAATGATTTTTTTCTTGATTAATTACTTTAGCATTGTACTGGACTACTTTGCTCATGACGTATTCATAAATCTCGTTGGTTTTCACGAGCAGACTTACTGGTGAGCAGTTTATGGCTTCTTCTTCTCTTGTAGGTGTTGTTGCTTTTGGTATGTACATTTTTTTGGTATTTTCCTTTTGTCTTTACTTGTACTTGTTGGTAGACGCTTATTGGATATTTATGGACATTCTGGTAGTATATGCATGATTGTATTGTGCACATGGTTACTTGTGGAACATAAATGGTAAAAGTATATTACATTTTCTGTTGGCCTTTTTATGATGTGCTTTCTACCTTACTTTATGTGCTTCGAATGTGGAATTGTGTAAGTGGACTGGAATGCCGAGTATCCGGGTCCTGAGGGCATCACAAGTGGGACAAGCTAGGTGGAGATGTGTGGAGGGTGGTTGGGAGGCAGGACTGGATGGAGGTGATAGGTAGGCGACTTAGAGGCATTGTTGGGAAAAGGTGCAGCTGGCGGTGACGAGGGCAGTGGGTTCTTCTTGAGGTTGAAGGTAGGAAGGAAGAAGAAAGAAGATTAGAAAGAACAAAAAAATCAAATGTGTATCCCCTTGTTTTCTTTCCAATTACGCTCGTGTCCATAAGTACTTAACGTTCATTTGGGTGGTGGTGAATGGACGACATCTAACTTGATAAGCGTAATTGTTAAAAAAAGCTACAAGTAATATTGCAAAAAGGTAGGGATATAAAGAAATAATATTATAAAACTTTGAAAGCTTATCATGAAAGAGAGAATATACATGTATGAATTGATAAATACATACTCGATAATTGACTTGGACATTTTAAGTGATTATTGTGGATATAAACTCACATAAATACATAAACAAATTAGGAGAATGCTTAGCATAACTCGATTATGCAACAAATAATTTAGATATTTATTGTAATATCTTTCAATAAACATATAATAACAAATATTATTAGTTGCAAATTTATCTTTTGTTGTAATTCACAATAAATGTTATATTCAAGTGCTAAAGTTTTATATAATGACGATTATCCATTGACTATTAATATCTTACAGTAACTTTTACAAATTACCCAGAAGAAAAATTAATAGATAACTATGTTATACAATTCATTGCGCATGGCATAGTAACGATTACGATTTACATTGCAAAATCGAAGAGCCCATGAATGTATAACGTATATTGTTATAATTGAACTGAAAAATACAACAAATACATATTAAATCATTTGTTACCGTGAACTAACTTTGTTGTAGTGTGTGCTAGCAAGTAATCAAACAACTGTGGTATTTGACATAAAAATCCCTAAAAATCAATGTTTAGCCCTTCCATTAAATATAATTAATATATACGTTCATGTTGCAATTAAAGTTGAGCAAGTGAGTAGATGCCTCTTTGTCAAATACTAGCTCTCTCATGCAGTGTTCTTATTAAGCATAAAAATATACCATTACGAACCTAAACTAGTGGCAAGTAGTATACTTCTTGAGATTGAGAAGATTTGTTTGCTTCCTCTATCTTTTGTGGAAGCTCGTGAAGATCAGAAAGAAAACCATGCTTTAGTCGTTGCTTTCTTCCTCGAAAGAACGCAGTAAACATAAGATAAGGGGTAGTCAGGTGCGAAGCAATTGCTTGTGGGAGAGGGAAGCAAAAAGATGGGTTGTTCTGTTCGCCGGGCACCCGTTCACTTGCAACTTGGAGAGTATATACTAAAGTATGTAAGTACGGACAACATTTCTTTTTAGTAAATAACTTTAAGAAAAATGCGATATAATCAAGAGAAAGACAAGAGGATCAGTTTCAGTCGATTATTGCATTTCGAAAGTACCTGTAATTGTTGGGTGAATAGAAGAACAAAAGCATGCATGAAACGATTCCTTTATATGATTATGAGAAGTGAAGTGCAAGAGATTACATGCATGGTTCGATGTCTTAGCCGCGCATGGAAGGGCACAAACAACAGAAAGGATGGGATAGAGAAAATGGTAGTAAGCAAGCTTCTTGGGATAATGAAGAAGTTCGAAGTCAGTTCAAAACTAGAGTTTGATAATAATGTTCAATAGTGTAATAAGAATTTATAAATATGAGAAATGATTTAAACATGAAATAATACAAAGATCACTTATAATTACCATAATTTCATCAACCAAAAACTTCTTAGTGTGTATTATTGGGAACAGATTCCCTGTATAGATCGAATCGTGGAAAATTACCAAAGTTAATAAGCGGATCCTGCACGATATATAAACTATGAGAAATTATCTCAACTAAAGAAAATCAACCACAGATGCACATAGAATTTTAACATGAAAAACCCTCAGTGTGAGGGGAAAAACCTCTAGGTGATCACAACCCAAAACTAAGTACTATAATCAAAGTAATCTCCTATGAGGGGCTTACAAAAGGTCGACCTTCTATACGTCGCTACAAATCACCAAACAATGGAGAATACTCGAGAGGAGAAATATCACACAATGGCAAATCGGTCGCTAAACTATCGGGGAAAATGCCGGAGAAGAACTGCTCCAAAGGTTACTCCCTCCAAACTTCACGTCAATACGAATCTTCTTTCTTCTTCCTCTCTCTCTCTCTCTCTCTCTCTCTCTCTTGTTTCTTTCTTGTTCTAGGAGATCTTGTGTTCATGTCCTCTATTTATACTCAATGGAGATGAGCAAATAAGGAAACATGATTCCTACTTCTGATAGGATTAGGAGTCATCATTTCCTAGTCCTAAAAGGTAAATGATCTCCTTCTCCAATTAGTAATTGATTTTTCCTTTTCCAAATAGGACTACTAATTAGGGATGAAAACTGATACGGATATATCCGAATATCCGCTTACCGTATTCGAAAAATTACCGGATACGAATATCCGTATCCGAATATTAATCGAATACGGATTGGATATGGATTATAAAAATTTTCCGGATACGGATATGGTAATGGCTTGAATATCCGGATTCGGATCCGGATATCCAAATACAATATTTGATATTTTTTTATATATTAGTTAATTTAATATAAGCCACAAACCCATGGTATTATAGTAGTCTTATACATTATATAATACAATATGTTAATGATATTAATAAACTTCTGTTTATTTGGGGATGGGCACGAACAACAGTTACGAAATCCTATCTTCTTTTTGCTTCCGGTCAAGAACACGTGTCACCTCAATGCTCCCTTTTGTCATGATGCAACTTGTTTATATTTCATTGCTATTTTTTTTAAATAGCAATGAACTTTGATAAAAAAATTCAATTCGTATTCTTATATAGTATTTATTCTATCCATATTCGGATTCCATGTTTATTGGATCCATATTTTGATTTCACTATTTATTCGTTTCATATTTGGATTAGCTCTTTACTCGATCCATATACGGATCCGCTCTTTGTTCGATTCATATTCGGATTCGATATATATCCGATTTGGATTCGTATCCGTATTTTTACGGATATGCTTTCTTAATGCATATCCGAATCATATTTGGATCCGTATTCGTATTCGATAGAGATGAAGCGAATATGGATATGGAAATAGGCATATCCGGTCCGTATCCGATCCGTTTTCATCCCTACTACTAATGTCATTTATATATGGAGTAAGTTCCCACAACGAGGGAAACCCATCTAACATGTACAAATATGAAATTATTAAATATATACATATATGAAGTCGAACTTGAATTTTTGCCAAACGAATATATACACGTTCGTGTACCCAATAAGCTATCAAAGATAATTTGAAGTTCATTTTCAGTTTACTTAGAAGCAAACGAATATTATGCAAAGAATAAAAAATAATCGAATAGGACCATATTCAATTTGATTAACAACTCTAGTTACAAACCCATCGTGTTAATTTATATAGATCATGTCCTCATTTCGATGAGAAAAAAAAGAATAATTTCCTGATCGGGGACGGAGACAAGGGGGGCGGGAGGGGGGCTTGACCCCCCGTCTCCCATTAATTCTCTACATATATATTATATTACTATAATAAGAATATGATTTATATATAAACAGTTAACTAGATTTAATGGAGCTGCCCCATGGCTGCCCCGCTCCCTATTTCGGCATGTTTTTTATTTTTTTTGAAAAATAAAACCATGTATATTCATCCCTATATCCCTCCTATATACCATTCGAATTTCGTCAGAAACAGAAACTCCTAAGGCCTCCATCGAGATGGTGTCGATTTAAAAAATCTTGTTACAGTTAAAAAATGATCGTTTAGATGGAGGCCATATGAGTCTCTGTTTCTGATGAAATTCGAATGGCATATAGGAGGGATATAGGGATGAATATACATGGCGATATTTTTTGAAAAAAATAAAAAAAACGCCCTAAATGGCGCGGGGCAGCCATGTTGGCTACCCTAAGGGGGTAGCCCCATTAACCTCAAATAATAATAAGTTGTATATAATGCCCCCCACCTTCCATTTAAAAGGTGTATAGATATGGATATATCCGTATTTATTCCGCCAACGTGTCCATATTATACAATTTTGACATCCGTATCAGCATCTATTTTCAAATGGATATAGATACCGATGTCGTATCCATATCAACAAAAATCTATATTCGTATCCATATACCAATTTTTATATATAAATATAGTTGTACATTTATTTTTAACTTTAGATAACATAATTGTATATCTTCTTTTGTCATATTTGATATAATTGTTATGATATAAGCACTTTTAGAATTTTTATCATTTGTATTCCATCCAATACATGTATATTTAACCTGTTATATAGAGTATTTATAATATTATTCTTATATGATCAATATCCATTTTTTACGGTTATGGTAATATTTTTTTTCATCTGTCAATATCTTTATGTGCATCATGTTCGTATTTAAAAACTTATTATAAGGATGTGGGAACACATATATCCATATCTATATCTGTATGTCAACATCCCTAATCCCTTCCATCTCCCAATAAAAAATCGTAATATGACATGAATGCAATAATCTAATGATCAACATTTCTAAGTTTTATGTACTACATGTTAGACATAACACCAACAACAAATAACTATATAGTTATTTTTTAAAATTTATCACATAACGTCCTTTTTTAAATTGTTAATGACATGTATTATTTTCGTTGTGAAATGATCTTTTTTGAGCTATAATTTAAATGTTGAGGGTTAGTGTGTGATAAAGTACAAATATGAGAGTGTAAACAATTGAGATGGAATACATAAATATAAAAAATCCAAATCAATTGGATACAATCCGTAATCTGATGGATTGGATTGGTCTGGATTCAGATATTTGATGGATCGGGTTGAATTGAGAAAAGTTAAAATCCGTTAAGGCTAGATTGGACATGGATTAAGCTAAAATTCGATCCAATTCAATCCATATGCACTCCTAATATGCAATATTATACGAAATTGGTACATATATATCTCCTTTACATTCCTACATTAGGAGCGATATAATATTACTTTTTAAAAATCTTAATTTTAATGATATAACTTAACATTATGTTAACGAAAGTGTATTTTGATTTGAAGAATTTTGTAACGATCTTTTTGTCCATACAATATTTATTGGGATATTTATGTGAAAATATAAGTTTACAAGGGTATCTTTGTGAAATACACTTGTAAACACATTTTAATAATTACAATGAGAAATAGTAACAAAGATGAATTATATATAGTCTCAATAATTTGACCCCCGAACAGAAATTCCTAGCTTCGTCCCTCTTACTGATAATTATAGTCGTTTCTTCCAACTGCATATCAAAATCAACATTCCTTACTCGTTAAAAAGGCCAAAAAAAATTATGTAGAATGGTTGACAATTGGGCCCATTGCTCCAAATGACATTGAAATGGCTGAGAATTAAAAAGATTCAACGAAGTTTGACCACTGTATGCCTCATGCATCTTTTAATGGCAGACACAATAAATCGAAGACAAGCAACACATTAGTCAAGGTTAAGCTAAGAGTCATAAAGATCTCCAAGAGTCCCTAAAAATATGCCACAATCATCCATCGGCAACTGTATGATTCTCCATAGAGGTAGATGGTGTATTTAGTGTCTATCTCCACAAAGATTCTATGTCTGTCTCCACCAGACAGAGTCAACCAACCCCTCTTGTCTTGATGCACCGAACAAAAGAAGCATATGTATAGAAGATGATGATGTGGAGATCACCATGATCAGAGGGGGCTCTCTTTTTGTGATGATAGATAGTAGAACCAATGGCCTATGGACAATCATACAAAAGTCTGCACTGGATTCTGCGACCATTTCTAGTGGATACTCACCCGTGCACATCTCCACTCTCCTCGTTATATAAAACAACCACATCTACAATGTCTAAATGAAACCACAAAGACAAAGGCCACTGCGAGTTTTTTCCGAGACCGGTCACAACCATGTCCGTAATTCCTGCTCAGGACAAAGCAGGATGGCATTTCCCAGGCAAACAGTTCGCCGATCGAAGAACCGTTCGCCGATCAATCCACTACCCGCCAGTTCAACGCTCCCTCCCCAGGCGCGCGCTTCTGCCCGAGGAGTAACGCTCCCTCCCGAGGCACGTGCCTCTGTCTGAGGAGTAACGTGCTTGCTCACGTGCTCGGGATTCCTGGAAACTATCAGTCAACGAACAGTTCGCCGATCGGCAAACAGTTCGCCGATTGAAGCCCTCACCCGCGCCTATAAAATCCGACCCTCCCTTTCGTTCCTCACACAATCCTCGCACATTTCTCCCTCTCACACATTCCTCCTTCTTGCATTCCCCTCTCTTCTGCAAGGTCTCTCTCCCCAATTAAGGTATGATTTAATTTTTTACATTTTGTGATTTAAATATTAATAATATCATGTAAAGACTCGGTCTATTTTAAATTTGCGATTTAGGAAATAATATGTGTTCTTCCTTTTTATGATCATCACCTTGTTAGCAAGATTGTAATCCTCATCACACCTATCAAATGAACATCCTCTTTTTAAAATGTAATTAAAGTCCATGTACATATTGTTTCCTTTGCATTGGTTGTGACAATAGAATTAAGTCATGCCTAATCGAGCTTGTCGAGCCCATTCGAGTTTGAGCCTGATCGTGAACCTGATCAAGCATGGTGCCTTCGTATTCCCAAATAAACTGTTGTTTACATTAGGCATATCAACCAAATTATGGAGCTCACGACCACTTCACTAATATGGATAATATGTCCAACAATCACTAACATTAAAACTAACAAGTTTTTATCTAGGATTAATTTAACCTAGAATTAACTCAGTATTTTTAAATTATTTATTAATTCTCATTCAATTAGATTAATTAATTATTATTATTATTATTAAAATATAAAATGTTAATTATTAATAATTATTATTAAAGTAATTTAATTAAATAATATGGCTCCATTATTATTTATTATTTTGTTAACTGAAAGGAATTATCTTGTAATTAATTAAAAATATTGACTTCTCGCTTTAATTAAAATTTACATAATTAACATGGATTTATGAATTATTTTAACATTAAAATAAATTATTAATTATTAGTTTTTAATTAAACAATTTCTTTAAAACATTTAATTAATTATTAAGAATTAATTATAATCTAAAATTTTAATTAAATCTCGTATTTTAATTATTAATTACTACTTTATTACATTATTAAGTCTTTAATAATTATACGTTATTAAATTATTAATTAGTAATTATAATTGAAATAATTAATATAACTTTAACTTAAATTACTAATATTTTAGTTAAATAATTTAACATATAATTAAAGTATTAACTATTAATTTAAAATTAAGTATTTTAATTAAATCCGTCAACTAATTTATTAAGGATTGAGAATTATTAAATTAAATTATGAAATTATTATAAATTTTTAGTTATCAATTATTAATTAAAAATTATAATTGAAATACTTAGTAAGACTTTATTCTAAACTGTTGATATTTCAATTAAATAATTTAATTAAATCTCATGGTTCTATTATTATTTATTATTTTGTTAACTGAAATAAATTATAATTGAAATACTTAGTAAGACTTTATTCTAAATTGTTGACAATTTGATATACGACCTCACATCCCAGATCAAATGCCTCTGATAGTTTTTACGAATCGTCGCTCTCGTCAACGGGACAACGATCCTATTGATTGGGTCGATCGACTCTGAGAACAGATCATTTGGTGGAATCAATGTCGTCAAACCGTAGTGATGGAAAGACCTTTGGTTGAATTCGACGAGTAGTTGATGCAAACATACATGCAGTGGTATTGGAACATTACATGGCGATTGATACATACTTTAATACCGTCACCGCGCTTTACATACGAATCTTACACTCCTAGGCTTAGACCAGGGTAAGTGTGTAACTTTTTTTCTTTAATTCTGGGAAAACAACATGTCATATATGAAGTACTTTCAGGTGCAGAGTGTATATGAAGCTCATGGGATTCTGAAGCACTACGAACGGAGCTCGGAATTGCGGAATGTAATTGGCTTACTTGACTCCGCACTACACATTTTCGAATTGGAGGATCAAATGAGTCAGTACAATCCGAGGTACTCTTACTCCACTAAGCCTTCCGCTGTCCTGTTCCATGCCCCTGAACCCCAACGGTAACCTAACGCTGCTGCTCAAACTTATGCTTTTCACGTACAACAACCGTATACTATCGGTAGAAATGTTGACGAAGTGAGACGATCTCAGACCCAATTTACGCAACCTTCACCAACTTGTGATTTTGAGGTCTAAACCCTAACATGCCCCCCAATGTAGAGATTCACACCATTCTTAACCAATAATTTTATTCCACATCAATCAATTGGATTCTCCTATTAAGCAGATTCCAGCCTTGTGCCTCCATTCCGGAATCTCCAAGGCACGCCTATACTGTAGCAACTTGCACCGCAGCTAGAGCAACCACCACCAGAGCATTGTCAATGACCTCCACAGATTGATAGAGCCTCATCAGTTAGGGATACATCACCCCAACCACCGCCAGAATCAACTGAAGAGAGTGGGGATGGTACTGGTGTTGGTAGTCGGGGCCGTAGGGTTAATGTATCATCAATCATACGTCGGGTACGTAGAATTTTTAATTCATAATAATTTGTATCAACAATCTCATTTTATTTAGTAGAATAACGACATTATGATCATTTACGTTGATTTTGGTATAATGTCAAGCATGCTTCCATATTAAAAATAAAATAGCATAGAAATAGTAAAATCCATATACTTGAAAAATGTATTACCATGGGTCATATTATGCTTGCATACAATCTCAAATGTAAATTGTTGGCGTGACGTAAATCCGTAAGTACTCTTCATGTTGTTACATTTCAATTTCATATTGGGTGCAATTATTTACTAACTTAGGATAACTCTGTTTTATTACATTTCTAATGCTATTGTATTATTGTAGGTTATGACGAAAACTAGATTCACAAAGCGTAAGTCGGTGCGTCTTCCAGCAAACCGATTCCTAGCGGTTCGTTCACCGTCAGAGCTCATGTCTCACATCATGCTCCACTTGCTTCACCACAACCATTGCAAGGTGGAGATTCTGTAGTCCCACGAGTGGTTTTCTCCACAACTCAAAGATGGAACTTGATCCTCACAACCTATCAGATGCTCCTACGGAGTATCCATTAGAGGATAGATCATTACCTCAACCACTTCAGTCGATTGACTCCGTTCACAGCCTACTCTCCACAGTCAATGCCTCCACCTATGGTTGAGAGTTCTCGGAGCGAGACCTTCCCGCTCACGGACATGTACGATGAGGAGGAGGATCTGTTCGCTGACTTAGCAGATTTGCATTACATAATTGCACTGAAGTACGCGCGTCTGAGCGTACTTCGAGGACGAATCCAATCGAAGAGATGATTAATAGCATCTACGTACTGTACTTTTTTTAAGTCATGTTTATCTAATGTAATGTTAGATGTGATCTTTTTACTTCGCATTTGTAACAATGGATTCTTAAATTGGAATGTGAAGTGGAGATGTTGAACGGTAGATTATCTTTGTACTCCCATGAAGTTGGCATGTGATTACGAACTAATGTAGGTGGGCAATATACATAATATAATTCTATTTTATACATTTATTCCTCTTAATAATATATATAATATATTTTTATAAAATGCTAGTATATATTGACATATTAATCTCTTTTTTATTTAATATTTAAGAAAAAGCGAAAATGGAATAATATACATAACATATAATGGTTTTTTTGTTTCATTATGGAGTATAATTTATTAATAAAGTAAGTATTAGTCAACAGGGTGCCAAACTGCAAACCATTCGCCGATCGGCGAGTGGTTTATCGACTGCATTAACTGTTAATGATTGGTTAGCATTAAGCATGCTCGGATGGGGGATTTGGGGTTGATCGATGAACGGTTCGTAGATCGGCAAACTGCTTGCTAAATCGTACCTTAGCTAGGAATACCATCCTGTCATGCCCTGAGCGGGAATTACGGACAGGGTTGTGCCCTATCCGGGAAAAACTCGGCCATTGACATAAACACATCACAACGATCGACGACATAGAAGTTTTTGGGATAATGGCCTCAAAGGTGGATCTGGACATAGAATCGTGACAGGACATGTTTGGTAATTGGGTTGGGTTGGGTTGGGTAGAGTTGGGGTATCCTCCTGTGAATAGTAGTTGTTTGGATGGTTATGAGGATTGAGGGAGGATTGGAATAGGAAATGCGATGTGATGTCACCTTGATTTGTGATTGATTTCCAACCCAAGAATACAAAGGGGTACACCGGGTTACCCCGAGGTAACACGGTGACCAAATGGACCTTAGGATCCTCAAAGCTCTCGATGGGCAAGGTGGAGTATCCAAGAATTTTTTAGGAGAAACGTGTTGCTAAGTCACCCGCTCTTAGTCCCAAATTCCATATATTCGTACCCTTAAAGTATCGACGATGTTTTCGATGTTTGCGAGAAGGTCAATTAATAAACTTTTGAAAAGAAAACATTCGAGGACATTTTTAAATAAATATTACAATATTCTTACTTAATTAAATAGGCAAGAGATTTTCAAATTTAAAAAAAACACCACCTATTGGCACCCCAGGTGCCGATTTGGGGTGGAGTGTCCAAATCGGCACCTCAAGTGCCTATTTGGGCTCAACCCATTTGCCTATTTTTCATTTCCCTCCCTCTATCCCTTAAATTTAAATTTAAACCCTACTATAATGAGGGAAAAAACTTAGTTCAGATAATACTCGTGTATATATATAGTGCTGATATAAAAAAATCCTAAACCAGCTACGTATTTAATTATTAAAATTATTTGAATAATTATTTTTAAAATTTTGTCATAAAACTTAATTACTTCCATGACCTCCTTTCCATGTGCATGATAATATTTATTAATATCGTAATTTCATAAATATTTCTCATGAACAAATTCTTCCCATTCTAAGAATGATAAGAATCCTTGGGAAATAACATAGTATAATCTGATTTATCTAGATAGAAGTGTATTCTTCTAAAATGGGTACTAAAATTTCACATGACATCTCATAAAGTTCTCTGTATCTTGTAATTTAAATAATCAATAGAAGTTAAATATGAAGACATTCACCATGACATATTAATAACTTCAACATTCCATACTATAACTTCTATCAATTTAGAAGAAATATAGATATTTTACTAAAATCATAGAATAATTACAATTTTCATGAAATATAATTTAAATTAGTTTACAATATTCTATCATATCCATTTCCTTATAATTCCTTTTAGACCTCCTTCTGCACCACCTCTTTTGTCATCTCCTTTGGCATTGTGCCCCGTCTTTTATGACTATCTTCACGTGTTGTTCTTTTTGCCTTCTTCTTGATACTTAATTCTGAATGTGTTAGTACATGCCCATGAAGATGCAATGTAGCTGAGGACTTCCTCGGAAGTTCAGCTAGTTGAGTAACTTGTTCTGTCTGTATAGGCTCATTGGTCTGCGAGGCAGCTCTGAAGGTTATTGTGGTATCATCATTGGAACACCAAGGAATTGTCTCTCCAACTCAGTTCTCTCAGCTTGGCAAACCATGGCAAATATCTCAGCTTGAAGACCTTCTGAATTGTATTTAGTTGGTTGTGTGAGATGAGAAGGCTTAGAGCCAAATTGACTTGAAGGACCAGCTTATAACGGTCATGCAAATTGATTGACTCAAAGCTACAATATATCCTATAAGTATGAAATAATTATGTTCTATTAATAAAATATTAAAAGATACTAAATTGAATTATCGAAAAAAATTATATATAGAAATTAATCCAACCTGAAGTCCCAAAAGATGGTTGCTCTTGTGACAACCCTTGTCCGCTAACTTCCTCATAATGCCTACTTATAAGATTTGGGTTATGTTCAATACTGTAAAAAAGTAAAAACTAAATTGAATTATTGTGTAAATAAAACATAATGCATACATGAAGTTCCAAAAGATGGTTGCTCTTGTAACAATCCTTGTCCGCTAAGTCTCTCATAGTGCATACATATAAGATTTGGGTTATGTTCAATATTGTAAAAAACTAAAAACTAAATTGAATTATTGTGATAATAAAACATAGTGTATACTCGAAGTCTCAAATATTGGTTGTTGCTGTTGTTGTTGAGATCCTTGTCTGGTGAATCCTACATACGGCATACCTAAAATATTTTGATTATAATCAACATAAAAAATATGTATCTCACGTATAAATGCTTTCCATTAATACTTAAATCAAGCCGACAAAATCTAAATGCCCACGGCATGGGCCAAATTCAATAAAGAGTCTCTTAAAATGTACCTGCATCGTGGTTTCACCTTATTTTGTTTGAATGCTATGTATACGTTCCAAGATTGTGTCGTTCTAAAGCACAAACGAATATCCGAATATTACGATAAGAGACATCCTCATTCTCATAAATAATATCCATTTCACGTCTCCTTGCATTCCAAGCTTTCATATAATTAATCTCCGTCTGCAACTCATCTTTTATTTTATACATAATTGCACCAGGAGTCATACTAACTTGTGTTGTAGATGGGGATAGTATGTATTGTGCTACGAATACCGGTGCACATCGGCGATGTTTGAGTAATAGCACATGGTTCCTGTATGTGTGCATTTCTCTATATCGGAAAACATACCATTCGCCGCGTGATTTCCTCTCAGATGCATGTAAACGAAACCCGCAATCATTATAAATATATACAATAGTCATGATTTGCATGTTTAAGGCTTTGGGCATATATTGGGCATGATTTTCCATACTCCATTTGTGAAGGTCATTTTTCAAATGCTTCTTTAACTTGTAGCTCCTACAAACCAGAAATCTAATCCAAAATCATCAGTAGGAGCACCTTGTCTCTCTACGAATGCAACATCTTCTGCATATGCAATTTCATGGTCAAATACATTAGCAACTCTCCCATCGGTACTTCAACAACATCCTCATTATTGACACGGTAAGAATGACCTCTTATCTTCATTGTCTAAGGCCATTCCTAGTGAACCAAATCCGAAATCATGACATTTGTAAATATTCACGTTTTCCTCATCAGATGAATCACATTCATTTGCAATTTCACCACTATCTTCTTCGGATATTTATGTCGATAAATCAATATCGTGGTTAAATTGTGAGGGTCCATCGATATTCTCAACCACCAAATCATGTGTTGGCCTGATTAAATTATATATTTATTATTTTAGAGCTATTGAGAACATGATTATTACTTAATTTAAATTTGATCATATTACCTCGACGATTTCCTGACAAAGAGGGGCAGCTTCTATGAAAAGGTGAATGAATCTTACTTTATCGATTGAATCCATCATCACCAAAGTGGATTCATCATATCATGAATTGGTACTAGATAAAATGTTGATCCTTCATATAATCAGTTACATGTCAATGTTATGATGTATCGATCGAGTCGAATACTGATGGCTTTGTAAACTCAACCCAACATATCAAAATGAGTTATCTGATGTGGGAATATAACCATATACTCCTATCCCCCAATATAGCCCGTGTGATCATCGAACACATTCATCGCTCCATCCCAATAAACATGAATATTGTTGGATTCCATATCTAAGGATAAATTACATGGATTGATTATTAGTTATAATTTATGAATAAAAGAACATTATCAATACATTTCGACAGATGAATCACATAGATGAATATCCAATCTAATATATTTTAGAAATTATAAAATTAAATTTTTTAAAATATTTGATTGTAAGTATTTTTAAATTTTCAATTATTTAGAATACAATAGTATGTGTTTAGATCCGAAAGAGTTGGATAGTTATTCTAATATTAAAATACTTTACTATTTTTTATTTTTCAATTATTTTTTATACATCCATATGATAGAAATGAATTTTCCATCTAATATGTAATTTAATAAAATTAATTAATTTTTAAAAAATACATAACTATTTTTAATTTTTCATTTATTCAGAATACATTCACAGAGATGAAAAATTAATTTAATACAAAATTTAATAAATGAAATTAAAATAATTCTTAAGATATGTAACATTTTTATTTTTAATAATTAATTTAATTTCATGTAATTTAATAAAATTAAAATTAATTTTTAAAAATACATAACTATTTTTAGATTTTCAATTATTTAGAATACATTCACACAGATGAAAAATTAATTTAATATGTAATTTGATATATGAAATTAAAATTATTCTTAAAATACATAAATATTTTTAATTTTTCAATTAATAGTTTAGTCTAATATGTAATTTATTTTATGAAATTAAAATTAACTTTTAAAATATATAACTATTTTAAAATTTTCAATTATTTAGAATACAATCACAAAGATGAAAAATTAATTTAATAAGTAGTTTAATTAATCAAACTAAAATTATTCTCAAAAAATGTAACCATTTTTTTATTTTTTAGTAATTAATTTAATTTAATATGTAATTTAAATTATGAAAATATTTTTTTAAAAAAAATACCTGACTATTTTCAAATTTTCGTTTATTTGAATTACATTTACAGAGATGAATAATTAATCTAATATGTAATTTAATTTATGAAATGAATATGTGAATATTTAAAGATAAATAGTCAAATTATTATGAATAAAAGTGCTTTATTTTAACATTAAAATGTTTAAAGACACAAAATGTAATAAATATTCAAATAGCTGCAGAAATTATTTATCTAAATCGACAAATCTCAGTAATAACTATAATTGAAATTATATATTGACAAATTTAAAGTTACATGGAATGAAGATTGTCTTTAAAGAGAGAGAATATATCCAAAAATATAATAACTAAATATCTGCAAAATAATATTTCCTCTATTGATAAAAAAACATGCAAAAAAATTGTAACGGAGAAAAAGAAAGTTCTCGATTCGCTCTTACTTGAATAGTAGTAGCGTAAGACCGATTAAAGAAGAGTAATTTGAGAGAAATAAAGAAGAAATAAGGTTATTGAGATGAAGAAATGAGATGATGGAGAGGAAGAAATGAGAGGACGAAGAGACAGAAGTGAGGAGGAAATGGGGGGAGGGTTGTATTTATAAGGGGATTTGGGAGGGTCGTTATGGCAATGGGTATCCTTTTTTTAATCCGAAAACCTTCTGCCTATTTAATTACTCAAAAATATTTTAATAATTATTTATAAAATGTCCAACATTCGATGTCTTTGCCAAAACCCTAAAAACAACCTCCACCGATATAACACCTAAAGCACATGGCGCCATCAAGACTAATCAAGCGAAGGAGATCTCCATCTCCAACTGGAAACCACAAAGACTGGAGTGCTACATCGGCACCACTGGAGACAAAACTCCCCTCATGGGTTTTCCCTTCAAAGATTATCGATGAGATGAGGAGGAGCATACCCGAACACCTTTTACAAGAATGGTGCAACAAAAAGCTGATATTCAGAGCAAGACAATAATGTCATTCTGGAAATTTGATATATGTGGCGAAGCTAAAACTCTGCGAAATAAATTTCATGTATCCTTGATAGTTGAATTCTCAAAAGAAATAACATCCCTCAAATCGACAAGGGAGACCCTGGAACTCGAAGTATCTAAAGCAGCATTTGGAAGGAGTTGGAAAGTATCAAATTTCCAACTAGTAGCTGAACCCGACTCGCATGAAACATTTGATAATCTTGCCCATACATCCATTCATGTGATCAACGGAATATCCATAACTTCTCGTGAGTATGGTGAAGCAGGTCGACAAGCTAATTGATTATGAGTGCCCACCACTAGAACAAGATCGTGATGGCGCGTCTTGTTAAAGGGAATAAATGAGATGCATTACTATTAACCCTAGAGCTCTCTTATATAGGAGAAAAGCTCTATGGGTAATTTACATAAAGAGGACAAACAAAACCTACATAATAAAGTTACTCTAACACTCCCCCTCAAGCTGGAGCATATATATCCAACATGCTCAGCTTGGAACAACAAAGATGAAATGGACCCCTAGCAAGGGCCTTGGTGAACATGTCTGCAATCTGCTCTCCTGATGATACATGAGAGGTTGAAATAACCCTTTTTGAATTAAGTCCCGTGTATAATGGCAATCCACTTCAATGTGCTTCGTCCTCTCATGGAAGGCTGGATTATTGGCTATGAACAAGGCTGCTTGATTATCACATTTCAGATGCATGGGAAGAGGAACATCAATAGTTAAATCAGTTAAAACGGATTTAACCCACATCATCTCAGCACTACCTTGGGCCATTGCCCTATATTCTGACTCTGCACTAGATCGAGCCACTACAGTTTGCTTCTTACTCTTCCAAGCTACTGGTGAGCTGCCAACAAATACAATAAAGCCTGAAGTTGACTTTCTATCATTAGGACACCCGGCATAGTCTGCATCAGCATAACCTGTGACGGATAACGAGGTATCTCTTCTAAACAAAAGACCAGTACCTGGAGACGACTTCGGATATCTCAAGATCATAAAAACAGCATTCATGTGAGCCTGCCTGGATTGCTCCATGAATGCTTACCCTATTAACTGCAAAGGCTATATCCGGTCGGGTAATAGTGACATACAAGAGCTTTCCCACTAGCTCTCTATATCGTCTCTTGTCTACCTCCTCAGAGTCATCATCATAAAGTTTGACATTAGAATCCATAGGAGTAGCCGTTGGTCTACATCCTGCCATACCTATCTCAAATAAGAGATCCGTAACATACTTCTTTTGTGTCATTACCATGCCTTGCTTGTTCCGTGCAAACTCTAGCCCCAAAAAATAGCGAAGTGTACCCAAGTCCTTCATAACGAACTGCTCGCCAAGGAACTCCTTGGCTGCTTGAATGCCATGCTCATTATTGCCTGTAATAACAATATCATCAACATACACTAAGATGATCACAGTACCTCGCTGATCTCTCTTTATAAGGAGAGTATGATCTGCTGTAGATCTGACGAAGCCCTTTTGTTCAATCAACTCCGAGAGCTTCTGAAACCAAGCCCGTGGACTCTGCTTCAGGCCATATATGGCCTTATGGAGATGGCACACCATACTGGACTCCCCCTCAGCAGCAAACCCTGGTGGTTGCTGCATATAAACCTCTTCCTGCAAGTCACCATACAAGAAGGCGTTCATGACATCAAGCTGAAATAGGGGCCAGTCTCGGACAACAGCAACTGCAATGAGAATCCGTAAGGTAGAATGACGGGCTACTGGAGAAAACGTCTCCTGATAGTCCACCCCATATGTTTGGGTGAACCCACGAGCAACCAACCTGGCTTTGTATCTATCAACCGTCCCATCTGCCCGATGCTTAACAGTAAAAACCCATTTGCTTCCGACAATGGACGCACCTGGTGGAGGATGCACAACACTCCACGTACCACGTGACTGCAACGCCGCCATTTCCTCTTCCATAGCTAAACGCCACGGGCTGCTCTGTAGGGCCTCCTGATAAGACCGTGGGATGTGTACTGCCGATAACCCAACAACAAACTTGCGAAAGTCCGGGGACAAACGCTCCAACGACGCTTGAGAGCAAAAATCCATCCCATATTTGGGATTCATCGTCCGAGCACGCTTCTGCCGTCTATGAGCAATAGGTATATGTAGGTCATCGACTGGAGGAGTGACAGTATCATCAGTACCCTTTTCATCCATCTGCGCATTCAAATCACCTGTACCATCAGTAGAACTCAAATGATCAGTACATACCTCGGGCGTGCTGGATGATGGAGGAGGCACATGAGCAGAAGGTCGTCGCTGATAGACCTGAGGAAAATAAATAATAGCTGGTGGTGGCGGTGGTGGTGGTGGTGGTGTAAACTGTGGTGGTGGTGGAGTAGACTGTGGTGGTGGTGGTGGAGTAGACTGTGGTGGTAGATTAGAGCATGGAACAGATGGAGGTGGAGGCGGCACATAGATGTCATCTCCTTCCTCTGAGTGAGTGAGTCTGTCACCTGTAGGAGAAAAATACATAATGGATTCAAAAAAGGTGACATCTGCACTGACGTAGTACCTTCGTTTAACTGGATCAAAACACCGATATCCCTTCTGGGTTTTGGAATAACCCACAAAAACACATTTGACAGCTCTGGGAGAGAGCTTGTAAAGACCAGGAGAAAAACAATGAACAAATGCAACAGACCCAAAAACACGCGGTGTTAGGGAGAAAAGATCCTTCTCGGGAAACGCAGTCAAGAACGGAATCTTCTCCCCTAACACTGTCGAAGGCATACGATTAAGAAGATAACATGCAGTGAGAACCGCATCCCCCCAATAGGAGTGAGGGGCACGGCTCTGAATCAAAAGGGTTCTGGTCATATCCAACAAATGATGATGCTTTCGTTCAGCCACCCCATTCTGTTGGGAGGTATAAGCACACGACGTCTGATGCACAATCCCATGAGACATAAGAAATTTGGACAATTGGGTACTGCACAACTCTAGAGCATTGTCAGACCGTATGTACTTCACTTTAGCAGAGACAATATTTTTTATTTCAATAAGAAAAGACTGAATAAAATGACCAGCATCAGATTTATTTTTAAGAAGAAAGACCCAAGAAAGTCTAGAGAAATCATCGACAGCAACAAGATAAAACCTGTGCCCTTGAAGATCAGGGACACGACTGGGACCCCAAATATCAAAATGTAGCAGCTCAAAAAGACCATGGTGACTTGGACCTATACGACTCGGAAAAGACGACCTGTGATGTTTGCCAAGTTGGCATGCCTCACACTGAAAATTAGACTTGGGAGAAATCTGTGGAAGAATATG
This sequence comes from Ottelia alismoides, assembly GCA_037367405.1. Taxonomy (NCBI): domain Eukaryota; kingdom Viridiplantae; phylum Streptophyta; class Magnoliopsida; order Alismatales; family Hydrocharitaceae; genus Ottelia; species Ottelia alismoides. Next base: position 118,897 of record JAZKJV010001853.1, on the reverse strand, counting down.
GACCATCTTTTGCAACGGAAGATGGCCAAATCGAAGATGCCAAGTGTAGGGTGACACTGACCCAGCCCTCATAGAAGAGATACCAGCATAAGGAGATTGCACCAGTCGATAAAGACCCCCTTGCTCATGGCCAGTCCCAATCACTCTGCCCGTTAATATGTCCTGAAACACAAGAGTAGATGGGTCGCGGCAATGTAAATCTTTGGTGAGTTGACTAATAGATAGCAAATTCATCGAGAACTTCGGTGCATAGAGAACATTGGACAGTCTCAAGGTAGGAGTCAACTGTACCTCCCCCTGACCAGTAATAGGGGAATATGTATCATCAGCTATCACCACCGATCGTTCAGATTGAGCAGGATGAAAGACACTAAACTGACCTCTGTCACCACAGAGATGGTGTGATGCACCTGAATCCATGATCCATTCTGATAGATCCGCCTTGTAACACGTAGTAAAGGCAATGGGTGTGGAACCTTTGAAGGCACCCACAGATGAAAAATCTACCTTGTTGTCTGACATGACGACAACAGTAACCTGTAACTGGGGTTACAAAATCGGAAGACAATGTCTATTTGTGCATATACTCATACCAGCGGTCACGCGTACAGAGCATGTGAAGCACGGCTAGGGCATATAGTGCAGATCATGTGAACTTGTGAAGCATGGCTGGACAGAACTTGTACTTCAGGCTTTGTACGCAACAGGACTTGTGTACACAGGACTTGCGTGCACAGAAAGCGCACACGCACATGTGACTTCAGACTGGACTTGCGTTACGTCGCCAGAACTTGCGTGCACAGAACTTCTGACTTCTAATCAGGCGATTATGGGTTCGAGTCCCACCGGACGTGCCACAATCTGTGCACAGGAAGGCACGCTGTTATGTGACATCTCAGACCATCGTCACAGGAGGCTAGAGGGCGCAGCACAGGCAAGATGGCGCACAGCAAGAGGGGCAGGCGCACAGGCGCGAGATGGCTATATGGCGCATCGGCGCATAGGCGCACAGGCGCGAGGGACTAGATGGCGCACAGGCGCAAGATGGCACACAGGCGCGTGAGGCGCGAGAGGCGCGAGATGCGCTAGGCGCGAGATGCGTTAGGGTTCCCCAATGCGCGATAGATCGTCCAGGCGAGGGGGTCGCCGCCCGCTGGGAGTTGGGTCACAGCCTTGCACGGAGAGGAGGTGAGTGACACCGGCGATGAAGCGCAGGAACCTTGCACGATCGGAGGGGAGGAGTCGATCTCGAGATAGAAAGAGAGAGAGAGAGAAGGGCGACGAGTGGGGTAGGGTTAGGGTTTCAAGAACTCCGGCCTAGGACCGTCGCTCTGATACCATGTTAAAGGGAATAAATGAGATGCATTACCATTAACCCTAGAGCTCTCTTATATAGGAGAAAAGCTCTATGGGTACTTTACATAAAGAGGACAAACAAAACCTACATAATAAAGTTACTCTAACACGTCTCTTCCATCAAACTCCTGATGGACATACCAGATGTCACAAACATCCCAAGGGTTGTAGATGTTAACATAGTTGATGGCATATTTGAAGTTACATTCCACCTGGTGGAAGATAAAAGATGCATTAAGTTCCTCCACTATGATACAACCCTCATTGAGAACAACCCACCTCCGCTTATAAAATGGAAGAGGAGCTCAATGACATGAAGTTCAAATGGTTTAGAGAAATGCGCAAGGAAAGCCCGATTGTTGAGCTAAACAACCCTGTTTCGACATTTGCCCAGTGGTCTCCTGGAAAAATGGTTAACATTAATGTGTCACATTTTCCCTCACATAGAGCTAGATCCGTGGAAGGAGTATCAACCTTGGAAAAAAAGCAAAGTTAAATCAAGCAATCTCGCTGATGGAGAGCTTGGGAAAAATCATTGATCCATCGATTCTTCGCTACCTTCAAAGCATACCATCCTCTTCATGTAATGTCGAAGAAGCTCGAGATCCACCAACCTTCATTCTCATAGATCCACAAGAATCGACCTTTGAAGGAGAGGCCGACGAGAAAATCCTTTTGTTGACCACGAAAAGCGACAATGACAAAGGTATGTCCTCATTCGTTTCCCCGACAAAAGATTTGCTGCATACATTTAAATCCAAAAGTACAATGGTGCTGCACTTGAAATCAAGTTTTTGAGGTGTAATTAAACCTCATTTCTTGGAACATAAGCGGTTGGGGGAGAGGAAATCACAAATGGAATAGATTAAAATACTTGAGAAAGTTGTGTAACATGAGCATTTGCTTTATGCAAGAAACCATATTGAGAAGCTTACCATTGGGAAACTGGTTAGGAGATTGTGAAGACTTCTGACGTTTGGGGAATTCAAAATAAAAATACATCTTCAGAATTGAGAATATTTCGCTAGATAAGCAATCTTTTCTAAGATTGATAGTTACATCATGGGCTCAATTCCTTACCTCCAGAAATCCATTTCATAGTCGGCCTTCAAAGATCAAACGTCTAAAACCATTGATCAAGACCTGTAAAAGACAGAACATGGGAGATCTCGATAAAGACATCAAAATCTTGGAAGAAAAGATTAACACACTTAAAAGAACAATCAGCGTGGAGGATGATTCAGACATAATAAATCCAAAAGCTCTTTATCAAAATCTCGAAGCCTTAAAATTGGACGAATTCACACTTCGAAAACAAAGAGCGAAATTAAAATACCTCAAGGAGGGACTAGAAAGCACGAAATTCCTTAAAATTCCAGCCTCATCAAAATACAACAAGAACCAAATCACTCGACTTCGGTATGATAGAAGAGTTCTAGCCAGTATTTTTCAAGGATTAAGTAAGGTCATCACCTCCTTCTATCAGAAGCTTATGGAGGATCCCTCACAGGACATGAAGATCATTAAAATACCAACTAACCTAGTGGCCCCCACTACAAATATTGAAGCTCTAATGGCTCCCTTCACGTTAGTTGAAATCGAAGAGATGGTAAAAGTCTTCAAAAATAACAACGTTCCGAGACCGGATGGAGTGAACATTGAATTTACTCAAAAGTTTTGGACGATAATCAAATCAGACATTTTGTAGATGATGAGATGGCTTCAGGATGCTAGATATAAGGAAAGTGATTTGAGACACATCAATAATGCCATTGTGTCATTAATACATTAGAAGGGAGAAACCATGGAGATTGAAAACTGCAAACCAAAAAGTTCGATAAATCTCCATATTAGAATTATCTCTAATGTTATAGCAAATAGATGGCGAACCAGTATTCAAGAATACATTCCACCAACACAATGTGCATTCATTAAAGGAAGATCCACTAAGGATTCTTTCATAGTGACCTCATCAATTTTGGATACATGGACTAGATCCAAGACCAAGGCTCTTCTAAAAATTGACTTCCGAAAAGCATTTGACACCTTACGTTGGCCTTTCATTCTGGGTGTTTTGAAGGCCTATGGGGTACCTGATCTATTCATAACCTGGATTAAATAAATCCTTGAAACCACAAGAACATTCTCAAGTTAAATGATTCCCATATGGGCTTCTTGAAGCCATAGCGAGGAGTGACACGAGGAGATCCACTATCCCCACTCCTTTTTCATTCAATCCATGTCAGTGTTAGATGCAATGCTATCAAAATTGGTTGATGCTAAAAAATTTCAAGGATTTTACAAGGCATGGAAGATATGGTGACAAATGTCCAATTTGTAGATGATCTCCTAATCTTCCTGCAATTTAGCACCGACACCTTGAAAAATGTGTGCTCCAGCCTCAAAATCCTTAACAAACTATCAGGACTGGAAATAAATTAGAGCAAGTCTGAATTCATAGGCATAAATTTATCGGAGGGAAAATAATGCAAGTCAAATCCATTATAAGATGGTCTCATGGAGAATACCCACTAAAATACATGGGCATCCCCATGTCCACTAAGAGGATAAAAAACAAAGAATGGGCATCACTCGTTGAAAGTTTCTCTACCAATCTTCAGGAATGGGAAGGCAAAACTACTTCCATTACCGACAAAGGTTTATTTGCTCAACTCTTCACTAACTCCACTAGCAACTCATATGATATCTTGCTTAAAAATGCCAGTGGAGATTCAAAAAAGGTAGATAAAATTAAAAGGAATTTTTATGGAATGGAAATTCAAAAAGGACAAATAGATCAAAGGTTTCATGGAAAACAATCACTAGATTAAGAACAGATAGTGGCTGGAATAATCTTGATCTAGAAACATTCAACAATGCACTTCTCACTAAATCTTTCATTGAGATTGTTGAACATAAAAAACCTTGGATCTCTAAGTTGATCAGGGTATGTTCCTATAGAGGTCGACCTATCAAACTGAGATCGAAGATAACATCCAATCAGTCTCTCATTTGGAAAGAATGTCTAAAGGGCGTGAGACCTATGATACCTATGATAGCAAAAAACATAAATAACAGAGAGGGATCCTCCTTTTGGTGTGAGCCGTAGATGGGGAAAGAGGCTTTGAAATATACCCGCAACCCTGGAAATCCTCGAAAAACAAAAACTCTTCTGTCAAATCAGCCTTATCATCAGGGGAAGTTAAATAATTTATTTAAGCAATTGACAAATCGAATCTCAATTGGTCTCATTCAAAATCTAAAAGACTTCAAGAGAAGTATCGATCAAATTGTTGGAAAAATGATTTCAAGAGAAGTGGATCAATGTTGTTTCCCCACTTCTGAAATTAGAAGGAAAACATGGTTAAACCGATGTCCTTATGGTCTAATGGTAGATGGAGGACAAAAAAACCACATTTCACAACATGCTCTAGTCAAAACATTTTGATTCTAGAGTCACATGCTTTCTTTAGCTATTAGCCAAGCAAAAACACTTGACTCAAGACTTACTCTATAAAATCAATTTGGTGTCAATTAACAGATATCAGTTGTGTCAAAAGGATTATTTTTACATGTTTGAGGAGTGTTCTGTAACTAAAAAATATTCGATGAATCTGGTTTAAATAACTCCTCCATTAAATTTAGGAAGATTTTCTACTCGATGTCCCGACTACTGGAACTTATTCTGACCCATGGAAACTAACATCTTTGAAGGGATCGATTTGGTGGTCGATTTGGAAGGCTCACTGTCAAAGAGCTTTTCAGATTTTCTCAATCTCACATGGCAAAATATTAAGAGAAGCATCCCAAATTTGTCAGGTGCGTTTGGGCATAAATTTGCCATTACTTTATATCGCAACAATTACTTGAAAATTTTGCAACTGAAAAAGCTGAGCTTAGGCTCCTAACTACGACTTACTCCATTTTGGTTACTCTCAATCTTCTAGAAAACTTACTCGTGGATGAAGATGAAAAAAGAAATTCGATAAAAGGAAAAGGGATAGCTGGAAGCATGCTAGCCATGTCTGGGGATCGCAAATGTGGAAACTGGAACCTGATGAAGAAGCGCTCGATGGAAAAATTTTGGTAGTTTTTTCTAGGTCATTGAATTACTGAAGTTCACTATCATTTAATTATGTTTGTGTCTGTTGGATGACAGGTATTTTTTAGGATGAAAGGTTTTGTATTGTTTCCGTCTATCATGAGTGTGAGTTTCTTTTTTGGGCAGAAAACACCCATGGTTTGTGACTATGATAAACTCTGTTGTTTCTATGCTAATGATGAATGACCTTTGACCATATTTCTTAAAAAACTACTGACGCGAATGGTTATACATCCACCATCTCGGTCTTGGTGGATACAATAAGATGATTAAGCTTGTTATATATCATTTCAAGAACGGATTACTTGTTGTTAGAGTAACTGTATTATGTAGTTTTTGTTTGTCCTCTTTATGTAAATTACCCATAGTGTGTGTTCGGCTGCTGGGTTTTCTCTTGGGAGATAACCCACATGCTGGTGAAGGTTATCTGGAAGATAACCCGAATGTATGTTTGGGTGTTTGGTTGGTGGGTTTTACTGTTGAGAGGGTTTGTTGTGATGTGACCATTACTGAAGTTTGGGTTAATCATTGGTTGTTGATTGGTATATTTATGGTAGGAGAGGAAATGTTTATCCTTTTTGCACCTTTTCGTTTTTTACCCTCTGAAACTTCAATTTCTGAATGAGGACTTGTGTTTCCATGGTAAATCACTACTATTTTGTGGAGTGGGAATCGTTCTGTATCCGTCGACTTTCTGATATCAACTCGTGGTTCGAATAAATTTGAGAATTGATACAACGATTTTTATTTGCATAAATAACAGCCAGACGTTATTAGCGACGATATGAATTTGGATTCCTGAGAACCAACTATCGTTTCCGATTTTTTAGCAGGGACGTGTTGTTTATACATCTTAAACTTGGTATATAGTAATTGACGTTTCACAATTTGAAGCACCTGCACTTTTTTCGTTCTGATTTCCAATTTGAAATCTTCATTTTTTGGATATAGGGAACTGGTTGTGGACTTGTTTGTGCATGAATTTAATATTAATGAAATCATTGCAAATCGAAGAAAATGTACTCGTCCTTCACTGTGAGTCAAGCATCTTTTCCAGCATATTATAGAAACTGTCTCCTAATTTCGTTAAGTCATACAGTGCATTTCTTAATGATCTACAGAACTATATGCTTGTCAACCAGTGGCTCGTCCAGAGGATCAATGGCCGAAGTCGAACCGCCTGCGAGGTTGATAATCGTTCGTTCCATCTCTCTGGTTGATATCTCCGCCTGTGCTAGCTTCTCGTCCTTGAAATCCAAAGCCCACTCTAGCACGTTATGCAGATCTGCTAGGAACATTTTCTCTGCAGTCAGAGATTGGATAGTGGGAGGGAGCAAGGAAGCCTTCGCCATGTAACCGCACGGTTGCTGTGAAACAAGAAATAATTTTAGCATTAGTGTAATGGTTTGCTGCAAAAGTAGAAACGGTAAACTTTCTTCCTTAAGTCGAAGATAATTAGAATAAGTAGGTCCTAGATATTACATGTCATTGACTTACTTGCAATGCATACGACAATTCAAAAAAAATACAAATGAAGTAACGATCATCATGTCGAAGTTCAGTTCCCAAAGACCCTATAATCACATCAACTCTAATGCATACGCCCCATCCTATCGTTGTACATCCGTAGCGCCATCTCATCTCGTAAACGCTCACCCCTCAGCATCTCCGTACGGGTGACTCTGACTTCCACCCCGGGCTCCACTTCCAACTCCGGTGGATCAGGAAGCAAGTATCTTTCGACACAGTCGAACCACTTGTCAGTACCATACAATTTGATGAAATTGTGAACTACGACAGTGGCCTTGACAACGTCCCTCTGCGTTTCAAACGAGTAAGTCGGCATGCATGATAGGCATTTGAACCTCTTTTTCCACACACCAAATGTTCGCTCCACATCGCTTCGAAGCTGTGAATGTCTGTGATTAAACAAGTGCTTGTGCGAGATGTACCGCTCAGATTTGTCTAGCGCACGCCACTCTGGTAGATGGTACGTAATGCCTCGATATGGAGCGATGAATGAGTCGGTATTCGTGTAACCACAGTCGACCAGATACCTGCAGCCGCTAGGAACTACGAAGCCACCTCTTTCAATGGCATCCCTAAGAATAGACATATCCGAAGCGGAGCCCTCCCAACCGGCAAGAATGAATGTGAATAGATAGTCGAAAGATGCAACTGCCATCACATTCTGCGATATGAACTGTTTCCTGTTGCGGTATGCACCCTCCATACCTTTTGGAACCGAAGCCTTTATGTGTGTACCATCGATGGCACCAATGACTCCCTACATAAGATGTGAATCAAGTAAATTATTTAAATCCAATGGATGTGGCTCACCTTCACGTAATTTGCGTGGACACGTACCTGAAAGTAATTTGCAAAACGATCATCCATCGATATGCGCGTTGGCGTTTCCATGGAAGGAAGACGAACAAGTAGGTCCTCCAGAAGAAGAACTTTTTCCAGGACCCTATGGATGTGCGCAGATATTGTGGATCCCGAGTGTTGAAACCACTCTTGCAGGACACGGTTTGATAAGCCATGTCCAAATGCAAATAAGAAAATACAAACTTGCTCGATCGTATCCATGGACCTTGTGTTACACAACCCCGCTCTTTGCTCCAATAACTCTACAAACTTCAACAGCGTGGCAGGCTCCATCCGGAAACATCTGTAAGATCGTTTGGTATGTCCTGCCATCATATCGTCAATCCACATACGACCAGTCCAAGGCCTGTTGTTCAGAGGAATGGGGGCATGCGGCCTTTCTTGATCGTGCATTGCACATGCGTATATGTACAACGCCAGACTGTAGGATAACTCCGTGGCCTCCTCCAAAATATCATCAAATGGATTGTATAATTGATCTTCCATCTACAAGAAATAATACAATTACCACGGGTGCTGGTGATGCAGAATAATACAAACATACATATGCTGAAAAGGAATAGACAATTACCACGGCATCAAAGGAACTTAATGCATACATACCAGGGCATCAAAAGAAACATGCATGATTTACCTAATACAAACATACATATGCTGAAAAGGACTTGTACAAACATACATATGATGAAAAGAAACATGCAGATAACGGCATCAAAAGGAAACATAATACATACATAACACGACATCAAAGTAATACGAGTACTTTTAAATACGGAAATAAAACTACTGTCATGGTTGTCCATACACGATTTACCTACTGTCAACTCAAACACGGAAACAAAACTACCAACGAGTACAAATTAAATAGTCCAAGTGTTCTACATTTTAACTTGTGCATGAACGGAAAAACTAGCAAGTGATTACGAATATGGTTGCAAGTGATCATGGTTGTCCAAGGACATGGTGAACCCATGCTTGGAGGTACTCTGGGTCATCCTTGACTGAACGGAAGAGCTCCCTCCTGGCTGGGTGAGTCAAGGTATCAGCCATCTTGATATACCCGGCTGGGGAGAGGAATGGGCATGCTTCCCTCAACTCTCTGAAAGCCAAACGGGCATCCTCATCTTGTTGTCGTCGTTGTGCCCCTATCCTTTCCTCAATCAGCTCCATGAACTCGCTCATGTCTGGTGCTGGTTGCTTTTCGGACCCACTCCTCTTCCGCTTAGATCCAGATGATCTCTGTGTACGCCTACTAACAAAGGGAGGTGTGGGCACCTCGTCCACATCCTCATTGACGGTATTTCCATCATCACCCTCTATGATGTGCTCCTCCTCGGCATTGTGTGTGGACATCGGAACACGCGAGGAGCTGGCATAACGTCCAGTTGCGGTCCCCTTACCGATGAGGTATGACACCTCTTCGAAATACAAGAAGGGGCGTGTACTGTACTTGCGATAAGCCTCACCCACCTGTGAAATGCAACGTCACAACTAGACTTTGCTAACCACTACAATTGGATTTTCGATGACAGTGCAAAGGGCAACATACCTCCAACCATGCTATTTCATCCGGTGCGATTGGACGATTTGCGACATTGTCCCATCCCCAACCAGACTTTCCACGTAAGTACAAATACGTTGCATGCTCCTTCTTGTAAATCTTCCAACGAGATTGGATTTGATCTTTTGTGTAACACAGGCCTGCTTGCTCGTTGAATTGGCGTACGATTCCATTCCACCCAGCAGTGGTGAATGACTTCTCACTCCATTGATTCTTATCTCGAGCTTCCAGCATACATTGGATTAGGATCCGGTCGTACGTTGGCGTCCAGTTCGGCGCCCTCGTTGTGGAGACGTTGTCACTGACAATCCCATCCACCGGGGCCTTTCCGTTATATCGTGGTGGCATTGTTATCCTAGCCAAAGCATACATCCAACAACATACTCATATCACGGAAAAATAAAATTAAGGGATGTGCTACGCATATATGTAGTGTAATGATCCTTATAGCAGCTGCGACATAACATGCAGTAGATTCTCACGTCATTACAGTCGTGACAACAATTTGGAGTGCATATTAGTGAACCTAGAACAATGCAAGGGTGATTACTGTAAGCCATATGAGGGTCTTAAATTGCCATAAACCTCTAGATATGAAAGTAGCTCGAAACATATAATTACTGGGAATGATTGCAGGTAATGTAGCACCAAAAATTACAGTAGATATGAAAGTACAAGTCTTTTGTACGGGTATTGTGAAGACATAGCCAAAAAAATTCAAACATTGTGTTGGTTAATGTTGAAGTTACAAAGACGACCCTCTCCATCTCCCTATTACTATGTTAAATCATTCTACCTTTTATTGCAATTTCATGGTGTAATTCATTCCCATATTATCTCTGCAATGCAACCCCACTACTACCTTTCTCACAATATGTATCGGCCTTGCAGGTGTGAAGTACCTGCGAACCGTAGTATTGATGGCTACCTGGGCATGGATCTTTGCACACGAAAGCGGAAAGACATCCTTATGATATAGCATTCAAAAAATGGAGTTTAGATCCCAATACCACTCCAAAGCGGAAAGACATTCGCAAGGTCTACAATAATCATACCCCGCCATGACAGTCGTTCACAAGATCGGCATGTAGTTCCCGATGACAAGGCTAAAGCGGAAAGCACTCACAATCCTGAAGACCACCCTAGAAATGTACATCGCCCTGCAGGGAAGTTGCAGACGATCGGGATTGGACTCGACTACCCGAGAGGAAAACGCATGGATTTAGGGCGCGCCGGAGATATCCGAGGATGACAGATCGTCACAACCTTGCTCAAAACCCATCGAACAACCCCACACATCAGATGGTAAACTGATCGTCGAAGAGGTTACCTCGTTTTTTGGTTGGAGGTTGCCTCCAAGGTCTCCTCAACGCTGGCCGCATCGGCTAGATCGTGGAACAAGAGATGGAGCTCGAGCGTCAACTTGTACCTCCAGTTCAGCTCCCGTCGACGCTGCTTCCTCCTCCAGCCCGAGATGTGCGAGCAGCGCGATTCAGAGGACGACACCATGCCAAAGGAGAAAGAATGGGCGGCGATGGGGCACAAGAGGAGACGTGCCGTGCGAAGGATGCATGTACGACCAGTCCCGTCAAGGAACAGGGGGAAGAAGGCGTGGCCTTTGAGGAGCGCTTTCGATCACGGGTTTGCGGGGGAAACCCGGTTGGTCACCCGCGGGTTTTGGGGCAAAAACCCGGACCTTACCGGGTTACCCCAGCACCCGAACAGGACCATAGAGCTTTTCTCCTATATAAGAGAGCTCTAGGGTTAATGGTAATGCATCTCATTCATTCCTTTCAACATGGTATCAGAGTGACGGTCCTAGGCCGGAGTTTTGAAACCTAACCCTAACCCTACCCCACCCGCCGGCCTCTCTCTCTTCGTTTCTCTCGATCGGCGCCGCCCCTACCCCGCCGCACGCGCGGCTGAGCCGCTGTCGTGCGGCTGAGCCGCTGTTCGCGCACCTCCCAATCGCGCGTTCTCGGTCGTGCGCAGCCCTCTCCGGTAGCGCGTGTCGACTCTCTTCGGTTCTGCAAAGGGGCTCTGTAGCGCCGCCTTCTCGATCTTGCGCGTGTAGCGCGCCTATGCTTGCACGCGCGTGGAGACTCTGCATATCTCATGGTGGAGGTTCGACACCTTCAGCCATGGCATCTTCTCGTGGCAGAGGAAGCTATTCACCTTTTCGAGGTAGAGGCGGTCGCGGTCGAGGAGGAGGAGGTAGCAGACCTCCTAGACAGCCGTGCACCTACTGTCGCCGGACTGGGCACACTGAGGAAACATGCTACTCCAAGCATGGGTTTTCTACTACTACGGCACGTGTGGCGGAGCAGGCTCAGCAGGAAGGAGGTCCTTCCCTTGTCCCGGATCAGAGGTTTGAGGAGTTAGTGGCGAGACTTCGGGAGATCATGCCTGGCCAGGGATCAGCTAGTACTTCAGGATCATCAGAGATAGCCGGCTCAGCATCCTATTCAGGTACAATGTATGCACTTACTAGTAGTTACAGTGCAGATCTATCAGAATGGATCGTGGACTCAGGAGCTTCTCACCATTTATGTGGTAACAAGAAGCAGTTGGATGGTTTTATTACAACTCAGACAGGCCGCTCCGTGGTGATAGCTGATGGGACACATTCTCGCATTACTGGTCAGGGGGAGGTGCAATTGACCCCTGGGATACGGCTTCAGAATGTTCTTTATGCTCCTACTTTTTCCATGAATCTACTGTCCATTAGTCAAATCACTAAAGACTTACATTGTCGTGCCATATTTGACCCATATGCTCTTGTGTTTCAGGACATCCTAACGGGCAGAGTGATTGGAACTGGCCGTGAGCAAGGGGGTCTCTATAGACTGGTACAGTCTCCTTACGCTGGTGTCTCTTCTGTTCGTGCTGGATCTGTCTCACCTTACACATGGCATCTCCGCTTTGGTCATCTTCCGTTGCAAAAGATGGTCCATATCCTTCCTCAGATTTCTCCCAGGTCTACTTTTCAATGTGAGGCATGCCAGCTTGGGAAACATCACCGGTCGTTGTTCCAGAGTCGTCCAGGTCCGAGTCGTCGTAGTCTGTTTGAGTTACTTCACTTTGATATTTGGGGTCCCGGTCGTGTCCCTGATCTTCAAGGGCACAGGTTTTATCTTGTTGCAGTCGATGATTTCTCTAGACTATCTTGGGTCTTTCTTCTTAAAAATAAATCTGATGCTGGTCATATTGTTCAAGCTTTTATTATTGAAATAAAAATTTTTTTCTCTGCTAAAGTGAAGTATATACGGTCTGACAATGCTCTAGAATTATGTAGTACCCAACTTTCCAAATTTCTTATGTCTCATGGGATTGTGCATCAGACGTCGTGTGCCTATACCTCCCAACAGAATGGGGTGGCTGAACGGACGCATCGTCATTTGTTGGATATGACCAGAACCCTTTTGATTCAGAGCCGTGCCCCTCACTCCTATTGGGGGGATGCGGTTCTAACTGCCTGTTACCTTCTTAACCGTATGCCTTCGACAGTGTTAGGGGAGAAGATTCCGTTCTTGACTGCGTTTCCCGAGAAGGATCTTTTCTCCCTAACACCACATGTTTTTGGGTCTGTTGCATTTGTTCATTGTTTTTCTCCTGGTCTTGACAAGCTCTCTCCCAGAGCTGTTAAATGTGTGTTTGTGGGTTACTCCAAAACCCAGAAGGGATATCGGTGTTTTGATCCAGTTAAACGAAGGTACTACGTCAGTGCAGATGTCACCTTCTTTGAGTCCATTATGTATTTCTCTCCTACAGGTGACAGACTCACTCACTCAGAGGAAGGAGACGACATCTATGTGCCGCCTCCACCTCCATCTGTTCCATGCTCTCATCTACCACCACAGCCTACTCCACCACCACCACAGCCTACACCACCACCGCCGCCGCCACCACCAGCTACTGTTCATTATCCTCAGGTCTATCAGTGACGGCCCTCTGCTCATGTGCCTCCTTCATCATCCAGCACGCCCGAGGTATGTACTGATCATTTGAGTTCTACTGATGGCACAGGTGATTTGAATGTGCAGATGGATGTACAGGGTACTGATGTACAGGCTATTGATGATACTGTTATTCCTTATGTCGATGACCTACATATCCCTATTGCTCATAGACGGCAGAAGCGTGCTCGGACGGTGAATCCCAAATATGGGATGGATTTTTGCTCTCAGGCGTCATTGGAGCGTTTGTCCCTGGACTTTCGCAACTTTGTTGTTGGGTTATCGGCAGTACACATTCCACGGTCTTATCAGGAGGCCCTACAGAGCAGCCCGTGGCGTTTAGCTATGGAAGAGGAAATGGCGGCATTGCAGTCACGTGGTACGTAGAGTATTGTGCATCCTCCACCAGGTGCGTCCATTGTTGGAAGCAATGGGTTTTTACTGTTAAGCATCGGGCAGATGGTACGGTTGATAGATACAAAGCCAGATTGGTTGCTCGTGGGTTCACCCAAATATATGGGGTGGACTATCAGGAGACGTTTTCTCCAGTAGCCCGTCATACTACCTTACGGATTCTCATTGCAGTTGCTGTTGTCTGAGACTGGCCCCTATTTCAGCTTGATGTCACGAACGCCTTCTTGTATGGTGACTTGCAGGAAGAGGTCTATATGCAGCAGCCGCCAGGGTTTGCGGCTGAGGGGGAGTCTAGTATGGTGTGTCGTCTCCATAAGGCCATATATGGCCTGAAGCAGAGTCCACGGGCTTGGTTTCAGAAGCTCTCGGAGTTGATTGAATAGAAGGGCTTCGTCAGATCTACAGCAGATCATACTCTCTTTGTAAAGAGAGATCATCGAGGTACTGTGATCATCTTAGTATATGTTGATGATATTGTTATTACAGGCAGTAATGAGCAGGGCATTCAAGCAGCCAAGAAGTTTCTTGGCGAGCAGTTCGTTATGAAGGATTTGGGTACACTTCGCTATTTTTTGGGGCTGGAGTTTGCACGGAACAAGCAAGGTATGGTAATGACACAAAAGAAGTATGTTACGGATCTCTTATCTGAGACAGGTATGGCAGGGTGTAGACCAGCTGCTACACCTATGGATTCTAATGTCAAACTTTATGATGATGACTCTGAGGAGGTAGACAAGAGACGATATAGAGAGCTAGTGGGAAAGCTCTTGTATGTCATTATTACCCGACCGGATATAGCCTTTGCGATTAATAGGGTAAGTCAATTCATGGAGCAACCCAGGCAGGCTCACATGAATGTTATTTTTATGATCTTGAGATATCTGAAGTCGTCTCTAGGTACTGGTCTTCTGTATAGAAGAGATACCTCTATATCCATCACAGGTTATGCTGATGCAGACTATGCTAGGTTTCCTAATGATAGAAAGTCAACTTCAGGCTTTATTGTATTTGTTGGCACCTCACCAGTAGCTTGGAAGAGTAAGAAGCAAACTGTGGTGGCTCGATCCAGTGCAGAGTCAGAATATAGGGCAATGGCCCAAGGTAGTGCTGAGATGATGTGGGTTAAATCCGTTTTGACTGATTTAACCATTGATGTTCCTCTTCCCATGCATCTGAAATGTGATAATCAAGCAGCCCTGTTCATAGCCAATAATCCAGCCTTCCATGAGAGGACGAAGCACATTGAAGTGGATTGCCATTTTACACGAGACTTAATTAAAAAAGGACTTATTTCAACTTCTCATGTATCATCAGGAGAACAGGTTGCAGACATGTTCACCAAGGCCCTTGCCAGGGGTCCATTTCATCTTTGTTGTTCCAAGCTGAGCATGTTGGATATATATGCTCCAGCTTGAGGGGGAGTGTTAGAGTAACTTTATTATGTAGTTTTTGTTTGTCCTCGTTATGTAAATTACCCATAGAGCTTTTCTCTATATAAGAGAGCTCTAGGGTTAATGGTAATGCATCTCATTCATTCCTTTCAACACTTGTTATATGAATGAACCTGTTATTGTGTGGGGTAATATTTTGGGCGAAGCCTTAAGAAAAAAGTATCACAACAAGCTCTCTACAATACTCATGTTCTGACCATGCGTGAACAATGAAAGGAAGTTTGTATTTATCATCAAGATCCTTCAACTAAAAGTAGTATTGCATCGATGGTTTCCCTTCATGGTTCACGCTTCTGCTTCATCATCTCATATTAGGTTGCAAAGACAAGAGATGCAATCTTCTCATGAGAATATGCATCACAAAAATTATCCTAATTCTCAATAATATCTTGCCAACAGTTCCTAGGAGTACATTGTTAAGCAACTAAGTGTTAGGACAGGGAGACATTAGGATTGGGAATCCTAAAGGAATTAGACTCTAATCCTAACAAGAATTAAGTTGTATTCTATATATGAAGAATAGAGTCCTTTAGAAATAGGACTACGAGACTTGCACGTGGGCCTGTAAATACATATGATGGGTTGAGTCCTTCCACACAACACCACTACAAGAGAAAACACGAGAGAGAGAGAGAGAGCAACCTTATATCTTATGTCTTCTTCTTCTTCACATGCTTCTGGGTTAAGTGATTGTGCATCTATTTTTATCCCAGCACTAAGCGTAGATCATCTTGTTGTCATTCATCCACATGTTACATATTTGCATGTCTTCTCAACAGGTTTAGCCTCGAATAGATGATGCTCTTTCTGATTATACCCTTCAATGATTTCATGAATACACTTGACCATCTAACATAATTAACTTTAACATGAAGATGTGATCAATGAGACTATCCGCTTCTTCGATAACCGGTGTCTCTTCTAGACCCTCTTTAGTAACCATCTTCCTCAAGTCATGACTCCTTATGCAATGGGTTGATTAATTATGAAGTCTACTCTACATCAAGGATTCTATGACTATTGAACGATGCGAAAAGGAAGCTAGTCGACATAAAAAGGACAAGGCCGATCAACTCTCCACACATATGCCCATTGCAAGCCAACAAAAGCATCACAACACTGCAAGGGGAGTCAACAAGTCAATGATCACAAGGTCAGGAGGCAGTGGGGCACGAGACGAGTTAGCTGTGAAGCACATAGTTGGATGGGGATGACACTGAGGCATGGAGTTAAATGACCGCGACGAGAATGACGCATTGTGTTTGGGAGAAACTTGAATTACTCATGGGTAGAGAGGCAAAGGGGAAAAAGGAAGACACTACAAATATAGAAATCGGTAACTAATTGCCTCTCATATACCCTAATAACATTGAACAAGCATCAAAAACGTGCAAAGTCGAGAACATCAATTCCATGGTAAATTGATTGCCTCAAAGATCTCGTCGACGTAAAGGAGAGCACCAAAATTGGATCTAATTACAAAAGCTTACCCAATCACCATTGTTGAAAGAAGAGACCTGAATACAAAGGAAAATCAATGGACAATGGAGTCGATCAAGCTGGATCGCGTGCACGTCGATGTCCATATATGGCTGTGATCAAAGATCGCCATATGTACAATGCAAGCAACATGGTTTGTTTCCATTGTTGCTATCTTGGCCCTTTGGCTTTTTTGTCGCAAGCTTTTTCTTTTAGCAATAGAACATCGCTCTCTTCACATTTTCCTTAAGGGTCGGCAGCGGTCGTACATCGGATTCCCCATTTGTGCATTTCGACTGCACCAAGCTTTCATAAGATCCAGGCTCCACGTAGAAACGAGCATGGAATGCAGCAAGGTGTGCATAATATGCTGGAGGGACTGCACAACATGCAATCAAAAGAATTCAGTAATTATAAGAGAATGGATGAATCAAATGGTTCCAAAGAGAGTATATTATTCATACCTACGGAGACTGATTGTGTGCATCTTGCGTATCTGTTGCAAGTTCAGAGAAAGTGATCAGATCAAGAGAGAAAAACCGATGAAATATAAATAGGATACCAGGAGTTTTTTGTACGTGTAGCAGAGATTGTTCGTCAATGACTGCATTCCATCTGCGGTGAAATTGTTTTCATCCCATAGCATGTGATAGTGAGCCGGTCGGCTGGTTCCCTGATCATGCAACAAAAACGAAGGCTGCAATCTGAGTGTCGTTAATCTCGCAGCTTAATCTGATGTTTATAATCTTAATACCAATCATCCAGTTCGTAGTACAGTAAATTATAGAAGTTGCAGAAAACAGAATGAAGTATTTTTTTTAACTACAGAAGCTGAAATGTGGGGGGATGTGCTCTGAATCTTAAGCCAAGAGCTGCAGAAATATTTGACCAGTTATTCGTTCGGATTCGATTGATGTTTGGATCCATTAGTACTGGAAATTCCCTTAGAGTTCGTTTTTGGTTACTATATGTCATACATAATCCTTAATCATTTCGAACTAATGAAGATTGATCATCAATGCAACCTTGTAAGTTGGTTATGTTCATGTGAGAAATGTTTGAGTCCATATCCTGACTGACCACACTTACGACCTCCAAATTATAAACGAACTAAGATAAAAAAAATCAACATTTATTATGATAATACACATGAGACTCACGTGGATTCCGGCATGGCTGCATAGAAAGAAGGGATTTTTACACCCATAATCCTGAGTAACTCCGCAATTACAATCATAATCCTGCATAATCATGAATTACATGAGAAACCCCGAGTAATACTTAACTCTTACATGACATAACTCTGTGTTATATTCTGTTTGGGATACCCGTTATAGTTGACGGTTTCCGTTGAAAAAGACAAAACTACCCAATAAAACTCATTCTTATTTGCAATAACATGCCATTTTTCTCTCCATCGAAGCCCCACCGCCGAGTTCCTCCTGGTGTCGAGGCTGTTCTCTGCCCCTGCTCGAGCCCCCGTCGAGTTCCTCCTAGTGTTACTTTCCGCCCCTGCTCGAAGCCTCCCTTCGCCGACTCCTCGAAGCCCCCCGTGCAAAGTGAGCGCGCTCCTCCTCCCCTCCTGCTCTCCTACTCGAAGCCGCCAAGCTCCCTCCTCCAAGCCCCCCGTGCTCCTCCTCCTCTCCTGCTCGAAGCTCCCCGTCACGCCAGCTCCCTCCTCGAAGCCCCCCACCTTACCCACCCTCAAAGCTCCTGCTCGAAGCCCCCCCCCCCCACCCCAACGCCGCCCCCAACTCCCCCACGGCTCCCTGCTGCCCGTGCCCAACTCGTCGATGAGCCCCCCACCCCCCTCAGCCTGCCGCCAAGCCCCACGCTCCTCCCCTCCTGGTCAAAGCTACCAAGCTCCCTCGTCGTACCCCCATGCTTCTCCTCCCCTGCTCGCCGCCATGTGAGCCCCACGCTCCTCCTTCCCTCTTGCTCCCCTGCTCGAAGCTCCCCCCAGCAGCAGCATCGAGCTTTGCCCACGTCGATCCAAGTTTCTCCCCTGCCCAAAGCCCGAAGCACGCCTCTTGATTGAGCGTATTTTTTTATTATTTCCTAACCGTTGGATTGAGAGTGAGTTAGATTAATTCATATAGTTTAATAAACATATTAAACTAACGGAGGGTTATGAATGTGAGACGGAGTGACTATCCAAGGTTTCTCATGTAATTCATGATTATGCAAGGTGATGATTGTCATTGTGGAATTACTCAGGGGTATGGGTGTAAAAATCCCTAGACAGAAATCAAATTCCCTTGGATGGCAGATCTTGGTGTTAACAACGGTCCCTAGAGGAAAAGAAAGATCCAAGTGCTTACCCATCTCCTGTTTAAACATTCATCCAATTTCTCAAGATATAGATACCAGGTAGAATGTTGCCACTTCTATCGATGCTTGCTCAATCCTTGTGGTTGCTCGGGAAGAGCTGCGTATGATGACGCTTCTGCACTATGACGAAGGTCACCGGTGGTTGGTAATTCGGTTCCAGAGAGGCACATGCCTATTTTTGTTCAGTAAAATAAGCACCGAGAAAAATTGTATGTTATTGGTAGTTGCCAAGAACTTGTTACTGACTTTGCAAATCGCGTCTAGCTCATAGAGCAGGACTTGGTAGAATTGCCCTTCGCTGACACCATCCCTGTCGATGAACGGTAGCGTAGTTGCAACATGGATGTAATGAACTACATGAAAACTATAACACAATATAGATTCTGACAATATATGTCCTCCAGGTGATGATGCTCTTACCTGTAAAATATAATCCTCGGCGGCTTTTGTCCAGACGCCTTACGAAAAGATACAAGTTGGTCCCTTTATCCAAAAGAAAATAGGAAATGTCATTAGCTATCTCGGATTAAGGGATTTTCGACAATTGATGTTGTACCAATCTAGTAGTTGGAGCCAATTTTTACCGAGTTCTGGTCATTTTTCTCCAAGTTATCTGATGTCTTGGATATAAGATGTGTTATTTTTTCTCCTGTGAAGACTGATTGGTACTAAACATGCAGTAACCAGTGGTATATTGGTAATTTCACATAATTCATTAACAACGAAACACTATAAATTCATGTCTACTATGTTTGTGCGTGTTTTTCTTCTTTATTTCTGCTTGTGTTTGTTAATCGGACGTGTTTTGAAAAAATTGTCCATCAAGACGTGAAAGCGGGAAGCATGTACCTGATCATCCCACCGTAGACTGTCCCTCGAATGAGATCCTGCCACGTTTTATATAGATCCTATATGAGCTCTTGTCTATGAGAATGGGCGCATACTAGACCTACATACTTTGTTATCTCAGGCCAATCCTGAGAAGCGACCACCTGTGTAAGAAGAGTAAACAGTTATATGATGATTACATGCATAATCTTATAAATTTATATTGATTAGTTTGGGAGCATACTGCGGTAATCGAAGGGCTCGAGTCTTCTCCGTTCTCCAGATGAGTCACATCTGCACCAAATATTATCGCCGGTGTTGAGTTATTATACTTATATGGGTAAACGGATCTTTGGATGAGAGACCGTTTACCCATCCTTCTCTGTATATTATACTCATCCCTCCTCATTTGAAAATAGTTTTTAGTGAAGAGTGCTCTAATCTCTGGTGAGGGAGATTAGGGATTGAGAGCCCCTGTGATTTTTCCCTCTCCGTAGGGTTTTCCACGTAAATATGTCTCCATATTTGTGTGTGCTTAGTGTATTTGATTCTAACATGGTATCAGAGCCTCGTTGAGGCATATGATTGTCTTTTCTGCTGCTCGGAGTTGCTGAAAATTGGTTCCACTGTGCAGGATTTTGTCTTTTGGTGGTCATTTTTTTATTTCTCTCGTCATTGGTCAACCATATAACGTTGCGGCAACCACTCCACATGATGTGGAGTTGTGGTGAATATCTAAATCTACCCGCAAGAGGTTGTTGCTGCTGCTGCTATGTTGTTTTTTGGTGTATAAAATTGATCTGAACTCCTTTAGTGTTGTGAGGTAAGTTCCCTGGTTGTTGGGGGAACAACCCTTGGTGTGAGCGTTGTGCTATTAAGTGTTGTTGTGGGCGTATAGCTCATTTTTTGGGACACTTTCTGCCCTTTTTTGCAGGAGAAAATGGGGTTGTTTATTGTTGTCCACCAAGTGTTCGACAAAAAGCCACAAAGAGCCTCGTTGAGATCTTCTGTGTTTAAAGTTCTTTGTGTTGAACTGCTACTCGTATTGTACTCAATGTGTATGATTAAATTTCTGTGAGAGATAGTCAAAGTCTAAAGGTTACGAATTTTTTGGTGAATGATCCCATGATGTTTGGAGAATCCACATAACCCAACTCGACAAAGGATACCATTATGGAGTTGCAGTCCTTCTTGAAGGAATCATTTACGAAAGAACATGTCTCCTTGCAATCGACAGATAATGGTTCAGCTTTTATTATGAGGAGAACTAGCAATACTTGCTCTACCAAATCTGAGTGGATTATTGACAGTGGTGCTTCCGATCACATGACAGGTGATCATAGAATGTTTCATGATTACAAATTATCGTCTGGAAGAGAGAAAGTTACAGTTGCAGATGGGTCTCCATGTACTGTTGCTGGAAAAGGAACGATTTCTGTTGTTGATCATTTCCTCCTTACCGATGCACTTCATGTCCCGATTTCCCAATAAATCTTTTGTCAGTCAGTAAGATTACTAAAGAATTGCACTGCAGGCTGATTTTTTATCAAAATTCATGTGTTTTAGAAGACTTATAGACATGAAAGAGGATTGGAATTATATTAGTTGAGGATGGATTATATCGTCTTCCAGCTCGAGTGGGTCAAGCCCTTACATCTGTGATGAAAGCTCGCTTTGAAAAGGGCAATTTTACTTTAGTACGAAAATGGCATGAGCATCTTGGTCATATCAATTTTTCTTCTCTACATAAGTACATGCCTGATATTTTATCTGGATTGTCTAAGGATGATTTGCAATGTGAGGTTTGCCAATTGCAAAGCAAACACGAATTACGTTTCCTGCATCTACCGGTAAATCTACTTATGCATTTGAATTGGTGCATTCTGATATTTGGTGATGCAAATTTGAAAATTGGCGACGACAGAAAAATAAAATTTTGAACGGTGAAATTTGCGGTGGAGAAAATGGAGGGGTTGAGAAGAGAAAGCTCGTCGGGAATACGAGGGGATGGAGAAGAGAAAGCGTGAAGATCACGTGAAGGGAGAAAGAGAGAGAAATAGGAGAGAAAATCTCAAATTTAATTATCAACTCCCCGTCTAATACAATAGCCAATCATCCTTTTATATAGGAGGGATGAGATTACAAAAATAGAAACTCGAGTTCAAATTGAAACTAATTATCCTAATTTGACTCTAACCGACTAACCGACTAATTTGAAATTCAAATCTTTAACTAATTAATTGAGATCACAGGTGATCTCGTTTATTTAGTTAAAAATATGACAACTCAAATAAACGTAAATAAAATTAACGAATAAAAATTTAAATAAATGCAGCCCTATATTTCCTTTTTAAGCTGCATCAACTCTCCTCCACTTGAAAAATTCGGCTCCCGACGAATTGCTGGATCTGCAGGATTGGAGGTTGATAAATTCGAATCCATGTTCTCGGTTATCCCATGGAAGAACTGGTATGGCGCGAATGGCAGGATCCACACGTGTGGCATGCGAGTGTTGGCGACGTGGACTTCCTGGCGGAAGAGCAGGTGTGGCGCATATGCGGGCTCCCATCCGGGCTTTCCCCTTTTGACGCGGTGCTCGAAGAACTGATGGGGCATCTTCATGACGATCAACTTGGCCCGTGGAGAGTCCATAGCAAAGCAATAGCACAAGGAGAGTAGAGGAGGAGATGTGTCCAATGAATGAAGCCATGGAGCCTTTAAATAGGTGAAACCCATGGTCCTATTCCTAATAGGATAAGGAATTTTTCCAGATTTCCTCTTTTCAGCACTTCCTTTAAAATATTCCTGCTCCAGGGAGTTGACATGTAAATTGCGTACCCCTTCACTTAAATAACATCCATAGAATAATCTTTCCTTCAAATAACTATTTTGGTAAAAACTTTTAGGAGGGGGGATCTTCCTGCCAGTATTCCCAATTAGTTTCTTATCCCAAGTTTCATGGGATTCGAACCCCTTAGATATCGGGCCTCTTGTTAGGGTTCTGCATTTCCTTCTCTGGCCGTGGCGGCGGCAGACGCTAGCGGGGAGCAAGGGCCGACGGTGCCTGCGGGGTGGCCGGTGCGAGCGATAGCGGTGCGTGGGACGCACGCGGGGGCGACACAGGGCGATAGGGGGAAAGGGGGCGATAGCGGGTAGCACTGGGGATGGGGTTAGGGAGGCGCGGGGGAACTAATATTGACGTGGAGGTGGCGCTGAATGGGTGCGCTATGGTGGCGGGGCGGGAAGGCTGTGGGGTCGGAAGTGGTGGCGGCACAGTGGGTAGTAGGGAATGGAATCAGGAAAGAGAGGGAAGCGGCAGAACAGGGATGCAAGGTGAGGGAAGAGGTATGCAGGGAGAGGCGGTGAGGAAGGACGGTGGTATGCGGGAGGGGTGGCAAGGAGAGGGAGGCGGTAGGCGACGAGAGGCGGTGAGGGGGGTGGAAGGCGGGGGCGCAAAGGTGGGTGCGCGAGAGGGAAGGCAGGATTGGTGGGTGCGCAAGGGTTTCAGGGGCGACGGGAGGGGTTGTTACGGATGTAGGGGGGACAGTGGGGGCCCGTGGCTGGGTCGCTGGGGATGTGCGGGTGGTGGTTGGTGGTGGGGTTGCGAGGGTGACGACGGGAGGGGATAACGGGCCTGTGGGGGTAGCAGCGGGAGGGGGTGGCGGCGATGAGGTCGAGGATTTCGCGAGGGCTGCTGGGATGTCGGGGAGGGGGATTGGCGTGATGGCGGGGAGGGCAGCAGGACTCGCTGGAGGTGCAAGGGCTGGAGGGTTCGGGGATGTCGGGAAAAGTGATGTTGGTGGCGCAAGAGGCGCGAGGGTGGCTGTGGGAAGAGGTAGCGGAGGTGCGGGGTTGTCAACGGGAATGGTAGGAGGCACAAAGATGTCGTCGAGGACCTGTGGAAGGGTCGTGTGTGGCCCGGAGATCGATTTTTCCAACGATTGCAGATCTGAAAATACCTGGACAGCAAGGGAATCGGCGTTTTCTTCTTCCGGAACGACCTGGACAGCGATCAATTCATTGACGACGGCTCTTTTTTCCTTTGGAATAGGCTGGACAGTGAGCACATCGTCATCGGCGATGAGTTTTTCTTCGTCACAATTCTGGACAGTGGCCTCGGTAGTGGAAGATTTTGATAGGGCGACGCACATAGCCTTGAATTCAGCCACTAGATCTCGACATTTGGACTGGCAAATTTGGAACTTACGACGTGCATCCATGTAACACAAACATCAAACAAAAAAGATAAGTTTATACATACATATAAAAAATACTTTGAAGCAAATTATACCCCAACAAAATTATGTAACACGTGGTATTAATTACATTAAGTGCTCATCTGTTGATTCTGTTTACCTCTTGGACTACCCTGCCTCATTAGCCCCACCAACGCAGCCACTGATTTCCCCTACTTAGCAACTGCGGTAGCAGCAACAAGTCGCCTTAGGAGCAAGCCCAATGCACCGACAACTTCCTCTATTACACCTTCCGCATATGCAGCCTTACGAGCAAGCCCAATGCACATTACGAGCAAGTCTTCACTTCATATTTATTCCATGTTATATTTTTTAAACATAAATATCTAATGTTTGAAATTATTATTATATTTTTAATTAATTTTAATTAAAATAATAGAAACCGCATAATGCGCATATACTTCCGCATATACTTCCGTCTACCCGCTTACTCGCTCCAGACCGCCTGACCGAACGAATACCGCATACCGACTTTCTGAACCTTGCAACTTGTTTATAAGGAGGAATGATGAAAAAAGATCTATTCTTTTAGTGTATGTCGATGACATGATCTGTACATGTGATGATGAAGAATAAATTTTCAGGATAAAGAAAATATTTGCAGGTGATTTTGAATTGAAAGACTTGGGGAAGTTAACTGTTGAAGTATTCCTAGGCATTGAGATGGCTCGATCTCCATGAGGTATGTATCTAAGTCAACGAAAATATGCTCTGGACTTATTGACAGATTGTGGCATGTTGGGATGTGAGCCTACTACTAATCCTATTGAGACAAACCATAAACTGAATAGACCTTCTTGATGATGCAGGAAAGGGTAGATATTAAAGATTGGTGGAAAAGTTGATTTATCTTACCCTTACTAGACCGGATATTACATACGTTATAAATGTGGTGAGTCAATTCATGCATGCTCCTACTACCTCTCATGCTAATGCGGAAAATAGAATTCTATGCTACATAAAAGGATCACCGGAAAAAGATCTTATGTTCAAGAAGAATCATGAGGTCACTATTGAAGGATACACTGATGTTGATTGGACTGGTTCCATTGATGACTGAAGATCCACCTCAGGTTACTAACAATCGCCCCGCACCCTATGTTAATTCGGTCAAATTAATGTCCAAATTAATTAATGTGATTCGTTGCAGTCGGATACGAGGGGTTAATCAAAAACCACTTATCGATTAATGTGAAGTTAATTTTAAGCGGCAAATTTTTTTTACTTGGTGGAGTCCAAGGTCGATCTCAGGGAGGCAACTGTCTCCTTAGGTGAATTTAAGCAAGGATCCGAGTGTTGATTTACGAGGAGTAATTTTTTTGGTCTTTTTTTTATTTTCTATGCAGACTTATGGAGACAATGCAGGCCAATTTAATGTTCAATTTAATTATGATATCAAATGAAGTCCAAAAATTATGAAAATTGACCAGATGATTAATGGTGATGAAAATGACCTACACTAATGTTTTTGGAATTTTTCGACACTAAATAAATTTACTGTGAATTAAATGAACAGACAGGGTGATTTTCAGTATTTAATTTTTAATAAATATCAAACCACAATTTTTCCAAGAACTAAAATTATCCTAGGTGGCTCTAATGATAAGGGACCTAGGAAAATTAACAGAACTTAATTTCACTGTGAAATGAATTAATTAAAATTAATCTAAGAAAATCACTTAACAATTTATTTAGGCCTCGATATGCGTGCAAATCCATGAAATTTTTATGGTATGCTAAGAATAATGTCCTTAAGCTACTGTGAATTTTTGATGATTTTTGAAGGCACAGAGAATTAACTATAAATCAAAAGGTGTCACTGGGCAAAATATGTCAAAAATTCACCAATTAATTCATTAATAATTCATCTGAACTTACAAAAATATGACACGTGGACCAATAGACAGAGGACAAAATTCCCAACAAAATGCAATTTTTAAATTTGCAAAATGATGTAAAATGCAACCTAGGGATGCGTGCAAACACAGGGGTATAAATGCAATACAGGAAATTAAAATTACAATAAGCAAATATGCAGACAGGGACTAAAATGCAATTACCTATAATGTGGGGGACTCTTGTGCAAAATCTCCACAGGGCACGTGCTCCTCACGTGGGGTCTGCTTCACAGGGGCCTTTTTGCAAATATGAAAAGGTCCAGGGGCCTCTGTGCAATTTACCCAGGCCGCACGTGCTCCTCACGTGGGCGGCCTAGGCTCGGATGGCTGCGGCGGCTCGGAGCGAGGATTGGGGGCTTTGGAGGTCCGGAGCGAGGCTCGGGTCGACCGAGCCTAGGCTTGGGGCCGAGGCTCGGTCTTCGCCGACGTGGCGGCCTGCGGGCCTTTGGATCAAGATCGATCCAAAGGATGGCGGTGATGACGCGTGGCGACGTGAGGAGCCCTCAGATCTGGATAGATCTAACGGTTGTCGATCGGGGCTGAAGATGTCGACGTGGCGTTCTCCTGTTCGTGGGATCAAGGATGATCCTGCGGTCTTTGGCAGCTCCGGTGGTGAGTGACGCGGCTGATTGCGGGTCGTTCGATCAAGGTGATCGAGCGGCTCCTGGAGCTTCTTCCTCGACGACCCTCCGCCTCCTGCGGAGGAGAAGGCGGGGCTCCGGCGATCGGGCTGCTGCTCCGCCCTTCCTTCCCGTCGTCAGTGGAGGTCGATGGCGAGTCGGAGGTGCTCCAGAAGATGCGCGGATGGTCGACGAAGCCTCCGGTGGCCTCAGGAGTGAGCGAGGTGGTCTGGGGCACGGTGCCGGTGAAGCTCGAAGGGAGCTCCGACGAGCTTCCGGCCAGTGAGATGGGTGTACCTGCAGGGGGTTAGCGGAGATAGCCGAAGCGTGCGCGTGCTCGTGGAGTCGTGCTAGGTGAAATGAGAGGCCTAAGGCGGGGCGAGATGGATCCGGTGATCGGGCTCCGCCCAGGTGGCGGAGCTGGCGTCGAGCGAAGGTGGGGTATGGTGACGGACGAAGATAATGGCAGCGCGAGGATCGGAGCTCCGTTGCGGAGCTCGGAGGGACGGAGGTGGAGCGAGAAAACAACGATGGAGGGTGAATTAAATCAAAGAAATCGAAGAAGAAAGTCAGAAGAAGATCAGAGAGAAGTGGAGGAATCTACCTGGGGAATGGAGCTCAGGTTTGAGCTCCAGGTCGTCGCTCGAAGGTCGGTAGATGGCCTGAGCTCACGCAGCTCGCGGATGGAGGCTGCAGCACGGCGGTGGCGGCCGTGGATCTCGCCGGAGATGACACCCCTTCTTCGCTCAACGATTCAACTAATCGCTGTCACCAATTGGTAGGTCGGAGCTCAGGGAAGCTCTCTGGAGTGGCGGATGGGGGTGAAGTCGGCCGATGATGGCGTATTTATAAGATGAAGTTGGTGGCAGTGTTGGCTACGAGGCGAGGTTTGAGGGCGACGTGGGACTTCTATGGTGGAGGTGGTGGAGCGTGAGGGAGCTGACGAGGGAGAGGGATGAGTGGGGCTCATCGTGGGAGTGTTGGCGGTCGGAGAGGATGGCTGACGTGCATCCAAGAATAGGAAGGGGGCGCCCCTCCCGCAAGGCAAGGGACGTGGGAGAGAGGGGCGCCTGGAGGTAGGAGACGAGGTCTCCACCGTTGGATCTTGTGATCCAACGGTGGTGATCAAAGCGGAAGGGGACGTGTAGGATTCTATCAGGGGCTCGGAGATGATGGGCTGTGGTGGAGCCACGTGGCGCGCTCTGCGCGAGGCGTTGACGTGCGGTTAAGATGGAGCACGGGGAAGATCTGACGGCTATGGAATTAGGCGCGCGTGGGCAGAGCTGGGCCGTTGGATCTGAAGCGAGATCCAACGGCTGAGGTCGCAGGCGGATGAGGCGAGGGGAAGCGGGCCGCGTGGCGCAACCAGATGGCGCCACGTGGCCTGCTTTGAGTGGCTGGAAGAAGAGACACGTGTAGAGAGAAGAGGGAGCCGAATTTGGAAAAACTCAAAACATGAAAGTTGTAGATCTCGATGAGATCTACAAGTTTCATGTTGACCAAAGACGGAGATGAGGTCAAATATGATACATAAATACAAGGATACATAGATATACATATGTAGTGTACAAAGTGGCCCAAAAACCCAACTTTCTCATACAAGCTCCAAATTCAATGAAATTAGTCTCATTTTAAAGGTCTTTTAATGTGTAGTATTCTAAGAGTAAGTAGACCTAATTCGGAGTTTGCATGAGGGTTTAATGTGCATTCTAGTGTACAGGGGTTCTAGGGCTTTATTGACTATTTTACAAGGGGGATTTTTGTATATTATTAACTAAGGAATACATATTATAGAGAAGAGGTTATTTTAGTGAATGGGTATTTTACAAGGGGTTTTTGGCTTCTTATTTAAATGTAAATGGACTACTAAAATGTATGAATTATGGATGCATGCATGAATGTTATTTATGCAATATAAAGGAAAATATGCCTCTATTTGCTCGGGAACAAGGCTCTATTTTTGACTTTTGAAGTGATGAATCACAGATTCATCAGTTACGCGGCATATTTGTGTGGAAATTTGATATTTGGAGAAGTAAGAAGCAGAATGTGGTTTCAAGATCAAGTGTTGAAGCGGAATACCAAGCTCTTGCCAATGACGTTACAGAAATTCTATGGCTAAAAATTTTGCTCCATGACTTGCGAATCAAAGTTAGTATCCGTATCTCCATATTTGTGTGTGTCTAGTGCATTTGATTTTAACAGTCGGAATGTCACAAACTAGCGGTATTATACAGCCGATCGCATCCATAAGAACAGTATTTCTTCCTCCCATCTGCACCACCAATTCTCTGCCTTAATATTCAATATAATGGGATGCAATCTGAACTCTTGTAATTGCATATTTGCACCATCATAAATACTTCTTGTTGGAATTCAGTTGTATGCGCCTATTGAGTTGTAGCAGGGTAAATGGATCCTGGAGAAGATCCATTTACCCCATCCAGTGTTTACTCCCACACCGCCTAGTAGTGGGACTTGGAGGCTCTGGAGAGGCTATATAAGGAGCCCAAGACCTCCTGTACTCATCGAGAAAGTGCAATACATAACATGCCCCTTTGAGAGCTTCTCCCATGGTTTCATACCGCTCCTGACGAAGTAGGGTTCCACGTTAAATCTTTGTTCTTCCACTTTCATATTTCTAGATTATGCTCTGTTTATCATTTCGCTTCCGCATGTTTGTTTTCTAACATGGTATCAGAACGGGTTCGTTTCTCGAGGATTTCATGTTCTTCATCGGTTCAAGTTTATGTTATTAGGGTTTTCTTATAACCCGAGTTTGCAAAGATCAAGACTCGTTTGATTGTCATTCTGCAAAATCGTGAGAAGTTGTTTCTGAGTTTTTTCTTTTTGTTCCCTAGAACCATGAGTCTGTTCACGTCATTCGAGAGCTTCGATCGAAGCCCTAAATGCAGATCCAGGTATGAGCCCCACGTGAGTCGAGGGTTTCATACTCCTTCCGTTCGCGCAGGCGAACCCTTCCAGGCTACAGATCTCTCCAGGCGCGAGGCTATAGAGAACCTCTCCAGGCACTCGAAAACCCAAGGCGCATGTTACGCTTCCCTCGCGTGCAAGCCTTCGTTCCAGGCAGCAGGGCGGCATCACACATCCAGGCGCACAACCCTCAGGCTTCCCGGTCGGCGGCAAGTCCCTCTTCCGTGCGAGGCGGGAGCCTCCTCCATCCAGGCTTTGCCACCCCCCGCGCGGGCTCCAGGTGACGAACCCCTTACAGGCGAAGCCCCGATGCGCTCCAGGCGGCAACCCCGACATCTCCGCCTTCAAGCCTGCCGCCATCCAGATGCGCATATACGTCACAGGTCTCTTCATCGCCAGGCGAAGCCATCCCCAGTCTCGCCCGAGCCCTATTCGCTCTACGCCGTACTCCAGGTCCAGGCAATGTGCGCAGGCAGAGCCCCCATGCCCCTCTCCAATTCCGCCGCACGCTCATCGAAGGTCGCGTGCTCTCTCCCCCCTTTGACTCGCCTCTAGCGTGTTGCGCCTCCCCTCCCGACTCGCCTCCAGCCCAGGCGGGGCTCTCGACGCAAGGCGGCGCACCTCCTTCCCTTCCCATGTGCATTGCGGCGGCATCCCCTGTTGGGGTCGGGGTCTTTCACGAAGGGGATCCCATAAAGGGAACCCTAGTGACTCCCTTTATGTTTTAAGTCCTGTAAAGGTCGTGAGTTAATGAGAACTAAAAAAAGGAAGAAAAAGAAAAGGAAGGGGGAGCCTAACTGTGTGGGTGGAAAAAAAAGGGGGGGCGCAGACATTGAAAAAATTGTATGCGAAAAAAAATGATGCAAATCCGGAAAAAAATCAACGGCTATTTAAAAAAAATGAAAAAGGCGCGTACACGAAAAAAGCCGTACGCAATTTCAAAAAAATTTTGAGAGAAAGGCCATCTAAAAAAATATTACAACAGTTTTTTTTAAAAAAAATGTGTTTAGATGGCTTAAAAAATTTAATTAAGAAAAGCCGCAAGTGTTTCATGTTTTACCCCTATTTATCTTGTCTTCTCCCAACTTTGTCGATGTTCATGTTCCGACAAGTATGAGAGAAAGGGGGAGTATGGTGTAGAGTCACAGGTCTTCTCCAAATGTCAGATGCCATATGCAAATTATCCAGACCAGCCAGATATTTCAGACTCTACAGCGGTTATTTAGACTTGACGTTCAAGAGTTTCCGAGTCTCCAGTTTCAGATACGCTTATGTTTGCGATCATTTTCAGATGAGCATATGTTGCCATCATTGTCGGAGGTCCCCATCATTCTTCTTGTTGTCAAGCCAGAGTTTTCATGTGAGCCACAGAGGACCATTCCCTATGCCATTGAGGGCAAGGGTTTTCATGTGGTATCATAGGTACACCAGAGCAGTGCACCATTCTCTGAGCCAGATGGGAGAGACCCAGTTCTCCGACGAGGAGACTTCAGGCGCAGTTCAGACTCGATGGTCAGATTCCGAGTCTTCAATTGACTCACACTCCAGCCTGTTTGCCCTCCTCACCTGCACGGCATGAGAAGCAACGTCCTCGACAACAGCAATGTGCGCGTTGAGTTGATATTGTCCGTAGTGTCCTGTAGCGTTGAGTTGAGTTTCTTTCTGTTTATCCAAGCTGAGAATTGCATGCTCCAGCTCGAGGGGGAGTGTTGGAATATAAGTTGTATGCGCCCATTGAGTTGTAGCAGGGTAAATGGATCGTGGAGAAGATCCATTTAACCCATCCAGTGTTTAGTCCCACACCGCCTAGTGGTGGGACTTGGAGGCTCTGGAGAGGCTATATAAGGAGCCCCGGACCTCCTGTACTCATCGAGAAAGTGCAATGCATAACATGCCCCTTTGAGGGCTTCTCCTGTGGTTTCATCCCGCTCCTCACGGAGTAGGGTTCCACGTTAAATTTTTGTTCTTCCACTTTCATATTTCTAGATTATGCTATGTTTATCATTTCGCTTCCGCATGTTTATTTTCTAACATTTCTTAGAAGTTAGAACAATTAATGAGATAGAGATGTAAGCAACAAAAATATACGCAGCCATTTCTCCACCTTTTTGTTTATATATGCTACTTTTTTGTTGATAATAAATTACATGTATAATTCATATAGATAGCTATATATACTATGCAAACATATGCAATAGTACCTTGTTTAATTAGTCTTTAACACATGTACACAAGCATTGAATACGAAGAGGAATGAATAATACCAAGAACAAGTAACAAGGAACTTCAAGAATAAACCATGAGCTTGTAAGGAACATATCCGATCAACAAATAAAAGCAAAATTGATTATGAAAAACCACACAAACACAAGGATATATAGTGGTTCGGCAAGTTGCTTAGTCCATAGCTCACACCAACCCTTCTCTTTCGTATTCACGAAAGTGAAACCGAGTACAATAAGCAACAGACCTCGTAAGAAATCTTAGATACTGCCATGTTACCACTATACCCCTTGTGTGTGCACCGATAGAAGACATTTACAATTCAAAGGCACAACTCACAAGAAGATATATCTAACAAGAGGGATGCAGACAACCAAATAAAATATGACAAATTTGGATCTTAGGATCCACGAAAAGAGCATTGACATCTTTAAAAGCACTGCATAAACATCACAGGTCTATCATTTCAGAAACTAGATTACCTTAACATTGATTTTCAAGGAAACATTGGCCAAGTACTGCTTGTTTTTCTTGAAAACATGCTTCGTAAGAGAGCACCGGGTTATCAACCCCAAGTCGGTTTCGCATATTCTTTTGAGATCTGCAAATTGCCAAATGAAAAGATAACTTGCATAGACATATGCTTGTATTACTTCGCAGTTCATGCGAAATAGATGTCTTTTATGTGCCGTGTAGTGTTCCATTGTTATCGGGTAAAATAACTATCAACGGTTCAAGCTCTTTCCCCTTCAGCTTTGTCATGGATGATTGGTAAACATGCTTCAAAGCCTTCTCAACATTCTCAGGTTTTGCGGTGTAGATCGGAAGAACAGGCTCATTGTTGAACTCCTGCAGAGAAAGCTCATTCAGTTCTATCATGTAGATCAGAAAGGGAGAAAGAAGGGCAGGTTGATGAGAGTACCATGCCAGATACTTGACACATTTGAGCCAATTCGTTGCAAAATCCACGAGCAACACTCTCTTAAACACTTCTTGAAAAATTAACACAAGCCCAACGAGTTACGATGCTTTCCATTGATCATTTTCTGAGTGAATGGAAGGTCAGTATGCAAACAAGGAAAACAATAATGAAAAAATACCAACGAGAGCTACATCATATTTGCTAAAATTGTGTACCTTATTTACCATATTCCACTGACCAACATGAGGCAAGCAATCTTTTTCTCTACCAGTATCATGATATTTAAGCTTCAAAAATAAAGTGAAAATGATTAAAACAAGATTATGGAGAACATAAGAAAGGTTGCAAGGCCAAATAAGTGCATAATAAGCTGTAATGTTACCCAAGGAGCATGAACAATCCGAGCCTCAGCAGACGGCATCTTTTCCGTGATTTCGTTACCAAACTCCTTTTCGTAGGGGTCTTGATCATAAGCATTATGCTGGACAATCTGCAAGGTTGTTTATGAGCATGTGAGACGAAAATTACTACAGAACACTAGCAACAGTAACATCAACAAGTTCGAGTCCGGTATCATTCCGTAAAGGTTTGCCATTTCATTTCAGCACATATTTTCAGTCAAGCCACAAATCTTGGCAAAGATTAAGTTAAAGTTTGACAGGAGTTATAGCATTAAATTACTTTAATGTATGTTAAATATATCAGCGGGGCCCTCCCTTCGCAAATAAAAAATGGTCTATTGCAACCAAAACAACAATGTGTGCAAGAGAGATATTAGCATCTTTTGAACATTCAGTGTGCAAGGAGTTACTCACTTGTAAATTGTCGTTTTCTCGATCCTTCGGTCTCTGGCAAGTGATTCGTAGAAGATTTGTTATTTGCTTCTCATTCAATCTCTTGGTATACCATTGTCCTTCAACAATTTTGCATGCCTAGAATGTATCAACTATTAATCGTATCTAAAACAAACACCAAATTCATCAAATAAAAAAGGATTACTCAGCAAAGCATTCGCTAAACTTATCTACCTCCATTGGAAAATAGTTGGATTTTCTTTGATTCCTGTTAGAGTAATTTTGTTATTTAGTAATTATTTGTCCCGTCTCATGTAAGTTACCCATAGAGCTTTTCTCCTATATAAGAGAGCTCTAGGGTTTAATGGAAATCATCTCGCTTATTCTCTTTCAACATGGTAACAGAACGACGGTCCTAGACCGGAGTTCTTGAAACCCTACCCTGTCCTACCCCACCCGCCCCCCCCCTCTCTCTCTCTCTCTCTCTCTCTCTCTCTCTCTCTCTCTCTCTCTCTCTCTCTCTCTCTCGCGCGCGCGCGCGAGGGCGGCGCCGCCCTTGGCTGGAGGCGTGCTCAAGGTCTGTGCGCAGGCCTGTGCCCTAGGTCGAGAGCACCTTCGCAGGCCTGTGCGTGGTGGAAGCATGGCGCAGCCCTAGGTCGGGGGCACCTTCGTCGATCGAGCCATACGCGATCTCGCGAAGCAACTGGATCTCGCGAAGTCTCGTTCGGGGATAACTTGCTGTACAGGCTTCTGTGCGCTGTGTGCACATACGCGAGGGCCATTCCTGAAGCATCTCATTGTGCGGGGTGCGTTCACATAACGCATCTCATTGTGCGCGTGCATCCTGACGCCATTCCAGTGCACATAGCGCATCTCATGTACATCCCTGTGCAGTCCAGTGCACTGCGTGTGTAGCTGTGCAAGCCCGTGCACGTGCAACCCTGTGCAACAGGGTGTCACCCCATGGTGCGTGCACGCTAGCCACGAGTTGTGGTTTGAAGGGCGTTGTGGTGTGAGTCTACGGACACGGCGGCCCTCATCTATGTACAAGTAGACATTCTCGTCTAGTCGTGTAACCCCAGTTGTAAGATATTGTTGTCATCATGTCCGACAACAAGGTAGATCTTCCATCTCTGGGTGCCTTCAAAGGTCCTGCACCCGTTGTAAAGATGGATGGTACAAACTATGAACTGTGGGCCATGCAGTTCATGAGTCTGATGCAATGCAATGGCAAGAAACATATCCTCACACAAGAGGAACCTGTTGAGAAGACTGGGGTTAACGCCTCATGGGAGGCTGACGATGCTTATGCGCGTGTTTGGCTATCTGGTACTGTGTCCATGGAAATAGCCAACGACATTTTGAGCCAACCTACTGCAAAGGCTATGTGGGATATTCTGGCCGCCACATATTCTCCGGCGAAGAACGAGTCCAAGATCTTACAACTTCAGCATGACATCTTTACATCGAAGCAGAACGGGCGTCCTCTTCATACCCTGTACACCTCTCTGAGGGGTATGTTTGAGAAGCTACATGGGTACATTCCATTGACAGCCACACCGGAGCAGCTCAAGGCATAGAGGGACCCGATGATGACTGGAGTGTTTCTAGCAGCCCTTGATCCGGAGTATGATGCCGCCAGAGCACAGATTCTTACAGATGCCACCATACCACCTATGGAGGAGGCCTATCGCAGGTTGAGTAGACTCTCCATATCTCATAGTGGAGTTCAGACACCATCAGCCATGGCGACATCTCGCGACAGAGGAGGTTATTCACATTTTCGAGGTAGAGGTGGTCGTGGTCGAGGAGGAGGAGGTAACAGACCTCCTAGACAGCCATACACCTACTGTCGCAGGACTGGACACACTGAGGAAACATGCTATTCCAAGCATGGGTTTCCTACTACTACGGCACGTGTGGCGGAGCAGGCTCAGCAGGAAGGGGGTCCTTCCCTTGTCTCGGATCAGAGGTTTGAGGAGTTAGTGGCGAGACTTCGGGAGATCATGCCTGACCAGGGACCAGCTAGTACTTCAGGATCCTCAGAGATAACCGGCTCAGCATCCTATTCAGGTACAATGTATGCACTTACTAGTAGTTACAGTGCAGATCTATCAGAATGGATCATGGACTCAGGAGCTTCTCACCATTTATGTGGTGACAAGAAGCAGTTGGATGATTTTATTGCAACTCAGACAGGACGCTCCGTAGTGATAGCGGATGGGACACACTCTCCCATTACTGGTCAGGGGGATGTGCAATTGACCCCTGGGATACGGCTTCAGAATGTTCTTTATGCTCCTAATTTTTCCATGAATCTACTGTCCATTAGTCAAATCACTAAAGATTTACATTGTCGTGCCATATTTGACCCTTCTGCTCTTGTGTTTCAGGACATACTAACGGGCAGAGTGATTGGAACTGGCCGTGAGCAAGGGGGTCTTTATAAACTGGTGCAGTCTCCTTATGTTGGTGTCTCTTCTATGAAGTCTGGATCTTTCTTACCTTACACATGGCATCTCCGATTTGGTCATCTTCCGTTGCAAAAGATCAGAGGTTTGAGGAGTTAGTGGCGAGACTTCGGGAGATCATGCCTGACCAGGGACCAGCTAGTACTTCAGGATCCTCAGAGATAACCGGCTCAGCATCCTATTCAGGTACAATGTATGCACTTACTAGTAGTTACAGTGCAGATCTATCAGAATGGATCATGGACTCAGGAGCTTCTCACCATTTATGTGGTGACAAGAAGCAGTTGGATGATTTTATTGCAACTCAGACAGGACGCTCCGTAGTGATAGCTGATGGGACACACTCTCCCATTACTGGTCAGGGGGATGTGCAATTGACCCCTGGGATACGGCTTCAGAATGTTCTTTATGCTCCTAATTTTTCCATGAATCTACTGTCCATTAGTCAAATCACTAAAGATTTACATTGTCGTGCCATATTTGACCCTTCTGCTCTTGTGTTTCAGGACATACTAACGGGCAGAGTGATTGGAACTGGCCGTGAGCAAGGGGGTCTTTATAAACTGGTGCAGTCTCCTTATGTTGGTGTCTCTTCTATGAAGTCTGGATCTTTCTTACCTTACACATGGCATCTCCGATTTGGTCATCTTCCGTTGCAAAAGATGGTCCATATCCTTCATCAGATTTCTCCGAGGTCTACTTTTCAGTGTGAGGCGTGCCAACTTGGCAAACATCACCGGTCGTCGTTTCAGATTCGTAAAGGTCCGAGTCGTCATGGTCTGTTTGAGTTGCTACATTTTGATATTTGGGGTCCCAGTCGTGTCCCTGACCTTCAAGGACACAGGTTTTATCTTGTTGCAGTTGATGAATTTTCTAGGTTATCTTGGGTTTTTCTACTTAAAAATAAGTCCGATGTTGCTCATGTTATCCAGACTTTCATTATTGAAATAAAAAATATTTTCTCTGCTAGAGTGAAGTTCATACGGTCTGATAATGCTCTTGAATTATGTAGTTCTCACATCTCAAAATTTCTTATGTCTCATGGGATTGTGCATCAGATGTCTTATGCTTACACCTCCCAACAGAATGGGGTGGCTGAGAGGAAACATCATCATTTGTTGGACATAACCAGGACCCTACTGATTCAGAGTCGTGCCCCTCACTCCTATTGGGGGGACGCGGTTCTAACTGCTTGTTATCTGGTCAACCGTATGCCTTCGTCAGTGTTAGGAGAGAAGATCCCGTTCTTGACTGCGTTTCCCGAGAAGGATCTTTTCTCCCTAACACCACGTGTTTTTGGGTCTGTTGTATTTGTTCATTGCTTCTCTCCTGATCTTGACAAGCTCTCTCCCAGAGCTGTCAAATGTGTTTTTGTGGGTTATTCCAAAACCCAAAAAGGGTATCGGTGTTTTGATCCTGTTAAACGACGGTACTATGTTAGTGCTGATGTCACCTTCTTTGAGTCAATTATGTATTTTTCTCCTACAGGTGACAAACTCACTAACTCGGAGGAAGGAGATGATATCTATGTGCCTCCTCCTCCATCTGTTCCATGTTCTACTCTGCCTCAGCCACCACCACCACAGCCTATACCACCACCACCGCCACCACCACCAGCAACAATCTTTTATTCTCAGGTCTATCAGTGTCGACCCTCTGCTCATGTGTCTCCTCCATCATCCAGCACGCCCGAGGTATGTAATGGACATTTGAGTACTACTAATGGCACGGGTGATTTGCATGCGCAGACAGATGTACCGAGTACAGATGATACTACCACTACTCCAGTTGATGATCTCGATCTTCCTATTGCCCATAGAAGGCAAAAGCGTGCGTGGACAATAAATCCCAAATATGGGATGGACTTTGCATCACAAGCTTGTTTGGAGCGGTTGTCCCCGGAGTTTCGCGACTTCGTCCTTGGGTTTATCCGCAGTGGAAATCCCAAGGTCATATCAGGAGGCACTACAGAGCAGTCCATGGCGTTTGGCTATGGAAGAGGAGATGGCGGCATTGCGGTCACGTGGAACGTGGAGTATTGTGCATCCACCGCCAGGAGCATCCATAGTAGGGAGCAAATGGATCTTTAATGTTAAGCATCGGGCGGATGGTACAGTTGATCGATACAAAGCCAGGCTGGTTGCTCGTGGGTTCACCCATACGTATGGGGTGGACTCTCAGGAGACCTTTTCTCCAGTTGCACGTCATTCTACCTTACGGATTCTTATTGCAGTTGTTGTTGTCCGTGACTGGCCCCTTTTTCAGCTGGATGTCACAAATGCTTTCTAGTATGGTGACTTGGAGGAAGAAGTTTATATGCAGCAGCCACCTGGGTTTGTTGCTGAGGGGGAGTCCAATATGGTGTGACGTCTTCATAAGGCCATCTATGGCTTGAAGCAGAGTCCTCGGGCTTGGTTTCAGAAGCTCTCAGAGTTGATTGAACAAAAGGGTTTTGCCAGATCTACAGCAGACCATACTCTCTTTGTAAAGAGAGACCAGCGAGGTATGGTAATCATCTTAGTGTACGTTGATGATATTGTTATCACTGACAGTGATGAACAGGGCATTCAAGCAGCTAAGATGTTTCTTAGCGAGCAGTTTGTTACGAAGGATCTGGGTACACTTCGTTATTTTCTGGGATTGGAGTTTGCACGAAATGGGCAAGGCATGGTAATGACGCAAAGGAAGTATGTTACTGACTTGCTATCTGAGACAGGTATGGCAGAATGTAGACCAGCTACTACTCCTATGGATCCTAATGTTAAACTTTATGATGATGGCTCTGATGAGGTGGACAAGAGACGATATAGAGAACTTGTAGGGAAGTTGTTGTATGTTACTATTACCCGGCCGGATATAGCCTTTGCGGTTAGTAGGGTAAGTCAATTCATGGAGCAACCCAGGCAGGCTCACATGAATGCTGTGTATATGATTCTGAGATATCTGAAGTCTTCCCCAGGTGCTGGTCTTCTGTTTAGAAGAGATACATCTATATCCGTCACAGGCTGTGCTGACGCAGACTATGCTGGGTGCCCTAATGATAGAAAGTCCACTTCGGGATTTATTGTATTTGTTGGTAGCACACCAGTAGCTTGGAAGGGTAAGAAACAAACCGTCGTGGCTCGATCCAATGCAGAGTCAGAATATAGGGCAATGGCCCAAGGTAGTGCTGAGATGATGTGGGTTAAATCAGTTCTGACTGATTTAACTATTGAAGTACCTCTTCCTATGCGTCTTAAATGTGATAATCAGGCAGCCTTGTTTATTGCCAATAATCCAGCCTTTCACGAGAGGACAAAGCACATTGAAGTGGATTGTCATTATACAAGGGACTTGATTCAAAAAGGATTCATTTCTACTCCAGGTGCTGGTCTTCTGTTTAGAAGAGATACATCTATATCCGTCACAGGCTGTGCTGACGCAGACTATGCTGGGTGCCCTAATGATAGAAAGTCCACTTCGGGATTTATTGTATTTGTTGGTAGCACACCAGTAGCTTGGAAGGGTAAGAAACAAACCGTCGTGGCTCGATCCAATGCAGAGTCAGAATATAGGGCAATGGCCCAAGGTAGTGCTGAGATGATGTGGGTTAAATCAGTTCTGACTGATTTAACTATTGAAGTACCTCTTCCTATGCGTCTTAAATGTGATAATCAGGCAGCCTTGTTTATTGCCAATAATCCAGCCTTTCACGAGAGGACAAAGCACATTGAAGTGGATTGTCATTATACAAGGGACTTGATTCAAAAAGGATTCATTTCTACTTCTTATGTATCAACTGGGGAGCAGATAGCAGACATGTTCACCAAGGCTCTTGCTAGGGGCCCCTTTCATCACTGTTGTTCCAAGCTGAGCATGTTAGATATATATGCTCCAGCTTGAGGGGGAGTGTTAGAGTAATTTTGTTATTTAGTAATTATTTATCCCGTCTCATGTAATTTACCCATAGAGCTTTTCTCCTATATAAGAGAGCTCTAGGGTTTAATGGAAATCATCTCGCTTATTCCCTTTCAACAATTCCCTACTTGAAGGCAAGGAAGATGTACACGTTGTATGGTGAAGCCGTACACCTCCTGGAAGTACTCCACCACTGATTTCATGCATTGGTCATCAACAAGGAACCTAAATACGATGCATCAAAATCATATATTGGCATCTTCTGTGTGAATTGGCACTAAAAAACTTTGAATTCAAGAACTGTAAGATTACATAAGCTCTTTTGCAGGCTGAGTTGTTAATCCAAAAACACGATATTTTCTTCGAACATCTCCTCGGTGAGTAACTTCAACCTTAACCCCTCTAAGCGCCTTCTTCACCTTATAAATGCATCACTAAGGCATCAGTAGCGATATAGATAAAGAAAATGAAGAGTTCACGATAGATAATACCTTGACATGATCAGAATCGGAAAAGGGTGTTAATGTCACATCCTTCCCAAGTACTTGAGCGACAAACTCAATTACAGGGAGTGGTTTAACGAAAGAAGCTGAAGACATGTCTAGAGAAGGAGATAAATGACAAACTAATTAAGAACTATTCGCCATAAAAGTAAAGATCTTCATAAAAATTTATATACTTGTATTTAAGGATAATCCCATCTGTGTAGGTCTTATACTCTGATAAAAACCACGCCATGACTATATCCCTTCACCTAAATGCTCTGGAGGTCTAATTGTGGGAGAGAAAAACGATCGTCCCACTAGACAATACCTTCATGTCAATTAACAAATAAGTATCCGAAGTAATGACTTTTAATCCAAGAAATAAATGTGAGGATGGAGACCTTTTAATGGAAAGTTCTCTCAAGACGATGTCTAGAACTTGGAGTGTGTTAGAATCAAACGCACTAAGCACACACAAATATGGAGACACGGATTTACGTGGAAAACCCTACGGAGAGGGAAAAACCACAGGGGCTCTCAATCCCTAATCTCCCTCACTAGAGATTAGGGCACTCTTCACTATAAACTTATTTTTAAATGAGGAGGGATGAGTACAATATATAGAGAAAGATGGATAAACGGTCTCCCATCCAAAGATCCGTTTACCCATATAAGTATAATAACTCAACACCCCCCCTCAAGTTGGGCATACATGTCTACCATGCCCAACTTGCCAACATTCAACTCAAATTGTACCGTAAGCAGCCCCTTTGTGAAGAGATCAGCAACTTGATCAGTAGATTTCATGTAAGGCAGACACAACACTCCATCATCAATCTTCTCACGGATGAAGTGTCTATCAATCTCCAAATGCTTCATTTTGTCATGCATTACTGGATTGTTTGCCAAATTTATTGCAGCCTTGTTGTCACAAAACATCTGCATTGGCATACTAACTTTGATTCCCAAGTCATGGAGCAAAATTTTTAGCCATAGAATTTCTGTAACGCCATTGGCAAGAGCTCGATATTCTGCTTCAGCACTTGATCTTGAAACCACATTCTGCTTCTTACTTCTCCAAATAACCAAATTTCCGCACAAATATACCGCATAACTAGAGGTAGATCTTCTGTCATCAATGGAACCCGCCCAATCAGCATCAGTGTATCCTTCAATAGTGACCTCATGATTCTTCTTGAACATAAGACCTTTTCCCGGCGATCCTTTTATGTAACTGATGAATCCACGATTCATCATCTCAATATCTTGATCTTAGCAAAATTCCCTAGTAAAATCCCAGAAAAATGTACATAAATTCATTAAATTAATAAAATGACTCTTGTAAATAAAACACACTAATTATTGTATATTAGATTGTACAAAATGAATTACACATAAAAAGCCGTAAAAATCAAAGTAGTTTTATACATGTAAATAGCCCAAAACTTCATGTATTTTTAATAATTTCATTTCAACTCCTATTTGACTAATTCTTTCTCTAATTTATTCATAACCATATATATAAAAATACAAAAATACAAAACAAATTTAGCTCAAATAAATGCTCCTAGATCCCAAAGAGAAAAAGCCGTAAAGACCAACTTCCAAGCCAAATTTCCGCTCCGTATGAACTCCAGATTTACCAAACTCACTTTTAAAGTTCAAGTTAGAAAATTATCTATCCAACGGAAGTAGTTTCATTAAAATCGGAGGTCATTTGTAAAAGTTGGATTTTGGGACCTAGATGTACATTGTATATTATGTATATATTCATTCCTTCTTCATTTTTTATTTTATCTTTTATAATAACTAAAAATACAAAAATATCATGATTGTGTTGTATTTTAATTGTAGAATTTTATTGTATTTTTCCGTTGTAAATATCTCTTATTAAAAGACAAAAAAATACATATTAGAAAAGCAAAAAAATGTACATGTTGTATATCTTCTTTTGTAAATTCTCCACTATTTCTCTTCTCTTTTTATTTTATTGTATTTAAAGTAACCTACTTTATTTATTTATTTATTTATTTTCCCATTCTCTACAATAACTTCTATTCTACCACCAACCTCCATTCCACTCCATATTCTTCATCCAACCTCCCATTCAACTCCACCAAAAATATAACCTCCCATTCAACTCCACCAATAATCTAACTTCTCATTCAACACCACCACCATTCTAACTTCCCTTTCTCTTCTCTTTATATTCATTTGTATATCCTCATTTTTTCCCATCCACCATTCTTATAGAATAAGGAGAGAGCTTGGAGTGTTTTGTTGGTGACAGCGGCGAATGTCTTACTCAAGCGACGACCTCCTTCAGGTGAGATCCGCGGAGCTCCGCCCCACGTCACGAGTTCTCCATCGAGCTCGCATAGCCTCTTCGATTTTATTTCGTCAATCGGATCGAGGCGACGACAGGAGTTCAGCGTAGCTGCTCCGCAAATCCGGTGAACTTCAGGTAAGTAATTCTCCTCATTTCTCTTTTTATTTTGTTTCCTTTTTTATCACATCATTTCACCATCTTCCCTTTATATGTACATATTTGTTTCCTGTCTGAAAACATAAAAAAAATTTAAAAAATTTAAAACAAAAAAAAATTGTATTACAGTTCCAGCAATAAAAAAATTAAAAAATTAAAAAAGAAACAGCCGAAGGGAGCAGCAGCGGCACCGCCGCCGCCCCCTCCTTTCCACCGCCGCCAGCCGGCGGCCTCGCAGCCGGCGCCGCGGACCCGCGCCACCACCAGCCCCGCGGCCCTCCGCCAACCTCCGCGCGCCGGCGCTCCCAGGACGCCCCTCCAGCTCTCAGGCGCACCGCCCTTCAACCGCGGTCGCCGCCTCTCAGCGTCGCCCGCACCTCCTCGGACCCCTGTGCCGCCCAGCGCGCTGCGCCCTTCGCCCCTCGGCCGCGCGCCGCCCCTCGCGGCCGCCCGCCGTGCCGCCAGTGCCGCCCTCACCTTTGGGTTCCTCCTCCTGCGTCCAACGAAGAAGGAAGGAAGGTTCATTTTTTATTATTATTTTATTGTAAAAATTGTATATATTTCTTGTTAAGTTTTTGTAATTACCATTTAGCCCCTGTGCATGTTTTCTTTGTATTTTGTTTTCTGAATTTGCAAAGATACCCCTGTGTTCGTACCTAAATTTGGACTTCAATATTGCATCTTTTTATTCAGTAAAAAATGTTTTCATGTTGAGCAACTAGTTCTATACTTCATGGATATTTATTTATATTTTTGTTGTCTTTGGGTAATTAATTAAAAATGGTTAACTGAAATTCTGTGTATTTTACCCAATCAGTGCTCATAAATTTATATCTCACGTATGGTTGCTCTAAAAATAAGAAAAATTGAATGTGCCTTGATTTGTGATTAACTTACTGTCCA
The DNA here is from genome assembly GCA_037367405.1 of Ottelia alismoides. Lineage (NCBI taxonomy): Eukaryota > Viridiplantae > Streptophyta > Magnoliopsida > Alismatales > Hydrocharitaceae > Ottelia > Ottelia alismoides. The sequence continues at coordinate 75,140 of JAZKJV010001853.1, read as the reverse complement.
AATTTCATCTAAAGTGGAGGTTTCTTGTGCTTGAAATAAATTATAAAGTGATTTTAGTATTTGATTTTTAATTAAAGGGATTTTATCACTTGTGCCCCTCCGAGATGTTGCAATATCAGTTATGCCCCTATCTTTTTGGTAATATCAGTTGTGCCCCTCAAAAACTTGAGAATTTATCACTTGTGCCCCTTGGGTTAGTGACCGTCCATCCACAGTGCAAACGGCCGTTAACTTTGAGGACATAGGCGGAATTACTTTAAAAAAAAGGTTAGAAGGTCATTTTAACCTTCTTCCTCATCCTCTTCTTCTTCCTTCCTCTTGCCCATCCTCTTCCTCCTTCTCCTCCTCCTCCTACCTCTCCGCCCCCGCCCCTGCCACATGCCGCCCAGCTCCGCCCGAGCTCCCCTCCCTCCCCGGCGCCGCCCCTCCGCCTTAGCCTCGAGGCAGCCCCGACCTCCCCATCCGTACGGCCCTCCGCCCTCGTCTCCCCCTCCCCAGCGCCGACCTCCTCCCCGGCGCTGCTCCCTCCGCCCCGACCTCCTCCCCCCACCCATGCACATCCCCCTCCTCCCCCAGCTCGTCCCCCACCCCTGGGCCTCCCCCTTCCTCCGCAAATTTCTCCAAATTATCCATCTGCCTTTCCAGATCCGGCAGCCCCTCCTGTCGCCACAGATCCGGCGGCAACAACAGCGCCGCATAACCAAAGTCCTCAAACAACTCCACTGTAACAGTTGGAGATCTCCTCCTCAAAGCCCCAGAACCCACCCAATACACCTTCACTCTCCCGCTCCTCCTTCGTGGTCGGTGGTAGACCTAGCTCGTCGTCGGGTGCCTCCACACCCCTGCCGCCCCTCCGCCCCAGTCGGAGTCCTCCCCCTTCCACCCCCGCCGCCCCCCGCGCCCAGGTTGCCGTCGGGGCAGGGGAGGTTAGGCCGGAGGGAGGCTAGTGCGGAGCTCGGGGCTGCGGAGCTCGGGGCAGGGGGCTGGGGGGAGGGAGGCTGGGGCGGAGTTGGAAGCAGGGGACCGAGGGGAGGAAGGCTGGGGCGAAGCTCGGAGCGGGGGCGGGGAGAGGTCACGACAGAGGGAGGTTGGGGAAGGCGGGGGCAGGGGGAGGTCGGGGCGGAGGGAGGCTGGGGCGGAGCTCGGGGCAGAGGGCCGGGGGAGGAGATCCGGGCAGAGAGGGAGGAGGAGGTTGGAGGAGGAAGAAGAGGATGGGGGAAGAGGAGGAAGAAGAGGAATCTGGACAACAATACCCCTCTTAACTGCACCAAGGTTTGAAAAAACCATGGTTAAGTCAACTCATAGACGGTCAATCTGACGGAAGGGCACAACTGATGACGGAGCAAGTTTTGAGGGGCACAACTGATATTACCAAAAAGATAGGGGCATAACTGATATTGCAACATCTCGGAGGGGCACAAGTGATAAAATCCCTTAATTAAATCCACGTACATCATTTTTCCGAAATTTCAAGTCTCTTGGATTCTATATAAAAATCTTTCATTGGGATAATTCGCACTTTGATTAATTTGATAATGTGGATTTATTAGAAATTATTTACTCAATGTCACTCTGATTTCACTAAAAAATGCTTAAAAAAATCATAATTTGTCAAAAAATTCCAAAAATATTACTGTAGCTTCCTTGTGTCGTGTTTTTATTTCAATGATTTTTTTATAATTTTTGCTTACTGTTTGCATGAAAAATTGTGAAAATATCCATAAAAAGTGTGCATTTTTCATTGTTGCATTGTAATTCCTAAAAATACATAAAAATGTGTTTTGTGTTCATCACTGGATTAGGATTCTAGGAAAAATATAATTTGGCTAAATTGGACTTATTTTCTATTCAAATTAAATTTGGCTAAGTTGTATGCTTTCTTAGTGTTTTAATTCAGCCGCATTTGCATTTGGCATTCATTTTGCATAAAAATATAAAAAACCGCATTGGAAATCTAAATTTTAATTTTTGAATTAACCCAAGTTGTTCCTTTGCCTCCCTGTGTTCGACCCCGGACTTGCCCGGGATATAAATTAAGCCGAGACACTCTTCACAGAGATTTTTCTCGGTTCTGACTGAATCGCTAAGTACATGTATTACAACGTGATCAAATTAAATATCGTATTTAGCGATACGTCAGATGGCGCCGTTGCCGGGGAGGCAAACGACTTAGGGATTAATTTAAAAATTTGGATTTAGATTTCACTTACTCGGGTAGTTTGACCCCCGAGCCACTTTGTAATTAATCCATTTTCTGTCATTCTTCTCTACATATTTTTTGTATATATTTTGTTATTTATCTCTCTAATATAAATCTCATTTTCCTTGCGAGGGCCCGGTGGACTTGGAATGCATCAGAGGTCGACGGACGTGACGCGCGCCGACTGCTGAAGATCAAGGAGAATTAGTTTATTTTTGAGAGAGTTTTTGTGATTATTGTAATAATTTAGGTAATTCACACTTTCCAGCGGCTCTTGTTTGAGAGCTCGCGTGTGTATCCGGATTGGACATTGGACCCTCTTGTAGTCGTGTGGTTGATTGGCGTAGAATAGGACTTGCACTCGCGGCTCTTAGAGCTTATTTTATTAGAATATCTTTATTGCTTGTGGTCGTAAATTTTTAGGACCACACATCACATTTAACGAGACGCACTTAGACCGCAGAGCTATTAGTCAAATTTAACTTGTTCATCACTCGCTAATAGAACTACCTGTCTAGGAACGGTTTTCTCGTTTGCATTCATATAATATAAAATTTCAATTCTGCCTTGCATCCTGCATGTAGAGCGCGAGGATCATTGTAAGTCTCCTGAACTGGGCATGCACCATTGATTTCACTATTTGCATCGGTTTTCTCGATTCCTTCCCTCTTGGTTTTTGAAACTTAGGTTAAAAGGAAATCGGGACTGATCGTTAGGCGTGCTTTATTTGGTGGACTAATCAAGTGATAACCAAACTTAAAATCGGGACTGCTAATCAGAGTTGATCAAAAAAATTGACTAAAACTAACACTTGTTTTGGGAGAGTAAAACCCTCATTGTATGCTTGGCTAATTGTGATTGTTGAGAGGTGAGGACGCATCCCTAGGATAGTGCCCAAAACCAACTTTTGAGCCTTGCATAATTGGATTTATATCTTGATTTATCACCTAATTAAAACTGAAAAGATAAACGGTCGGGCTTTTGCGACCATCATTGTGTTGAGTAGGTGAACTCAGGGTTTGCTCTTGTGTTTGTTTGTTTTGTGTGTTATTCGGTGCACTTGCACGCTTTCTTCCTCGATCCGCTTCATTCTCCCATTTTCCCTCCAAGATGTCAAAATATTGGTCATCATATCCACGTCATTCTTCTTTGACCATATTTCGATCATTTCCACCCTCTCATTCCTCTTCATACCCACACCCCAACCGCGAAGTCAGAACTCCGACTGACTTATGCACTTCTTCGTCCTTCTCACCTACCCCACATTCTTACACCCATGACCCACAACCACCCTGTATTGACTCAACATATTCTCGTCCGCTTGCTGGAATCAAGGAACAAATCGAAGAGCAAGCGACTGCTGAGATAAATGATTGGCATAATCAGTTGACCCCACATACCTCACTTTCACCTCGAGTTGGAACAGAACAACAATTTCCATATATACATCCCGACTTAACCTTAGGGTACAACATGGTCGACCAGACTAACCAAATGGAGAGGCCTACATCATACGATCTTCCTGACTTGATTGACCTCAGTGATAGAGCCGACATTAACCAACCTTCATATCACACATTCGGAGAGCCGACATATACAGGGGATTGGAATCATGAGACCGATCTACATACCCCCTATCTACTGACTCCACCTTATGAGGCTCCGACCAACATCTGCCATACAGATGGGTCATACTCAACCCAGCATTACACGCCTGAGTCAAGATGTGTTGAGTACAAGATCCCAAGTTCTCAGCAGTATCCTCCAACTGAGCAGACTTCTCTCATGATGTGTCATGAGAACTTAATGGAGGATGACATTTGCAGATTGATCAAGAGTCCAGGTAGGAATGTGGATCATGGATTTTAGGGATTGAATTTTAAAAACCTGGAAGACACCGGATTGACCACACGTCATGTACAGCTGGAGTCCCTTCTACCTCCCTCTTCTACTAACCACTTTCTCTCCAAACCAGAGTCTGTACATTCTCCTAGTCCTCCTTCACCTATCAAAAAGATCAAAAAAATGGAAAAACCAGAAAATACCATAAAAATTGAAAACGGAAAAGACTTACAAAAATTGGATCATGTAGTTAGGGAAGCATTGGATAGAAAGTTGATTTTTGAGCTTCCCTTAATAATGGCCATTGAACACTTTCCCGATCTTAAAAGATTTGTGAGAAGTAAATTGATGCCTAAAAGGTCGGGCAATAAGAGAACAAGGACTGAGATACATATAGTGTCTATGGCCACATCTTTGATGATAGGGAGAAAAACCAAGAGCCGCAGAGTAAAGCGGTTGCCTAGGTTTGATTGTGAAATCAAAAATACCACATTCACCCATGCAAGAATCGATGATGACTTACCGATTAATATCCTCCCGACCTCCGTGTTTGCCAAACTCAAACTCGGATCTACCAAGAAGTCAAGAGAGATCATTCAGTTGGTGGATCGGTCTGTTAAACGGTCCAGAGGAACCATTTCAGTCATCGTTACTTTCCAAGGTGCTCTATTACAGGTGGACTTCACGATCATTGATATTGAGCATCGAGGAGAGTTCACCCAGTCTCCGATCATTCTTGGGAAGCCGTTCTTAGCCTTAGCTAAGGCAACTATAGATTGCGAGACTCTGGAGATCGATTTCTCTGCATTGGGAGCACTCCGACCTCACCCGATCTTTGAGGATACACGATATTCCAAGGTAATCCGAAAAGTTGCAGACATTCGTGACCTTCGAGAGACAGTTGAGTCCCGTCTCTCTACTACACCTACCATACCGATTGTCTAGGCGACCATTGGTTCAGAGACTTCCTACACCTCCACACCACCCACTGCTTGCATTACCACTACCGTGACACCTTCTCGAGGACTCACGATCATAAGTTGTCCCTGAGTCGGACATGATCATTACTGATTTCCTTGATTATTTAGATGATCCGACTCATGAGCCAATCAATGCCAAGTCAACTGAGAACTATGCCTTACCAAAGACGCGTGTTGACCTTGCAGGAGTACTACAATGCATATGGTGACTCATCTGATGATGAACCTCTAGTCAGCACCTCACTACATCCACGACCTACACCGAAAGAGACAACTGGGACCAAATTGACCAATCTTGATAAATCGGTTGCTCCATCCTCTAGTCGGTCATCTGGTAAGAAGAAGAAGAGTATTGATTCCTCAAGGTGTTCCCCCGAACCCCTCAAGGCTTGTCACTCTCCTCTTCCTCTTGATGCTTCAGGTTCTAGAAAACCGGCTAAGAAAGTTGTCTTCGACTTACCAGAGAAGGAACTTTCTGAGGAGTCATCATCAGGTCCGGATGAGGTGATCTATATGAGTGAGCACAGTTCAGCTGTTCTGAAGCCATATTTGAGCAAGCAGCCGTGTGTCGACCCTCGTTGGACGTTCCCCGCACCTCACTATTATTCCTCTACGAATGATTCTGACAGCGACACATATGTATACTACCCACCCCCTCGCTCCCACAAGAAGGTCCGTCACAAACCCTCTTGATCCCTGTACAGATTCACTCCTCTTGTACATTCTCCCTTCTTTGTATATTCTCCAGATCACATCGGTTCTCACACTTACTCTTGCCCTATACTTAGGCTTATCAAGAGCCTAAGTATAGGGGGAGCCGATGCCCGCCATGTGTACATACTCATCCATTTCTCCTCTTGACCTCGTCCGCCCCATTTTTGCTCTTCTTCTACACTTAGGCTGTCCAGAGCCTAAGTATAGGGGGGTGGATCGACTTCTATACTATTTATTATTTTAGTCATCCTACGCTTAGCACGAACTATGTCTTTTTCTCGCTTCTTGTGCTCTGAGGACATAGCACATGCTAAGTATAGGGGGCGTGTATATATTACATATATACTTTACCCATAGCTCGTACTTTCACGTATTTTTGTATATATTATACAATAATTATGGGGTGGGTAAGGTAAAAAAAACTTGAAAATCTTTTTCAAAAAAAATTTCTCTTAAAATTTTTCTTTTCTTTTCCCTTACTTGCTCTAAAAAAAGTTCAAAAAAAAGAAGTCCTTTCTTATTTACTTATCTTTTTTAAAAAAACACTTTTGAAAAAAAAACAAAACTTTTTTTTAAAAAAACTTTCTTCTTTTTCTTTGTTTTTAAAAAAAACAATTTTTTGAAAAAAAAAAACTTTTCTAAAAACTCTCTAAAAAAACACTAACTAATAAGTTGATTTAACCCCTGACACATTCACTTTCACACAAGACTAGTGATGTTCAAGAACACTTGGTTTATGAGCTCTTGAGATTTTGAGTTAACCAGCCTTAGTCATTAGGGTCTTGGACTTAATTATTCACATTTCCCTAGTTTGAAAGATTTGTGTGCTATATTGCATGCTTAGTCTCTACCTTAAGAATATGATCAGCACCTCACATACACGACTGCAGTTATGATGAGATGAGTTGAAATTTCACTTGAGGAACTGGGATGGGGGATTTGAGTTTGGACTTGATTTAATGATGCTCGAGGATGGGATAAAATCAATGAAGGCTTCATGGAACTTGAGTGTCAGCATTTTTAGCCAGTTTGAGAACATGGTTCTTGTACCATCTCTTGACATTTACCTATATGCCAGGGTGTGATAAAATAAAAAATGTTGATCAGTGTGCGCCAACTCTTGGTAAAAGCAGTGGAGCTAGCCAAAATACTACAAAGCAATTAAATGTCAAAGAAAAGCTCTCATTCCACAAAGTCAATTATCAAAAGAGCTTCCACCAAAGGCGAGCGCTCCCAACCATTTCAAAGTGTCCACTTGGACCACCGCTATTAGGACCAGGAGTCGGGCTTGCACCAAAAAAGGGCTCTGCATCGTAAATGCTACAAGTCTGGGTGTAGAAGGTATAATAGATACTCAAAAAAGGCACACCCCGGTGTATTCTCAGAAAAACAAGTGCAGACAGCTCCAACTTCTCTTGACGGACGCACTGATCAACACCAAAAAAATGCGTTGAGTAATAAGGCACTTGAGAGGATCCTTGTTCCAATGAGAGGGAGAGAAGAAATGACACAATCCTATGCCCTTCATCAACTGGCCTTCCATCTACACTTTTAAGTCTGACAACTAAAGAGACGGTGGATTGGATGCAAGAAATGGTTTATTCCCTAGTGTTGAGGATCGGGGCCTTAGGAGAGTCTCTTGGACTGGAACCTTGGGTGACGTTGTGACTCTACTCTTGTAACTGCGGTCAACACTTAAAGTCATATCCCTACTATATATGTATACGAAGAGAATCTGATGATTAGGGAAATTGGATACCTTTTGACTAGAGCTTGGTTCAGCTTATAATTTTAGGATTTCTAAAACCGAGAGTTCTTGAACGGATCAAGTCTTGTATTCACATGCACAGTCAGGGGTTAACCCAACTTATTCATTCTTTATTTGCTCGAGGACTAGCAAAGTTTAAGTATAGGGGGATGATGAATCCACGATTCATCATCTCTATATCTTAATCTTAGCAAAATCCCCGAGTAAAATCCCAGAAAAATGTACATAAATTCATTAAATTAACAAAATGACTCTTGTAAATAAAACACTCTAATTATTGTATATTAGATTGTACAAAATGAATTACACATAAAAAACCACAAAAATCAAAGGAGTTTTATACATGTAAATAGCCCAAAATTTCATGTATTGTTAATAATTTCATTTCAACTCCTTTTTGGCTAATTCTTTCTCTAACTTATCCATAACCATATATATAAAAATACAAAAATACAAAACAAATTTAGCTCAAATAAATGCTCCTAGATCCCAAAGAGAAAAAGCTGTAAAGACCAACTTCCAAGCCAAATTCCCGCTCCGTATGAACTCCAAATTCACCAAACTCACTTTTAAAGTTCAAGTTAGAAAATTATCTATCCAACGGAAGTGGTTTCATTAAAATCGGAGGTCATTTGTAAAAGTTGGGTTTGGGGACCTAAATGTACATTGTATATTATGTATATATTCATTCCTTCTTTATTTTTTATTTTATCTTTTATAATTACTAAAAATACAAAAATATCATGATTGTGTTGTATTTTAATTGTAGAATTTTATTGTATTTTTTCATTGTAAATATCTCTTATTAAAAAGACAAAAAAATACATATTAGAAAAGCAAAAAAATGTACATGTTGTATATCTTCTTTTGTAAATTCTCCACTATTTATCTTCTCTTTTTATTTTATTATATTTAAAGTAACCTACTTTATTTATTTATTTATTTGTTTTCCCATTCTCTACAATAACTTCTATTCTACCACTAACCTCCATTCCACTCCATATTCTTCATCCAACCTCCTATTCAACTCCACCAAAAATATAACCTCCCATTCAATTCCACCAATAATCTAACTTCTCATTCAACACCACCACCATTCTAACTTCCCTTTCTCTTCTCTTGATTTTCATTTGTACATCCTCATTTTTTCCCATTCACCATTCTTATAAAATAAGGAGAGAGCTTGGAGTGTTTTGTTGGTGACAGCGGCGAAGCGTCTTCCTCAAGCGACGACCTCCTTCAGGTGAGATCCGCGGAGCTCCGCCCCGCGTCACGAGTTCTCCATCGAGCTCGCATAGCCTCTTCGATTTTATTTCGCCAATCGGATCGAGGCGACGACAGGAGTTCAGCGTAGCTGCTCCGCCAATCCGGCGAACTTCAGGTAAGTAATTCTCCTCATTTCTCTTTTTATTTTGTTTCCTTTTTTATCAAATCATTTCACCATCTTCCCCCTTTATATGTACATATTTGTTTCCTGTTTGAAAACTTAAAAAATTTAAAAAATTTAAAACAAAAAAAAATTGTATTACAGTTCCAGCACTAAAAAAATTAAAAAAATCAAAAAAAATAAAAAAGAAATAGCCGAAGGGAGCAGCAGCGGCACCGCCGCCGCCCCCTCCTTCTTTCCACCGCCGCCAGCCGGCGTCGCGGACCCGCGCCACTACCAGCCCCGCGGCCCTCCGCCAACCTCCGTGTGCCGGCGCTCCCAGGCCGCCCCTCCAGCTCCCAGGCGCACCGCCCTTCAACCGCGGCCGCCGCCCCTCAGCGCCGCCCGCACCTCCTCGGAGCCCTGCGCCGCCCAGCGCGCCACGCGCTGCCCCTCGCGGCCGCCCGCCGTGCCGCCAGTGCCGCCCTCACCTTTGGGTTCCTCCTCCTGCGTCTAACGAAGAAGGAAGGAAGGTTCATTTTTTTATTATTATTTTATTGTAAAAATTGTATATATTTCTTGTTAAGTTTTTGTAATTACCATTTAGCCCCTGTGCATGTTTTCTTTTGTATTTTGTTTTCTGAATTTGCAAAGACACCCCTTGTGTTCGTACTTAAATTTGGACTTCAATATTGCATCTTTTTATTCAGTAAAAAATGTTTTCATGTTGAGCAACTAGTTCTATACTTCATGGATATTTATTTATATTTTTGTTGTCTTTGGGTAATTAATTAAAAATGGTTAACTGAAATTCTGTGTATTTTACCCAATCAGTTTTCATAAATTTATATCTCACATATGGTTGCTCTAAAAATTACAAAAAAATTTGAATGATGCCTTGATTTGTGATTAACTTACTGTCCAAATTTCATCTAAAGTGGAGGTTTCTTGTGCTTGAAATAAATTATAAAGTGGAGGTTTCTTGTGCTTGAAATAAATTATAAAGTGATTTTAGTATTTGATTTTTAATTAAATCCACATACATCATTTTTCCGAAATTTCAAGTCTCTTGGATTCTGAATAAAAATATTTATTTGGGATAATTCGCACTTTGATTAATTTGATAATGTGGATTTATTAGAAATTATTTACTCACTGTCACTCTGATTTCACTAAAAAATGCATAAAAAATTCGTAATTTGTCAAAAAATTCCAAAAATATTACTTTAGCTTCCTTGTGTCTTGTTTTTATTTCATGAATTTTTCATAATTTTTGCTTACTGTTTGCATGAAAAATTGTGAAAATATCCATAAAAAGTGTGCATTTTTCATTGTTGCATTGTAATTCCTAAAAATACATAAAAATGTGTTTTGTGTTCAATACTGGATTAGGATTCTAGGAAAAATATAATTTGGCTAAATTGGACTTATTTTCTATTCAAATTAAATTTGTCTAAGTTGTATGCTTTCTTAGTGTTTTAATTCAGTCGCATTTGCATTTGGCATTCATTTTGCATAAAAATATAAAAAACCGCATTGGAAATCTAAATTTTAATTTTTGAATTAACCCAAGTTGTTCCTTTGCCTCCCTGTGTTCGATCCTGGACTTGCCCGGGAATCTATAAATTAAGACGAGACACTCTTCACGGAGATTTTTCTCGGTTCTGACTGAATCGCTAAGTACACGTATTACAATGTGACCATATTAAATATCGCATTTAGAGACACGTCAGTAGCATAGAATTCTATTTACCGTATTAGCATGAGAGGTAGTAGGAGGATGCATGAATTGACTCACCACATTTACAGCGTATGTAATATCCGGTCTAGTAAGGGTAAGATAGATCAACTTTCCCACCAATTTTTAATACCTACCCTTTCCTACATCATCAAGAAGGTCACCATCCTCTTTATTCAATTTATGGTTTGCCTCAATAGGATTAGTAGTAGGCTTGCATCCTAACATGCCACAATCTCTCAATAAGTCCAGAGCATATTTACGTTGACTTAGACACATACCTCCTGGAGATCGAGCCATCTCAATGCCTAGAAAGTACTTTAACTTCCCCAAGTCTTTCAATTCAAATTCACTTGCAAGCATTTTCTTTATCCTGGAAATTTCTTCTTCATCATCACCTGTAAGGATCATGTCATTGACATACACTAAAAGAATAGATCTTTTTTCATCATTCCTTCTTATAAACAAGGTGTGGTCTCCATTCACTTGGAAATATCCATTCTTAATCATAACCATACGGAGACGTTCAAACCAAGCTCTTGGTGATTGCTTTAATCCATATAAAGACCTTTTTAGTTTGCAGCACTTGTTGTCCTTTTCAAACCCAGGTGGCATTTTCATATACACTTCTTTAAGATCACCATTCAATAAAGCATTTTTCACATCTAACTGATACATTTTCCAGGAAAAATGAGCTGCTAGACAAATAACAACCATGATCGTATTCATCTTGGCAACAGGAGCAAATGTCTCCAGGTAGTCAATTCCATATTTCTGGATGTACCCTCTAGCCACAAGCCGAGCTTTGAATCTGTCGACATTTCAATCCGCATCATATTTGATTGCATAGACCCATTTAGAGCCAACGAGGTGAACTCCCTTAGGAGCATCAACAATATCCCAGGTATGATTTTTAACCAAGGTATCCATTTCTTCCTTCATAGCATTAATCCATTTCGGATCCTTTTTGGCTTCATCAAAATTTTTGAGAACATGATGAGCATCTAGAGAGGTAATAAAGCATTTATATCTTGAACTCATATTGGTATAAGCAACAAAGTCCTCCACTGGATAACGAGTAGAAGCTCGAACAGTTCTAGTAGATTTTCTCATAGCAATGGGACGCTCATCCAGTAAAGGGTTGACATTATCAGTATGAATATCAGGAGGGAGAGAAACACTTGTAGAGCTTTCACGGCCAAAATCACCCATGGAAGGGTTGACAACATGGTCGGAGGAAAGATTGTCACCCTGGTTCGGTATCATCTCTTCTTCGACTTCCACTACTTTATCTGATCCCTTTCGTCTGCTATAAGTCTGTCCAAATCTGCATGCATTTTCACTATCTTTGTCTGTATCTTCATTATTCTCCCCCACATGGATAGTCTCTGGTATATCACTAAGAAAGTAAATCTCATTCTCATTTCGCTCAACATTTGTACTCACAGACTCCCCTTGAGGAAATCTCTTAGAGAAGTAGGACTCACTCTCGAAGAAAGTAACATCCTTACTTACATGGAGAAGACGTGCCACAGGATCATAACATTTGTATCCTTTTTGAGTTCCAGAATACCCAAGAAAGATGCATTTCGTGGCTCTTGGATTCAATTTACGCCAACATGGTCCAGAATTGTGAAGAAAGCAGACATATCCAAAAACACGTGGGTCCAAACTAAAGGGAGAGGTATCTGGATGGATGACAGAGAAAGGAGTTCTCTTTCCGATTACAGCAGATGATGTCCTATTGATTATATAGGCAACTGTCAAGACGGCTTCTCCCCAAAAATTCTTTGGCACATTTCGCTGGAGTAGGAGTGCTCTTGTGACATTCAACAAATGACGATTTTTCCTTTCAGCTATCCCATTCTGTTGAGGCGTGTAACTACATGAGGTTTCATGGATGATACCCTTCTCATCAAGAAAAACATGTAGGGAACTTTCCATGTACTCCTTGGCATTATCAGTCCTGAGAGTTCTTACTCTTGTTACATACTGAGTGCTCACCATATTTATAAAGTTCTTTACAGCAGCAGGAACTTCACTTCTATGTTTTAAAAGGTACACGTAAGTACTCCGTGAAAAATCGTCAATGAAAGTGATGTAGTACATATGGCCACCCATGCTTTTCACACTTGACGGACCCCAAACATCAGAATGCACCAATTCGAATGCATAAGTAGATTTACCAGTAGATGCAGGAAATGTAGTTCGTGTTTGCTTTGCAAATTGACAAACCTCACATTGAAAATCAACTTATGTTGAGTTATTATACTTATATGGGTAAACGGATCTTTGGATGAGAGACCATTTACCTATCTTTCTCTATATATTGTACTCATCCCTCCTCATTTAAAAGTTGAACCATTGTATGTTGATTGCAAGGATACATGTTCTTTCATAAATGATTCCTTCAAGAAGGACTGCAACTCCATAATGGTATCCTTTGTCGAGTCGGGTTCTGTGGATGCTCCAAACATCATGGGATCATTCACCGGAAAATTCGTAGCCCTTAGACTTTGACTATCTCTCACAGACATTTAATCATACACCTTGAGTACAATAGGAGTAGCAGTTCAGCACACATAACTTGAAACACAGAAGGACTCAACTCGGCTCTTTGTGGCTTTTCGTCGAACACTTGGTGGACAAAAATAAACAACCCAATTTTCTCTTGCAAAAGAAGGGCAGAAAATATCTCAAGAAACGGGCTCTATGTCCACAACAACACTTAAGAGCACAAAGCTCCCACTAAGGGTTGTTCCCCCAACAACCAGGGAACTTACCTCACAACACCAAAGGAGTTCGGATCAAATTTAGACGCCAAAAAATACCATAGCAGCAGCAGCAACGGCCTCTTTCAGATGGATTCAGACCTTCACCACAACTCCACAACACGTGGAGTGGTTGTCGCAACGCAATATGGCTGACTGGCGACGAGATAAATCAAAAATCACCACCAAAAGACAGAATCCAGCACAGTGAAACCAATTTCCAGCACCTCTGAGCAGCAAAAAACACAATCATATGCCTCAGCGAGGCTCTGATACCATGTTAGAATCAAACACACTAAGCACACACAAATATGGAGACACGGATTTACGTGGAAAACCCTACGGAGAGAGAAAACCCACAGGGGCTCTCAATCTCTAATCTCCCTCACTAGAGATTAGGGCACTCTTCACTATAAACTTATTTTTAAATGAGGAGGGATGAGTACAATATATAGAGAAAGATGGGTAAACGGTCTCTCATCCAAAGATCTGTTTACCCATATAAGTATAATAACTCAACAAAGTGCTTCCTGAGGAGGGTCCGCACATTTGCCAGCTAGAAACAGTCCCAGTTGGTGCAAACTGGCTCTAGTAACAAACTTGATGGCCATATTGAACTCCTTTTCTCTTCTGCAACAAACATTTAATATCAATGAATATGTTTGAAATTTCAAGAATTGTTTAATCCGACTAGAAACCAACCCAAACTAATATATATAAAAAGATGATTAGCTTAGTGTTCATTTGTATTGCTCTTCAAGGAAAGTTATATCTAGTCATATCTTGTGGAAATGGATCCATGAAAACATTTAAAAGGTATATTTTTGTGTAGGGTGTATGTTTGGACATGACCCGGTATCGTCTTCGTTCTGATACCAGTTGTTAAGACACGATCCGATATCGTCTTTGCTCTGATACCAGTTGTTAGGAACGGAAGCGGTATCAACTTTGCTCTGATATCAGTTGTTGGGACACGAGCCAGTATCGTCCATGCTCAGATACCAGTTGTTTGAATGTGAACTACTATACGGATGCATATGTGCAATCACCCACCACTACGGAAGCACGTAAAGAAAAGACAACCAGATATAACGATGATCAGTCACCTCTCGCAATCATCAGACAAGAAAGATAACTATAGATTAGATCGAGTACAACTCTCTTCTTCCTTGTTATCTCACCTCTCCCACCCACCTTTCTCTAGGGATCCATTTAGATAGTGGTTTACCCTCCTGCATTCCTGGGTTGGAATTCCATCAACAATCAATGTGGCATCACATCACATTCCTTATTCCAACCCTCTCCCAACCCTTGTATCCATCCAAACAACTACTATTCACATAGGAGGTTACCCCAACTTACCCCATCACAGTAACCAAATAGACCATAGGGGCTAGGCAATGCTCTCATCCTCTCTATATATAGTCCAATTATAATCCCATAGTCATATTCTCATTTAGATTATAAATAGAATACAACTCAACTATTCTTAGGATTGAGAGCCTCATCCCGTTAGGATTCCTAATCTTAATATGATTCTAATTTTAACAATCTCCCCATTGAGTTCATTCCAAGACGATCTCTTCATCGTTTTGAGTCTGTAATGGGCCATCTTCATCATTTGCAAGTCTTATTAGTAGGAATTCACCACATCTGGATGACATACCTGTCACTGGGTGCCCTCAATGTGCCACATTAAACGATCTCCTACCAGTCGCCACTAGCAGTATTCTACGATGCCTCTGGTCGATTTATCTAAGAGACCACCATATCATGGATTCTAAGGATTGCATATCTACTACATCGCATCGTCTCGTCGATGTAGAACCTCACTCTGATCTGTCGCATCGTGTCCCTTCAACAGTGTTGAACCCGACTCTAATAGCAATTTTTAGGACACGACATGACATCATCTTCGCTCTAATACCAATTGTTAGGATACGACCCGACATCGTCTTCGCTCTGATACTAGTTATTAGGACACGACCCGATATCATCTTTGCTCAGTGTTTATGAAATCGACCGAGTATACCGTATACTCGGCCGCATACTCGTACTCGGAAGCCTTGGCGCTTCGAGTATGACCAGATCGGCATTTAGGCGGGTTTGACCGCATACTCGGCCGAGTATGCGGTATATGCGGTCGATTTTCAAATAAACATTTTCTAAAACCCTAACATAAACTTAGACACCTGACCTAACGCTCTTTCAATAGATGTTTTTACTCATTTGACTCTATATTACTTCTTATCCCAATAGTTTTGTTCCTTATACCTTCAATTCTCTATTATTATATTCAAGAGATATAATATTTAGACGATATTAACGTGATATTAAAATATATTTATATTTTTTATAATAAAAAATACCAAACCGTATAAAACTGCATACTCCCCGCATACTCTCCCACATACCGCATACTCTCTATGCAGTGACCCCTCCGACTGAATACCGCATACTGCCTTCCTGAACATTGTCTTCGCTATGATACCAATTGTTGGGAATGATAGAGATATCACTCTACTCAGATACCAGTTGTTGGGACACGAGCCGGTATCGTCTCCACTCGGATACCAATTATTGGGATACGAGCTTCCATACGAATGTGGATGTGCAATCACCCACTACTACGGAAGCACGTGAAGAAAAGACAACTAGATATTGCGATGATTGGTCACCTCTCATGACTACCAGAGAAGAAAGGTCACTATAAATTAGAACGAGTATAATTTTCTCCATTCCCTCGTTCTCATTATCCCCATTTCTCTAGGGGATACATTGTTCTAATGGTGGTATAGAGGTAATGCCCACATCTCTCTATATATAGCCCAATTACAACCCTATAATCATATTATCATTAGAAGTATAAACATAATACAACTCAACTACTCTTAGAATTAGGAGTTCATCCCATTAGATTCATAATCTTAATATGACTAATCCTAACGGTGTATTCAGTTTGATCCTAAGTATGAAAAGGTTGGCATATCTTCCTCTTCTTCAAGTTATGCAATTAAGAAAACATAAAACAAAACAAAAGATTCAAGGGGAAACCCTTCATGGTGGAAGGGAAAAAGGCCACACAAGAGGATAGGTTACTTCTTTCACTTCATCAACAAATGAGGGGTGTGTACGACATTTAAATGGTTAACAGCCAAATGGATACATACCGACCGTCCTTCAATGTTGCATAATAGGGAGGTCCTTAGCGAATATGCATTAAAAAACTGATCTAGTGACTTGATAATTAGTTAACAAATGCGAGTAACAGAAGCAACACATACAAATACGATCAAACAAACAAACACACAAACACATGTATTTATAATGTTCACCTGTAATTAGGCTACGTCCTTGGGCGGCGGTGATCGGTTTTACTATTTGTGGAGAAGAAAATATAAAGGATACTGAGAAGCTTAACCCTGGGGAGTTTATATACTACTCCTATTACAACTGGATCACAAAGGCATATGGATTTGAATACCCAAATAAAAAACGGTTCTCCAACTAGGTTCAGTAAACAAATGGTTAAGATTCATGGCATATCAACACTAACCAATATCATTCTTTCTCCCGCAAAAAATAAATATTTATCTTGACATGTTTCATTCAATCATGTTGGATCAAGATATTTGCAATGCGATAGTATTGATGTTGCAACAGCACTTCATTTGAAAATTAGTTCAAATGCCCATATCATTGCCTAATGAGTACCTTAGTACATTAATACATATGGTATAAAACATTTGCTTCTTTCTTCTCCATATGATTAGACTTTCTCTACAACAAATTAATGTAATGTAGACTGAGGACTATCTATGGATCCAACCTAGTCAACATCTGCGTAAAGCTTCAATGTTGAGTTCTTTGCTTATTGCAAAGACAAATCCATGTCCCAGTTATTCTTCGCATATTACAAGATTCTATAATAAACAATTAAATAAGCATAAACTTGAGTTCACATGAATTGACTCACCACATTTAGAGCATTGGTAATATTAAGAATCGAAAGAATTAGATAGATGAGTTTGTGTACAAGCGTTATTCTTCGCATATAACAAGATTCTATAATAAACAATTAAATAAGCATAAACTTGAGTACATATGAATTGACTCACCACATTTAGGGCATTGGTAATATTAAGAATGGCAAGAATGAGATAGATGAGTTTGTGTACAAGCTTCTGGAAGCACTCTTGAAAACTTTCAAGTCGTTACAACTTAGCTTGTGATAGGTTTAAATAGATGGGGGTTCGCACAACGACACTCAAACTACCTAGTCTTTCCTTCAACAGATCAAGGATGTGTTTCGTCTAATATGAATCTAGTGATCTCTATTCCTAAGAAATATTGGAGTTTCCTAGGACTTCAAATTCTAACGCAAGATTCAACTTCGATCAATCTCACTATTGTTAACACCTACAATAACCATATCATCAACACAAACAATCAAAAGCACAACTTTTACTTGGTCTAAATTGAGAGGGTATGATATTCATCCTTTGCTTTTGTCCATGTTTCTTCATGACTTCTCTTGACAATCAAACTAAAAATGTGACACAAAAAGACTTCTTTAGTTTGCAACAATTGTGTATTTGTTCACAAATGCATTCTTCACATACAAATACTGTAGGCATCATGATACAAAAGTAATTGTTATAGAGATGATGGTTCTGAATTTATTTGGTATTGTAATTCCTATCATGTCCCAGTTCACAAACGCATTCTTGGCATCCAAGAAATGTAGGCACAATATAAAAATAAATATAATAAGTTGAGGGGGAGCTCTCTTCTGACAGGCTTTTGCATATACTCATTTTGGACATACGTGCAAGGTTCTCAAGATAATCAATCACATTTTTCTGGTAATCCCTTTTTAGACTAGCATGGCTTTATATCTATCAACATGCATGTATGCTTTGCAATTCATGATGCAGGCCCACTTATATTCCAGAACATTAACACCTTCTAGGATATTCATAATATCCCACTTCGCATTTTTCACATGTTTCTTCTATATATCTTCTTACCAATTGGGGAACAACATAGGCCTCACCAAAATTCCTGAGTACATTAAAGATAGAGATGATTACGTGAAACATTTGTAGTTGGGACTCAAGTGAGAATCAGATATACTTTTGAATCCTATCATGTAGGGGGTGATCTATCCCACCTTCAATCCATATCGATTCTACATTCCATTTTATGCTCAATAATATCACTGCCAAAAATATAGACAAAAGAGCGAGTTAAAACATATGTGATGTTGAATATGTCAACGTGCGAGGAAGATGAGCATGATTGATGTGGGTCGCATCTAGTGTCAATGTTTCCAATCTACGAGAGTAAGCTCTATCAAATCATTTGCAGTGTTAACCAACACTGTAGATAAACCATTTGTAGGCAATTTAGAGATGGCTAGCCACATTTGATAAAGGGCATTTCTAACGTGCCCTTGAAGTCCTCATTCCCAAATTCTTATAGAAGCAAACCAAGGAAATATAATGAATCAATCATTGCCTATAAGAAATCATTGAGTGGATAGAAGATTTTTCCGTAATCGAATTTTAAAGGGATGCAATCATAAAAGAATCCAATTCAACAAATGTCAATCCTTGCATGGTTACGCAATTTATTATCTTTGGACTAGAATACATAGAATGTAGCTGTAGGAAGGTAAGGCTATTTGTGATGTGATACGAAGTACCAGAAATAGGATACCATAGTCCTTGCCATGAAGAGGAATCGCAAGCAGCAATGTTAATTTCCATTGAGATATGCCCTAAAATCAGCCCAATTAAGATAATATATATTTTGTAAATGGATCTTAGGTGATATGATTACTTGGTATGGATTACTGGATCTGGTTATGGTGGATCTGTTAACTGTGTACCCTATATATACTTATTTTAGGGTAGGTTATATGACTATCTACTTCTGAGAGAGCACCATCTTGTAGGGTTTTTTGTATCCCATACTACATTTTTCTCAAAGTAAGATCTATTTCTGCCCGTGGTTTTTTCCCCACTACATCGAGTCTTTCCACGTAATCATTGTCTTCTCTAAATGATTGCCACTGAATTTCTTGTTTACTTGGATCACTTCTCAACATAAGGATATTGTTGAAGGGAATAACTCAGATAAATTCCATTAACCCTAGAGCTCTCTTATATAGGAGAAAAGCTCTATGGATAATTTACATAAAGAGAACAAACAAATACTAAATGATAAAATTACTCTAACATGATAAAATTACTCTAACACTCCCCCTCAAGCTGGAGCATATATATCCAACATGCTCAGCTTGGAACAACAAAGATGAAATGGACCCCTAGCAAGGGCCTTGGTGAACATGTCTGCAACCTGCTCTCCTGATGATACATGAGAAGTTGAAATAAGCCCCTTTTGAATTAAGTCCCGTGTATAATGGCAATCTACTTCAATGTGCTTCGTCCTCTCATGGAAGGCTGGATTATTGGCTATGAACAAAGCTGCTTGGTTATCACATTTCAGATGCATGGGAAGAGGAACATCAATAGTTAAATCAGTTAAAACTGATTTAACCCACATCATCTCAGCACTACCTTGGGCCATTGCCCTATATTCTGACTCTGCACTAGATCGAGCCACTACAGTTTGCTTCTTACTCTTCCAAGCTACTGGTGAGCTGCCAACAAATACAATAAAACTTGAAGTTGACTTTCTATCATTAGGACACCCAGCATAGTCTGCATCAGCATAACCTGTGACGGATATCGAGGTATCTCTTCTAAATAGAAGACCAGTGCCTGGAGACGACTTCAGATATCTCAAGATCATAAAAACAGCATTCATGTGAGCATGCCTGGGTTGCTCCATGAATTGGCTTACCCTATTAACCGCAAAGGCTATATCCGGTCGGGTAATAGTGACATACAAGAGCTTTCCCACTAGCTCTCTATATCGTCTCTTATCTACCTCCTCAGAGTCATCATCATACAATTTGATATTAGAATCCATAGGAGTAGCTGCTGGTCTACATCCTGCCATACCTGTCTCAGATAAGAGATCCGTAACATACTTCTTTTGTGTCATTACCATACCTTGCCTGTTTCGTGCAAACTCCAGCCCCAAAAAGTAGCGAAGTGTACCCAAATCCTTCATAATGAACTGCTCGCCAAGAAACTCCTTGGCTGCTTGAATGCCATGCTCATTGCTGCCTGTAATAACAATATCATCAACATACACTAAGATGATCACAGTACCTCGCTGGTCTCTCTTTACAAAGAGAGTATGATCTGCTGTAGATCTGATGAAGCCCTTCTGTTCAATCAACTCCGAGAGCTTCTGAAACCAAGCCCGTGGACTCTGCTTCAGGCCATATATGGCCTTATTAAGACGGCACACCATACTGGACTCCCCCTCAGCAGCAAACCCCGGCGGCTGCTGCATATAGACCTCTTCCTGTAAGTCACCATACAAGAAGGCATTCGTGACATCAAGCTGAAATAGGGGCCAGTCGCGGACAACGGCAACTGCAATGAGAATCCGTAAGGTAGAATGACGGGCTACTGGAGAAAACGTCTCCTGATAGTCGACCCCATATGTTTGGGTGAACCCACGAGCAACCAACCTGGCTTTGTATCTATCAACCGTACCATCTGCCCGATGCTTAACAGTAAAAACCCATTTGCTTCCGACAATGGACGCACCTGGTGGAGGATGCACAACACTCCACGTACCACGTGACTGCAATGCCGCCATTTCCTCTTCCATAGCTAAACGCCACGGGCTGCTCTGTAGGGCCTCCTGATAAGACCGTGGGATGTGTACTGCCGATAACCCAACAACAAACTTACGAAAGTCCGGGGACAAACGCTCCAACGACGCCTGAGAGCAAAAATCCATCCCATATTTGGGATTCATTATCCGAGCACGCTTCTGCCGTCTATGAGCAATAGGTATATGTAGGTCATCGACTGGAGGAGTGACAGTACCATCAGTACCCTGTACATCCATCTGCGCATTCAAATCACCTGTGCCATCAGTAGAACTCAAATGATCAGTACATACCTCGGGCGTGCTGGATGATGGAGGAGGCACATGAGCAGAGGGCCGTCGCTGATAGACCTGAGGATAATAAACAGTAGTTGGTGGTGGCGGTGGTGGTGGTGGTGGCGGTGGTGGTGGTGGTGGCGGTGGTGGTGGTGGAGTAGACTGTGGTGGATTAGAGCATGGAACAGATGGAGGTGGAGGCGGCACATAGATGTCATCTCCTTCCTCTGAGTAAGTGAGTCTGTCACCTGTAGGAGAAAAATACATAATGGACTCAAAAAAGGTGACATCTGCACTGACGTAGTACCTTCGTTTAACCGGATCAAAACACCGATATCCCTTCTGGGTTTTGGAATAACCCACAAAAACACATTTGACAGCTCTAGGAGAGAGCTTGTCAAGACCAGGAGAAAAACAATGAACAAATGCAACAGACCCAAAAACACGCGGTGTTAGGGAGAAAAGATCCTTTTCGGGAAACGCAGTCAAGAACGGAATCTTCTCACCTAACACAGTCGAAGGCATACGATTAAGAAGATAACAGGCAGTGAGAACCGCATCCCCCCAATAGGAGTGAGGGGCACGGCTCTGAATCAAAATGGTTCTGGTCATATCCAGCAAATGACGATGCTTCCGTTCAGCCACCCCATTTTGTTGGGAGGTATACGCACACGACGTCTGATGCACAATCCCATGAGACATAAGAAATTTGGACAATTGAGTACTGCACAACTCTAGAGCATTGTCAGACCGTATGTACTTTACTTTAGCAGAGAAAATATTTTTTATTTCAATAAGAAAAGACTGAATAATCTGACCAGCATCAGATTTATTTTTAAGAAGAAAGACCCAAGAAAGTCTAGAGAAATCATCGACAGCAACAAGATAAAACCTGTGCCCTTGAAGATCAGGGACACGACTGGGACCTCAAATATCAAAATGTAGCAGCTCAAATAGACCATGATGACTTGGACCTATACGACTCGGAAAAGATGACATGTGATGTTTGCCAAGTTGCCATGCCTCACACTGAAAATTAGACTTGGTAGAAATCTGTGGAAGAATATGGACCATCTTTTGCAACGGAAGATGGCCAAATCGAAGATGCCAAGTGTAGGGTGACACCGATCCAGCCCTCATAGAAGAGATACCAGCATAAGGGGATTGCACCAGTCTATAAAGACCCCCTTGCTCATGGCCAGTCTCAATCACTCTGCCCGTTAATATGTCCTGAAACACAAGAGTAGATGGGTCAAATATAGCACGGCAATGTAAATCTTTGGTGAGTTGACTAATAGACAGCAAATTCATCGAGAACTTCGGTGCATAGAGAACATTGGACAGTCTCAAGGTAGGAGTCAACTGTACCTCCCCCTGACCAGTAATGGGGGAATATGTACCATCAGCTATCACCACCGATCGTTTAGAATGAGCAGGATGAAAGACACTAAACTGACCTCTGTCACCACAGAGATGGTGTGATGCACCTGAATCCATGATCCATTCTGATAGATCCGCCTTGTAACCCATAGTAAAGGCACCTGAACCTTTGAAAGCACCCACAGATGGAAAATCTACTTTGTTGTCTAACATGACGACAACGGTAACCTGTAACTGGGGTTACAAAATTGGAAGACTATGTCTATTTGTTCATAGACTCAAACCAGCGGCCATGCGTACAGAACACGTTCATTCAAGGAAGCATGGCTAGGGCATATAGTGCATACTCACATATAATGTATACTCACATTCATGCAGCTTCAGACTGGATGGGGGAAAGAAGGGCCCCTCCTCTCTAACATCCAAAACAAGAAAGCTTTTCTCCTGTACTTCAGATCGCGCAGCCTTCCCCCTATTCACCGTTGTTCTTCCCCTGGAGGAGACCAGACGTCGCCGCTGCCACTTATTGCTCCTTAATACTAGTGGTTTGAAGAAGGTGAAATGGCGCAGGAGGTGATGAGCAGCAACGTCGAGATGTGGCTCCCTTCCGAGCTCCTCGATGACGACTTTTTCATGGAGGAGAAACAGCACCGCCGACGTGCGCAAGCGCTGGAGTACTCTTCTTCCTCTGTTTCTGTTGCCGGGGCCTTCTGCTTCCCCTACGACTGCGACTCCAACCTCAGTTCCCCGCTGGAATCCGAGGAGAGCGACGAGGAGGACCACCTGAACAACGGCGTCATCGCCGGTCTCACCAAACAGATGGCCCGCTCCGACCTGCTTAACCGCTGCTCCCCTTCTTTGGCTCCGACTCCCAACGCCTTCGAGGGACCTTCTTCCCTTGCTTGTTCTCCGCAGTCCCCACTCTGCACCACTGGTATGTGGTCTGACTGGAGCCGCAAGGTTAGTGCCCCCTCCGTCCTATCTTCCCCTCCGACTCCTCACGAGCCGCTGCCAGACAACGCCTGGGACCTGCTCTACGCTGCGGCGGGAGAGGTCAGGCGCATGGATCTTAGCGACGAAGTTGAGCAGCTCAAGAGAGCCGGTGGTGGCTGCGGTCTTCTTGGATCCAAAAAAAAAGGGGCTTCACGGCGCAGAGCCCCTCGCACCCAGCGAAGCAAGAGGCGACGCGATTAGGGACGAAGCGCGCAATCAGCCGCCCAGGCGCGCGTGAGCGCGAGCGGCAGCCCAGCCGCGCGTGTGGCGGCGCGTGGGGTGGAGCCGATGGAGAGAGAGAGGCCGGCGGGTAGGGTTAGGGTTAGGGTTCGAGAACTCCGGCCTAGGACCGTGGCTCTGATACCATGTTGAAGGGAATAACTCAGATAAATTCCATTAACCCTAGAGCTCTCTTATATAGGAGAAAAGCTCTATGGATAATTTACATAAAGAGAACAAACAAATACTAAATGATAAATTTACTCTAACATGATAAAATTACTCTAACAGATATATTATCTGATTAGTATACCTATAATAAGATGTAGGAGCAAGGTGATTTTTACAGCCACTAACTTAACACGAAACTTTGCCAGCAGAATGAGGAGGAAGGCCACTAAATTGTTGAGATTACCTTGGAAACACGAGTCATCATCCCCTTTCCTCTAGACTTTCCTCGACTTGTAGTTGATTTAACGAAAAATCAACATTAGATTGGTAGCAAGTCAAATGATGTTCATGGCCTAATAGTACCCACATGAACTCCTCAAAGGCAATAGAATCAAAGTGACTAGAATGTTCGATAATGAGATATCACAATCTTGTTTAAGGTCATTTATGATGCCAATAACCAATTCATCTTGGTCCAAAGGATTTCGGAAAGCATTGGATAAGTCTAGAGCAATATACTTAGTTTTGATTATGAAATAAAACATGCTTAAGTTTTCTGTCTTTAGAAGTAAATTCAACTTTACAATGAAAGATGCTAGCCTTAAATAGTTGTAAAAAAATCACAATATAATTCCAAACATCACGAGATATTAGGAGTATGCCGAAGATTGGTGATTTGAGCATAAATTTAATCTGAGAAGATGCATAAAGCCAGCTAAGTTCAAGACAATCATTGTAAATAACTACAAGAATTTAGGCTTTTCAGGACGACAACTAGCGACGGTTACACAACGACCGTCCCTATTGATAGTTGTCGGGGACGGTCAAATGACAACCGTCGCCAATACCCACATCCTGGAAGTCAGTATGCGCATCGCCTCCTTTTATAATGAGGGAATAGGGACAGTTGTTGCGACCGTCCCCTATGCCCTCGCCAAGTCAATGCTCCATTCTACCCTCCTGAAGAGCCTTTGGCGACGGTTCTGACCGTCCTCTATGGTGTTCTGTTGACGTCACGACCGACTCAGGGGCATGGGTGTTGGCCAGAGGGGACGATCGTTAATAACCGTCCCCTCTGCCATCGCCAAGTCACTGCTCGATTTTACCCTCTTGAAGAGCCTTTGAGACGGCTCTGACCGTCCCCTATGGTGTTCTGTTGGCATCACGATCGACCCAGGAGC
Source organism: Ottelia alismoides (assembly GCA_037367405.1). Taxonomy (NCBI): domain Eukaryota; kingdom Viridiplantae; phylum Streptophyta; class Magnoliopsida; order Alismatales; family Hydrocharitaceae; genus Ottelia; species Ottelia alismoides. Next base: position 49,783 of record JAZKJV010001853.1, on the reverse strand, counting down.
ATGGGTGGTGGGCCAGAGGGGACGGTCATTAACCCATCTGCCATCGCCAAGTCACTACTCGATTTTACCCTCCTGAGGGGCCTTCGGGGATAGTTATGACCGTCTCCTATGGTCTTCTGTTGGCGTCGCGACCGACACAGTAATGACCGTCCCCTCTGCCATCGCGTCATAGCTCGATTTTACCTTCCGGAGAGGCGTTTGGGCGCAGTTCTGATTGTCTCCTATGGCCTTCTGTTAGCGTCATGACCGACCCAGGGACATGGGTGGTGGACCAGAGGGAATAGTCACCAACTCACTGCTCGATTTTACCCTCCTGAGGGGTTATTGGTGACGATTATGACCGTCTCCTATGTTCTTTTGTTGGTGTCACCGTCCCCGCCGTCCGCTCGTGATCGTCCCCATTGGTGCAGCGCAGATATTTTCACTTACACGCAACCATCGGGGATGGTCAAAACGGTCGTCCCTAATGGTCAGATAAAAAATCCATTCGACCTCCTCACTTTCCCATTTCATCCCAAACTCCCACCTTCAACCTAATGTCCCCCCGCCGCCCGACGTCCCCGTCGCCGCCCCGTAGCCTCTCGTGCTCGTCGACCTCCTCCATCTTAGTTTATGGTGATTACCAACACTCATTTGTGTTCATTCTTGTCCATTTTTCTCCGTGAAAGAGGTACAAATTATCATTTTTAATCTTTTTTATACGTAATTAAATATTAATTTGAATGATATAATGGTAGTCAAATATTTTCTTTGTATAGTTTTAATTCATTTTCTTTGCCATCATAGTTATCTTTGTATAGTGTATTTCATTAAATCACTATAACACACACAATATTACGATGTGTTATTTGCAAAAAAATTCATCTTCTTTACAATCATACTCTGATTATTATATTAAACTATACAAAATGTCTTCTTTGAATAGTTTAATTCATTTTCTTTGCAATGTTTGATTTTTACCATGTTCCCTACCTCATACCTATAATGTAAGAACAGAGAAAAGAGTACATATAATTTAATTTTCTTATTACGTAGCGAAATGGATAAGACATGGATGGATAATAGATACGATGATTTTCAGGAATATAAGAGAGGAGTGATTATGTTCTTTGATTGGGCATTTCAATTAGAAAGTGTTAATAAAAAATTGGTGGTACCAAAATTTATTGTCCATGTATGAGATGTAAGAATATTAAATATAATGTTAGAGAGGAAGTTTATAACCATCTCATATTCAATGGATTTTGGTTGCATTACTCCATGTGGACTGAACATGGAGAGGTTATAGAGCATATAAGAAAGGATGGGGATATTGATGTAGGTGTAGGAACTACTACACAATCTTTGAATAATGTTAATCATGAGTTATTTGATTTAATGGATGACTTAAGAAGACCCTGAAACACAAGACATCGGTTTAGACGATAGACTTGAGAATGGTTTGTCAGATGCAGAAGCCATGTTGGCTCCCGAGGTTGAAATGACATGTTTATTGTTTTCATTGGAGTTGTTTAAGATGAAAGTAAGGAACGGATCAACTGTTGCAATGATGACAGATGTATTGTCTTTAATCCGAAAGTTATTGAATAATCCTGAGAAGTTTCCGAAGGATTGGAAAGAAGCGAAGCAATGATTCCGATCGTTAGGTTTGAAATACGAAAAAATTGATGCTTGTGTTAATGTTTTTTTAACAAGACTATAGGGCCTCACTTCTTCTCTTTTCTTTCATCTTATATGTGTATTTTTCTGAGGAGAAAATTTGCATTTAGTACTTTGTCCCTATTGTGAAGCTTCCATGTATAAAGAAGAAAAAAGTAATTTAAAGAGGAAGAAGAAGTCAGTGAAGATATTACGTTACTTCACATTAATTCCAAGATTAAAATGTCTTTGTATGTCGGAAAAAACCGCAAAGTGGATGACATTATTATATCTTAAAATCATATCGTAAGTTCTAGTTATCTTTTTCACATTAGGCAATGGAGAATAATCGTGTACCCAACGAGATGGAAGCCTTTGAGAGGTCTAAGAGTCGCGATGTGGACGGGGAAGTTCATTGGGTAGATCATACCTATAGTCCAATTCATGTAAGCCATCAATAATAATTTTGCAACTGTTTTAAAAATTCAAATGGATTTTGAACTTACTTTAATAAAATTTCACAAGGAGATGATCGGACTCACGAACACTGGCTCTCTAGACAACACTGGTACGAGTCAGACACATCTTACTCCTGATGTCACCTTCCTTCAGGCGACCGGTCTAGAGCATCAAGGATGAGTCCGTTGTGGTGGTCGTGGTACCAACCCACGGAATTGGTATGGAGTAGGGAGCAGCTCGTCATCTTCCTCTCATAAGACACAAAGGGAGAGAGAATTAGAGAGTCGGGTATCTAGCATGAATGTTGAGATAAAGGATTTGCGATAAAAATGGCAATTTTTAATGCATTCATGCATGCACATTAAGGTGCAGCGTCGACTAGCCACCCAACACAAGTGGGTAATCTAGTTACGAGGATAGGCGACGATGGTTGAGATGAAGATGATCATGATGATGACGACGATGATGATGACGACAATGCGGATGAGGACGACACTTAGAATTACTTTAGTTGTTTTCTTTAGTTGGTAGAATATATAGTTTAGTATATTGTATAATTAATTTGAACAATTACTTTGCAAAGTAGCTTACTTTGTTTAAATAGTTTGAACAGTTTATGGTAGAGTGGTTTTATTTGAATCTCTTAGCGTAGTCGTCATTTCCAACATTTCTCGTAAATTTGAATGTAGAATGAATGTTATTTTCATTCTTGATCTTACTCTTTATGATGAAGATAAAATATAGTTACAGGTATTCAATATTTAATGTCAGTCTTTGCATGGTAACATAAAGAACGAATTAGTAGCATTGATATTTTTTCTTGGTAGCAAAGGAAGAAAGGGGACGGTCGCGACAGTCCTAGCTCGATTGTCCCCTTTAGTAATCTTATGAGACGGTCATGACCGTCCCCCCTTCTCTAAACTTTAGGGTACGGTTACGACGTTAGATCGTCTCCTCTTCTCTTAACATTAGGAGATGGTAACAGCCGTCCCCTCTAAATTTCCTTTAAGGAACGATCACGACCGTCCCCTCTAAGTTGCATTTAATGGATGGTCACGACCGTCCCCTCTAAGTTGCCTTTAAGGAACGGTTACGACCGTACCCTATGCATGAATATAGGTGATGGTGTCAATCACCGTCCCTTATAGTAAATGGGACGCACGCTATGGAAACGGTCTTTTGATTGTCCCCTCTGATCAAAGGGGACGATCTCCCTGTTAATGGAGACGGATAATAATTGTCATCTGTGTTATGCTTTCCTGTAGTAATTGTTGCGAATTAGGAAAGCACGTAAAAATATGGTAAATCAAGCAAGTATGGAGTCATGGATTTACAAGGTTCACATGTAACTGAGCTACGTCCTTGGGTGCGGTGATCAATTTTCACTATGTAGATAAGAAGAAAATACAGAGGATGTAGAGAGCCCTGACCTTAGGAACTTATAGGATATGGTGGCGTGGGAGGGGTATCAAAGAGTTTTTCAATCTGGATCAGATGGTTAGGATTCAAAGCATATCAACAGTGATACCATAAAATATATTAGGACGAAGGTGGTTCTATAGGAATGGAAGGGGGAGTATGCGATGCAGTGGAGGACCTAGGATTATAGATTGCACACTAATAAGAGGCATATGTCAATACGTTAGAAACTTCATAATAGGGGATGAAAACAGATGCAAACATATCCGTATCTATTTGTATCTGCATTCGTTAAATGGAGGATATGAATACTTTTTTTAATGTGGCGAATAAAAATGCAAATATGTGCTGAAATTCAACACATGCAAATACAAATACAAATACAAATTTGATATCTTTATTTTTGACAAATATGAATATAAATAATGATCAAATTCCACAAGAATCAAATATAGATATACACTTTTAAGAGAATACGAATATAGACATGAATACGAATAAATTCAAATGTTCATTTATTGGAGGATATCAATACAAACATTGCTAATGATTATTGATAAGTATGATAAGATTTATTTTTATATTTACTTATTTTTAAGTCATTTATCACTATTAGAAAGTGTTAATGTACTTAATATATATTATAGTTTGTTATAAATCTAAAAAGCTTATAGATTTTAAATAAAGTAGAAACATCTAACATTATGAAAAAAAACATATTCATTTGTTAATTATTTGTCTCGTATAAGTATGGTTAAGACGGAATATATGGAGTACACCTTTGATGGAAGCAATGGTGAAGGAATCGAGGTGAAGATTGGTGACGATAACATTCAGAAGAGAGATTCCTTTAGATATCTGGGATATATTCTGCAACATAATGGAGAAATTGATGGAGATGTTACTAATAGAATAAATACAGGCTGGCTTAAGTGGAGAGGAGCCTCTGCTGTTCTCTGTGATAAGAAAATTCCTTTAAAAATTAAAGGAAAATTTTACAAAGCAGCCGCGAGACCTGCTATTCTTTATGGATCTGAATGTTGGCATGTAAACCATATATATGTGCAGAGAATGAATGTAGCAGAAATGAAAATGCTAAGGTGGATGTGTGGACACATACATAAAGATCGAATTCGGAATGATACAATCAAAAAGAAAGTTGGTGTAGCTCCGATCGAGGATAAGATGCGAGAAAACCGCTTAAGATGGTTTGGACATTTGCAAAGAAGATCAGTTGATGCATCAGTTAGGAGATGTGAGTATTGGGATGTTGAGCCAGTAAAGAGAGGGCGAGGAAGGCCCAAGAAGTGTTGGAAAGAGATCATACGAAGGGATCTTAGTTTTGTGCATATAAGCCCGGGATTGACCCAAGATAGATCTGAATGGAGGCGAAGAATCCATGTAGCCGACCCTACTTAATTGTGGGAAAAGGCTTTGTTGTGTTGTTTATGTTTGTTAATTATTTGTATCCAGATTATCAATAACCATTAGTGTAGAGATAGTTCGTAGTATTATTATCTCTTTATGTATCTTGTCGTTATTTCTTTATCTTTTATAAACCTCTCTGTAATTTACCCTTAAGGTCTCTCCCTATATAAGAGAGCCTAGGGTTTTCTGAATAATCATCGAAGTCTCTTTTTCCAACATGGTATCAGAGCCGTCCTAGGGCTCTCTACCCGCCGCCCCTCCCCTCCTCCCCACCCGTCGCCCTCTCCTCGACGCATTTCTCGTCGCCGCCTCTCTCTCCCCGCCGCCACCTCTCTCTCTCTCCAGGGCTTTATCCCACCGCCAGCGGCCTCCAGCCCGCCGCCAGCGGCTCCCCGGCGGTCCCAGCCACTGCCAGCGGTGCCCGCTTGTCGCCGTAGGTCCCAGCCACCGCCAGTGGCCCCCAGGCGGTCACCGTCAGCCGCCTTCGCCCCCCCCCCCCCAGGCGTCCCAGCCTGCCGCCGTAGGACCCAGGTGGTCCCAGCCAGCCGCGCAAGCATCTAGGCGACCCCAGGCGGCACCCAACCGGCCACTTCAAGGGTTGTAAGCCTTCTCTAAGGCGTGTCCTAGTCCTCTCTTCATCTGATATATAGGTTTGAGTGCGTAACGTCTACATACGCACTCAAATCCGATGCAGTTGGTGTAGGCATTCATCACCGTGTCTATATACCCTTGTTCTTCTCCAAGCGACAGTATGTCAGAATCGAAAGCCGATATGCCCTCCACCGGCGCATTCAAAGGTCTTGCGCCAATAGTGAAGATGGACGGGTCTAACTATGAGCTCTGGGCTATGCAGTTCATGAGCCTCATGAAATCTAATGGTAAGAAACACATTCTTACCGAAGATGAGCCTGCAGAGAAGACAGGGATCTATGCCTTATGGGAGGCTGACGACGCCTACGCAAAGGTCTGGTTGTCTGGTACATTGACGATGGAGATTGCTAACGACGTCCTCCATCAGCCCACTGCCAGGGCAATGTGGGACATTCTTGCCGCTACTTATTCGCAGGTGCGAAATGAGACAAAGATGTTGCAGCTTCATCATGACATTTTCACAATGAAGCAGAGCGGCAGACCTCTTCATTCCCTATACACATCCCTAAGAGGGATGTTTGAGAAGTTATACAGTACCATTCCTCTCATTGCTACTCCTGAACAGCAGAAGACGTTTTGGAACGCCACCATGGTGGGTGTTCTACTTGCGGCACTTGATCCTGAGTATGATGCCGCCCGGTCCCAGATCCTAGTTGATGCAGTTATTCCTCCAGTGGAGGATGTTTACAGAAGGCTCAGTCGCATTCCAGTTTCCTCCAGCTCTTCTACTCTACCCCCATCAGCGATGGCAGTCTCGCGTGGGAGAGGTGGACCGCCTTCTGGTCGTGGACGTAGCCGTGGACCCCAGGGAAGGGGTAGTCGCTTCAGTCAAACATGCTCCTATTGTCACCGCACAGGACACTCAGAGGAAACATGCTATTCTAAGCATGGATTCCCAGCATCGGCACGTGTTGCAGAGCACTCTCAGTCACCATTACTCTCTACTGCAGATAATCGATTTGACGAACTTATGGCTCGTCTCCGAGATATTATGCCACACTCATCTGGTGATTCGTTTGGTGGTTCTTCAGATATTGCTGCCATTGCCTCTGCCAGTTCATCCGCCGCTGCGAGTACCTCAGGTAGATCTACTGCATTCATAACATCTCATGATATATCTGACTAGGTTATAGATTCCTGAGCCACACATCATCTCTGCCGAGATAGAGGTAGATTACAGGCCTACAGGGACACTCCTCCCGGCCGTTCAGTGCAGATAGCAGATGGTACCCATTCGCCCCTTGTTGGACAGGGGGAGGTCTTCCTATCCTCCACTATGCAGCTACAGAACGTCTTACATGCTCCTGAGTTCTCAATGAATTTGCTATCTATTAGTCATATTATGAAGGATTTGAATTGTCATGCTATATTTGACCCGTCTTCTCTCATTTTTCAGGACATACTCACGAGCAAGGTGATTGGTTGTGGCTCTGAGCAGAATGGTCTATATCGACTGGTTCGGAATTCCTATGCTGGCGTCTCCTCTCATTTTGCTGGACCAGTCTCTCCATACATTTGGCATCTCCGGTTTGGTCACCTTCCGCTTCAGAAAATGCGCCATCTTCTGCCCCAAATCTCTCCTAGTTCTTCCTTTCAATGTGAAGCGTGTCAGTTGGGAAAGCATCACAGGTCGAGCTTCCCAAGTCGTCCGAGTCGGAGCAGTAGCTCCCCTTTTGAGTTGTAACATATAGATATATGGGGTCCGAGTCGTGTTCCCGATCATCAGGGGCACAGGTTTTATCTTGTGGTAGTGGATGATTTCTCTCGTGTGTCATGGGTCTTTCTTTTGAAAAATAAATCTGAAGCAGGAGATGTGATCAAGAATTTGATTAATGAAGTGCACAATGTTTTTTCTTCCTCTGTCAAATATGTTAGGACGGATAATGCCCTTAAATTTTGTACACGCTCACTTTCTCAATTCCTTTCATCAAAGGGTATTATTCACCAAACCACTTGTGCATATACCTCACAACAAAATGGTGTGGCGAAAAGAAAGCATCGCCATCTCTTGGATATTACTCGAACACTGTTGATTCAGAGTTGTGCTCCTATTTCATTCTGGGGCGACGCTGTTCTTACTGCATGTTATCTGGTCAACCGAATGCCATCCTCAGTTCTTGGTGAGAAGATACCTATCTCTCTTACAGACAAGGAGTTATTTTCACTGACTCCACGTGTCTTTGGTACTGTGGCGTTCGTTCATCGTCTATCTCCCGGACTTGACAAACTCTCTCCTAGAGCAGTCAAGTGCATCTTTGTTGGCTATTCCAGGACTCAGAAGGGCTACCGGTGTTATGATCCTACGACTAAGAGGTACTTCGTGAGTGCGGATGTCACTTTCTTTGAGTCTGTCATGTATTTCTCTCCTGCAGGCGACAAAATGGTACCATCCACTACCACTGATGATATCTATGTTCCTCCACCACCTACATTGAGTACACCTGAGTCGTCCCCTGTACCCGTCTCCACGCCAGCACCACCTCCACCACCTCCACCTCCACCCATTCCACAGCCTATCATATCACCGTTACCTAAATTCTATACACGTCGGTCAGGTCCTACTCAGACTACCCAGCAGCCAATCATCGCGCCTCAGGTATGTTCAGATGGCACTACTACTGACGGGTCAGGTTTGGTACATATGCAGGATCCTTCAGTACATGCAAATACTAGCCCATCTAGTACAACAGATGATGATCTTGATGTTCCGATTGCTATTCGGAAGCAGAGGAGGCAATGTGCCTCTTATCCATTTGCTTCACAGGTTTCTTTTCATCGTCTCACTGGTGATTTTCATAGATTTGCCACAACCTTGTCGTCCGTGGATATACCACGGACATACTAGGAAGATTTGAAGAATGATTGCTGGAGATTAGCAATGGAAGAAGAAATGAGGGCCTTGCAGTCTCGTGGCACATGGTCTTTGGTCCCTGCACCTTCTGATGCATCAGTTGTGAGTTGTAAATGGGTCTTTACAGTCAAATATCATGCAGATGGCACGCTGGATAGGTACAAAGCACGCTTGTCGCCCGTGGGTTTACACAAACCTATGGTGTAGATTACATGGATACATTCTCTCCAGTGGCGAGACACTCTACCCTTCGTATTCTCTTATCCGTTGTTGTGGTCCGTGATTGGAGCATATCTCAACTAGATGTCAAGAATGCCTTTCTGTACGGGGACTTATATGAGGAAGTCTACATGCAACAGCCACCTGGGTTTACTGCTGAGGGGGAGAAGCAGATGGTTTGTAGACTTCACAAGGCGATATATGGCCTCAAACAGAGTCCGAGAGCATGGTTCCAGAAGTTGTCCAACCTGATTGAGCAACAGGGATTCAAGAGGTCAAATGCCGGTCACTCATTGTTTGTTCAGAAGTCATCGGCAGGTACGGTTGTCATTATGGTCTATGTGGATGATATTCTTGTTACAGGAGACGATGTTCAGGGCATAGAGAGGGCAAAGGCATTCCTAGGCCGTCAGTTCGTTACAAAGGATCTTGGAACCCTAAGATATTTTCTGGGGTTGGAATTTGCAAGGAATGCACAAGGCTTGGTGATGACACAACGGAAGTATATTACAGACTTCCTGATTGAGACTGGCATGGATGGATGCAAACCATCAAGTATTCCCATGGACCCTAGCATGAAACTGTATGATGGTGATACAGATGAAGTAGATAAGAGGAGATATAGAGAAATGAAGGGAAAACTCCTCTACATTACCATAACTCGTCCAGACATTGCATTTGCAGTTACCAGGGTGAGTCAGTTTATGGAGCAGCCAAGACAGGTTCACATGGATGCTATACACATGATACTGAGGTATCTGAAGACTTCTCCAGGGTCAGGGCTGCTATTCAGAAAGGGCACAGACTTATCCGTCTCAGCGTGTGCAGACGCAGATTATGCAGGATGTCCTAAGGATCGAAAATCAACCTCAGGGTTTGCAGTGTTTGTTGGAGGCTCTTTGGTTTCTTGGAAAAGCAAGAAACAAACTGTTGTGGCAAGGTCCAGTGCCGAATCCGAATATAGGGCCATGGCTCAAGCAAGCACGGAAATGATGTGGGTTCGTTCAGTACTAGAAGATCTACATATAGCTGTGCCCCTACCTATGAAGCTTCAGTGTGACAATCAGGCAGCATTGTTCATTGCCAACAATCCAGCTTTCTATGAAAGGACCAAGCATATTGAAGTTGACTGCCATTACACTAGGGACTTGATCCAGAGAGGATTGATATCTACTGCACATGTGAGCTCAGGAGATCAGACTGCAGATGTATTCACCAAGCCACTGCTCAGAGGAGCTTTTCAGAGATGTTCATCCAAGCTGAGCATGATAGACATCTATGCTCCACCTTGAGGGGGAGTGTAGATATAGTTCGTAGTATTATTATCTCTTTATGTATCTTATTGTTATTTCTTTATCTTTTATAGACCTCTCTGTAATTTACCCTTAAGGTCTCTCCCTATATAAGAGAGCCTAGGATTTTCTGAATAATCATCGAAGTCTCTTTTCCCAATAATTAGCAATGCTACATGTACTTGGAATCGGTCGTAATCAAGATAGGTGACGGTGAGGAACTAACACACAAGGGAGACAAGTAGTGGGTACTAGAAGGAGGTGGGGGTACAGTTGTCCATCGCTTCATATCTACTCTGAGCAGCATCAGGATCGGGGATATGATGGGATGGGGACCAAAGCTAACATGCAATAGAGACAAGTGGCCAGTCAAAGAGGGAGGGGCATGGTGGTTTGCAATGGAGGACAATTGCAGCTGGTCCTCGATGGAAGCGGACCAACCGACGCCTGAGGATGGAGGTGGTTAGGGGAGGCGAATGGTACATTCTCATGGTGTTGGATGGGTTCCCCTCCTTGTGGGAACCTAATCCAGGATATTGGTAGTCCTATTTGGAAAAGGAAAGATCAATTACCTTTTAATATTAGGAGTCATCTTTTTCTAATTCTATTGGAAGTAGGAGTTCATGTTTCTTTAATTGCTCATCTCCATGGAGTATAAATAAGGGGTATGGGGTGCATACCAGGATCATCACAACACAAGATCTCCTAGCACAAGAAAGAAATAAGAGAGAGGAAGAAGAAAGAAAGTTCGTGGTTGTCGCGGAGCTTGGAGGGATTAACCTTTGGAGCAGTTCTTATCCAACATTCTTCCCTACAGTTTGGCAACGGATTTACCATTGGGTGATATTTCTCCTCTCTATTATTCTTCATTGTTTGGTGATTTGCAGTACCGTATTGAGAGCCGGCCTTTTGTAGGCCCCTCACGAGATATTACTTTGATTATAGTGCTTGGTTTTGGGTTGCGATCAACCCCGTGGTTTTTCCCCTCACATTGAGGGTTTTCCACGTTAAAAATATTCCGTGCATCTGTGGTTGATTTTTCTGTAGTTAAGACACTTTCTCGTAGTTGATATATCGTGCAGGATCCGCCTATCGACTTTGGTTATTTTTCCGCAATTTATACGGTAAATATGTTCCTAACAAGTGGTATCAGAGCAAGGTTTAATGGAGAATTAAAATATGGAGTTCGGTTCGAGTAGGATTATTAGTCTTAATGGGACTAATTATAATTTGTGGAAGAACAAGATGAAGGATCATTTATATGTGAAGGCTATGTACATTCCGATATTCTCCGCACAGAAGCCCGAAGCTAAAATCGATGAGGAATGGGAGTTTGAACACGAGCAGGTTTGTGCCTTCATAAGACAGTTTGTTGATGAAAACATCTACAATCATATCCAAGATGAAAGTCATGCTAGAAGCTTGTGGTTGAAGTTGGAAAATCTTTACGCCTCCAAGACGAGAAATAACAAACTATTTCTTCTCAAGAGACTAGTGAACTTGAAGTTCAAGGAAGGCAGTTCTATACTAGATTTTCTAAATGAATTCCAACGAATTACTAGCCAGTGGACGAGTATGAGGATAAAATTTGAAGATGAGATATTGGGACTGTTACTGCTTGCTACTCTACCAGATTCATGGGAGACTTTCAAAGTCTCACTTACGAATTCTGCAGTCAATGGGATCGTTTCTTTGGAGACAGTCAAGTCTGGCATTTTAAATGAGAAAATGCGAAGAAAAACCCAAGGAAGCTCTTTACATTCAGAGGTTCTTGTCACAGAGAATAGAGGGAGGAGCCGGACCAAGATTGATGCAGGTAGAGATAATGACAGAAGTAAGTCTAGATCTAGATATCATATGGAATGCCACTATTGCAAGAAGAAAGGGCGCATCAAGAAATATTGCTTCCAGTTCAACAGAGATAAAAATGGAGGCGACAAAGAAGAGAAAAAGAATGAACAAGTTGTTGCAGCTGCACAACATAATCTCCTCATTGTCTGTGATAAGGGGATGGTAAATGGCACACAAGATGGTACTTCTAGGCTTATTGATAGCAGATCCATGTCACATCTCAGAAAGAGTTTTTCTCTTCATATACAGTTGGTGATTTTGGTACATTGAAGATGGGGAATGGTTCTTTGTCCCATGTTGTTAGTATTGGCAATATTGTACTGAAGAATGCCATTGGAGTTGCGTAGACGCTCAAAGATGTGAGGCATATACTAGACATGCATTTAAATCTCATTTCTGTAGGCAAGCTTGATGATGAAGGATACCTTAACACCTTTGATGATGGTCAATGGAAGCTTACCTGATGATCCGTGGTTGTTTCTCGTGGCAAGAAGTATAGCAACAATCTTTACATCATGAATGCACCCATCTCCTATGATGTTGCATATGTGACTGGAGATGCAAAATCCATTGAGTTGTGGCATCGACGATTGAGGTACATGAGCGAGAAGGGTCTGCAGTGTTTGGTGAGGAAAAATAAGATGACAGATGTCAAGAAAGAGAAGCTGGAGAGATGCACGTACTGCTTGGTTAGGAAGCAGACGAGAGTCTCCTTCAAGAGTCATCTACCTTCTAGGAAGATGCAACCATTGGATCTTCTTCACACAGATGTTTGTGGTTCATTGAAAGTAAGTTCTCTTGGTGGTGCACTTTATTTTATTACATTTATTGATAATTTCTCCAAAAAAGTTTGGGTCTACGCCTTAAAGAGGAAGGACCAAGTCCTTGGTGTTCTCAAAGGCTTCCATTTACTAGTGGAGAGACAATCTTAGAAGAAACTTAAGTGCATCTGCAGTGACAATGGTGGTGAGTATATTGGGTCATTTGATGAGTATTACAGATCTCATTGTATCAGGTACCAGAAGGCTCCACCCAAGACACCACAATTGAATGAGATAGCAAAGAGAATGAACATGATCTTGATGGAGAGAGTCAGATGTCTCCTTTCTAAAGCTAAGTTGTATAACTCTTTTTGGTGTGAAGCACTTTATATTGTTGTTCGTTTTATTAATCTATCTCCACATATACCCTTGGATGGTGATTTTCTTAACAAGGTTTGACATGGAAAGAATGTTTGATACAACCATTTGCGGCTCTTTGGATTTTTTTTTTGAAACCAAAGCTTTTCGGGGGAAGCACGCCGTGGTGTTCGCCCCAAATATTATTAATATCAAAAGGAAAGAGAAGAGGGGGGGGAAGAAGAGAGGTACAGACACAAAGGATCGAGAGGATCCCGCAGCACACGCAACATGAATTACACGCATGGGGGATGCGGCTCTTTGGATGTCATGCATTTGTGCATGTTTCCAAGGATGCAAGGTCCAAATTGGACGCAAAGACAAAGTAGTGCATCTTCTTGGGATATGGACAAGTGAGCTTGGCTACATGTTGTATGATCCAGTTGATAAGAAGCTGGTGAGAAGCAAGGATGTGATCTTATCTGAAGATCAAACCATTGGGGACATCCAAAAGGCTGCTAAGGACTCTCGTTCGAGTAGCTATCAACTAGATGATATGGAGACAGTCCCTTTGCATATGGATCTACATGTGGTGCCAGATGATGCATATGAATAGGTATCAGATGCAGAACATGAGGAGAATGTACCACAAATCTTCACTCCTGGTGATGATAAAGATGATGGTGAGCAAGATGATGAGAGCTCTTCTTCTTCTGAAGCTCTCCCACACAGAGACCTGTGTGAGAGGGGCGACCGACCCTCCACTAGATATTCTGTACTTGAGTATACTTTATTGATAGACAATGGCAAGCATGAATACTATGAAGAAGCCTTGCAGGATGCAAATAAGGAGAAATGGGTAGAAGATATGAAAGAGGAAATGAAGTCCCTACATGATAATCATACCTTTGACCTTGTCAAGTTGCCTAAAGGCCGGCGGGTATTGAGAAACAAGTGGGTTTAAAGAGTGAAACATGATGAATACTATACAAAACCAAGGTATAAATCTAGATTGGTTGGGAAATGTTTTAACAAAGGAAGGGAGTTGACTTTAAGGAGATCTTTTCTCCTGTGGTGAAGATGTCTTTTATTAGGGTGATTCTCAGCTTAGCAGCCAGTCTTGATTTGGAGGTTGAACAAATGGATGTGAAGACAACTCTCCTCCATGGTGATCTTGAGGTGGAAATCTACATGTTGCAACCATGGAAGGTCATATCAATTTCGATATTGATATCGTATCGATACGATATTTAGGCAATATATCGCCAAAATATCGCCCATATCGACGCACTTTTGTAAAGGAAATGCCTGAAAAGGAGGATATGTCGTCATATCGGTATCCATATCGATCTCATCTCGATATCGATATATCGTTGATATATCGCCGTTACGGCCTTTCATGATTGCAACCAAAGGGCTTTACAATCAAAGGTAAGGAAGACTATATTTGCATACTGAACAAGAGTCTATATGGCTTGATACAAGCACCTAAGCAGTGGTACAAGAAGTTTGACTCGTTCGTAGGGGAGCATGGTTACTCCAAGACCACATCAAACCATTGTGGGTTCCTGAAGAAATTCTCATGTGATGATTTCATCATATTGTTGCTTTATGTTGACGACATGCTGATTGTAGGCAACAACGGAGAGAGAAATTCTGGCTTGAGAAAGAGTTGAGCAAGTCCTTTGCTATGAAGGACTTGGGGCATGCAAGTCAGATACTGGGTATGGAGATCACTCAAGACAGGGGAGCAAGGAAACTTCAACTTCACAAAATAAGTACATTAAGAAGATATCATGAAGTCCCTACATGATAATCATACCTTCAACCTTGTCAAGTTGCCTAAAGACAGGCGGGTATTGAGAAACAAGTGGGTTTACAGAGTGAAATATGATGAATACTGTACAAAACCAGGGTATAAAACTAGATTGGTTGGGAAATATTTTAACCAAAGGAAGGGAGTTGACTTTAAGGAGATCTTTTCTCCTGTGGTGAAGATGTATTCTATTAGGGTGATTCTCAGCTTAGCAGCTAGTCCTGATTTGGAGGTTGAACAGATGGATGTGAAGACAGCTCTCCTCCATGATGATCTTGAGGTGGAAATCTACATGTTGCAACCATGGAAGGTCATATCAATTTCGACATCGTTTTGATACCATATCAATACGATATTTCGACGATATTTCGGCAATATATTACCGAAATATCGCCCATATCGGTGCACTTTTGTAAAGAAAATGCCCGAAAAGGGGGATATGTCGTCAAATCGATATCCATATCGATCTCATCTCGATATCGATATATCGCCGCCAGCCTTCCATGATTGCAGCCAAAGGGCTTTACAATCAAAGGCAAGGAAGACTATGTTTGCATACTGAAGAAGAGTCTATATGGCTTGATACAAGCACCCAAGCAGTGGTACAAGAAGTTTGACTCGTTCATAGGGGAGCATGGTTACTCCAAGACCACATCAGACCATTGTGTGTTCCTGAAGAAATTCTCATGTGATGATTTCATCATATTGTTGCTTTATGTTGACGACATGTTGATTGTAGGCAACAATGGAGAGAGAAATTCTAGCTTGAAGAAAGAGTTGAGCAAGTCCTTTGCTATGAAGGACTTGGGGCATGCAAATCAGATACTAGGCATGAAGATCACTCGAGACAAGGGAGCAAGGAAACGTCAACTTCACAAGAGAAGTACATGTATCTTCTAAGATTTCATATGGAGAAGGAAAAGCCAGCTAGCACCTCTCTTGAAGTGCATATCAAGTTAAGTTCCAAAGATAGCCTACAGAACAAAGATATGGAAAGAGTTCCCTATGCATCAGCCACAGGTAGTCCCATGTATGCCATGGTTTGTACGAGGCCAGATATTTCTCATGCAGTTAGAGTTATTAGTAGGTTCATCTCGAATCCAAGAAAACAACATTTGGAAGCAGTTAATGGATCTTGAAATATCTTCAAGGTACTAAAAGTTACTCTCTTTGCTTTGGATCAGAGAAGCTTATTCTTCTTGGATACACAGATTCAGATATATTGGGTGATATTGATGGGAGAAGATCCATATCATGTTACATGATGTCCTTTACAGGTGGTGCAATTTCTTAGAAGTCTCGTCTCCAGAAGTGTGTTGCTTTATCCAATACAGAGGCTGAGTTTATTGCAGCTATAGAGGTGTGCAAGGAGTTGTTGTGGATGAAGATGTTCATGCAGAAACTAGATTTTCATCTGGACAAGTATGTGCCTTATTGTGACAGTTAGAGTGTTATTCGCCTTGGCAAGAACTCTACATTCCATGTAAGGTCAAAGCACATTGATGTTAGGTATCATTGGATACGTATTGTGTTAGAATCGAAACAGCTTGTACTTGACAAGATCCACATAGATGACAACTGTGCCGATATGATGACAAAAACTTTGTTGCTTGGAAAATTCGAGAGATGCTGCTCCCTCGTAGGTTTGGAGCAGTTCCCACATCATCGGTGATTTATTGGATGGGTTAGCCTCCTTGTGAGAACCTAATCCATATGTATAGGACATTGGTAGCCCTATTTGGAAAAGAACGATCAATTACCTTTTAGGATTAGGAGTTATCTTTTCCTAATCCTATTGGAAGTAGGAGTTCATGTCTCCGTATTTGCTCATCTCCATGGAGTATAAATAGGGGGTATGTAGTGCATACCATGATAATCCCAACACAAGCTCTCCTAGCACAAGAAAGAAATAAGAGAGAGGAAGAAAAAGAAAGTTTGTGGTTGTCGCGGAGTTTGGAGGAAGTAACATTTGGAACAGTTCTTCTCCAGTATTCTTCCTTACAGTTTGGCAACGTATTACATTGGGTGGTATTTCTCCTCTTTATTATTCTCTATTATTTGATGATTTGTAGCACCGTATTGAGGCCAGCCATTTTGTAAGCCCCTCACGGGAGATTACTTTGAATATATTGCTTGATTTTGGGTTGTGATCAACCCCGTGGTTTTTCCCCTCACATTAAGGGTTTTCCACGTTAAAAAATTCTTCGTGTATCTGTGGTTGATTTTTCTATGGTTGAGATACTTTCTCGTAGTTGATATATCATCCAGTATCTGCCTATCGACTTTGATTATCTTTCCGCAGTTCAATTTATATGGGGAATATGTTCCCAACACATGGAAGGTGGTTTCAATGGGAGGGTGGGGGTACAAATGGACATGGCGAGGGAGGTGAGGGGAACAATTGGGAGTAGAAGGGTTATTAATAATTGAGGTTGGGCACGTGCCCCCCTTACCCATAACTTAGGTTTGTCCATGATGCGATGTGACAGTAGAGGTTATGGGCATGAATGAAGACATAGCGAGCCTTAGTACGAGATAACTAGAGAAAGAATGTTTGAGGGATATATGATGCTAAACATTTGTTGGCATAATAGAGGCCTCGAGGAAGAGGAAATCTTGCCCTCTGTGTCAGACATGAAGAATATTACGAGTGAGAAGAGGCTTTTAATTTAGAAGGTGTGAGAGAAAGGTGCAAGAGAAATTGGGTAGAGATAGTGAATGAGTTTATTAAGTCAAGCTTACTGGTAATACTTCTGAACGATACAAGTTGAATAAATAGTATATTTAACCATAGACAAATGAAAGTGAGAAAATGCCCCTTTAAAATAAATAATTTCACCAGTATCCAGTTATTAAGTAACTCAACCATTATATTAAGCAAAATGGATAAACTTTTAAAAGTTCCAACAAGGTTAAGTAAACTAAAAAAGCAAGAAGCCCTACTTGGGTTGGGACCAGTGACCATATGATTTAGTTCATCATGGACACTAGTTACATGCTTATGGTTATACTGATTACAAACCCCGTTAAACAAATATTTTAGAGTGAATTCATAAATTTGTAATCTATTCTGTATGAAATCTATCATCATATAAGCGGCATAAAATTATACCTTTCATATTATATTTGCTAAATGGAAGTTTACATTGAAACCGAAGGCAAGCGGGCAACAAGCTGCGCCGCTAGACCTTTTTGAATTGCAAAGCCAATTCTTATAACATAAAGTTAGAAAAACATAAAGTAAGCAACAGTCATACTTGGGAGTAATCTGGACATTAAGCTAAGCAAAAAGCATAAACTTTTCAAATTCCAATAAGGATGAGAGCATTAAATAAAAGCAAGATGCATACTTGGGACCAGTGACCACATCCTCCACCACAATCCTGATGCTGAACTCTCTGGATGAGAAAGGGAGCTCCCCAGCCGTGTACAGACTCTTCCTGCCATCATATGCAGGAAGGCTCATCCCCAGATCAGATTCCCTGTACAACCTCACGAGCTCTGCCATGATGGCTCTACTCATACTCCTTGACCCCACTGCCGGTGTTATGTTGACCTTCACATCCATATAAAAATAGTGCGAAACAAAACAGACAAACATGAGAGCTTAATCCATATTTCTTATCCACAAGAAGATTCCCAAATAAAAATAACACATTTTCCAAAAATTCCATTTGTCCTTTAGCCAAATCCCTTCAGCGTAAATCATAGTGGATGAGAAATAAACAGTGGGGTGATGGGGTCATGCATGCACATAGGTGATGTCCACATCTATAAAGATCCAAATGAAGATGGGGGAAAGAGAGTATACATCATAGTGGATGAGGTCCTTCTCTGGGAGCTCAGCAAAGAAGTGGTTGGCCTTCACCACGAACCTCCTCCCTTCCTGCCCAAACCCAGGCCTCTTGGCAAATCCAATGGACTTGCTTGAGGCGGGGTAGACCACATCCATATGGCAAATATTGCCACCATTTGCTTCCGGAATCTCGATGCTATTCGCTGGAGATTCACAAGGAGCAAGACTGCATTGGGTTGGCTTCTTCACACCTCTTCCTCTACCCTTTCTCTTGCCCCTGCTCCTCCCACTTGATGATGGGCCTGGGCTGCTGTCAGGGTCCTTCCCCACCATGGGAGGTGGTGGCCCCTTCCCATGCTCACTTCCTTTCGGGCACCTCTTGATCACAAGGTGCTGCACTGAGCTCTCCTTCGTCTGCCTGATGGGCATGGTTTTTGTTGAAGCTCTTCAGGCTTGGTTCAAGAAAATGCCGAGAAAGGCAGCACTTTTTCAGCTTTCTGGGAATCTAGACGGATTTTAGCTGAGAAGGTAAAGAACCCATAAAGGCTTTTTAGGTGAGAACTTGCCAAAAACATGAGAGCAAAGCAGTAATAAATGAGGAGGAGGCCCCGTTTGTGACTGTTTCTTAGGTACAAACAAACAGTAGTGGAGTATTAAAGGAGAATAAGGCAGTTCCATCCTTCTCTTTCTGAAGCAGAAATTTGTATCTGCAGTTAATGACCAACTTCATGCAAAAAAAATACAAAAAAAATTGCCTTCTCCAAAATATAAAAACAACATAAAAGCCAAAGGAGAATGAATCGAGATGTAGGCAATGCTTAGACCAAGAACCAATCCAAGAGCAAGAAGGTTGCGAGATGAAGTCGAAACCAAGATTTTTTTTCTCAAACCAATGCCAGAAGACAAATAAGAAACCCCCATTTTGAAAATATAATAACAGGAACTACTCTTGCGATCATGACCAGATCTTGGGAGGAACTCACCCAAGATCAAAACTTTCCAAGTACCCAAGAAACCAAAGAAGGTCCGGATGCCCACCCAAGGGGTGACGGAGGGATTTTGCTTTAGAGAGAGAAAGGTGTGGGGGTGCTAAAACCCAAACAAAGGCCACACACGCATGCATTTGCACTGCTCCTCTCTCCTTTAATCACGTGTAAAGGAGTGCAGAGAGTGCTTAAGAACTAGTGCTGTCTCTTTTTCTCTCCCCCTACACATTGGTGGTTCATACTTTCTCTCTCTAAGATCCATTGGGTACTTATCAGAGCAGAGGAGGCGCCACCAACGTCTCATACATGTGTATCTAAGGCTTTGGGGTATAAGGAGGAATGGAATAAGGGGAATAAGCCTCCAACACGCTTCCCCGTAGTACGACTATTTCCCATTATTTCATCTTATTTCACTCGTATTCTTATTTTTATCCCACCTTACCTACCTTTATTTCACCTTATTCTCCTTATTTATATCCTCCAACCGAACGGAGAATAGACCCTTATTCTCCTTATTCCCCATCCTTATTCCTGCATATTCTCCTACCGAATGGGGAAGGGAAGGGAGGAGAAGGTCAGCAAGATTTGAACCGGAGGAGAAGGGTGGTTGGGCGGAGCATAGTAGTATAGTGGAGAGAGAGAGAGGGAAAGAGATATGAGTTCATAGCAATCATCACAGGAAGGAACGAAAGATCGTAACAATCGGAAGGGGAGAATAACTAAAGCATGCAGTAGTGCAGAGATCTCAATGCTCATCAAAGATCCATCCCATTTATCTCCCCATATTTATCTCTATTTCTCTCTCCAAAAGGACCCGTCCAGGCCTAACGGTCGTTTCAATGTAGAGAGAGGGAAAGTAGGAGAGTGGTATAGAGAGAGAGAGAGAGGCATCACAGACATGTTCTTGTTGATATTTGTTGATATTGAAGAATGGCAAGAACAGCGATAATCAACTCTTTCAAGTTTTTTTCTTATGGAAGTTTAAGGAAGAAAAAGGAAATTAACCGATATAAAGTGAGGGACATCCACGTGATATGCAGTGTTTATATGGGCACTTATGTAAAAAATCCTGGCATTGGAGGAGGGAAATGTATGTGATCCAACCTGCAATATTTACATATTTCTCTCTCTTTTCAGTAGGCATTCATTTATGTAAAAGAATGATATCATAGGAGCTAGGAGGGAGTGAAATGAACCGAAAATACAAGAAAAGTTATATAGTACATGAAGATAATATTTCTCCATTGTAAAATTAAATTTAAGGGTTCATTGGTATTTCTTCCCCTTTTTTGCACTTTCCGTCACAGACAAAGTCTTCTTTTCATTTTATACCTCCATTTCATTTCTTAGAAAATGGTCAACAACACAAAATTGGAATTAGATCAAACAAGAAATCATGTAGAGTTTTGGATGAACCTCTAATGGAGGTCACACAATAGAAGGATTTATAATAGTTTTGCAATGTGTCTCTTCCACTTAGCTTACAACAGAATCATTTTCCTGCATTTTCTTGAAGGGATTTTTATCCGGCAGACGCTATAATCTTTGCCAATTACCTCTACGACCTTAGAAACATCGTAATTCTTCACTGGACCCTGTAAACTTGCTAACTCTTACCCTATAAACCCCGTGGTTAACCCCCATCCATTTACCCGTTAAAACTAACCAGATTTTGTTAGATTCTTTTATATTATTCCTATTTTAGTTATCGAATTTACATCAATTGCCACTCCCTTTCAACCTCTTCCTTTTCCCCAACAACCACCACCTCCACTGCCCTCGCCCTCCTCCCCGACTTCCGCCCTCCACCTCTTCATTCCCAACCTCTGGCCTCACACTTCACCTCCAGGTCCTCCGTCACGATATCCACCTCGGCAGCGCAACACCCGATCGGCGGTGCGCTCGGAGCCCCCAGCCACTGCTGCTATTTCCAACGCTCAAAGAGATGAGAAAGCATGAAGGTGAGGGGAGCGGTGGCGACCATGGAGATCCCGGCGGCGTATAGGAACGGAACAGGAGCACCTGAGTGGTTAAACAAGGGAGATAATACTCGTCTACTTCCAGTGCATGTTCGCCCTGTCGAGCATTCTATTTTCTTCCGTAGTAGGTATGCACGGTCGGGATCAAGTTTAAAGAAACGCTAGTAGAATTCCATTTGAGCGAGAGGATCCTTCTCGTAAAATTACTCCACCATTCCCACCATGATCATCCTCTCTGGCAGCGTACCGTGGTACACCATGATGATCGTCCACAAGCGCTGGCCTCTCCTCTAGAGGATCGACGACACCTTCGGGGTCTTCCACACACACACCGTCGCAGGCTTCCTCGACGGTGCGGCCACGGGCCTCTTCGCGGAGACCCAGCTCTGCGTGCTCTTCCTTCCGGTCACGAACTCTTGCGGCGGCTTCTACGGTGCAGCGGAGGCGTGCAGTTCCTCAAGCAAGTGGCCGGGGCCGGCTTCATCATCGCATAGAACGTCATCGCGACGTCGATTATCTGCGTGGCAGTGAAGGCGGTGGTGCCGCTACGTATGCCGGAGGAGGAGCTCCTGGTGAGAGATGACACTGTACACGTGGAGGAGGTGTATGCGCTGTGGGAGGACGGGGAGACGTATGAGTCCTCCGTGCGTGGCTGGCACTTTGCCGATGATACGCAGCACGGTATGGGTACAAAGATTCGGAGCAGGTACTATCTTGTTTGCCATTACTAATATTTTCAAAATCCATATAATCTGTAAATTCCAACCGTTAGATTTTATATGGTTTGATTAACTCAGTTTTAACCCACTGAAGTTAGGTCAAGATGTCTCAATTTAACGGCAGGGTTCATGGGGTAAGACGGAGCAAGTTTACGGGGTCCATGGAGGAATTACGATGTTTCGAAGGTCGTAGAGGTAATTGGCAAATATTATAGGATCTGCCGGGTAAAAATCTCTTTCTTGAATATGCTTCTGGAGTACAAAGAAATAACAGTTGAGCAAATCTAAGCTTCGTACCAGTTCATTTACCATATATAAAGATTTGGTCCGGGTCGGTTCGATGAGATAAAAATGTTGTTCAAGTTCTGTTTTTGCTCGTTCATGATTCAAAAACATTCAACTCAATTCGTTAAGGGTTCGATTTAAGATCAAACCTCAGACATGCTTATTTTATACATATTTTTATACTCATCAAGGCTTGTTTGAGAATAAATCTTCAAGAATGTCTATCATGATCTTTTTTCACTTCAATCAAGCTTCAATTAAATTTTATATAAATGATTTCATTCATTTAACCTCGATGGAAGTTTTATATCTAATAGTTATTGAGTATTAACCAAATCTTTATAACTTCCATCTACACATGCATGCACATACCGTAGATTCATGCATAGATATTTTACATACTCATATGCTAAATTTAATCAGACTTTTAATTAATCAAGGAACCAAACCTTCTATTCAAGTTTGATTCATTTATTTTTGAATCGATGTTAATCAAAACTTTCACAAGTCAAACCTAAAAGAACATTGAACCAAAGAATATATTGACGGTCCTAATCGTAAGGACCCATTTATATCGAGAGATTGGGGTTAGGATTACAAGTAGATGCATATGAAATTACCAAATTACTTCATTTTGAATCGACGAGATTGAACAATGCATCACGTAACAAATCCAGATAGGTTAATTGCAAGATAACTTTTAGAGTAAATTGTATAAAAGTCCCTGAACAATACACACAATTTCAATATCATGCCTAAACTTTCATAAGTAACAATGTAGTACCTAATATATTGAATCTGGAACAATGTGGTCTTCCGTTAACGGGAGTGGGAGACTATCCTTATCTTTTGGATTCGGTGGACAAAAATGTCCCTTCCTCTACCATTGTTCTGCTCCCACAACTCCCTCACCATCCCTCCCATCATCCCTCTTCCTCCACCTCTCCTCCTTCTGATGATCTCGATCTCGATGGATGTGGACGAGGTCTCTTCGACAGGTCGCATCAAGGCTTGCCTTTGATTCAGTGGCGCCCAAAAACTCTTTGTCTTCACCCTTGTTGCTGAAGGTCTTGATAAAACCCTTTCTCTGATGATGTCTTCTCCGTTGAGGTTGAGAAGTGGCGGTGGCTTTGTGAGGTGTCATGTTCCTGCAAGGTAGAGGATGCTCGAGTCTTAATGACTCGGTCGTATGCATTAAGAACGGACGAGGAAGGTTGGCATTGCTCCTTCAATTGGTAGAGGATCATGAACATTATCGATGGAAGTTGGCATGAGGAAGAAGTGAAGCGAAGAGGTTACATATGGTGAGATGATCGTGAGTTTGTCGATGTCGAAGTTGGGTTCAACGGGAAGAATGAAGGTGGTGACTTGGTCATGTTCTGTGGCGGAGCAAACAAGAAAATCGAAGAAGAAGAAGAAGAAGAAAGATGAAGGATAGAGAAATATGGAGATTACATGGATGTTCACTAGTAATCAGAGGAGGCTCTCGACTCTGGGTCATAGCCATCAGCTATGAGCGGAACACGACGAGGCTCAGCTCTCGGGGAGTAGTAATAGCATGGAGGGGTCCGTGGGTCATGCTTGGAGATATGTCTTAGCCGAAGATCGGATCGTTGTCACCAGATACCATGCCCCTTGGCTTTCTCTCATGTTGTCTCTAGTTCGAGGTCTACGATGACTGTTGATGGTGGATTTCGGTTGCTCGATCATGGGTTTTTCTAGAAGAGAAGAAGCTGTCAACGAGGTTGAGGTGGTGGAGGCGGGGTATGGCTAGCACGACGAGGGAGAGGGGCACAGATAAGAAGTTGTTGTAGGCATCAAAGGACGTGAGAAGGCAAAGGATGGAGGAGGGGATGGGACTGGTGAGGGAGTTGCGGAGATGCTAAGGTGGTGGAGGGAGGAGAGATGGAGGAAGGTGGGGGAGGGGAGGGATGGTGAGGGAGTTGTTGGCAAGGGAAGGGGCTTTTTTGTCTAACGAAACTAAAAGATAACGGTGGCCTCCTCTCCCATCAAAGGAAGACCACATTGTTACAAATTCAATAGATTATATACAATATTGTTACTTTAAAAATTTAATTAGGACATTGAAATTGAGTGTATAATTTAAGGATTTTTGTATAATTTACTTTAAATTCTAAGAAAATGGGCATATCATCCGTGTGCATTTGTACTTGTTATGATCAGACACGGTCAAAGTACCTTATGCATATTGAAAAATTTCTCGTGTGATTCTACCACAAATATTCGTCATACTAGGGACAAGAAGATGCATCGTATGGGACCATAGTCGGGAGGGGAATTTCGATCTGGGTCTCTAAAATTGGATGTATGTACTTTGTCTCTTGTAGAGAAGACCAAAAGTGGTACAATTTGTATCACCAACAAACAACTCCAAGAAATAATCATCACGAGATGGACATTTTACCAGGAAAAATCATTTGAGTAAATTGCACAAGAGCCCATGAATTATACACTCAAGTTCAATATCTTACTCAAACTTTAAAAATAACAATATGGTACTCAATCATTAGGATTTGTCTCGAACTTATTTTGAACTAATGCAATTTATAGTTAGAAAGACAGAACATGCAACTAAATTTCAGTAGAATAAATCTCAATGATTGAGTACAACTGTAACATTTCGGGCTTAGGTCCCCAGTCCATTATTGAGGAAAACTGGCCCTGACAACTTATTGGGTACGGGTCCAAATGGATCCGTTGGCGAACACCCAAAATGCTTAAGTCCAAGTTACCAAGTAGTAATCCCCACCACTTATAAACCACACCCACACTTTGTGAGTTTTCCATGTGGTACTATGTTAGGGTTGGGGTGTTACAACCTCACCCACTTATATTCGCAACGTCCTCGTTGCGACATGGCGCATCACTTATTCCCAGTGATAGTGACGGTTGCACGCTCCGGGTAGCCTTTTCCTCCAACCTCTTTGTAGGGACGGCTCCACCTCTCGGGTAGCCTTTTCTACTATCATAGGGAATTTGGCTCTGATACCATCCGTAACATCCCGGGCTTAGGTCCCCGATCGTTATCGAGGAAAATTGTCCCTGACAACTTGTTGGGTTCGGGTCCAATTGATCCTGTTAACAACCACCCAAAATGCTTAAACACAAGTTGTAAGGAGTAATCCCTACCACTTATAAATCATACCCACACTTTGTGAGTTTTCCATGTGGTACTATATTTGGGTTTGGGTGTTACAACAACATTGTCACTTTTTAAAGTTCATCTCTGATATCGAAATTGGGTGTATTGTTCAGAAGCTTGCACCTAATTTACTCAATTTCTCACAAGTTATTGGGACTTAACCGTATATAACAAGGTACTCATATCCATCTTGACTTACCGAGTCGCAATATTCATTTAATTATTCTTCAGGCGAAGCAAATAAAAGGAAAAATGAAGTTGTATTTTGAGGTATAATCAATAAATTGATTTTGCCAGTGTCATCACTCTATCCAAGACAAATACGTTGTTATCGAGGATAACTTGGCTAAAATTTTGTCAAGTACGACCTATTTGCGTCCATTGACAACTGACCAAAATATATAAGCTTAAGTTGTAAGTAATAATCTTTGATGCTTTTAAGAAGGGATATTTACCCAGCAGACCCTGAAATCTTTCGAAATTACCTCTACGACCTTTGAAACATCATAATTCCTCCCACAACCCCGTAATCTTGCTAACTCTTACCCCACAAACCCTGTGGTTAACCCCCGTTCATTTACCCGTTAAAAGTAACCCGATTCCGTGAATTTCAGTTTCATAATACCCATTTTGTTTCTCAAAATTACAGAAAATGCCCCTTACAGAAAATGCCCCTTCTCCCTCACGCTTCCGAGCTTCCTCCACGACATGGCCTCGCAGAACATAGCAGACAGGATCACCGCCAGGAGGGCCAGGACGTTAGCGTCGTAGCACACGGTCGATGCCACGGCGGAGCCCACTGCGGTGCCGTTCACGAGCGCCAGGCCCTCCTTGGCCTGGAGCTCGAACGGACCGCCCTCGATGCCCGCGCGCTTCAGGGCCTCCAAGGCCGTGATCTCCTCTCCCTCGGACGTGACGGCGCGGGAGTTGTGGCGCCCGGTGAGGAGGCCTGCGATGTAGGAGAGGGGTACGAGGTCGCCGGAGGCGGTGATGGTGCCGCGGAGGGGCAACCGGGGGACGAGATTGCAATTCATGAGCTTCGCCATGGCGTCGAGGATCTCCCAGCGGATGCCGGAGTAGCCCTGCATGAGGGTGTTGGTGCGGACGAGCATCGCCGCCTTGGCGTGGCTCGTGGGGAGGCACTCCTTCCCGATGACGCCGGCGTTGAGAAAGCGGATGAGCTCCGCTTGGAGGTCGGAGGTCTTGTTGGTGCGGCGGTGGGACGTGGCGCCGAAGCCCGTGGTGACGCCGTAGGTGTCCGTGCCGCGGGCGATGTTGTCGGCCACCCACTGGGCGCTGCGGTTGACGCGGGACTTGGGCGTTGAGGCTGACGAGGACGTCTGGGCGGCGGGCCAACGCGGTGACCTGTGCGACGGTGAGGTTGGTTCCCTGCAGGTCGATGGATTGGGAGTGGGTGTATTGGGAGATCATGCGTTGGACCTCGTCAAGGTGGTTGCTGCGGAGGGAATCGGAGGCTTTGGACCAGTGGTGGGCAGAGGAGTTGGCGGTGGTGGTGGGTGAGGAGGGCACCGTGATGGAGTAGGGAATGCACTTGATAGATGAGGCCGCCATTGCTCTGTCACTCCTCTCTTCTCCTGCGAGTAACGTAGTTAATTAGCAGGCTGTGTGGCACTTGGAGAAAGGAGCTGGAAAGGTTAGTGTGCCGGTGAGCAGTGAGCTTGGGAGGATCGGGCTCTTAATAAGGTCGCCGGATAGATAGTTTGTGGCCTTAGGGGTTGGTGGTCGTAGGCGGCCGCGGTTGTTAGACACCGGTCAGCTCCCGCAGCAGTCAAACGGGGTTGGTGCGCTCTCTAGTGCGATGACTGAGTGATTGGTGTCGAACCCGGCGGGTAAAATTACGACCCGCATGGAAAAATAACAAACCCCTTCCGGCATCGGCACCACCCTCGACGAATGCTTCACCATTGCCGATTCTATCGGGGAATTTCCGCTGATCATCTGCCCTGCCTCCATGGCCTCCACAGGGGGAGGAGAAGGAGAGAGAGAGGGAGATGATATTAACTCAAGGTTAACTCAAGAATTAACTCCAGTAAAGTTAAAATTGACGGCAGGGTCTGTGGGGTAAGACGGAGCAAGATTACGGGGTCGTGGGAGGAATTATGATGTTTCAAAGGTCGTAGAGGTAATTTCGAAAGATTTCAGGGTCTGCTGGGTAAATATCCCTTTTAAGAATGG
Organism: Ottelia alismoides; assembly: GCA_037367405.1. NCBI lineage: Eukaryota > Viridiplantae > Streptophyta > Magnoliopsida > Alismatales > Hydrocharitaceae > Ottelia > Ottelia alismoides. The sequence goes on along the minus strand of JAZKJV010001853.1, from coordinate 21,917 downwards.
AAGATGTTTGCTTGATATCTCAAAAATACACACCTAATTGAATCCTTACTCGGATCCAACCAATATCCATTAAGAATATACCTTGAATCCAAGATAAATCTTGAGATGAACATGGATCACATATTGCTATTTTGATATCCATATTTGCATCATCTATATAGAATATTGATATACAAATACTGATATATACCAGATATGAATTTAGACAACAATATCGTTAAATAATATGATACGATTTCAAATCGAATATTCATCGAAGACGTAATTGAATCAGATAGAGAGAGAATATGGTATCCACCAAATTAAGATCGGATATAAACATGATCAAATAAAGACAAATTATGAATTTGGATCTAATTATTATTAAGTACATAGTTAGAAAAGATCACATTAACATATATATACTTCGATAAAAATATTTTTTTCAATCAAAATTATAACTGTAAAGGGACCGCTCTACAGATATAATCGTCGATAGATTGCAACCTACAAGATACATGTACTGTTACAATTCATATGAAGTCGAGGAAAAGAGGTGCAACAATCATCAAAGATCAAGTCGATGCATAGATTTGAATGGGAAAAATAACTTTAGGCTGTTAGTTGTTTGCTAAACACAGTAAATTTTCTTACAACATATACATAATAATATTTCGTACATAAATGTTCGATCCGAAACAGATCATTTTACTATTACCGTATCTATATTCATATTCAGAAATTATTTAACAAATGGTATGCATGTTCGTTTCCCGTTCGTTTAATAATAAAATATAGATATCCATATTTCATATTTTTTTCGAATAAGATAAGCAAATATTCAAAGATATCCATTATAATAATACTATATATATATATATATATCAGGGGTTTTTACATGATAACCCTTATAATCTTCCTCAATTACACCATAACACACCCTTTTGATCATTATAATGACACCATGACCCTGAACCTCTGTAATCTTACTGAAGATTTTTACACCAGGAACCTTATTAACTTTGTCAATTACGTGACATTCTCTTCCAGTCTTCATATTTACTCTGCAACCCCTCCAGAATTACTAGCTCTTACTAACACCACCCCTGTAGTTAACTCGTGCAGGGGTTGTGATGTATGACAGACCAAGTTTGCAGGGTTGTGGGGTTAACATGAATAATACGTGGTTGTTGCATAATCAGCAAAGTTCATAGAGGTTGTGGTGTAAAATTCACATCTTGCTAATCTTACACCGCAACCCTTGGGCAGAGGCGAATGTTTAGTTGAGTGAGATTATAGGGTCGTGGTGTAATTATAAAGATTACATGGATTCTGATGCAATTGGACAAGATTTTAAAGGTTACTAGAGTAAAAATGGTAACATGGGTTGCTTCCCATTATCCACATCATCCGTTACGCCATTTGAATGATCATGTTTTTTTATGCCAAAGGGGTGATCTCTCAATTTGGGAGTCACCATTAAAAATCTATATTATACGTATAACAAATTTACACCAATCATTATTTAGAATCCCACAGACTCAATAGAACCCTGAAATGTGACACAACGTTTTCTACGTAAAAAGGCTGATTCTTGAAGAGCAATTCGTTTCTTGCTAGCCAAATTGTCCATATCACAGCAAAAGGTTTTGAGATGTCGTCCGTGGAATTTCCTCCCACCCTCCTGATTGCCTCTCAGCAGTTCGTCGATCCGCTCACATCGATCCAAGAAAAAGTCATCTCCCTCTAAACCTTCACTGAAGCCTCACACTTGAAGAAAAGATGCTACGTGGTCTCTGTGTGTACACCACGCCTATCACAGCTCACATCATGTGTCCCCAGTAAGTTCGTCCTCCTAACTTTGTCACAAAGTTTATTTTCCTGAGGTACCATAGAAAAACTTTTATCCTTCTTGGTATCTTGCTCGCCCCATATAATCTTCATATCCTTGCAGAATTCTGGGTCGGTTGTTTCCACTCCATCACTTCTCAACTCGTCATATAACTATTTGACTGAGAATCTAGAGCCCCACCATATATAATGGTCTCTGATCGTAGAGAGATCACCTGACAAGTGAATCACATCCAAAAGATTAACCAAATCCTCCCTTCTCCTATCCGAGAGGGTCACAGAAAAAGTTGACCTCCACTCTCCATCCTGCATATATTCTCTCAAATAGGCCTCCTTAGATGCAGCCATTGCGAAGAGTCTCGGAAATCGCCTCTCTAGAGCGCCTTCCCTTGTCCAAACATCTCTCCAAAATCCGAAATATCCCTCTCGTCTCCCACCCGAGGCGTTATCCTATGGGAAATGTATCTCAACACCTCCGCACCCCCTGTCATAAAGGAGACTCATATCAAGTTACCCCAGCCATCGGGGCCCTTTTTACCCCATAAATCTTTCTCAGCAATCTAATTGCCAAGTCTGCACACGAATCCCAAATTTGCATCATCCATTAAGCCAGCAAAGCCTTGTTCATGCATTCCAAATCTTGCATACCCAAACCTCTATGCTCCTTACATCTCGTCAACTCTTCCTAGGCCACCAAATGCATTCTTCCTTCTGTTGTTTTCCATCTAACCAGAAGAATGAAGGACATGGTTAGATCCTCAAGCGCATCACGGAAGCGTGATCATCGTATCGGATACGACGAAGAACGACTAGTCGTACTAGTTGTTCTATGCAGCGGAAATAAAAAAAATTTATGCGACGAAACCACATGATCCAAGAACACTTCTCGGATCGTTCCGTCTAAACCACAAACAAGTATTAGGGTTACCTCTTGAAGCGTGGTTGCGATCGAGTCTCTAAACAAAGAGACCTCCTATCTCAAGTCCAATCCGACGGAGGAGACGCTTGCGAGTGCGGGGATGAACCGTGTATTTCTCGCAATCCATGTTGATGATCCAAGTGGCGGATCTCCTGATCTTGACATACGAGATCCGACGTCTTCTTCACAAGCGAGGTGCACTGAAGGAGATGGAGATCCACGAGCAAAACATCGGGCAGTATAACAACAATGCCGCGACGATGGAGAACCTCTCTAGGGCATCCATGGTGGACGGCCATAAGAGGGAGAGAGAGAGAGCGAGAAAGAGAGAGAGATTTGCTTCTCAAGCATTGTGTGTAAAGAAGAGCAAAGGGGTGCATCTCCTTTTATAGGGTTTTGGGATCCATGGATCTCAATCCATGGGACAACACAAATCCAATGGCTCTCATTGATTGTGTTTCTTTTAATGGTCAAGATTTGTGTTGGTAAAACCAACAATAATTAGTTTAATTTAGATTAAATATATGTTGATAAATCAACACAATTTAATTACCAAATTAAATCAAGATCTCTTGGAGATCATAAGAGAGAGAGTGCCTCCTTCCATATTGGAAGGAGGGGACAGCCACACATTCCTAATAGGAGTGGTGGCCGTCCACTCCATATACATGGAAGGTGGATCTCATCTCTTTATTGTAATCTCCAAGATTATGCAACAACTTTTGTTGCAAATTATTCTACAAAAATAATTCACAATTATTTTGTAGACATTGCAATCTTGCCATTAAAAAATTTGTGAATCACATTCACAACCCAAAGTAAAGTATAAATTACATTTTTAATTTGATGTCCAATGTGAATCCAATTCACATTAACATTTAATTAACAAATGTAAATTACAAACATCTCTCTCTTGTATATTATAAATCACATTTATAGTATATTTGATTAATATGGATATTTCTATCCACATTATTCTTATCCATGATAATTAAATCATATTTAATCACCTTGGATCTCATTTCTCTTATGTCCAAATAATATGAATCACATTCACATTATTTACATCTTTGATAATTAAATCACATTTAATTATCTTAGATAACTCTCTTTATAATATGAATCAAATTTGTATTATTCATGATAATTAAATCACATTTAATTATCCATTTTCTCAATGCTCGGATACACATTATCAACAATGAAATTATCCTGAACCCATTCAAGGATAATGCGCTTTCTCCGCAAATACGTGGAGATAAGGATAGGGCGACTATATTGTTCCACGTATAGTGACTTGGATATTGAGATCATATCTCAAATACAGATCGCGGGCCTCCCATAGATGCTTGATTAAATCAAGACCGCAAATCTAATCTTCTTATTGCATCTGAATCACATTCAGATCAATGTCCAACATTTGGACCAAGATTAGATCACTTCTCTACTGAGAGGAGTCACTAAAATCTAGACCCGTTTCATCACTCCCTAGGAATGGAAGCGTCATGGTTATACAATCGTTTAGGATCACATCACCCTCAGGTATTCCTAATACATGTACATCCTGCATACTGGAAGACTCAGATTAAACCTGAAGTATTTGATCAACTTTATACTGTCTACTTCATGGTTTTATCAGTAAGTTTCTCATTCGATCATTGGGAGTCGTTATCGATCATATACTTTCCAAAAGCATATAACATACCTAGGTCTTGATCTTATACTTTCCAAAAGTATATATCAAACCTACAAATTCAGTCAAGCTTCCAAAGCGAGATGACCGTGCACGGAATTTGATTCTTCCCAATATCTCATGAGTGAGCTCATGTCTTCCGGTTCAGTAACTGAACCTGTATGATCCCTTTGAGAGATCGTATTACTCATATGCCCTTACATGCACACCAGCGCGCCGGTGTATAGACCTTGGTTAGGTCATCAACCTATTAGTCTGTCAAATGTACATACTCAGACATATAGCAACACATCTGTCTCTGGTCAGAGGATGCGTGCCTGTATCGTGACAACATACGATATAGGACTTTGGTTATCTCGATCTCATTAAGTCAACCCTTTGACCTAACTAATCTGACACCTCCGAATCTCTATTCCTATGCAGAGGACCTGCATCAAGAGGTCGGTCAGATATCAGCCTTTAGAGATAAGGATTGCCATCTCCTACTCAGGCTGGAGATCATCTCTTAACAATCATTTGACGGTGCTTGATGAGTCCTCAATCTAACCCCTTAGATATTCATCCAAGCATCAGCCTCTATGATTCAACAGTTGAATCAACAGCTGTATGATCATCAAGATGGCCATGGTACATAACCCTAATTGTACTAAGGGACCTACTATGCAAATTATTTATTCTTCATATCAGATCAGGGAATGATATTTGCAATAATATTTATTGCAAAATGGCTTGCAGTGGGCTCGCATGTCCAACAAAGAAATGTCTCATCAGCTTTTCAATCTTTTTTCTAACCCCTGTCGGCATCAATCTTGTTGAAAAAATAGAAAATTGGAATGGAGGAAAGAACGTGTTTTAACAAAACCAACTTCTCACCTTTAGATAAGGAGATTCCACCCTGCCATCTTACTCTCTATCTTATGGATCACAACATCACACTCTACTACTTTCAATTTACAAGCCATTAGCGGAAGGCCTAAGTAAGAAATTGGCAGCTCGCTTAACGAATAGTCGAGCATCAACTATCTTGATCCTCGATTCATATTGAATCCCAAAGGTGATGACGACTGACTTCTGCATGTTTATCTCCAACTCCGATAGTCTAGTAAAGATATCGAGTAACTGAGACGATCTACCCATCATCTCCTCTGTTCCATCTAAAAAGACCACAGTGTCATCATCATACTGTAGCAAGGGCACAGATACATTGTCCAACTGAAAAACTTTCGATCAGCCACCATCAACTGCCTTCATGAACATTACTGCCAGCGCATCTGCCACCAACACAAAGAGCATGGGTGCCAACGGACCCCTGCCACACACCTCTTTGCGGATGGAAAGAGCCCCCCCCCCCCCTTCAGCCTCCCATTAACTAAAACTGAGAGGGAAGATGTAGTAATACACCTCTTCATCCACACAATCCAATCAGTCGGGAATCCTCTTCTCTTCTGTGATAACTAAACAAATCTCATTTCACACAATCATAACCTTTTGCAAAATCAATCTTCCAAAGCACACCAATCAAGGCAGATCTCTGACGCCAACACTAGCCCGTCAACCATTTACCTTCCCAGAATGAATGCAGATTAGGCCTCTGTCACAAAAGAATCCAACACCCCCTTGAGCTTGTTAGCCAACACTATTGCTACAATAAGATAGATCCCATTCGATAAGGCAATCGATTTGAAGTCTTCAATTTTGCCGACCGGTTTTTCTTCGGGAGCAAGAATAGCAATGCCTTGTTAACCTTCTCAAAGCCCTTGTTCCATTCTCTAAATTCCTCAAATACCTCCACAATCCCAGACTTCAGTAAGTCCCAAAACTCTTTATAAAAGAAGATTGGTAATCCATCTGATCCTGGCGCACCATCCGCATTCAAGCCCCAAACAACAGTCCTTATTTCTTTGTCTGAAAAGGGTGAGCCTGTTTCGAGGAAAGAGATTTCGCCCCCCTTATTTCTTCCTCCGAAAAGGGTAACATTTGAATGATCAAGTTGGATACAAATACATGTGTTAACATATTCTTATCTATTTTAAAATATAAATATAATTAAAGTATGGATATCGACATATGCAAAAAATGTGCTACCAAATATTTCAACATTTAAAATGATAGACATAGTTCCAATGCATATAATTAAAAAATACTTTATACATTAGCTTAATTTTACATATTTCTGATGGTTTCTCTGTAAGTAAATATACTACATGCATTTACTTATAATAAATTATGTCTAATACAATGTGAAGAGGGCATAATTTTTTTAAGTATGATATATATAAATCTACAATTTTTCTTATATATTAAAAAAAAGATCTATAGATATTTCCAGATATCAAGCTAATATACATACATGTATATGTTTTAAAATGAATACGAACATGATATAATAACCAAACTAATACAAATATATTCATATTTATTTGTATCCTTTCCTTATACTAAGGTCATATGGGTGACTTTTTCTTCACACGTTATATCGTGGAATATGTTATTTTCCAAAGATTATAATCATATTATCATTATTTTCACATAATTGTTGGTGGAGTTAGTTTGATAATTCAGATGCTTGATACAATTTGATAGTCAATATCAAGTTGAATTAATGCATCTCAATCCCTAGAATTCAATGTTTCAACTATGCCTGGGACCTTTAAAGTCCCACATTGGGGAGAAAGAAAACTATCTTATGGCTTATATATGAGAAGTCCTGAAATCAGTTCGGAACCATACCCGGGGGGATTTTGGACTGCCACACTCACACACGTTGTGCTAGGTCAGGCTGGGCACAGATGTGAGTTGTGGTGCGCCATTTGAATTCCAAAACCCTAATTTATCCCTTTATTTTCACCCATGATGTGTAAATGTTTTAAGTCATGATCTATGGTTACGAACATTACGCTCTCTTGCCCATAGTGAGCATGTCTCTTTATATTTTCATTTTTGATCTATCTCACATTGGTTTGTTCGATCATGGTTGTTTCTTGGTTAATCCTAAACTTTGATGTGCATGTTAATTTTATAGTAATATCTTTCATGTCATGGATTAATATGCATGATACATAGGATGTCTGGAAATTGCTTCCCGTTTATGTCATGCTATATATATGTGCGGCTTTTATCTCAGCAATCTTAGAGAGACATCATATATCCGTGATAAGAAAAATATCGAATTTGAGATTTATGTCTTATATGGATTTCACGGGTATGCCGGATTTATCCATGGGTGAGAACTTCAAACATCGGCAACAATATATGTAGATCTGGTTGATCATGATTGGCCTGATTTTGGTTTTGGAAACTGAGTGCCCTGATATTTCTTAAATAGGTGCAAACTTAAGGCGGTTAATACAGTGAATGCAGGGAAAGAGCATGATCGCATGTGTCATGAGTGTATCTTGATTGCCTTGTCAAACATATTATTTGATGTTTATGGCGCATCTACCAGTATTGTTAAGAATCAGTGGGAGGAACTTGATAAAAAATACAATACTGAATATCTGAATATTGAAAAATACTCAGTATCTAAGTTACTGAAATTTTAGATGATTGAAGGGAAATCAATTTCGGAATAGGCTCATGAGTTCTTGTTGTTTCTCCATGGATTAACTGAGGATGATAAAACTTCCCGACAAGTTTCCAAGTCATTGCAATTATTGAAAAAATTCCTTAGTCATGGGAAGATTTCAGGATGACCATTAGGCACAGGAAAGGAAATTTTTTATTTGATGATTTGATGGTGTCTATAGCTATTGAAAAGGAGCATACGAAAAAAATCCATGGTACATGTTGAAATAACCTCTAAGGTTGACACGATGACCTCAAAGGGCAATAATGCTAGGGAAAGTATAAGAAACAGAAATCCAAAGGGAAAATCCACAAAAAAACTAAAGGACAAACCTTGTTGGCATTATGGACAAGTTGGACATTGGAAGAAGGATTTCTCTTCTCCGAAGAGCCAACAAAAATGTACAGAGGCAACTCGTCAAGCGCTTATATTGATTAAGGAAGGCATGCATGGCAAAGGGTATGTGATAAATTTCCATTTCGTCAGCTTTATTCTATCATTTTGGCCTTAAAAACACTAACTAATGCATGTGAATAGTCCTTATTTGTACAAATTAACACTCATTCTTTATTATATATATAATGTATAAAACACTATTTTTAATGTCAAAATTATAGAATAAATAAAAAAAGAATAAAATACCAAATGCTTTTAATGACCTTAACCCTCGAGACTTAGGCATCTTGATGACTAGGTCGACAAGGAATAAAGTAGGGGGAGATAAGGGCCAAAAATCACGAATAATTTCCATTATTTTATCATCATTTATTCATTTTGAGACCTATTTTATTTTCTACTTTTTACACTTCAAATCAAGAAAATTTGTACAAGAAATTGTGGATAATGATACATAGAATAAAAAAATTGATTTCATATAAAAATAATATAAAATGTACTTTTTATAATCTAAATAAGATTCTAAATTCCCAACTTCCATGACCCATACCTCCTAAATAAAAACACAAAATATATCAAAATAATTTAATTGTATATAACTTTAATAAGTAATTTAATGAAGGTGGATTCATATTTTTTGGAGTTAAGGTGTGAAAGTTAGATTTTGAAACCCTATTGTATAGTATACTTGAATAAAATATTCATTTTATTTATTCTTTATTATTTTTATATTTTTATAACTTTGTAAATATTATTTATAATATATGTGCATATTAAAACTATAATAAAACCATAAATAAAACATTAAAATAAAATAATATAATATAATACATAGATGAATATACAATACATATATCGATAAAATATACACCTATATTTAATAAAGTATAAATATTGTATCAAAAAATATAATAAAAATATATTTATGTGTATTAACAATAATTTATAAATATATAAAATAATCAAATCAAAATACAAAATAAAAATAAAAGAATCAAAACATAGGTAAATATACCAATAAATAAGACCCTAAAAAGTATATTATAATAAAATACCTTAAAAATAAATAATAAACATTTTTATTTTTATATTAAAATTTAAATCATTTAATAATTAATAGTGAATTTATATATTATTTTGGCTTGGTTTTTCCTGGTTGGTCACATGGACCAACCAAGTGGCTCTGTTAGATGATCTCGGTCAACTGACTGACCTACACCTGCGCCTTGTCAGAACTAGGTTTTGACCCACGCTCTTCGATTTTTGCGGCTCGTATTATGCATTATTTTGGGAAGATTCCTCTTCCATTTTTCTTCATCGATGCAAGCCCTTTCACATGGGCTCGATGCCTCGAGGATTAATCTGCTACTATAGTCTCCTCCCCTCGATCTTTCCACCACACAAACCCTCCTGTACAAAAGACTCCATTTTCCTTCTTTCCAGATTTGAATCCCTTTTGGACCTTGTGACCTTCACTCTTTCACTCTGGATCGAAGCTCGTGACAGGGGCTTCTCCAGTTATTTGTAGTAGTGTCACGCAAGACCTAAGGCGGCTTCAAACCATCTCTAGCGACGACCGTCGTCGTGTGGTCCCATCTCCTGGTCGCCAGCCAGTCGAGGTACCTTTTTGTGCTTTTTAGGTCTCTTTTAGGATTTATTTTTCTTCTCTGCAATTAGCTTAAGGTTTTATTGTGTGATTTAGCTTGCCTAAATCGATTAGTAGTTCGCTGAAGATTGAACTCCAACGAATCCCTTCGCTTGTTCCCAAATGTGTTACGACCACTCCACTTCTTGCCCTCATGCTTCCCTTATCCCACACACCTCCAACTTAACTGAGCTCCCCCAGATCAGTTCTTGGGTGCTCCACCACCTCATCCCGCTGGCGCACCTCCATTACAATCCACTTTTCTCCCATTCTGCTCGTTAAAGGGACGGGGCAATTTTCCCTCGACCCAATAACATCTTTTTGCAGGTACTTGGAGCATAACACCACCTGGAAGTGATTTTGATGCTCGTCAGACATACCTGGGGTAGCCCAGCTTCTTCGACCTCGTAGGTGTGCTCTAGTGGGCTTCGAAGCATTTTAACATCTCCAGCAGATAGAGAAATCTGCCAGGAGCATCTAGGCCACCTTTGGAGCTACAAGGGACAATATAGGAGGAAGATCTTGATGGAAGAAGGTTGCATTGCCGAAGCTTCTTCCCAATTCATCCATCACCTCCTCCGTCGTCGATCTTGGCCCTGTTCTTCACGAGATTCAGCAGTCGTCGGATGCAAGAGAGCAGCGTCTTTGATCTCCTTTGTGGGATCCGATCCTGGCCGACTAAGGCAAAACATCATTGCCGCACCTGAGCTTGACACGTGGCTAAGTGATGAATCCACAATTCATCGTCTTTATTCTTTTATTTTAGCTTCATTTTCTTAGTCAAAAACCTGTAAATACCCACTTATTTCATAATGCCATTTTGCATGCATTTGTTAAAATTGCATTTTTAACACTTTTTGTACATAAATAAAAGAATAAAGAAGAAAAGAAAAAGGAAAGAGAAATAAAGGATGTATTTATGCAATAAATGCAGACTGACCCTAACCCCGAGAGAAGATCAAGACTTGACCTAATCGACCAGGAATAAAGTAGGGGGAGATAGGGTCTTCTGTCAAAAATCCAAAAATAATTTGTATATAAATTCCTTGTATATTTGTATAAAACTTGTACCATTTTATTTGTATATAATTTGACCTCAAATTAATTATTTTTGTAAACAAAAGTTGTGAATAAAAATATGTTGTAAATAATAAAAATAACTGCCAAGAAATATAACGTACATATTACTAATAATCACCCTCAGATAAAGCCACAATGCGATCATTGAAATACCAATTCTGACTCCATAAGAAATCAAATTGAATCAACTCACTTCCATTATACTCTAAATTAAATTATCGTTCAAATGGTTGTGATTTCATAATTTTTGGAGTTACGGTTAAAAAGTCAATTTTCTGGGGTGTTTTGTGCAGTTTTCCCATATACTTGTTGTATATATTTGATTCATATTTATTTTTACATAATGTAAATTTTATTGTAAATATTATTTTCATTAAAAATAAAAACGAAAAATAAATAATAAAATTTAAAAAATGTGTTTATAAATTATTTCCCTGTGTGTATATATGTATAGCGTATTATATTTATATAATATGTGTATACAACTAACTTCATCAAATAAAAATCACCAAAAAATAAATTATCTAACATTATTTAATTAATTTAATAAATTACAAAATTTTAATTGTTTGATTTATTTGATGTAAATACTTGCCTTGTATATAGGATTTTACTCCATACCTTTAATGACCACCATTATGGTGGCTAATTGATTTCCATTGATTATTTAATTAATTTAATTCTGAATTTCATAATTTATTAATTTATTAATTTAGTAATTTAATTATTTTATTAATTTAACCAATAAAAACATTCCTTAAGTGTGTATACATTCCTTTTTCATTTCTCTTCTCTTTTTAATGGGCTCCTCCTCCCTCATTCACGCCTTGATCGATCTTTGGTGGAGAGGAGCCTGATCTCCAAGCGCCGTCTTGTTGAAGAAGGGTACCTAACCTCTGAACCGTCCGATGACAGTGTATCGACCCTCGTCGAGGCCATCATGGTATGTTCGAACCCCGAGGTGATAACCATTTTATTTCTCGTCATTTTTCGTAGATAAATCGTAGGTTTATTTTCTGCTTAGACATAATTAATCTTTAGAATTTAGATCACAAAAATTCAATCACATTTTAATCCACGTCCGACACCGAATTTTTCATCTCACATATTGATCCTCACATTTCACATTCTACCTCGCACAACCTTCCACCTCCGGTCACGCACGGTGACCGGAGACACAGATCTATCCATCATCTCGTAAGATCCGAATCCATTCATGCCTCTTATTATTGTGCATAAATAAAAAAAATAAAAATCATATAATTGTTTTTTCCTGTTCATCTCATATTTGTTTTTGCATGGAAAACTTTAAAAAAAGAAATAAAATTTTTATTCTTCTTCTCTCTCTAACCTTTGTTTTGCAGGATAATTAAAAATTTTAAAAAATATTCCTTTTTTAACATTTATTTTGCAGGTTCATTTTAAAAAAAAAAAATAAACAAAAATTTTCTTTTTCTATTTCTGTTTACATTTTCTGTTTCAAAAAAACTTAAAAAACATTTCTTTTCTATTATCAGACTTTACAAAAAATAAAAAAAGTAAAAAATAAAATAAAAAATCCAAGCTGCACAGCTCTGCCCGAGCCCCCACGTTCGCCGTCCACCGCTGCGACATCGACACCATTCTCGGCCATCAGAGGACGCCGCCGCCTGCCAACCTCCGCGCGCGGCGGCGCGCGCTGCTCGGCCGATCAGCCTGAAGCCCTTTCGCCGCAGCTTGCGGCCTCCCGCAAGAGCCACCCCGCGCGGCCCCTCCATCGTCGACGACGTGCCAAAGACCTTCGCTGCACCGATCTCCGCATGGCGGCCCCGCCTGGCCGCGCCTCCCCTCGCGCCGCTCCGCACGTGGGAGCACGTAACCTGTGTCCCCGTACTCCTTTGCTGCTGATCGACGCCGCTCAGCGGCGCCACTCTTTCCCGTCGTGACCGCGTCCAGCCTCCATTGGAAGAGAAGAAGAAGACGACGACACCCTTGTTCCTCTTTTCCCTTTTGCTTGAACAAAGGATCACAAAAGAATCCTAGGGGTATTAAAAAAGATTGGAAAACTTATACTTTCATCCCTGGAGTTCAGATATTTGCAAAGAGGCCCCCCTCCGAAGAAACTCACATGCGACGCTTTTTTGGGTAAATTGCATATTTTTTCCTACATTTTAATTCTATTATAGTGTAGTACAAAAACTTTAAATCTTTTCGAATAAGTACCTGTCATTGCAGACTTAAACTTTGCATTGTTTTCTTAATGGAATAAATGTTTTTATGTTTCGAAAAATTCTCAAAAAAATGTTGTATGTTCCTGCTATACTTCTTGTCATTGTATAAATTTTTCATAAATTTTTATTGCCATTTGATATATTTTAAAAATAAAAAACAGTGCTATTTTTTTCTCGAAGTTGCAAAATTCATAAAAATTCGAAAATTAACCTAAAAATTCTAAAAAAATATTGTATGTGCATCTTGGTGTGTTTTAGTTTCTGACCAATTGTTGGGCATTTTTCACTTACAAAACTCCAAAAAATTGCAAAATATGAAAAATCTTAAAAAAATTGTAGAAAATTCAAGAAAAAACCAAAAATAGTGATTTCAATTTCTGATTGTAGATATTACTTGCTAGGTTATAAAAAATAATCTCCAGGAATTTTGATCAATTAAGGATTTTTAACTTGCAAAATACTCCTGTTTGTGCACTGCTTCACTTATTTTGTACTGTTTGATTTTTATAAAATCACAAAAATATTAGAAAATTTTGAAAAAATTACCAAAAACATTTTAAAATATATAAAAACAAAACATTTTATTTTTTATTTTCTAAGCATTTTTTATCATTTTGAAAAATACAAAAAGAGTGTGTGCGTGTGCTTTTACTCTTTTGTGATGTATTCAAAAATAAAAAAAATAAAAATTCAAAAACCACTAAAAATTAACTCTGAATTTTGACTACTTAGTTTTTAAATCGTGTTCCTTGTGTTCGACCTTGGTCGCTATACTAGGTAAAAAGAATAGCGAAAACCGCTTACATTGTTTCAATTGATTTATCTTTTATTAAGTAGTTCAAAATAAATATTTTTCTGGTTGACCGAATCGCGCGGTTGAGAACAATGATAAATTGTGATATTATTTACATCTTAAGCACGACGATTTTCGCGTCATCAGAATGGTATCGTTGCCAGGGAGCACGGTTTTGTTGTCATTTTTCTCTTTTGTCTCTCTATATTATAATTATTTTCTGACATTCTCTCTTTGATTTTTGTGCGATGTACTGCTTGGACAACTTGGAGTTTACGTTTTGGAGGACCCGCACAAGAAGAAGAGCAGGGAGGAAAAGAAGAATTTTATTTTTTGAGAGAGAACAATTATTCTTGTAATTATTTAGGACTTTTGAACTGTGGACACTTGGACTATTTTTCGGGGTCTGTTTCGCCAAGTGCCAGTGCACTTGGGGGACCTCATCGATGTTTTCCGTGTTTTTGATTTCACCGCTAGAACTTACTATTTGATTCTCGTGATTTTTGCCCCTAGACGTAGGATTTTTGTTGTTTGCAACGTAAATTTCTAAGGCCCAACACCTAATAGAATATCTGTTCCTATAGAACGTAATTGGACCTTGGATAAAAAGTAAACTGAAAAAGTCAGTTTAATTGAATTTGAGACCACGTGCTGTAAGGAGTCACATACAGCGCTGGCAGGACCCGTTGTGGCGGGCACCGAATGACTCCCAAGATCGGACTCCGGACTCAATTCTGTTAGCTAACTATTGTTCTTCATGATCAATATAAGTTGCTTGTCTAAGGCCGATTTCCTGTGCATCATATAGTTAGTTTACATTTCTGTCTTTAATTTATGCGCGGATCATATTGCATGTAGAGTGCTGGAGCAAGGTACGCATTTTTTATCTCTACATGCATCATACTGTTTGACCGTGCATTGGCTTTTTCGACTTCCTCCCCCTGTTTTTGGACTCAAATCAATCGAGAGGAAATCAGAAAACTCATGAGGCATTCTTTCTGAAAAAATCCAAAAAAATAGAAAATCAAAAATTGAAAATTGGGACTTCTAATTGAACTTGACCATTAAAATCAAACGTAATTGATTCATATCATTGTATTGGGAGAGCAATCCCCTCATTGTTTGCGCTTTTACTCCCTCGTGCACACGCTAAGGAGTAGTGCCCAAATCCCATCAAGACTCCTAAGTGTTTGTACAACTTTTGTTGATCACTTAACTCTTAAAATTGAAAAGATAAAGATCGAACTGTCACAGTCAGATTTGTGTTCAGTTGGTGAACTGGGGGTTTGCTTTGTGTTTTGTTTGTCTTTGGTGTGAGTCGGTTACGATCATTCTATCATTAACAGTTACCTTCTGTCTTCCTTCTCACCTTCTATCTCTCTCTACTATCCCACCTCCCTCCCTTCATTTCCCTCTCTTCAAGATGGGTCGCATTTCACTCCAGACGAATTCTGCGGCTTCTTATCTTCTTGCCCATCATTCCCGCCCCCTCTCTTGGGAGGTCGGAACTCCACCCGATTTCCCATCTTCTCCCTACCCACCCTCCCATTCGGGACATGTTGTAAGTGAAACCCGAAGAGACCGGATTGACCAAACATGAGACCTGGTTGTTCACCTTGCTGAGATGAGAGTGCATCCCATAGACGACCATAGGGTGCAGTTGAGTGCTTTAGATGACTTCTATCACGGGATGATGGATGAATACCAAGATCAAGAAGCACATTCCTCTTCTACATTGAGACCCTTCATTTTGGATTTAGAGTTCATTGATATACTGCCGTAATTTTCAGGGGAACTGCACGAGGAACCATATTTACATATCGATGAGTTTGAGGATATTTGTGGATCACGATCATATTCTGATATCACTTCTAAGGACATGATGTTAACCACCTTCTCGTTTACACTTCATAGTAGAGCCAAGAGTTGGCACAGACGATTGGGAAGGAAGATTGCTATGTGGGGAGATTCACGATCATTATTTTTGTAGAGATTTTACCCCCAGCGTAGAGCTGATATGATGCGGTTTTGTATTCGTGATTTCTCAGTTGACCCCCAGGAGCCACTGATAGATTCATGGTTGAGGTTACAAGATATTTTGAGGCGATTTCCAGATTACGGATTTTCGATGACTAGCCTTATCCACATCGCCATAAGGGGGAGGACCGCAGAGCAGATTGCATATGTCATTACCTCGTGTGGTGGTTCACATCACTGTCCCGACCTTGATTTAGTTGAGACCATCTTGAATTCACTTTCAGACACTCCATATTCACAGGATGATTTATTCGGGACGACACACGAGGGAGATATAACACATGTTGGGTGTGTGACACATCACGTCGATCTTGACAACACACACAAATCAGAGGATATGGATGTTACTGATTCTCATTTGATGGATGTGTTGACTACTACTGTGAGTTCCGAGAGCCGAACATTGGTCGAGTTCATATTGAATTTACAATTAGATTTTGAGCTAGTCCTGCACTTCCACATCGAGGATTCTTGAATTCTATATCTGCTAGTATCCGAAGAAATAGAGGAGGAACCCACATTTCACCCATCCTTAGAGTCATTTCAAGTGTCCATGTCCAGTAGAGTCAGCATTTTTTCTTCAGGAGGTCTTCTCAGATTCAGAGATATATTTGGATTCATCTCAGCATAGAGAGCTTGATGAGGGACCGATTGTTGATTTGACAGACCTTGATAGTCTCTTATTTGAGCCTTGCGTCCTCCCAATTGATGAGGTCGATATTTTCAGAGGACCTGATATTTGACAGCATGGATCCCCAGTCCCCTGATGATTCGGTATTACTCCCCGAGGGTTATCTGCGGGAGGATGCCACGGATCATGTATACTTGGTTTCACTTTCTGGGAGTGCATCCGATCTGTCGGATCACGATACCGAGTATTTTGATATTTCTGATAATGAGTTTGAAGTTTCTCTCCTCGACGACCCTCGTGAGGATGATCCGATCTTGAGGTATTCGATGATTTCACTGATTTGTCTACATTATATGCATCGAATACCATCCTCTCTAGTGAGTCTCCTGATCATGACCTTCCGTACCTTTTTGAGACTGTGACTATTGTGGAGGATTCACTGACAGATCCTTCCTTCTCCTCGTTCGACTTCTTCGGCTCTGCCCTTTTACTCCATACAGATCTTGAGCCAACCATTTCTTTTGTGCTATCGGAGCCCGATTTCATCTGTCCATATCTTTATCCGGTAGCAGACACCAACCTGATTGATTACCTGGGTGTCATCACTTACTCTGTTGAGTTCATTGTTGTTCTCTCACCGAAACTGCAACAACAGTACGGTATACGCCTCACGGATGCCATCCTGAACCTCGATACTACGTTGTCCTAACATTTTATGCCCAGCTAGGGGCGTAAACTCTAGCGCTTGTTGAGAGGCACCTCAACATTGTTCACAAATGTATAGATCCATCTGTCCTTATCGTCCATTCTTTCTCACACCCCATATTCATCTCATGATCATTCCATACTTAGGGTGTACTTTACCCTAAGTATAGGGGGTGTCAGACTTGTGATTATTTATCTTATTTTTTTACCTCTGATTTGCTGCCTATACTTAGGGATATTTTACCCTAAGTATAGGGGGGTAAACCCAGTACATTCTACTCGATTTTCCCATTGTGTACAGACTTCGATACTTAGGATTACTTGATCCTAAGTATAGGGGATCACCGACTTCTATTGATTTTATTCTTTTATTCGTCATTGTAGTATACTATCTTTTCACTTTTCTATATTTAGCACGAGTTATGTCTTTATTTCCAGTTCTTTGATCACTATGAGGACATAGTTCGAGCTAAATATAGGGGGGTGTCGTATATATTGTATATATACTTTAGCCATAACTCATATTTTAATGTGGCTAAAATACTATGTAAATACTGGTAAAAAAACTAATAAAAAGATGCAAAAATTTCCCCAACATTTATTCTTGTACATACTGACTAATAAGTCAGGTTAAAATATTTTGAAAAATATTTTGAAAGTAGTTTGAAAATCTATTTTGAAAAATCTTTTGAAACTATTTGAAAAATGTTTGAAAAATATTTTCAACCTTTGTAAAAAAATTTGTGGATTGTAAATTTTTTTCTCTTTGTGAAAAAAAAAGATTTTGTAAAACTATTTGCAAATATTTGGAAAAATGGTTGAAGAATTATTTTGAAAATCTATATATACTGTTTGAAAAATGTTTGCAAAATTATTTTCAAATGATTGTAAATGATTATAAAATTGTGTGAAAACTTATTTTGGACTATAGTTTTCAAAATTATTTGTAAAATTATTTTCAAATAAAGTTGAGGAATATCTACATCACAAATATATATATATAAAGAGTAAAAATAAAAATTAAAATAAAAATCCAACTATGTATATACTTGTATAAATCACTCAAATTGTAAATCCTTTCTTATGACTCTTGTTAATAATTTGACTCATTTCTTTGTAAATATGTGTATATAATCCCTAAACCTTATCTAAAAAATGATTTGTATATACTTGTATATATTTCTAACTATTTGCATTAAAAAAACTTTTTGCATGTGCATCATTTTCAAAGATCTATAAAAATTTCAAAATTTGAAAATAGTTTCACAAAAAGATTTTGTTTTCTCTTTGCATTGTAACATATTTTCTTGCATTGGCATGTGCATTTTTCATAACAGTATTGAAATTTAAACTAAGTCCGGAATAAATTTGAAGAATGGAGCTTAGTTGGATCTTAATCCACTTAATTTCAGAGGAACCTTATAAGATTTGGAGTTAAGACCGTTCAGGTCCTAGTGACTTAATTCTTTGAGTCCATAAGACTATTTTCACATGTCATCTTGATAAGTCTAAGTAGAATATTTAACAATACACGCATGATTCTTTCAGACAGTGGCTTACCTTGAACAATGCACTCTACACGTAGCTCTTCATGGAGGAGGTAGTGAGGGGGCATATTCTTTTAGCTTGGGGTAGCATACGAGGGTAGTACATCTAGGTGGAACCTCTCGTCCTCCTCTAGGGAGGGAAGTGCATCTCAACCTGGTTTGGTGATGTTGAGGTCTAAAGACAGGAGCTGTGGGGTTGCAATAATGCTTCAAAAGAGGGATAGTCTACTAGCTCAAGAGGAAAAACTCCTTATGTACATGCTGCACCTTGTATATATTTTCAAAAAAAATCAAAAAAAAATGCAAAATCTCTAAAAGTGGATAGGCCTGATTGAAAAGTAAAATGCATGCTGGAGTGTATATACAAGTGAAAAAAAGGAATAAGAGCTTCAAAGTCAAATATTTGTGAGCTTGCAGCGGGTGACATGGCTAGACTGGTCATGCATCCAAGGATAGATAACTACACTGGTTACCATTCATTCTCTTCTCCATCCTCTCTTCTTGAACTGGTTGTACTTGAACTTAGAAGGGAATATCCCCACTCCTCGAGGAAAGAGTTGCTAGACTGGGGGATTAGAGTTACCTTGTTGAGAGAGGCTGTTTCTTTGTTACTTCTGAGATGAGGAGCTATATTCACTTACACTGTACAAGTAAGAATTCATAGTCATAAGAATTGTGTATGTAGACTTGTTCTGATCTGACTGTTGAGGAGACCTGAATAGGAGTCTTGTGGAACTTAGAGGCTATTAGGTTTTAAATCCATATCCCATTAAGGTTCCGACACACTTATAATCCAAAGGCCCGACAGAGCTCCAGACTACATTTTTATGAAGATAAGCTTAAAAGTCAATATTGTTCTAACTTCTTTCTCTTTTCTTTTCTTTATTTTTGTTTTCACTTATTTTTCAAATAAGTGCTTGCAAAGGGACTAGCAAAGGTAAAGTATAGGGGAATGATGAATCCACGATTCATCGCCTTTATTCGTTTATTTTAGCTTCATTTTCTTAGTCAAACACCTGTAAATACCCACTAATTTCATAATTTTACCATTTTGCATGCATTTGTTAAAATTGCATTTTTAACATTTTTTGTACGTAAATAAAAGAATAAAGAAGAAAAGAAAAAGAAAAGAAAAATAAAGGATATATTTATGCAATAAATGCTGACTAGCCCTAACCCCGAGAGAAGGTCAAGACTTGACCTAATCGACCAGGACTAAGGTAGGGGGAGATAGGGTCTTATATCAAAAATCCAAAAAAAATTTGTACATAAATTCCCTGTATATTCGTATAAAACTTGTACCATTTTATTTGTACATAATTTGACCTAAAATTAACTATTTTTTATAAATAAAAGTTGTGAAAAAAATATGATGTAAATAATAAAAATAATTGCCAAGAAAAATAATGTACATATTACTAATAATCACCCTCAGATAAAGCCAGAATGTGATCACTGAAATACCAATTCCGGCTCCATACAAACTCAAATTGAACCAAACTCACTTCCATTATACTCTAAATTAAATTATCTTTCAAATGACTATGATTTCATAATTTTTTGTACGTAAATAATGTACAAAAATAAAAATAATTCCGGCTCCATATGACTACATTATTTTTTGTACGTAAATAATGTACAAAAATAATGTACAAAAATATGGTGTAAATAATAAAAATAATTGCCAAGAAAAATAATGTACATATTAGTAATAATCACCCTCAGATAAAGCCAGAATGTGATCACTGAAATACTAATTCCGGCTTCATACGAACTCAAATTGAACCAAACTCACTTCCACTATACTCTAAATTAAATTATCTTTCAAATGACTATGATTTCATAATTTTTGTACTTAACATTTTTTGTACGTAAATAAAAGAATAAAGAAGAAAAGAAAAAGAAAAGAAAAATAAAGGATATATTTATGCAATAAATGCTGACTAGCCCTAACCCCGAGAGAAGGTCAAGACTTGACCTAATCGACCAGGAATAAGGTAGGGGGAGATATGGTCTTCTATCAACAATCCAAAAAAAAATTTATACATAAATTCCCTGTATATTTGTATAAAACTTGTACCATTTTATTTGTACATAATTTGACCTAAAATTAATTATTTTTTATAAATAAAAGTTGTGAAAAAATATGGTGTAAATAATAAAAATAATTGTCAAGAAAAATAATGTACATATTACTAATAATCACCCTCAGATAAAGCCAGAATGTGATCACTGAAATACCAGTTTCGGCTCCATACGAACTCAAATTGAACCAAACTCACTTCCATTATACTCTAAATTAAATTATCTTTCAAATGACTATGATTTCATAATTTTTAGAGTTACAGTTAAAAAATCAGTTTTAGGGTGTTTTGTGCAGTTTTCCCATATACTTGTTGTATATATTTAATTCATATTTATTTTTACATAATATAAATATTATTGTAAATATTATTTTCATAAAAAATAAAAACAAAAAAATAAACAATAAAATTAAAAAATGTGTTTATAAATAATTTCCCTATGTGTATATATGTATAGCGTATTATATGTATATAATACGTGTATACAACTAACTTCCATAAATAAAAATCACCAAAAAAAATTAATTATCTAACATTATTTAATTAACTTAATTAAATTACAAAATTTGAATTTAATTGTTTGATTTATTTGATGTAAATACCTACCTTGTATATTGGATTTTATTCCATACCTTTAATGACCACCGTTTTGGTGGTTAATTGATTTCCATTGATTATTTGATTTATATAATTAATTTAATTGTGAATTTCGTAATTAATTAATTATTTTAATTATTTTATAAATTTCACCAATAAAATATTCCTTAAGTGTATATACATTA